>OW240921.1:32920856-32936878 GCA_933207985.1 Pelobates cultripes | reverse complement strand
CCATGTGGTTGTATGAGGTACTACATCCTATGGTTGGATGTTTATTTATTTTTAATTTCATTTCATATTACTGAATAAAGAGGACAAGTCTGGACATGTTTTGGAAGATGTGTCTGGGGCCAGTTTTGAAAGTAGAGAACAAACCCAGAGGGCAAGTTTATATACATCTGAGAAATAAATAAATTTCAAAGTAACTCATATAACGATATTTATTAGACAAAAAAAAAAGCCGATACACTTCGCAGGAAAAGCAATAATACAATAGTCACAGGCAAAAGGGGTAATACAATGTATGAAGGAAAAGCAATAATCATCACATGTTTTAGACAGAAATGCAATGAATAAACATCACAAATTCAACCAATCAGCAGGCTGCTTTAGTATACAGGGGCGCTTCTTAGGTAGCAAATAGCCGTGAGATGTAGTTAATCCCGGGGTGCTAAAAGAAATATTTGGTAACGATTGTCTCTTTTGAAAATGGGGTGTTATGTCCCGAGTCTCGCTTGGAAGGATCCGCAATTTCAATTGTTCCAAATAGTCTCTATTTGATGTGTTGCCCACAACGGTAGACGGTATGTTCAGGTCAGCCATAGCCTGAAGAAAAGTATCCCAGCCCAGAGGTAATTTACGTACCGTAACACTGTGACTCTGGGTAACACTATGTACCAAATCGAGTATATTTGATCCCGGTACAACAGTGTTTTTATAAACAAATTCACCCTTATCATTCCAAGCGGTAATGTGCTTAAATTGAGACATTCTACTCAACAACAATTCAGCATTTTTTTTATAGCGGACATTTACATTATTAACAACTTCACGAAATACAGCGTCTGAAACATCAGAGACTCCAGCATTATGAGGATGTGCTACAGGGGGGTTTGGTACAGAGGATTCTCCAGGAGGTAAGAAAAGTGTCAAGCCCAACTTTTCGCTTTCACTCTGTTTAGTACGTACCAAGTATTTCTGCAATATAGTGGTATACCTCTTTATCTTCTCATCATCCGATACACCTCTATTTTGAAGAATAGAAATAATCTCATTATCTAGGTTTTGAGTGACAGACTCACGAGCGGTCTCAGAGCTCTGAGTGGTTCGCTGTATTAGGTCTAACTCTTGTTTAGACACTAAGTACTTTTTCTCAGCGTGTGCCATTAACGGTTAGTCAAAAGACCGGTCAGCAGAGGTATAGCAAATCCCAACAGAGAGCCAATAAATCCTCCAGACTGTTTAACCAACTGTTTCTTCTTACTAAAAGACACTTTTTTGTTGCTCAGTGCTTTTATATTTTTTCGCCACTTTTTTAGCTTTTCTACTTGTTGTTGTGATAAAGGTATCTTACCTTTAAGGGTATTAAGAGCTATTTCACATATAGCCGTGACTAAATCATGAGAGGCGGAGCATAAAATATCTTTTTTTTGTGATGGCGATGCACTTATTAGACTTTGTAAAGCCAACCAATTGCGACGTATACGCATAGACATCCTTAAGGATCTGAGATTCGGCAGGGAATGACCTGTTAAAGGTATGTTATCGACTTTTAGAGGGCTGTTTGTTATAAATATATGCAGAGGGAAGGTCGGGTGGGAAGAGACCGGTTCTTAAGCGGTACTCTTCGAGGGTTGCAGATCTTAAATCTACAAGTAGATAACCATAAGATCTGCGTGTGGCATCTTCAAAAGCGTCTAGAAAAAATTGTGATTTACCGGGGTACATTTGGCGGGCCAGAGTAGTGATTTGCAGTTTATCTCTTGGGTTCTTAAAAAGTACCATATATTTAGTGTTTAAAGCTATAGTACGACTTTTTTTACCTTGACAGAACACATTCTGCACCAGATACATAATACTCAGATTTCTGTGATGCACATACTTGGTGAATGCTTTCTCAATTTCTGAACTCTCACTAGCAGCCTCCATTAAGTCATCAACAATAGTTAAATTTACTCTGTTAGGGGGGAACAAATTATCATCATTAAATGTTGTGGGTAAACCCTCTATAAAACGAATATTTGGGATTGTGAGTAATAATTCATCATAAAACACTTGCCAGCAGGCATAAAACCAAACAATGTTATCAGGAGTGTGCGACATTAAAGCGGTAGCATTCTGTAAAACCTGTTTGACAAAATAACTTTTCCCGGAATTAGAAGGGCCTGCCAATATGCATGAAAAAGGATGTTGTAAACGAGTGTCCATGGTGAATGATTAGTAACCAAATGGGAGAGTGGTAAAGTCGTCGACCAAATATCTTTTTGTATATACACACTTCTGTGTTTTCTGTAGCGGTCGCGTCTCTATCTGCCAAAGGAGCTTATTTCTGACAATGGAGGACTGTCGTACCACTATTCTTTTCTGTTCATCAGGGTCTGAGTGCAAGGGGTAGTCCAACACCAGGTCTTTTAAACTGTCAAAGTTAATCAACTGGGCATTACTGGCATGAAGTGTTATGCCTTTCACCTTTAGAGATGTTTTATCCGTCGATAGTTTGTAACCATACGTCTTGGGACCTGCAGATACAAACTCTGTAATGTGTGTGTCACAGGGTATTTCACTAGTCAGCTCACCTAGATAGTCCCCTAGAGGTGGATTCCAGTCACCCGCTGTACTAACAAAAATAACAGAGTCAGTGTCGTGGTAGAGACATCTCTCATTAAGACGGTCTAAAACATTGTACAGTTCAAGTCGTGCATAGGCGGTGGTAAAACATGCAATAAATATATTGGTATTGCGAGACGGACTGTGACAACCCTGGGCGTGCTTCCAACTGAGCATGGCTGTATCATCATTTATGAATGACAGAGAAGACACCTCGTATTCAGGTAAAAATATATAACCAAAAAGCTTGTCAGGATCAGATACAAGACTTGTGGTTTGCAAATTAGGTTTCTGACCAAATTTGCCCCATAAAGAATTAAGAAACAATTTTGCAATCTGTCGTTTTGCAGGGTTTACTTCTATTTTCTCTGGTCTTAGCAAAATACCCTCTTTAGCGTAATAAGCATCAATGTATTGGCGTCTTTTTTCATCAGTCGTACACCATTCAGGGTAACCTGAGGATTCCTGCTTATCCCTAAGGTGCACCTTTATATACTTTTCAAATAACGTATTGGAAGAGTAAGGAAAGTGCCAAATCTCAAAGATCTTCCCCAACCTGTAGCCCTTAATCAGGGCTTGTTGTATTTCAATAGTGCACCAAGTACCTGTCAAAGAGCGTTCCTCCTCATTATGTTCACAATGTGCTGTTTGGTTATTGGCTGTGCATGTACGACATAATGGGAACATAAGTTTGCCATTCATTTTAACCGGTAGAACAGGGAAAAATAGACCTCGGGGTGGGTACACTGTTACTTTAGCAAGGCCAAAATAGTGTTCAAAAGACTGAAAATTATCATAAATGATTACTGGGTGATCCGTGGGATATAATTTTGTTTTGTTGACGTATGGGTATAGACTGGTAAAATCATAATAGTGTATGCTCTCACCTGGGGCCGCTTTGTGGTACAATTTGATTGCGTTTGTGCGGCCCCCATAAAGCGCATCACGAGGTTCCAGCGGCTGTGGAAAATCTTTATCGATAAGAAAAGCCTGTAGATCCTTGTCAGTTTCTAACAGGTTTGACCAATCATGTTCCCACATCTCACGGACCACATAACCCCGCATTTTTAGAAAATGATTTTTAACATTGGTTTTGTGGTGTAATTGTGCATAGGTAGTCTTTGTAACTGTGTTAAAAGCCTTTTCATTATAACAAACTGGGCAACCGTGGTAGAAACAACCCTGAAATTCAAAAGCTGTAGGCTGGCCATCAACCAGAGCGTACCCATCCAAAAAATAGTTACCAACAGCCCTTTCACCGCCCTGTAGAGCGTGCTGAATAGTGATCCCCTCTTTGTGTGCAACATACATTAACCACTGTATAGACTTTGTTGAGAAACGTTTCTGATTTGCATGGTAATTGTCAGAGGGTAAAATTGCTATGGTATTTTTCGGTAAAAACTTAAATCTGTACATGGCCATGCACACAGACGCTAATGTAGTGAGTTGAAAAGGATCAATATCAGCAATGACGGTTTCAGGACCGTCAGGACCCACAATAGTTTTTACCTTCTTGGTCATCTCCATCACACTTTCTCTGTAGCAGACACAGGCCTGTTTCAAGATTTTAACATCATCTATACAGTATTTTTTAAGTTCATTTTGAAAATTGAACTGACAATGTTGGTTCTCTTGATACCAGACCATAAACTCCTTTTTATCATCACACATCATTTAGTCATAACCATAATAGTCTACCAAAGGCATAGGGCCAATATAAGACTGATTCTGGGCTGTGTTAAAAAAGTGTGGAAAATAGCCTTTACAACCGACGAAACCCAGGGCCTTTGGCAATTGACTTAGTTTCATGGGGAGAAAATTTAAAGAATCGATAAATCTGATACCTAGATCAGCGACAGTCACACAAAGTAGTTTACCACCTTGCGCCAACAACTCAATAGCAATTTTCTCCTTAAGAAGTTGATTCACCACAAAGTAAGAATCATACCTGCCTGCATTATGCGCTATGAATGTGTAGCTACTAAAGGGCTTGTTTATAAATGTTATTATAAACTCCTCTAGGCACGCTGTACCCTGAAACTCCCAGCACTTATCCCCTTCTAATTCTGAAGCATAGATATAGTTGGGGATATGTACACCGGTCTCCTGCATACATTCAAAGTCATAAAAAATGTATTTGTTAGTAGGGTTTTCTGGGGTGTATCTTCTCATATAACAAACATGCCCATCAAGCGTGACTACAGTGGCATAGCAAATCTGACATTGGAAACCTTTACACTTATGATCGGCCATTACGGTGTAACGGCCGCAAGAATCACAATAAGCTTTCTGCCTGCACTCTATGTCTCCGGATACGGAGAGCTCTATGTGCAACTTTAAGCACTCTTGTGAACGACAAAAAGTACGACAACTGGAACATCTAGGAAACTCCCCTTTCACTTCTACACAGTTCTGTCTGTGACAGGCCTTACAAAAATACCGGCAGGAATGATTGTTTTTGTGAGAGAATGGTGTGTGACAGTAATTACAGAAGTATGATTCCCCAATGAACGCATTAATTTTTTTAATGCCATAATAATGTTTGTCTTCATGGTATATAAACACAACTTTATCTTTACAGGGCTTGTCTGAATGAAAATAGTGCCACGAACCATGATTGTGATACAGTACTTTAATTGTAATGCCTAAATGTTGTTCAAAAGCTGGGATGTCGCTAAAACTAACCAGACGATCATCAGGGATACCTACAGCTTTATGTATTTCTCTGGCTCTCTCCAACAACAGAGAGTCTACAGGATTATCCTGAGCCACAAGGGCACAAATGCTAGCCGCTAGACACAGGTTATTATTATCATTGTTTAAATCATAAAGCCATCTCTTTTTCCTGGCAATGATACAACTATAGGGTGTTGACCGGAGACGCCTACGATGCATTACACCACCGACTCTATTCCTAACAATGATTACAACCAACCTTAAAGACCCGCTGCCAATAATTTCAGCATTGCTCTGTACCAGGTTTGACACTGCGTTTAAAAAGGTTTCAGCATTCAATTCATCCCTACAATGTCTAATAGAGTGTAACGGTCTGCCAAGATCATCGCTATCTAGCCTTAATTGAACAAAATCGCTGGGACCTATATCAGGCATCATCCTGTTTAAAAGCTCTTGAATAGCATCATGTACAGACTGGAGTGCGTCTGAAAACGATGTTATTCTGTCTAAATTTACAAACCGAAAATGTTCATAATATTCTACGGCATTAAAATTGTTAATATCTCTGCGGCGTTGTTCAACACGCTCCAAAAATACAGGGGCCTCTAACTCATTAACAGGGTTCTGCACTTCGGGATGTTCCTGCGAATCGTTAATATTCTCAGGACTAAATGGACTTTGTTGCGTCTCTGTGGAAAGTTCTGTAGGTGTTGGGGCTATTTCAGTATCATTTGTGTGGGGTGTCACAGGGGTAACTGTAGCGTCTACGCCATCCTCAGCCGGAAGCAGCACAGGTGTTAAGCATTTGATTGCATCACAAGGGGTCTTACGGCGTTGTCTAGACATCGCAGAACGTAATGCACCTCGCAATGTATTTATGGCACGTTTAACGGTTCTAGCTCGACGCTTAGCTACAAGTCTCTGTCTGCCCCATTTTTTGGATTGAGATAATAAACCCCGTCCAACCATGACTAGTCACGCGGGGGTCAGTAAATTTAGTCCTGAACGAAAGGCATTGGTAGCACGGTCAAGTCTTTCAAAACGGTTTAAAAAATTAGTTTGTCTAAGCTCATCATCAGTCACAATAACAATGTTACGGATCTCACTAATCACAGAGTCAATAAAGTCTCCTAAAGCGAACCAAAAACCAAGTTCCCTTAAAAACCACTGTAATAAATCACTGACGTTGTCACGGGGTAATATAATGTTTGGTATAACACCGTTTATACTCAATTGACTATCACGACCATCATGGGATAACAATGCATGGCCAATTCTAAATGGGCGTCTAGCTGCATAAAGTTTTAGACTCAGAGGCCTGCTGCACTGTAAAAGAGCAGCGTCATTCAGTATTTTGAATATTTCAGTGATTGTATGTTGTACAGCATCCTTGACTTTAAACCATAAAGGAGCAGAACGCGTGAACCACAACATACATTTTCTAGTATCAAGAGGTGATGTGGTTTCTGTATAAATGTGTGTGTTTTTGCTGTCAGTATGTGTTATGGTCTGTAAAACATATCTACTTTTCTTAGGTGGCGGGTGTGTCGGCACCTTTACAGAGGTATTTCTGGATGTCAGTGATGTAGTCCCTCTATGTATATTGTTATCATTGCCGATGGTTTGTGTTATGTCCTGTAAAACAGATCTACTTTTCTTAGGGTTTGGTTGTATAGGAACATTTACAGGGCTAATGGATTGTTTCACAGGTACATTTGATGCTACAGTGAAATGTCGACACCCTGATACATTGCCTGGTGATGTGACTGATGGCTTACCCCGAGATGTGTGTTTTGTTGTGGTTAATGAATGTATTTGCTGAGGCTCCTTTGCGACGCATGCCGCACTAGATGGACGCTGCCTTAAAACCCCTGAGGTCGACGTTGACGGTTGTTCATCGTCACGTGTGACTGGAATATCTCTTGTAGAGCGGCTCCGGGTTATAGACAACTTTGGTACTGTATTCAAAAATAAATGAGTAAATTAATACACCGATGTACATACAGGTATATCTATGTAGTAAATAAAGATACAAATAAATATACTATATTTATGTAGTATACAAATATACAAATAAACAAAGAACTCATACGTATACTTGCCCTGTTTTAGTTTATGCGGGGTGCAGTCCCTGCGTTCTCCGGCATTCGCGCTGTATGTCTTACGACCGTGATCCGCAGCTGGTAAGCGGCTAATGTCTGTGCATGCATTAGATACTGCTGAGGTTTTTGTACTCTTTACGGTTGTTTCTAAAATAAATAGAAATATAATTATCGCCGGGATAAAACCGGGGATGATACAACCGCATATAACGTTATATAAACACATACCTGCTTTTAATGGTCTATGTGGATGTATGTTGGAGGGTCTGTCAGTCAATACTCTAGTATTCAAAGGATCTAAATAAATAAAATACAATAAGCCTTAGTTTTTTTTGGTTTGTTTTTTATGCATAAAAGACTTCAAAATAAATGTTTAGAATTTTAGAACGCTTATCAATATAGAAAATTTACAACCTTGTGAGGCGACCGCGAGCCTTCTGTGTAACTCGTTTTCATTCGTTGTTGGACTGATTTGTGCCTGAAAGGTGATAAAGTATTTGAACGCTTATGAAGGGAACTTTCCTGCCGGTATTTTTGTAAGGCCTGTCACAGACAGAACTGTGTAGAAGTGAAAGGGGAGTTTCCTAGATGTTCCAGTTGTCGTACTTTTTGTCGTTCACAAGAGTGCTTAAAGTTGCACATAGAGCTCTCCGTATCCGGAGACATAGAGTGCAGGCAGAAAGCTTATTGTGATTCTTGCGGCCGTTACACCGTAATGGCCGATCATAAGTGTAAAGGTTTCCAATGTCAGATTTGCTATGCCACTGTAGTCACGCTTGATGGGCATGTTTGTTATATGAGAAGATACACCCCAGAAAACCCTACTAACAAATACATTTTTTATGACTTTGAATGTATGCAGGAGACCGGTGTACATATCCCCAACTATATCTATGCTTCAGAATTAGAAGGGGATAAGTGCTGGGAGTTTCAGGGTACAGCGTGCCTAGAGGAGTTTATAATAACATTTATAAACAAGCCCTTTAGTAGCTACACATTCATAGCGCATAATGCAGGCAGGTATGATTCTTACTTTGTGGTGAATCAACTTCTTAAGGAGAAAATTGCTATTGAGTTGTTGGCGCAAGGTGGTAAACTACTTTGTGTGACTGTCGCTGATCTAGGTATCAGATTTATCGATTCTTTAAATTTTCTCCCCATGAAACTAAGTCAATTGCCAAAGGCCCTGGGTTTCGTCGGTTGTAAAGGCTATTTTCCACACTTTTTTAACACAGCCCAGAATCAGTCTTATATTGGCCCTATGCCTTTGGTAGACTATTATGGTTATGACCAAATGATGTGTGATGATAAAAAGGAGTTTATGGTCTGGTATCAAGAGAACCAACATTGTCAGTTCAATTTTCAAAATGAACTTAAAAAATACTGTATAGATGATGTTAAAATCTTGAAACAGGCCTGTGTCTGCTACAGAGAAAGTGTGATGGAGATGACCAAGAAGGTAAAAACTATTGTGGGTCCTGACGGTCCTGAAACCGTCATTGCTGATATTGATCCTTTTCAACTCACTACATTAGCGTCTGTGTGCATGGCCATGTACAGATTTAAGTTTTTACCGAAAAATACCATAGCAATTTTACCCTCTGACAATTACCATGCAAATCAGAAACGTTTCTCAACAAAGTCTATACAGTGGTTAATGTATGTTGCACACAAAGAGGGGATCACTATTCAGCACGCTCTACAGGGCGGTGAAAGGGCTGTTGGTAACTATTTTTTGGATGGGTACGCTCTGGTTGATGGCCAGCCTACAGCTTTTGAATTTCAGGGTTGTTTCTACCACGGTTGCCCAGTTTGTTATAATGAAAAGGCTTTTAACACAGTTACAAAGACTACCTATGCACAATTACACCACAAAACCAATGTTAAAAATCATTTTCTAAAAATGCGGGGTTATGTGGTCCGTGAGATGTGGGAACATGATTGGTCAAACCTGTTAGAAACTGACAAGGATCTACAGGCTTTTCTTATCGATAAAGATTTTCCACAGCCGCTGGAACCTCGTGATGCGCTTTATGGGGGCCGCACAAACGCAATCAAATTGTACCACAAAGCGGCCCCAGGTGAGAGCATACACTATTATGATTTTACCAGTCTATACCCATACGTCAACAAAACAAAATTATATCCCACGGATCACCCAGTAATCATTTATGATAATTTTCAGTCTTTTGAACACTATTTTGGCCTTGCTAAAGTAACAGTGTACCCACCCCGAGGTCTATTTTTCCCTGTTCTACCGGTTAAAATGAATGGCAAACTTATGTTCCCATTATGTCGTACATGCACAGCCAATAACCAAACAGCACATTGTGAACATAATGAGGAGGAACGCTCTTTGACAGGTACTTGGTGCACTATTGAAATACAACAAGCCCTGATTAAGGGCTACAGGTTGGGGAAGATCTTTGAGATTTGGCACTTTCCTTACTCTTCCAATACGTTATTTGAAAAGTATATAAAGGTGCACCTTAGGGATAAGCAGGAATCCTCAGGTTACCCTGAATGGTGTACGACTGATGAAAAAAGACGCCAATACATTGATGCTTATTACGCTAAAGAGGGTATTTTGCTAAGACCAGAGAAAATAGAAGTAAACCCTGCAAAACGACAGATTGCAAAATTGTTTCTTAATTCTTTATGGGGCAAATTTGGTCAGAAACCTAATTTGCAAACCACAAGTCTTGTATCTGATCCTGACAAGCTTTTTGGTTATATATTTTTACCTGAATACGAGGTGTCTTCTCTGTCATTCATAAATGATGATACAGCCATGCTCAGTTGGAAGCACGCCCAGGGTTGTCACAGTCCGTCTCGCAATACCAATATATTTATTGCATGTTTTACCACCGCCTATGCACGACTTGAACTGTACAATGTTTTAGACCGTCTTAATGAGAGATGTCTCTACCACGACACTGACTCTGTTATTTTTGTTAGTACAGCGGGTGACTGGAATCCACCTCTAGGGGACTATCTAGGTGAGCTGACTAGTGAAATACCCTGTGACACACACATTACAGAGTTTGTATCTGCAGGTCCCAAGACGTATGGTTACAAACTATCGACGGATAAAACATCTCTAAAGGTGAAAGGCATAACACTTCATGCCAGTAATGCCCAGTTGATTAACTTTGACAGTTTAAAAGACCTGGTGTTGGACTACCCCTTGCACTCAGACCCTGATGAACAGAAAAGAATAGTGGTACGACAGTCCTCCATTGTCAGAAATAAACTCCTTTGGCAGATAGAGACGCGACCGCTACAGAAAACACAGAAGTGTGTATATACAAAAAGATATTTGGTCGACGACTTTACCACTCTCCCATTTGGTTACTAATCATTCACCATGGACACTCGTTTACAACATCCTTTTTCATGCATATTGGCAGGCCCTTCTAATTCCGGGAAAAGTTATTTTGTCAAACAGGTTTTACAGAATGCTACCGCTTTAATGTCGCACACTCCTGATAACATTGTTTGGTTTTATGCCTGCTGGCAAGTGCTTTATGATGAATTATTACTCACAATCCCAAATATTCGTTTTATAGAGGGTTTACCCACAACATTTAATGATGATAATTTGTTCCCCCCTAACAGAGTAAATTTAACTATTGTTGATGACTTAATGGAGGCTGCTAGTGAGAGTTCAGAAATTGAGAAAGCATTCACCAAGTATGTGCATCACAGAAATCTGAGTATTATGTATCTGGTGCAGAATGTGTTCTGTCAAGGTAAAAAAAGTCGTACTATAGCTTTAAACACTAAATATATGGTACTTTTTAAGAACCCAAGAGATAAACTGCAAATCACTACTCTGGCACGCCAAATGTACCCCGGTAAATCACAATTTTTTCTAGACGCTTTTGAAGATGCCACACGCAAATCTTATGGTTATCTACTTGTAGATTTAAGATCTGCAACCCTCGAAGAGTACCGCTTAAGAACCGGTCTCTTCCCACCCGACCTTCCCTCTGCATATATTTATAACAAACAGCCCTCTAAAAGTCGATAACATACCATTAACAGGTCATTCCCTGCCGAATCTCAGATCCTTAAGGATGTCTATGCGTATACGTCGCAATTGGTTGGCTTTACAAAGTCTAATAAGTGCATCGCCATCACAAAAAAAAGATATTTTATGCTCCGCATCTCATGATTTAGTCACGGCTATATGTGAAATAGCTCTTAATACCCTTAAAGGTAAGATACCTTTATCACAACAACAAGTAGAAAAGCTAAAAAAGTGGCGAAAAAATATAAAAGCACTGAGCAACAAAAAAGTGTCTTTTAGTAAGAAGAAACAGTTGGTTAAACAGTCTGGAGGATTTATTGGCTCTCTGTTGGGATTTGCTATACCTCTGCTGACCGGTCTTTTGACTAACCGTTAATGGCACACGCTGAGAAAAAGTACTTAGTGTCTAAACAAGAGTTAGACCTAATACAGCGAACCACTCAGAGCTCTGAGACCGCTCGTGAGTCTGTCACTCAAAACCTAGATAATGAGATTATTTCTATTCTTCAAAATAGAGGTGTATCGGATGATGAGAAGATAAAGAGGTATACCACTATATTGCAGAAATACTTGGTACGTACTAAACAGAGTGAAAGCGAAAAGTTGGGCTTGACACTTTTCTTACCTCCTGGAGAATCCTCCGTACCAAACCCCCCTGTAGCACATCCTCATAATGCTGGAGTCTCTGATGTTTCAGACGCTGTATTTCGTGAAGTTGTTAATAATGTAAATGTCCGCTATAAAAAAAATGCTGAATTGTTGTTGAGTAGAATGTCTCAATTTAAGCACATTACCGCTTGGAATGATAAGGGTGAATTTGTTTATAAAAACACTGTTGTACCGGGATCAAATATACTCGATTTGGTACATAGTGTTACCCAGAGTCACAGTGTTACGGTACGTAAATTACCTCTGGGCTGGGATACTTTTCTTCAGGCTATGGCTGACCTGAACATACCGTCTACCGTTGTGGGCAACACATCAAATAGAGACTATTTGGAACAATTGAAATTGCGGATCCTTCCAAGCGAGACTCGGGACATAACACCCCATTTTCAAAAGAGACAATCGTTACCAAATATTTCTTTTAGCACCCCGGGATTAACTACATCTCACGGCTATTTGCTACCTAAGAAGCGCCCCCGTATACTAAAGCAGCCTGCTGATTGGTTGAATTTGTGATGTTTATTCATTGCATTTCTGTCTAAAACATGTGATGATTATTGCTTTTCCTTCATACATTGTATTACCCCTTTTGCCTGTGACTATTGTATTATTGCTTTTCCTGCGAAGTGTATCGGCTTTTTTTTTTGTCTAATAAATATCGTTATATGAGTTACTTTGAAATGTATTTATTTCTCAGATGTATATAAACTTGCCCTCTGGGTTTGTTCTCTACTTTCAAAACTGGCCCCAGACACATCTTCCAAAACATGTCCAGACTTGTCCTCTTTATTCAGTAATATGAAATGAAATTAAAAATAAATAAACATCCAACCATAGGATGTAGTACCTCATACAACCACATGGTGGCAGACTCTATGAACATTGTAAAGGGGCGTGTCTATTACATGCCGTATTGGGTGTGATTTCATTAAAAAAAGGGGCGGGCACCCATCAACGCGCAATGGGTGGGGCCCTATTGCGCAAGGGGCGTGGTTTCATGAAAGGGCTGGGCAACCATCACCACACAGGGGGCGGAGACCTATTGCGCAACAGGCGTGGTTTCATAAAAAGGGCGGGGCGTCTGGCATATTGCGCAAGGGGCGTGGTTTCATAAAAAGGGGTGTGGTTTCCTAAAATGGACGTGGTTTCATAAAAAGGGGGCGGGGCACCTGTCAAAAGTTAGTTTGATGACTTGTACCGTTTTATACTACTCAAATAATATCTGTAATATCAATCATCTTAATCATATCAAACCCTTGCTGGATCTCAGGAACTTGTTGTTAGTCCACTTTCAGTCTAGGATTCCTCATTCTTGTCAGGAACCTTGGCGGGAACTTCCATCTTCTCATGTCACCGTTATATCAGCTGGTTTTCATAGGATCACATTGAGGGTTCCTGGTTATACCCCATTCTTGTAGAAGCTTTATACCTTCCTCTGGTGATGCCATTGTAGTAGATTTCCCACCTTTCATGATAACCAGCTTAACTGGGTAGCCCCATCTATAGGGAATATTGTTAGATCGAAGTGTCTCTAGTATTTCTTTAAAAGCCCTTCTGCGTCTTAGTGTTTGTGCCGAGAGGTCTGTAAATTAAAGGATATCTTCGTACTTCCCAGTCAGTTTTCCCTTACTTCTGTGAGTCCGGATTATCTAGTCCTTCACATGATAATAATGAAGTCTTAATAGCACATCCCTTGGTGTAGATGTAGGCAAATGCTGTGGTCTAGCAAGTCTATGTATACGGTTGAGTAAGAGCATTTCAGGTGGTATGTCTGGCAAGATGGTCAGGAATAAACCTCTCATATATGATTCCAAGTCCTGTATTCCAACTTCTTCGGGGACTCCATGTAGCCGAATAATATTACGACGGGATCTATCCTCCACATCTGTTAACTTTAATTCATGTTGGACTATCCTATCTTCTATTGCATCCAGTCGATCTCACACCGATGCATGAGCTGCAGTGAACTCTTTATCCTTCCCCTCTAGGTATAAAGTCCGAGCATCTAGGTCTGTAAAACTTTCTTTTAGGTCGGCTATAGCTGCTTCTACTGTCATTTGCATCTTGTTAACTGCTGCATCCAGCATTTTCTGCGTAAGGTTTGTTGTGAGTTGGGTCTCTACTTGTTTTACTGTTGCCTGCGCATGAGGTGTATTTGAAGGAGATAATAAGGGTGATCCAGATTCCTTCCACGCTATCTTGAGCATTATCTTTGGCCTGACTGTCCCCTGATTATCAGCTTGTTTATTCTGTGTCTTTGCTGCAAAAAAGGACCCCTTATCTCTGACCTCTGCTGTTGCTTTTCTTGTGCGGTTAGGCGATATTTTGGTCTATAAGACTATAGGTCTTTAATCCCTTTAGCTCCTTTTCTCTGGACCCACACTGACCCACACCGACCTTCCGCACCAACCTCTGACAACCAAGGTCCAACCAAGCTCACTGGTGCTGCTGTGGACAGCTGATTAATGCTGTAGCTGAAATGCCGATAAGATGCTGCTGAGTGCCGGGTGTCGAATGCTGCACTGCAAGGAGGCGTAATAGCGTGTTTAGGCGCGTAGTAGGAGCTCGAGACAGCAAAGCTCTCTCAGGGTGCCGCCATTCCTCCCGACATTTGGCATTTTTTAAAATTCTTTTTTTCTACTATTTAATGCGGTAGCTGACGTGCAAGTACTGGCAAGGCGCTTTATAATTAACTCTTACTCATCAGAGGGGATTTGTTTTGAAAGCAGGCAAATAGCACTACAAATTATAGATTATGCTAACTTTAGTGTACCTATAATCTTAATTTTATCAATGACAGGAGGTGAAGATTTACTGAAGTCTCCCTTTACTACAACTCACAGCAGCACTTTTTCACAGAGAGAAATTAACCAATAAGAAACAAACAGAAACAATAAGTCTCCCCTCCCCTTTTTGCGACCAAAACCGTAAAAAACAGGAAAAATTATAAACTTGAACCAAATAGAAGAAAGATAACCTAGAATCCAGATGATCCTCTTAAACCATAAAATTCAGCACCATAAGCGAATTTATACTGAAACGAAAAAAACAGAATAGAAACCACAAATTAGTTCAGGAAATGTACTCAGAAAAGGCATGTCACCATCAGATACAAAGTACTAAGTCAATCTCCTTTGAAGTAATACTGTGAGCAAGAGAAGCAAACAAAGATAAACATTGAGTGTATACCTTAACAAATACCCACCTCAGCATATCAGGAAACATACAATAATCAAAAGGGGTTGGGATACTAAAGGGAGGGAAATATTTGCCTCTTGTCATTAATACACTTAAGATTTTTTGAAGGAGTGGAGACTGGGTGAGCATCTTACGGAGGAGGGAAGCAAGTTCCACAGGAACGGTGCAGCCCTCGAGAAATCTTGAAGGCGAGCATCAGAGGTGGAAGTACGGACAGAAGATAGACGTAAGTCTTCAGCAGATCGTAAGGGCCTAGACGGGACATACTTGTGTATAAGGGAGGATACATAGGTGGGAGCAGCATTATGTAGAGATTTGAAAGCAATAACCAGAACTTTAAATTGAGCTCTATATTTTATAGGAAGCCAATGTAGGGACTGACAGAAGGGTGAGGCATGGGAGGTGCGGGCGGACAGGAAGATGAGCCTCGCTGCCGCATTCATTATGGACTGTAACGGTGCAAGTTGGGAGCACGTAAGACCACTGAGAAGCAGATTACAGTAGTCAAGGCGAGAAATAGACCAATAGTGGAATAGACCAACACCTTAGTCGCATCTGGCGTTAAGAAGGGGCGGATGCGCGCAATGTTTTTGAGATGGAAATGACAGGATTTGGCGATAGATTGAACAAGAGGCTTGAAGGAGAGGTCAGAGTCAAAGAGAACACCTAGGCAGTGAGCCTGCATGGTGGAGCTGATGGTAGCACCATTGACTTGGAGGGAGACAGACACAGGAGTAACAACACTTGAGGGA
>OW240921.1:32895713-32913134 GCA_933207985.1 Pelobates cultripes | reverse complement strand
TTGGATTTAAAAAAAAAAAAATCTTTTTTCACTGTTATAGATTGAATAGCAGTCAGTGTCCTTAAAGCGGGTGTGTTACGCTAACAGTGGATACGCTGACTAGTGCCACTAATTAGATCCTGTGTCTCAATCGCTTGGATTTAAAAACAAAAAACTTTTTTTACTGTTATAGATTGAATAGCAGTCAGTGTCCTTAAAGCGGGTGTGTTACGCTAACAGTGGATACGCTGACCAGTGCCACTAATTAGATCTGGTGTCACAATAGTTTGGATTTAAAAAAAAAATAATCTTTTTCACTGTTATAGATTGAATAGCAGTCAGTGTCCTTAAAGCGGGCGTGTTACGCTAACAGTGGATACGCTGACAAGTGCCACTAATTAGATCTGGTGTCACAATAATTTGGATTTAAAAAAAAAATAATCTTTTTTCACTGTTATAGATTGAATAGCAGTCAGTGTCCTTAAAGCGGGTGTGTTACGCTAACAGTGGATACGCTGACCAGTGCCACTAATTAGATCTGGTGTCACAATACTTTGGATTTAAAAAATAATCTTTTTTCACTGTTGCTATAGATTGGATAGCAGTCAGTGTCACTTAAAGCAGGTGTGTTACGCTAACAGTGGATACGCTGACAAGTGCCACTAATTGAATCCAGTGTCACAATAGCTTGGATTTAAAAAAACAAAAAACTTTTTTCACTGTTATAAATTGAATAGCAGTTAGTTATCTTCAAGCGGGTGTCAGGCCTACAGCCTGTGCTCTGCACAACTGTGCCAGTGCACATTGCCACTCATATCTGGTCTCACAGTAGCTTACACGCATAGTACCACTAATCCCAACAAAAATGACAGGCAGAGGCAGGCCACCCCGCAGGGGCCATCGTGGTCGTGGTGCTGTGATTCCCTTTGGCCCTAGAATAATGCCCAGTTTTCAGAGGCCACGTACCCTGAACTTGAAAAGTTCTGGGGACATAGTTGACTGGCTAACACAGGACACCCAATCTTCTACAGCCTCCGCTCAGAACCTTGACGCACCATCCTCCTCCAGCTTAGCTTCAGGCACCTCTCAAGATACCACTCACCCGCCTGCCGCCACCACCAAAACTAGCACCACAGCCGCTTTACTTGGTATGTCAGAGGAGTTATTCACATCCGTTTGAAGAAATGAGTGATGCGCAACCATTATTGCCAGAGGATGTAGATAACAGGGATATGTCTCAGGCAGGCAGCATTACACACATGGACGTACGGTGTGATGATGATGATGATGTTGTACCCGCTGCTGCTTCCTTTGCTGAGTTATCAGATACAAGTGAAGCGGTTGATGATGACGATGCGTCCATGGATGTCACGTGGGTGCCCGCTCGGCAAGAAGAAGAACAGGGCGAAAGTTCAGATGGGGAGACAGAGAGGAGGAGGCAGGTTGCAGGAAGCAGGGGAGATTAGGTAGGGCTAGTGCTGAGATCAGACAGCATGCGCCGACACCGGGATCTGTGACGGCAACCGCCAGAAATCCAGCATGCTGTGTCCACCACCAGAATGCCGTCATTGCAGAGCTCAGCAGTGTGGAATTTTTGTGTGTCTGCCTCTGACAACAGCGATGCCATTTGCAACCTGTGCCAAAAGAAACTGAGTCGTGGGAAGTCCAACACCCACCTAGGTACAACTGCTTTGCGTAGGCACATGATCTCACATCACAAAAGCCTATGGGATCAACACATGAGTACAAGCAGCTCGCCTACTCTAAGCCACCAGCCTCCTCCTGGTCCAGCATCTTCAGCCACGTCAACCACTGCTGTCCTCCTTGTCCCCTCTCAACCATCCGCCACTCCGCCTCCCGCCTTGAGCAGTTCAAGCTCATCTTCCCACAGTCATGTGTCTGTCAAGGACATGTTTGAGCGTAAGAAGACAATGTCAGAAAGTCACCCCCTTGCCCAGCGTCTGACCGCTGGCTTGTCCGAACTATTAGCCTGCCAGCTTTTACCATACAAGCTGGTGGAGTCTGAGGCGTTCCAAAAATTTTTAGCTATTGGGACACCGCAGTGGAAGGTACCCGGCCGAAATTTCTTTTCATAAAAGGCAATCCCCAACCTGTACTCAATTGTGCAAAAGGAAGTAATAGCATGTCTGGCACACAGTGTTGGGGCAAGGGTCCATCTGACCACTGATACCTGGTCTGCAAAGCATGGTCAGGGCGGGTATATCACCTACACTGCGCATTGGGTAAACCTGCTGACTGCTGCCAAGCATGGAATGCATGGCTCTGCAGAGGAGTTGGTGACACCGCCACGACTTGCAGGCAGTCCTGCTGCCCACCTCCTCTACTCCTCCTACTCCATCCTCTTCCATAACCTCCTCGGCTTAGTCCTCTTCTGCTGCTGCGTCTTGCTCCACATCAACGGATAGGGGCGTAACAGTGATTAAACTGATAACAATAGTACTAAACACACCACTCTATCTGGTGGCACATTAGATTACACTGGCAGCAGTGCCCAAATTTGTTGTCCCCAACAAGTCTGGGGACACGGCCTTAAAAGGGCAGTGTCCCAATCTTCCTGATATCCCAAAAAAGGTGTTTAAAGGGCCAGCACCAGTCACATAAAGAGTCCATAAGCCCCAATATGCCCACCGACAGTCTTAAAGGGCCATACACACCAAATAAAAGTGCATACATTTTCACAATCTCCCAGGGGCCATAGTCATGTGGGAGGAGGCTGGCAAAGAGGCTTCTCCACAACCCAGGGAAACAGGGCAATTTGCCATTTAAAGGGCCCGTTACAAATAGCAGTTTGTAACAAGGTGTCAATCCATATCTGCTAAGTGACCCGATGTAGGGGGAACAGTCCCTATTCTGCTCTGTGTCAGTGTGTATCAGGGATCCTTAGGACAGGTGTCAATCCATATCTGCCAAGTGACCCTATGTAGGGGAGCAGTCTCTATTCTGCTCTGTGTCCGTGTGCATCAGGGGCTCTGAGGACAGGTGTCAATCCATATGTCAAGGTGTCAATATGTCATATGTCAGGTGTCAATCCATATTGATTGTGATTTAGGAATGTTAGGTGATTTCTGCCCTTTATGGATTAAAACCAGACTCTGTATCAACTGTGTAATTTTCCATGGGAGTTTTGCCATGGATCCCCCTCCGGCATGCCAGAGTCCAGGTGTTAGTCCCCTTGAAACAACTTTTCCATCCCTATTGTGGCCAGAAAGAGTCCCTGTGTGTTTTAAAATTCGCCTCCCCATTGAAGTCAATGGCGTTTCGGGCGGTTCGCCGGTTCGCGAACATTTGCGGAAGTTCGCGTTCGCCGTTCGCGAACCGAAAATTTCGGGTTCGCGACATCACTAATGGTAAGGGACTGAAAGTTGCCTTTGTTAATAATATCACATGCCGCCACATTATCTGAGAAGCACCTGACCGACTGTCCACTCCATTCCTTACCTCATATGTGTGCAGCAGCTAAGATTGGGAATACTTTGAATAGTGCTGAGGTGGTATTGAAGTTCACTAGTGTGGTAGTCTCTAGTGGCCAAGAGTCGTACACCCATTCGTTACCAAAAATAGCTGTGTAGCCTATGGCACCCGATGCGTCAGTCCAAACTACCGAGGAGTGGTCAGAAATAGGGGAGATGAATAGCGACCTGCCATTCCAAGATGACAGAAATAGATGCCACATTTTAAGATCTGCTCTAACTGGTTCATCTAAGAGGGTTGTGGAGTCGTCGTCAGGGAGCCCATGAAAAAGAGAGAGAATTCTGGAAATTAAAGATCTCCCCTGTGGTATTATTCTCATTGAAAAATTAAGTGACCCGAGTAGTGACTGTAGCTGTTTCCTGATGTGCAGATGTTGATATAAGAGAGAATTCTGTCTACTTTTTCTTGGGGGAGGCTGG
Organism: Pelobates cultripes; assembly: GCA_933207985.1. Lineage (NCBI taxonomy): Eukaryota > Metazoa > Chordata > Amphibia > Anura > Pelobatidae > Pelobates > Pelobates cultripes. The sequence goes on along the minus strand of OW240921.1, from coordinate 32,909,244 downwards.
CTTGCATAGACACGGAATTAAGTGTAATACCCAGGAAAGTAATCTCGGTTTTGGGGCCTTCTGTTTTGTCTGGGGCAACAGGGACTCATAGATCTTTGAAAAGAGAGAGCATGTGATGTAGGCTGCTTGGTGTGCAGTGGTGTGGTTTGATGGTGAGGAAGTCATCTAAATAGTGGATGACTACTGGACATCTGCACTTGTTAAGTAGGAGCCCGGTTAAAGTCTCGGCGAAGACATGAAATATCTTGGGGATACTCTTGGAGCCGAAAGTTAGCCTGGTTGCGAAATAATACCTGTCTTCCCACTTAACGCCATGCAGGTACCAGAGTGACTGTTGTATGGGTAGTAATTTAAACGCATTAGTAATGTCGGTTTTGCTTAACCGTGCAGCCTTACCGGAATGAATGATGGCTTGTATGGCGTCATCAATTCTAGCGTATTGAAGGGAGAAATCTTCTGATGGAATTAGTGCATTCAAGCTAGGTGTAATGGAAGAGTGAGGTGCCGAAAAGTCAATTATCAGCCTCTTTTTATTATAAGATTTCCCCGTAGCTATGCCCAGAGGGTTTGTTCTCCAGGAGGTGAAAGGTGGTGTTGTGAAAGGCCCTATTATGAAGCCATTGTTAATTTCTTTGAGTAGGAGTTCATGTATGCTACTGGGGTCTGTGAGTGCTGACTGTAGGTTGGGGCATTCCAAAATACCCGTGGGGAGAGTAACAAAACCTGTGTGAAACCCGTCAGTAAAACCAGATGTGAGGAATTCTACCAGATGTAAAGAAGGATAATTAGACAGGTAGCGTTGCAAATTAGGAACATTTATTGGAGTGGAGGATCTTTTAGGGTACAGCCTGTTTGGGCACATTGTTTTAGCGTGCGCCCTGTAACAAAGTGAGCACACATGAAGAAGCCTAAAGCACTGTAACTACAACCACCGGCATTTAAATTATTACAGACTTGTGCTTTACCCCAAAAAAACTATTGGCCTGCCTAGTTTGTCTCTCAACTCTCTCTGTGTAGTATTGGATTGATACTCAGGGTTGGCATTACTGGTAGAGGGAACTGCTGTGTTGTCAGGACAAAAGTTGACTGTATGGGCTGCTGACGAGCATATGGCATAAGAAGGTGTCTTGAGACCCGCAAAATGCCTAAGAAACAGTTCAGTGTCTAACTGACCTCAGTCGGTGTTAGTATTGTATTGGGTGAGTGTAGCGGCTGACCTGGAAGTGAATGATTTGTGATAATCATAAAAGGCATAGCCTCCCTACTTGTATGCCAGGTCAATGATTTTATGGAGGTAGAAGTCAAGTTCCTCTCTACGGAGGGGAAAGGCTGTACAGATTACATCTCTGTATAGACCGAAGGCCAGGACGAACTCAGGGATGTTAAGTTTCCTGTTCAGTCTAGGGTCTCTGGACATCATAACTACTGACAGGTCATCGAATGTATATGATCTGTTTTCAATCATGTCTTGAGAAGCTATCTGTAGTGAAGCCAAGTTAATGTCTTTCCCTTCTATAATGTCAAGCTTCAGGTTTTGTGGAATGAGGTGGATAGGGTTAATAATGTTGGTAGTTTTGGCGGGTACAGGGTTATTGTTAACTTCTGGGTTAGGCTCAGGCTGGGCTATGGGAACTGGAACCTCTGGAATGATAGGTGTACTATTAGATTCCAGATGATCCAGCCTGTTATTAATAGTGGCTATGGAAGACACAAGGGAGGCCATCATGACGTGCAGTTCTCATAGGCTCTACCTATGATTTGGCTCGTGGGGGCTTAATGCCACTGAGGTGGGTGGTGGGGTGTTGGCCTCTCGGTGACACGTATAAGATGCATTATCGATTGGCCGTGACGAGTGAGGCCCTAACTATGATTAAATGCAAGGCTATAGCTATTGTTAGCTATTGCTATTGCGTTGGGCCGATTGGGCTTGGACCTCTGCTGAACCGAGCGATAATCGGCCTTGCGGGACCACTAACTCTAGGCGAAGAGGCCTATGGGAATATACCTAATTGGCAAGGGTTTGTTATATCCTGCAAACAACCTAGCGGGGGTATTGTGATTCGACATACCTGTTTATTATCCCCTATGACAGTGATGGCGAACCTTTTTTGAGCCCGAGTGCCCAAACCGCAATACATGCCAACTTTTTTTTTCCTTAAAGTGCCAACACGACAATTAAACCTCAATACTGAGGTTTCAGTTTGGAAAAAACAACTCGTACTGTTGTCCGAACTAATTAACAACTTTTGTTTTAAAAGAACACAACAACAGAGAGTTCAAAGATCCCTACTTGAACCTAAAACAAGTCATAATAATTGAGTTGCAACCTAACCCCCAGGAGATGACCATAGAAATTATACTGCTGGACCTGTCAGTAGATACTAACAGTATATAACTTGAAATATTTATGAGGATTGCTTGTCCTGGTAGGGCGATTGTTGTTCAACTAGTGGTTGGGAAACGTGACTTATTTAATACATGTTCTGGTTACCAGAAAGTAATACATAACAATGTAATTAGGTATGAAATTTAGGGCCTACCTCTTTAACCTTGCAGTTGAAATAACCAAAAAGGCCCCGCTGCAACCAATGTCAGTAAGTGAGTAATTTTTAAACATGGAAACAGAACCGTCTTAATTGACATATTCATATGTAATGAAAATTGCATTGTATAACATAAGTGCATTAGAGGAGTATGCTATAACGTTTAGAATTGTATAAGAAAGCATTTGAGTATAGAGCCATCACCTGAAAAGCTAATTTACATGCTTTAACTCCTATATAAAATACACATACTATGGTTTTAAGAAAACTTCTGCAGGGTGAAGCCGAACAGTAATAACACAGTAGTTTAAGAATTTGTATAGACTTAATTGTCATAGATACTATGCAGTTTGTTTAGTGTTTACATGGTTTGTTCAATAAAAACATGGCAACATTTCATTCTTAGTGTGTTATTAGTTTAAGCAGACTGTAATTGTCTATTGTTGTGACTTAGATGATGATCAGATCACATTGTATGACCAATTTGTGCAGAAATCCATATTATTCCAAAGGGTTCACATATTTTTTCTTGCAACTGTATATACACATCACATGTCGTATTGTACATACATAACTCATTATACATTGGACATATATACAAAATCATATCATTGTGTATTCATACTCATATATTATGCTGATGTGCCCACTCAAAATCCAAACGATCATTATAGCCACATGTCCACATTGAACCAATTGTTTTATATAATTGTATCATTTCATATTACATCTCCAAAGTGTGAGTGTATTTGAATAATCATTCTTTAGTTTGGCATAACAATACCATGCTAATGCATATTTATTCTATTGTGATTTCTGATTTTGTATACAATATGATGAGGTTACTGGGAAGTGTTTTTTGGGAAGCTGTCTTTATGCAATCACCAACAAGCCTATAACATATACAGGTAGTTCCCGACTTTACAAACTAATTGGTTCCAAAGCCTAGTTCATTAAGTGAGAGTTCACATTGGTTCCGTTCCTGACCAACACATTTTTACATTGAAAACATTAATTATGAAGTACAAATACAAGATGAAAGCATAGCAAATACATATATGTTGTAAGAACATTAAAAGAAGACATACCATATTGAAATCTTCATCAAATCATCATCAGTTATCTTCCTCCTCAACCACATGTTGCACTTGTTGAATGTAGCACTGCACTTGTTTCTGGTTCGTTTAAGACTCTCCATGTGTCTCATTCACTCCCCAGCCCCTCCATGTGTCTCATTACCCCGTGCCAGTGATACATACAGATATAAAAACAATACTCAAATATGCAACAAAAAAGAAAAAAAAACTAACCATCACAATTTCTTTCACAGTTTTGGCAATAATAATGTTTGCATAATTAGTGCAGTTTAAGAAAAGTAATTCAAAATATATTTATTTATGTATTTATTTGTCCTGATTTACAGAGTACATAATATGTCTGGGAGTTTAGTTGATTTTTGGTAATTACAGGTCACAAAATACAGAGAATAAAATACATTTTTAATGTGGAGCGATTTTAGAATTGGGTATGTTTGTCTTGCCACACAAAAGTGTATATTTATATAAAGTAGACATCGCAGGCTATGTGCCTAAGGGTATTTCGAACTTATTATGTAGTTATTTAACTGACAATCTCTGTTAAATATTCTAGACAATTTTGTTTAGTTTTTTTCCTGACTTTTAACATTTACATATTTCAAGATTTTTTTAATAAGTATTTCGTAAATTGTGTGTACTACTACTGTACAAAACCCGATATTATGTTCAACTACATCTTCTGACTACAACAATAACCCCAATGTATGCCTTTGAGACCTCCTCTCCATTTTTATACTTTTCTTTACTCCTTACTGGGTGGACCCTCTTTATTTACTGTGAAACTACAGTGCCATATAAGACGGCTGACCATTTCAGTTTTTCCAGTTAGAATTTTTATTCATGTATTCGATTGCTCTATGTCTCATTTCAGGGTCTGACTGTTTTAATGACCCCACAAAGATCTATTGTTTGTGAATGTATACACTCCAGGGCATCACATATAGTGATATGTTATTCCTTAGCCTTGTCAGTTTATGTGAAGGTTTGTGATAAAAATATGATTTTTCTTGTACCCAAGTGCAAATCAGGCGAGTGCTCCAAAACATCAAAATCCATCTTACTACACCAAGACTTCAAGCCATACATTGACCTATCTAATCAACTTATGCCTTTTCACTGTAGTACGCGGTATATGTGATAATATCTCAGAAAATACTAAACTAGTATTTCTCTTCTTACATTTGCTTCCAAGATATTAAAAGCTATTCTTTAGGAGCCCCCCGGCCCCTTCCCTCGCCATTTTGTTCATAATTGATACTAGTACTAACCATGACAGGTGAGTGATCTCCAGATCCTCCCAACATTCTCTGCACTCTATCAGCAAACGCTAAGGATGTCAATTGCAAAAAAACCAAAATCCATATAGCCAAATGTACCCAACATTTCCAAGATCAATAAAGTACACATAGTCATCTTCTGCTTTCATATGACATTGCAAATAGATACCAAAATAATAATGGTAATAAAAATGGACACACGCAAACATGTATTTATTTATTTTTTCTCTATCTGTACTGCATGTAGCCATTTTTAGTGTGGTGAATTCAGTTTCCAGTTCAATCTGAATATACCAAATCTCTTTCACAACTTGGCTTTGGTGATTGCAACGGGGACAATTCTGTTGGATATTGGAACCTGCTAAAAGTATTGATCTACACCTTTTTGTTGTGGCTCCCGACCTGCCGGGTGCCGCCGCCGTACCCGACCGGCACGGTCTCGCCAACACCACGAGCTCACCTGCTCGTCGGCAAGCCAGGAGCCGCTCCACTGCCTTCTCTGGGCATCGCGCCCAAATCAAAGATGGCACGCACCACGTGGTTGCGTCCATCTTAAGCTCCACCCCTCTAATGAATACAGACGTGCGCGTGACGTCACAATCAGAAGCCAGAGAGGGATATTTAAATCCCTAATTCACTTTACTTCCTTGCCCTGTCGTGGTTTCCTGTTCCTGGCTCCTGAGAGTGCGTTTATCTTTGTGAATTTGACTTCCTGGTATCCTGATCTTGGCTTTTCCCTGGTTATTCTGAATTCCCCTGACTTGGCTTGTTTAAACTGTATTTGAGTATTTCTGGCTTCCTTGACTTCGGCTTTCCCTTTGACCATTCTCTATCTCTAGTGTATTGGTCCGGTCATTCTAAGGTCCGGTTTACGCTCTGTCCTTTTATGTTCCTTTTCTTTTGTATGTATATATTTACATAGTTTCTGTGTGTTTGACCACACTAGCTGCCGTGACACTTTTTTTAAATTTGAGTTTCTTATTAACATTTTCTGCATATTTATTTCCCTTTATTTATATTGCATTCTCCCAGTGAACATTTTTTATGTTTGGAGATTTGTTTAAGAAAGAGATGTTCTGTTCAAGCTTGCTTTTAAATTAGTTTTGCCAGCTCAGATTAAAAATAGATATAATAAAACAAAATTCAGAAACAGTATGACAGTGTTACCATAAATGACATAATCTACACAACTTTGAATACAGAACTATATCTCAGCATTGCTGTATATCTAAGATGAAGAATGTTAATATCATATTGTCCTGTCAAATAGTCATTCATTCAGCTCATCGTCTGCATCCTGGCATTTGAGTTTCAGAACCTACAAGAATTAAATATTGATTTGTTATTAATTGACCAAGGACTGATGTACTACATCCTTACTATGTACTACACAATGGTTGTTAATACGTGGGTTTGGGAGAGAAAAAGTCTGATGTGTCTGCACAAACATCTTGATTTTAGATTCAAAGTAAACACATGAAAAACTCACCCATCTGTTTTACAAGCTGCTGACGGTTATATATTTATTATCACAGCCTGATTCTAGTGCAAATAATTATGGGAGTTGTAGTTTTACAACATCTGGGGCTCCCCTGACCTACCGATTTATGTGATTTATATAAAGACTCTGCACAACCTGGGAGAAGCCTGACAATGTACTTTTATATTGTGAAGAGAAGCATTTTGTAACCAAATGGAAGTTATTTTTACACAAACACACATCTCACCTTTGCATTACCTACTGCATCATCATATTCTGCAGGTGGGTTTTGTTTGCGGTAAATGTATGCTGGAAGTAGATCATAAACATAATAAGGACACATTTCTAATAGTTATTATTCTATAGATCAGGGGTTCCCAATTAATTTGTACCGTGGAATCCTTTGACATAGTGTATCACGGAACCCCCCCAAATTTAGCTTTTTTGCAATATATAAACTCATTTTTACAGATTGTAAGCAGATTATAAGACTTAGGAGCAGGTGTTATTCTGTGTGTAGAGTTCGTGTTTGTACATTATTTTAGTGGGGATGTGTTTGTATGTTTGCATTTGCGTGCAGAGGTGTGTCTTGATGTAGTATTGGATTTAAATTGACTGTGTGTATATAATTTTACAGTTAGAGCTCAGGGGTGTCTTTGTATGTCATGTTTATGTTTGCAGGGGTGTGTGTTGTGTTGTGTTTGATTGCTGGAATGTCTGCACATGCACTTCCACATACATACTTACACAGATATACATACACATTAATAAACAGAAACACACAGACACATACAGTCATATACACACTTATACACACACAGGCACAAACACTGACACATATGCACACAGTGGCACATACAAACACAAACACCCACTGACACAGAGATACACACTGGTACATACACAAACAGATACACACTGACAGATACACTGACACACAGACACACACACACTGGCAGATGCACACTGACACATAGATGCACACAATGGCACATACACACACTGACAGCTACACTGACACGTACACACACAGAAACACAGATACAAAAACTGGCACATACACACCTTGGCACACAGGCACACACACAAAAAACATATATATATATATATATATATATATATATATATATATATATATATACATACATAGCAAAAATGACCGCACTCCAAGGACTTTATAGAGATTTTCAAATAAAATTTAGCTTTTATTCAATCCATTTAAAAAGTCACCGTTTCAGCTCCCACATGGAGCTTTCATCAGGACAAAACATGTGGTCATTTTTGCTATGTCTACATGATCCTTGCCAGACCAGCACCGGGCACCACAGGATTACACCAGGAGTGCAAGCCCTCGCTATTTATATATATATATATATATATATATATATATAAAACAAGAGGGGGTTGGCTGCACTCACCTTAACATGCATAAATGGGGGTGCTGCTGGGGGCCAAATAATACAATACACAAGATCCAGCGCACTCACCTATCCACTAAACAGCAACTTCAATGTTTAAAGATTTTTCTTGTGTATTGTATTATTTGGCCCCCAGCAGCACCCCCATTTATGCATGTTAAGGTGAGTGCAGCCAACCCCCTCTTGTTTTATATATATTTGGGAGTCTAGCCAACTCCTTGGTTTTGCACCCCTCCCTGTCACAGGTGCCTCATCCCAGGGCCCTATTTAGCCTTGTACTGCAGAGAGCCCCAGATGGAATTTTTTCCCCAAGTAGGTTAATCTCATAAGAGCAGACATTAGGCTGTTAGTGTAGGACCTGCCAAAGATGGGGTACATTGACGTTGTGGCAGGCTTATGCAATGTATGATCATATAATGTAACTAAACCCCATTATTTTTGCCTAGATTAGGTGTTTTTAAAAAAACAAATAAAATCTTTCAACATTGAAGTTGCTGTTTAGTGGATAGGTGAGTGCGCTGGATCTTGTGTATTGTATTATTTGGCCCCCAGCAGCACCCCCATTTATGCATGTTAAGGTGAGTGCAGCCAACCCCCTCTTGTTTTATATATATTTGGGAGTCTAGCCAACTCCTTGGTTTTGCACCCCTCCCTGTCACAGGTGCCTCATCCCAGGGCCCTATTTAGCCTTGTACTGCAGAGAGCCCCAGATGGAATTTCTTTCCCCAAGTAGGTTAATCTCATAAGAGCAGACATTAGGCTGTTAGTGTAGGACCTGCCAAAGATGGGGTACATTGACGTTGTGGCAGGCTTATGCACTGTATGATCATATAATGTAACTAAACCCCCATTATTTTTGCCTAGATTAGGTGTTTTTTAAAAAAACAAATAAAATCTTTCAACATTGAAGTTGCTGTTTAGTGGATAGGTGAGTGCGCTGGATCTTGTGTATTATATATATATATATATATATATATATATATATATATGTATATATATATACACACACACGTGTTTTTATTTTCAGTCACCCTCCTGTTCGCTTACCTTTTGCAGTTGGGTGACTTTCTTTAGTGTTTTTGGCTTAGGCTGGTGTGCCAACTTAGCATCAGCTCTAAATCTAAGTATGTCACTTCTTCCAGGCATTCAAGGGTCTGGTTGCGGTCTTAAATGGCCACCTCGCTGGCCCCCTGTTTAGCAATACCCATCGGGTGGCTCTAAGTGGTATAGCCACCCGATGGGCAAATCCTCAAGGAACCCCAATTTTGTTCTCATGGAACTCTTGAGTTCTGCAGAACACCAATTGGGAAACTCTGCTATAGATCAATGATATGTAATAATTATAATTCATAGTTATTTTAAAGCATATATTTGCATTTGTATCTTATACAAATATTCATACTGACACTTTATCATAAATATATTATCTTTTACACAGTTATGAACATTGACAGTGCTTCTCACTTAAATAAAACTTATTGGGATCTATATTGAATTCAAAGTTCATTCCAAAATGTAAAAAGCTCCATTCCTATTCTTTTTCTTGCTGGAGACCAGTATTTTGCTGGAGACCAGTACTTTGCTGCCACCTGGAGGCAGGACTAAAGTATTTCCTTATACCACTCATTTGATTGCATCAATTTCATAATTTGTCAGAATATCTATACAACACACTTAAATAATATATTTAATAGTATACTATTTAGTAAACACCAAAATCCGGTGAAAATGGACGAATTCTGACTGAAATGGCATTTCTCCTATTTACTACAGCTGATACTGGTCAGAATTCGGCCAACCCGACCAGATCTATAACAATTGGCCAGATGTATTTGTGTCTTGTTTAAAATCAGTTCTTTTCACATCTATACCCTACACAAAGTATAGGATTCAGAATATGTACAAAGTGCCGATTATAAACTAACTAGGGACTAAATGCAGTATGAAAATTCGCAAACTGGAATTCACTTCCTTTTGTGCACGTTAACAACCATTTTAACACATGAAGAGGCTTCATATTTGCTTAAGTCTCTCATTACTACAACTCACAGCATCACTTTTTCACAGAGAGAAATCAACCAATCAGAAACAAACAGAAACAATAAGTCTCTCCTCCCTTCTAACACTTCCTTTTTCTTTGCTGCTCCTCACCAGCACAGAAAGTGTTTGTCCCTTCATAAGTCCGACCCGCTCATGGTTCACGGAAGGGGGAAGTTATTTCTCTGTTCTCATATCAGCCCACTCACATAGGGATGGTCCTGACACAGGGCTGCCCCCCTGTTTAATCTGCAGTCTGCCCCACATGGTTGGTGTCTCTGCCCCAGGAAATTATATAACTTATCAATCCATTCTGTATTTAGACACTGCTGGTGTCCTTGAGACTATATCTACTGTCTGACATTATAGAGGGTGAGCCCCTTATACTGTGCACCGAGGATTGGTGCTTTCACTCGCTGTCTTACTATTCAGCACCTAAGACTGACCCGCTTTGTCTGTTCTCACTCCTACCCCATATATATATATATATATATATATATATATTTATACATATATATATATATATATATATATATACTTATACCTTTAAACAGTTTTACTGTACATATAATTAATTTGGGAGTTTCCTAAAACTACTCCACCTGTAACACACTCCCTATTTCATCTGTATGTGTCCACGCTACTGAAGTATATATACCCCGCTATGGATATCCCCACGCAGGAGCAACCTGCAGGCTATAATTAATGCGGCCGTAGCCGCCTCCTCAGAAAAGACCCTGGCATTTGCTCTCCCAAAGTTGCCCAAGAATAGGGGCTCTGCAGGGGCTCCCCGCCAGGTGGACAATTACACAGATTCTGACTCTCTCCCGAGGGAACAGAGGTGGACGTTCAAATGTTACTGGAAAGGGGATGACATAGTACCACGCACCCGGGAAGGGCAAGGCCCCTGCGAAGCGGCCTAAAAAGGTGGATAGACCCTCTCTTGCCCCATTAGACCCCTAATCAGATGATGAGGAGGACTTCCTCCCCCCCTCTGAATAGTCCTTACCCAACCATGTGTAGCAGTTTATCCACTATTGGATCGGCAGACCTGTAGACTGGAAGGTTCAGAAACGGCAGAATGCCCCAGACCCTCCTTGCCGGACAACGTAACAATGACCCCGGTGTTTGTCCCGATGGTCTGCACATATCTCAACCATATCCGAGGAAGCGGAGAAAACGGAGCGGAGGAAGGCGAATCTCCTGCACAAGGGTGCGAAGGAATTGGAGCCATCAACAAATGGCCTGCTATTTGGGGAACCATTCGTCAAGGAGTTCCACAAGCATGTCAATCTATATGCAACCCTCAACAAGGCTCAGTCCTCTATGAGGAGGGTATTCCACGGGTTTTTGTCAGGGCTGGACGAAAACAGGTTCTTGTTGCTAGCTGATTCTGGCCGTCGGGCCATCGAGGATTCCATACATCCTCCTTCTTCCCCAACTACTCTAGCAGATCATTCCACACCCAGAGATCGAAACATGGTAGAGGGAGCCATGCCCGGGGCAGAGCCAGAATGCCCACAGGTGAACCCTGTTATTATTTGCTATTCCATCCTGATACATGCTGTCAGACTGTCTCACTGTCTTGACAGGTGGAAAATTCAGACACCTGGATTCTTCAGACGGTCCAGGGTTATGTGATCAAGTTTCATCTGCCCCTGTAGCAACACTCTTTACCACCGACGACGTTCTCGACTGCGGCTCACCAGGCCCTGGTGAAAGCCGAGATCCATGCACTCTTTGAGGAAGGTGCGGTGCAATGAGTCCAGGATGACAACGGCTTCTACAGCTCCATCTTCCTCATCTTCTTCCTCAAGAAATCCTGAGACTTCCACCCCGTCAAAAATCTACGATGCTCAAATGCTTTCATCGTAGACCGGCATTTCAAGATGGAGGGCATCCATCTGCTTCACGACCTCCTCCACCCAGGAGATTGGTTCACCAGCCTGGACTTAAAGGACGCATACCTGTCCACACTGGTGGATCCTGTCAACTTCCACTTCCTCCATTTCTACTGGAAAGGCTGTCCTTGCCAATTTACATGCCTCCATTTTGGCCTCAGCTCGGCCCCCTGATGTTTCACCAAACTGCTTAAGCTGGTGACCACATATCTATGCTCCAGGGGTGTATGATGCCTCATTTACCTGGATGACTTACTGATGTTTTGCGAAGTGGCCTCCAGGCTGAGATCTCAGATGCACTTGGCGATCTTCTTATTCAAATCCCTGGGCTTCGTTGTAAACCTGGAGAAGTCAGCCCTCACCCTGTCTCACGTGGTGCAATTCTTGGGGTTCGTAGATGCCTCTGAATGTGTCCTTCGACTCCCGTAGACCAAGATTCAGAAGGAACTCTAACGGATCATATGTTTCGACCGTATTCCCCTCCGCATGCTGGCACGGGTAGTGCACCATCCATTCAGGCCATCTACCTGGGCCCCCTACACGAACACCATCTATTCAAGTTATCTACCTGGGCCCCTATACTATCTGGCCATGCAACTCCTTAAGGCCTAGTCCTTGCACATGAGACCATCATATGACCAGCTGATTCCGCTCACCCTGGACGTCAAGATGGAACTCAGGTGGTGGTTGTTCCACATGACAGCATGGAACGGCAAAGCAATATTCAGCACGACGCCGAACTCTTCTCATGCAATCAGATGCAAGCCATTGGGGATGGAGAGCGACCTGTACGACCGCTTCCACCAGGAGCTCCTGGACATTGGCGGAAGCCAATTATCACAACAATTGTCTGGAACTGACTGCAGGCTTGTTTGCGCTTCGCAGACTTGTGAGCCATCTCTCAGATAAATGGGTACTTCTGAGGATTGCGAAGAAAACACAAGGGTACACCATTTAGGAGATAGACCCTTTTGTGTGAAGAGTAACCCAAGCATAAATAAATAAAACGTGACTTTTAACATTATTATTATTATTATTATTATTATTAAGAATCAAAACACTTGTCATATAGAACATTAATATCTATAATATATAACCCCATGCTCATTATTACATTTATAGATTGTCTGTCACACCTACATTTTAGTTAGGTTAAAAAAACTTGCCTCTTATTAGTACACTCCTGTACTTTCTTAACCCATAAAACACCTTCACCTGCTCTTGATATTCCAATTATCTCCAATTTTTATTTTTCACAGTTTAGCAATGATCTCCTCCTCTTTATTTCCTCAGTCTCCCTCAGTATAAAAATCTCTCCTTACACCCACTTCACTCATCCCCCCATCCACATTTACATATGCCCTTCTCTGCTACATTCCCCCCTTCTCTCATCTCATGCCTTACACTAATTTTTCTGCTCTCTCACTCCAACCCACAATCGATCTCATCCTAGACCCCATACATACAAAACCCATTCACACCTTCTGTCACTTTCTCTCCTCCTACTTCTAGCAGCTGGTAATGTCTATCCCAATCCAGGGCCCTTCACCTTCTCTACACACACTAAGACAACCAGAAACCCCACAAACCTCATCACAATACCCTGCCCTTTACCCTCACTTACCAAAATTAATTGTGCACTCTGGAATGCCCGTTCCATCTGCAGTAATTTAAAATCAACAACCATACATGACTTTTTCATCTCAAACCCACTCACACTGCTTGCACTTACAGAAACCTGGCTGTCCCCTCTGATAGCGCTACTCCTGCCTCTTTAT
>OW240921.1:32866274-32895613 GCA_933207985.1 Pelobates cultripes | reverse complement strand
CAGTAAAAAGATTATTTTTTTTTTAAATCCAAACTATTGTGACACCAGATCTAATTAGTGGCACTGGTCAGCGTATCCACTGTTAGCGTAACACACCCGCTTTAAGGACACTGACTGCTATTCAATCTATAACAGTGAAAAAAGATTATTTTTTTTTTAAATCCAAACTATTGTGACACCAGATCTACTTAGTGGCACTGGTCAGCGTATCCACTGTTAGCGTAACACACCCGCTTTAAGGACACTGACTGCTATTCAATCTATAACAGTGAAAAAAGAGTTTGTTTTTTTTAAATCCAAGCTATTGTGACACCAGATCTAATTAGTGGCACTGGTCACAGTATCCACTGTTAGCGTAACACACCCGCTTTAAGGACACTGACTGCTATTCAATCTATAACAGTGAAAAAAAAGATTATTTTTTTTTAAATCCAAACTATTGTGACACCAGATCTAATTAGTGGTACTCTGCTACGTGATTCACTGCAGCTAGCTTAACACACCCGCTTTAAGGACACTGACTGCTATTCAATCTTAAGGCAACAGTAAAAAAAGTTTTTTGTTTTTAAATCCAGTTATTGTAGACACAGGATCTAATTAGTGGCACTAGTCAGCGTATCCACTGTTAGCGTAACACACCCGCTTTAAGGACACTGACTGCTATTCAATCTATAACAGTAAAAAAAGTTTTTTGTTTTTAAATCCAAGCTATTGAGACACAGGATCTAATTAGTGGCACTAGTCAGCGTATCCACTGTTAGCGTAACACACCCGCTTTAAGGACACTGACTGCTGTTCAATCTATAACAGTAAAAGTTTTTTGTTTTAAATCCAAGCTATTGTGACACCAGATTCACTAGTGGCACTTGTCAGCGCATCCACTGCTAGCTTAACACACCATGGCGACACTGACTGCTATTCAATCTATAACAGTAAAAAAGTTTTTTGTTTTAAATCCAAGCTATTGTGACACAGATCTACTATAGTGGCACTTGTCAGCCGCATCCACTGTTAGTAACACACCCGCTTTAAGGACACTGACTGCTATTCAATCTATAACAGTGAAAAAAGATTATTTTTTTTAAAATCCAAACTATTGTGACACCAGATCTAATTAGTGGCACTTGTCAGCGTATCCACTGTTAGCGTAACACACCCGCTTTAAGGACACTGACTGCTATTCAATCTATAACAGTAAAAAAAGTTTTTTGTTTTTAAATCCAAGCTATTGAGACACAGGATCTAATTAGTGGCACTTGTCAGCGTATCCACTGTTAGCGTAACACACCCGCTTTAAGGACACTGACTGCTATTCAATCTATAACAGTAAAAAGTTTTTTGTTTTTAAATCCAAGCTATTGTGACACCAGATCTAATTAGTGGCACTTGTCAGCGTATCCACTGTTAGCGTAACACACCCGCTTTAAGGACACTGACTGCTATTCAATCTATAACAGTGAAAAAAGTGGTTGTTTTTTTTTTAAATCAAGCTTTGTGTCACCAGATCTAAGTGGTGGCAATGGTCACCGTATCCACTGTTGGCGTAACACACCCGCTTTAAGGACACTGACTGCTATTCAATCTATAACAGTGAAAAAAGTTTTTTGTTTTTAAATCCAAGCTATTGTGACACGAGATGTAATTGGTGGCACTGACTGGGGAAATGGGCACAGTATGCACTGTGAGCCTGACACAGAAGCTGGCAGCAGTGGCAGACAACTGACTGCTATTCAATCTATAACAGTGAAAAAAGTGTTTTTTGTTTTTAAATCCAAGCTATTGTGACACCAGATGTAATTGGTGGCACTGACTGGGGAAATGGGCGCAGTATGCACTGTGAGCCTGACACAGAAGCTGGCAGCAGTGGCAGACAACTGACTGCTATTCAATCTATAACAGTGAAAAAAGTTTTTTGTTTTTAAATCCAAGCTATTGTGACACGAGATGTAATTGGTGGCACTGACTGGGGAAATGGGCACAGTATGCACTGTGAGCCTGACACAGAAGCTGGCGGCGGCAGTGGCGGAACGGCTGAGCATTTTGCATTGAATAGAAAAAAATCAAAAAAGCATACCCTTATCCCTAACCTAGCTATGCTTTTCCCTATCTTATGAACAGCAGCTTCACTTTCCCTCCTCTTACTAAGCATGCAGCTTGAGAATGAATCTAAAATGGATGCTGTCCAGTAGGTGGGAGGGTCTGCTAGGGAGGCTGTGCTGCTAATTGGCTGGAATGTGTCTGCTGACTGTGAGGTACAGGGTCAAAGTTTACTCAATGATGACGAATAGGGGGCGGGTCGAACCGCGCATATGTTCGCCCGCCGTGGCGAACGCGAACATGCTATGTTCGCCAGGAACCGTTCGCCGGCGAACCGTTCGGTACATCACTACTTACCATTATGAAATTGGTTAGGAGACTTACCTGGCTAGCAGCAAACCTACAATTCCGTATGTATTGCATTCACGTGCCTGGTCTTCAGAACAACGCAGCTAACGCTCTCTCACGCTCTAATTTACAGGAGTTTTTCAGAATCCATCCATTGGCAAATGCACTACCCAGACAACCTCCGAGCTTCACAGACCTAATCATGCTTTAAATACCCTGTTACTCCATAGAAGGTCACTCGCACAGGCTGGTTTATCTCTTAATACAAAAAAAAGCATATTCAAGAGCATATGATTTGTTTAAAAGGTTTGTTCGTGATTATTGTCTAATAAATGTTTTTTCCATAGAAACCATGGTCGCATTTACAACTTTTTGCCACATTTCTCTTAAATTAGCTTACAATACAATCAAACTTTACTTAACCGACATACACTACATGTTAACCAGTTATCCCAACAAAACTCAATTTCTAGCATCCTACCCAGTTAAAAGTGTCCTTAAAGGTGTTCAGAGACTAACAGTACATAATCCCATTAAGAGACTTCCCATAGACAGTACACTGTTTAGGAGTATCTCTGATGTACTAGACAAGTCCCCTTTTGAACAAACCACAAACCTAATTATCAAGTCCGCGGCTTACATAGCCTTCTATGGTTTCTTAATACCTAAAGAATTCTCTGTAGAAAAGGCATCCAACTTTAAGTCATGCCTTCAGCAAAAACACCTAATTAAAAAACAGGACCACTACATTTTGTCAATTACGCATACCAAAACGAGCCAAACTGGTCCACCAGTAGAGATTAAATATTATCCTATCTCTACCAAATGGTGTCCAATCCACGTTTTGGATAAACTAGAGAAATCCCAACTCACTTCCAACCCTGATACCCCACTATTGGCCATTTAAGGAAAACTCCTAACCACCAAACAATTCACACTTTACATTGGTACGTGTTTACTCCGGCTAGGTCACAACCCACATTCATTCTTGGGCCATTCATTCCATATTGGAGCAGCCACATCTGCCTCCGGAAATCACGTACAAACACATATCATTAAAAATATGGGTCGCTGGAAATCATCTGCATACAACAGATACATCCCCAATCCTGAGAAAGAAATAAGATTGTCTTTCCGTAAAATGTCTAAGTAATGTTATGCTTAACTAAATGTATCTGACTTAAAGAATTGCTTCTTGTATTTTTGCCCTCTTTTACAGGTCTAACCACACGTCAGTTTCGGCATACCTCAACTGACTTTGCTCTTACTACATTTTGCTTCTTCCTTATTATTTCATATGTCCTCTAAATGTGCCATACACAAATAGAAGGCTTGGCCCGTAATTGTAGGAGGCACTA
This sequence comes from Pelobates cultripes, assembly GCA_933207985.1. Taxonomy (NCBI): domain Eukaryota; kingdom Metazoa; phylum Chordata; class Amphibia; order Anura; family Pelobatidae; genus Pelobates; species Pelobates cultripes. The sequence goes on along the minus strand of OW240921.1, from coordinate 32,891,870 downwards.
TGTACCCTATTTAAACCCAGTAACTCGGCTACGATCTCGGAAGTGCCCCTCCAACCGCACCCTCTATTTATTCTCACTTCACCTAGGTGGGCCCTCTTTTACAGGTCTAACCTCACGTCAGTTTCGGCACACCTCAACTGACTTTGCTCTTACTACAGTTTGATCTTTCTTATTATTTCATACGTCCTCTAAATGTAATGTACACACATATATATATATATACATATATATATATATATATATATATATATATATATAAATATATATATATATTTTTAACCTATGGATGTATTGCAAAATGAGACGTGGATTTTATAACACATATTATCCTGTAACCCACAGATATCTGGACAAGTCTACGTTAATGGCTCCTTTGGTGTGAGATGGCAAGGGAATCGAGGTGAAAATCTAATTAAAGTCCCACAGGTATAACGAGTATACCTTGAAATAACTTGAAATACCTTGTCTAGAACTCTCACCTGTGGTGCCAGAAGAGGGCAATTGTCATAGATAAAAGTAAATAAAGTGTTAACATAGGTCATGCAAAACTAACCTGATTGCATTCTACGAAGAAGTAAGTAGAAGTATAGATCAGGGTGTTGCAGTGGATGTGATCTACTTAGATTTTGAAAAGGCATTTGATACAGTTCCTCACAATAGGTTAGTCTTCAAGCTAAAAGAAATTGGTCTAGAAGAATATTCTTGATCTTGGGTAGAACATTGGCTTACGGATAGAGTACAACAAGTTGTCATTAATGGTAAAGAAAAAAACAGGGTGCAAGAGTATACTGAGAGCATACGGGGAGCAGCTGAAATAGCCTGCCCTTCGTTGGGTCCCCGCTCAGATCTCAAGCTGGTTTTAGCTCATCTTGTGCCATTACAGAGAGAACATCTCTGAAACATATCACACTGGTCCCAGCCATACAGGCAGTCCAGGTCCAAAATGCCAGCAAGTTCCTTCTGCACGAGAGACACAGCAACCCCAGACAATTGTTTCAGGCTTGTTAGACATCATCAGTGAGGCATAGCTGATATCTCTCTAGGCACCGTGAGCAAGGGGTCTTGGCTATTTGTGCTTCAGTTTTGCCATTTGGACATAAGTTGTAAAAGTTAAGTTTTTAGTGAATATTAACCATGTACGTTTTTGTATGATGTAGAATTCTTTAATTTAGTACTTATGTCTAGATAAAACATACAGTGTGTCCATTCTAGAACTATGGTACTTCAAGGACTAGTGGTTGCAACAATATATAAGAAAATTTGAAAAACATTCCTCCAAACCAGCATATATCACAGGGGCCCGGTCATGCTCCTAAAGGACTGCACGACTAACTGGGCCCCTGTTCAGCAATAAAGAAATAATACCTATCGGGTAGCCCAGTACTGGATGGGCTTCTAAAAGTGTGCATTAGTTCCACCACTGATAGGGGGACTAGTAGTTCAGCAAGGGTAATCAAGATTTTGAACATGTTAAATTATACCCTCATGTCATTACCTGGAACAAGCACAGACTGCAAGGAAGTAGATAGAAGTAAAGATCAGTGTGTTGCAGTGGATGTGATTTACTTAGATTTTGCAAAGTTATTCGTACGTTTTTTCACAATAGGTTTGTGTTCAAACTAAAAGAAATTGGTCTAGATGAAAATTTGTGTTCTTGTGTAGACCATTGACTTAAAGATAGAGTACAGAGAGTTGTCTTTAATGGTACATTTTCGAGCTGGACAAAAGTGGTAAGTGGTGTCCCTCAGGTTTCTGTTCTATTTAACATATTTATAAATTATCTTGAAATAGGCTTTGAAAGTCATGTTTCTGTTTTTTCAGTTGACACAAAACTCTGTAATTAATACAATGTGAGAAGGATATTGCGTTTTGCAGATGGATTTAGATAGATTAGGGACTGGGCACCCGAGATGGCAGATGAAATTTAGTTTAGATAAATGCAAAGTTCTGCACTTCTGGATAAAGAATGCACAAGCAACTTACACCAGAATGCACAAGCAAATAACACCCTAAACAGCAGTGAATTAGGGATAACAACATACAATAAAGACTTGAGAAATGTTATAGACAACAAACTAGGCAACAATATGCTATTATTATTAAATTAACTTTGAATATGTTGAAGTCATAAAAACATAGATTAGCTTTGTCGAGAGGGCAAACCAAAACAATGCAGATTTTACTGCCCAGGTTTGTAAAGGTTTTCTTCCATGGGTCGAGTTATGTAAGCCTCCTAATATAGCCATCAACAAAAAAACTCTCGAAAGTTATTTTACATTACTTGAATTCATGGCAGATAATAATTGTTGATTAACAGGAGTAACTGTTACATAATGTTTATTCTTATTCTGAAGAGCCATTTGTGATACACAATATTTAAAAAAAATATTGTAGGGGGGGTGGCGCCTGACTTCCGGTGTAGATGGAGGCTTCTGGATAGAGCTCCACACCAGCAGGCGAGATATTATCAACCGACAACAGTCATTCCCAATCTAACTTACCTTTCAGTGTCAGTAAACAGCCCACCAACATAGCCTTCTAAGCTAACATGTTTGGAGGTAGAAAATGGCGGCACAATTCCACTACGATGACGATCTTTAGTGCCCATGGAGAAAAGGACCGAGGCGGTCCCTGACTGTGACTCTGATTCAGAGCTGAGTGATGTCAGCTATACATATATATATATATATATATATATATATATATATATTCACTAGGGGAGTCCTGAAGGGACTTCTCAAAGAAATTAATCCAACATGGCCTCAAAATTTGCAAAGTACGTAACCCCTATAAATGAATGATTAGTAGATTTGGCCAAAAGGATGGCTAAAATGGAGGACAGAATGGATCAAGTGTCTTCCACAACAGCAAATCAGGAGAAGGCATTGCAGGACCTCCGTTAACAAATGAGGCTCTTGGAAGATGCACAAGATGATCTTAACAATCATTCCAGATGGAAAAATATTAGGATCAATGGTCTCCCAGAAACCGTTTCCATAGACATCCTCTCCTCAACTTTGTGTGAAACATTCTGCAGCCTACTACCTGTGGCACCACTTGAGATCATCATTTATTGCACACATAGGGCACCTTGAGCTCCCTCAACTAACACCACACAACCAAGAGATGTCATAGTGCACCTTCACTATTTTCATGTTAATAAGGCTATCATGAAGGTGGCCCACGACATGCCACTGCAGATTGATAAGCATCAGATCCAGTTTTACCAGGACTTAGCCCTGAGCATAGTTAGAAAACAGAGAATCCGATACTCCTGGAGTCACCCATTTAAGCTTATGCTCCGTAAAGAAAACCAAACCTTCACGCTCCACCACCCCCTTAATGCTCAAAGATATGTGGATCAACTAGGCCTTCTGAGACTGGACTGTAGTGCTCACCACTCTGCCACAACACATTCCAAACACCCGGATCTCAATCATCTAATTTGGGCAAAAATGGAAGAACCCGCGTATAATCATCCTAGATTCGGAAGAGTGAGCCATTGTTTTCCACCACATCTCAAACTATATGATCCGTTCGGAGACTCAAAACCTTCCTAAAGACATACCACAACAATTGACAAAAAGCACTGAACTCTCACCAAGAACTGATGTTATGGGCAAATGCAAATATTACAAGTTTTAGAATGAAATGTTGTATTTCTTAAATTGTGTACTTTGCCTATAAGAGATATTGCAAACTGACAAGGTGTTAGAAATGGAACATATTGTTTTTCATACAATGTTTCTTTAATAGCAATAACCTCTTACCTACTTTCAGTGCATAATATACTGCGAAGTTCTAACTTACATCATTTTGTCTTTGAGTAATACAATAACAATTAATGCATAAACAAACTTCAAGGCTATGCTACGTAACAGCAATAACCTCATACCTACTTTCAGTGCATAAAATGCTGCGTAGTTCTAAGTTACGCCATTTTGTCTTAGCTTTGAACTAATGGAAGTTCCCATGACGTGTGCACCCTTACATTTTATTTATGGCCTTGCATCTTTGCCAAGTTAAGGGAGGTCCCCAAATGAACATTTAAGGTATAAATATGTGTACCCTTAATATTAGGACAAAGAGGAGAGATTTGGAGACAGAGACACTGTTGCTCCATTTCTAATGACTGAGAGATGTTGACATGTTCAAGAGAGTATGTTATTCTATTTAAAATGATATTGCAAGCATATAGTTTAATCTTATAAACTCTGCTATAAGTATTGTAATGGATTTTATATGTCTATATTTATATTTTTATTTAATAAAATACCTAAACGACAAAACTTTATTTCTTCCAAGACAATCCTTATTTTATATTGTATTCTCAATAATTTATATATTTTAAATAGAGGATCTCTTACTAACTATAGAATATTATGGCTAAAGATATCTGTATGGTTAGCCCTGCTAAGTTCTATGCTTTAAGACGTTATATTGGTAAATAAGGCAACCAGCTGCGGTTACACTACAGTTTCAGGCTCCTCACTGGATCACACTTCAGCTGAGACTCAGAAGATGACTAGCCCAGAGAAGACACACCATTATATAATACAGCTTTATCCAATAAATGCTATAATAAGTGAAAGTATAATGATATAAGTGAAAGTATAATGTTATTAATTATTTTATTGATTTTATTCCATTAACTTTATTGTATTTTACAATAATGTACTGTAATATCTGCAATGCTTGTGACCACATCACTGAGGCAACCTTCCTGATACTTACCTGGGGGAATGAACTAATATTCCAAATCTTGTCAGGAGTAAACTGCTCCTACACATTGCCATGGCATTTACTGTACATAATTACCACAACTCCTGTCTAGAATATTACCCACAGATTGGACAGACATCTGGGAGGGTACTTCATCAATCTCTATTTGTGTAAGATGTAAAGAGCGAGCTTACAAACTGTTATTTAGATGATATCTTACACTCAATGACTGGCCACTTTCAATCTTTGCTGGAAACAATGCGGAGAGGTGGGAACATTTCTCCACTGCTGGCGGTCCTGCTCTAAGCTAAAACCACTATGGCTTAGCATCAAAGCGCTAATCTCTAGACTCCTAAACAAACCATGCCCTTTAGATTCCTGGGTGCTCCTACTATGCAAACACACAGACACTTTCACAAGGGCAGAAAATAAACTTAGAGCATGCATAGCACTAACAACACGAAGGGTGATTGCTGCTGTTCGGTCAACACTGCACATACCCTCACAGATTACAATTGCCAAGACACTGGACACATTGACAGCTTCACCTCACAGATCCATGGCAGTCCCAAACAAATTCACAAAATATAGGACCACTGGCTCAATGAAGACACATCCTTACCTTGGTAATAGAATTAGAGACATATTTAGAAACCCTCCATGGTTTTGTAGGATTCACAAATCTGCAGGATCAACTAATCCCCCAATCTATACCTAAACCTCTTAATCCAGTGCTCCTTCTTCCCTCCCCACCTGCCCTGCCCTTACATCTGGGGCAGGGGGGACAGTGGGCCCTGGGGGTATGAACCTTGTTACTTCATTCTCTTCACCTAGACACTTATCCTTGTTAATACTTTGTAACCGTGTGTGGTTCCCTTATTTACCACTATAATGTCTTAAAGCATAGAACTTAGTAGGGCTAACCATACAGATATCTTAGCCATAATTTTATATAGTGTAAGAGATCATCTATTTAACATATATAAATAATTGAGAATACAATATAAAATAAGGATTGTCTTGGAAGCAAGATTGTCTTTTTGATATTTATTATATAAAAATATAAAATCCATTATAGCAGAGTTTATAAGATTTAAATTACATGCTTGCAAATATCATTAATAGGTTAACATACCCTTCTGAACATGTCATCATGTCAGCCTCTGTCATTTTAAGATGGAGCAGCGTCTGTCTCCAAGTCTCTCCTCTGTGTCTTAACATTTAAAAGTACACCTATTTATACCTCAGATGTCTCCATTTTAGGTTACTGTAGTTCAAATATGAAAAAGTAACACTTTTACTTTATTCAATTTAGGACCTCCCTTAATTTGGCAAACATACAAGGCCATAACTAAAGGGTGCATACGTCATGGAAATTTTCCTGACTTAGTTCAAGATGGCATCTTAAAGTCTGAATAGGTTATCTGTTGTTTATACCAAGTCGTAAGTGTACAGTCGCGGGAGATTCCCGGATTTGGGGAAGTTCCATTAACTTGGGGTTACCACAGTATATTGTGTACTGCAAGAGTCGTAGCATAGCCTTGAAGCTTGTTTATGCATTATTGTTATTGTAATTCGTCTGGGACAAAATGGTGCAAACATATTATGCACTGAGGTTATTGCTTAAAGAACAGTTATGAAAAACAATATGTTCCATTTCTAACACCTTGTCAGTTTGCAATATCTCTTAAAGACAAAGTACACAGTTTAAGAAATACAACATTTCATTCTAAAACCTGTAATATTTGCATTTGCCCGTAACACCCTCTCCATTAAACTGTGGGCATTGTAGCGCATTTCTTCCTTGAATTAGTAAACCAAAGTTCTCCAACTGTCTTTAGGTTTTTTTATGCTTCCAGCATCTTAGATCATTGTTGTAACAGTAAAATATCCGTAGTGTGATCTTTGCCTGTAAAGGTGGTTGATTAAAATGAGCAAAGCTTTTGTCTGGGAAAGAATTGAAAAGAACACCAAGTTCCAGAGTAAGATATACTTGGATGGATCCGGATACGAATTGTAATCCAAAATTAAAAATAGTAATTGTATTTGTAATCCAAAGTCTTTAAAGGCCTGTAGAAGTTTACATTCCTTAGATACATTGCTGGAGGTTGTGTTTGTAGAATACCCGGGTATTTGTTGTAGAGTATAGGTTGTAGAGTCCAGCCTTCCAAATATTTGGCTAGAATTGGTTGCAGATATTGAATCAGCATCATCTGTTATCACCGTGGTGATGGTGTTGGTATTTGTCTTTGTCTTTTATTTTGTTTTTTCCATGAAACATTTTTACACAGTTTATGATGTGTATAGATTTTATACTCTCCGATATTCTTTTACGGAATCAATTAATTGACATAATTTCCAAGACATTGTCTTAAGTGACATGGATCCCATTATAGTAAATGTTATGTTGATACAGCAATTGAAGTGGATTCCCAAGAATGCCTCTTTTTGCTGTATTGGAATCTTTGTAACATCTCAGTGATAGACATCTCACTGACATCAGGTGCTGTTGTGCTAAAAATGTTAACAGGTAAAATCTGTGGAAAAATCTTTACATTTGTTATAGTTTGTATAATAATGATAGATGAAATAGTAACATAGTTGATCTTTCTAGTGTTTTGTATTAAAGATAAACACCCCTGTATATGATTTAGAGATATAGGGATAATTTGAAGCAGCAAAGTATTTACCGCCTTTGTTCATAATGGTATGTAAAATTACATTCTCTTTAAATGTTAAAAATACTACTTTATTCAAAATGTCTCAATATATTTAGAATAGTTGCTAATTGGAAATATGACGTTAATTATCTTTCTTTGTCCTGTTAGGGAGAAGACAACTTATTCCCTAAGATATAATTAGTAAATATAATAACTACAGTTATTAGTGGCTTAAAATACCAGAAACACCCCAAAATTGTCTTCAAACCATTTTTTTTTTTTTAACCAAGATCTGACAGCCATTGTGGAAAGTTACATTCGTGAGATTGGATGCTCAACAATGAGAATCTTAATTGTTTAAGTATATTTTTCAGTGGCTGTTGGGTGTAGCTTAAGATGATTAGAATTTGTATTATTATTTCTAAAAGTGAGTTAAGAAAGCACTCCGATACAATATTGAATGTATTTATATTTTAACTCTACCTTTGTATAAGTGGTTTTATGTACCTTTAACCATTACAAACCAAATTACATTTTCTTTGTATTTGAAAAACTGATAAAATATTTGATTACGTGTATTTTAATATATATACATAGAGTGGTATGGATGTTGAATTTATATCTTTGACATCTTTTCACAAGTTTGCAATAGGTGACCTAAATGATCAATTTCCAAAATCATCATGTATATCACCTGGATGGGTTAATCCATAATACTCTTTTACTTTCCATTGACTGGCCTTGGCTCTGGCAAACTGAATATTTTTATCATTATAAATAAACTTTATGATAGTTGAAGTAACGTTTCTGCCTGTCTTTCAGTTAAATTTTAACTGTTGAAGTATTTCACTTATATTAATTATACCACTCTGCAAACTTAAACGAATATCGAGTAGTTTCTGTTTTAATAAAAACATTTTATATTTTCTTCTAAAGTTTAAACCTTATTCATTATTGCAGTTGTTATTGCAATCATATGATCTTTAACTATCATGATTCAATTATTCATCTTGGTAATTAGCTGTTATGCTCTTATACGTATGTTTAATATATTTGTTTGTAGGCCAGGCTGCAGCTGCATATGGCATTTTAGCAATAATCTTCAATTGCATTTCAGATATTCACAAAGTCTATCCACCTTTGTAATTAACACATTATGTGTTTCTTATACCATTAATTATAGTATCTGTATTATATTACACATTGTCACTGACACATTTCTGATACAGGGAAAAAATAGCATGATTGCTTTAGTAATTATAATTTTCGGTCCATGCACCACATTCCTGGAAGTCCAGAATATAGCAAGAATGCTTTGTCGTTTGATTCTATGGAGCCATTTAACGTTTTGATTGGTATAGTTATACCAAAAGAGCAAGGAGTACATTGGTAGATCGCATCTGCAACAGAACCATTACAGATTCCTTGTTGTATCAATGTCTCTGTGTGTGTTTACAGGAGTTCCTTGCTTTGCAGGTATGTACATAATATGTAGAGTTTAAGAAAAGCTGCAAATCGTGCTTTAGTACAAGTGTCCCGTGATGTCAGGTTTCTGACAGGTTTTGCTGGCCTTTTATATTCCATTCTCTTTGCAGGGCATCTGCTCTTAGTAGGCCGGTATTGTTATTATTTATTAATTGCATCAAGGTTTCTTTCGTTAATTGATGTGTTTCTTCCGAATTCAAATTCATATGCCACCAAATGTCATTGTAAAGTTCATTGTTACAGAATATTGTTCCAGGATGGTTTTTCACTCCAGTAGGAAATCTATTTTCCTCTTCTTCTGCTCCTTCCTATTAACCACTTTTTCTGAGTTGTAGGCAACAATCTGTGTCTTGTACTGTGAGGTGCTTTGATAGTCAATCAGGTTTTCTCAGTACCATGTTCCATCTTAAGAAATAGCTGGGTGTTGACAGTTATCAGCCTTTATTTCTTTTTCCGGTCATCTTCTGTCTGGAAACATAATAGCAATGTCCAGAATTAGCATAGCACTTCTTTTCAGCATAAGAAGGCTGTTTGCGATAGTCACTCAATGATAAACTATATGGCAAAGTATTTTCTTAATCACCTTCATAGGTGCATCCAAAGACTTTCATAAGCATCTTTCCCGTCTTTTTCTGTTTTCAGCATGCTTTGCCATCATCGTTGAGTCCATTATTAGGATTTGTAATAGTCCAATCACACCTTTCTCATGTATAATCGTTTTTTGGAATGAAATAGGTTCCTTGTGAAATACCAGTGTAGGTCACATTAGCAATCATTTCACTGTGAGCTGTGTCTCTCTTTTTGAGATGGATCTTGGAGGTAGTCCTCACGATCCCAGAACTTGTATAGTGTGCAGTCCAATTCAGTTCAGGTGCTTCCTGCTTGTTAACATAATCCCAATGCAGTTTTAAAACGACAGCTAGGGTTGATGTTATGATAATGCTGCAGATTGTAGGAAGGAGACACCATAACCAATTTTCCAGCATCCTTTTGCTTCCATCTTTGCATTTCTTTCTTACTGTATAAGATAATTCAGGTTCAGTCTGTTTTCTCCAGAGTCTTTCTTATAATGATGTTGATGATTCATTTTTCGTACATTCCATGTTAACTGTGAATGTATCACGTCTGTCTATTCATCCTTCTCCTTCACATTTGCAGGTTCAGATGTCAGATCATGATTCAGTCTGTTACGTGGCTATGATTCTGGTGGCTTTTCTGTCGTCCTCTGTTTGTTTTATCTTGTCATCTTTAACAGCATCCATTGTGTCAGTCAGTGGTTCTGTGAACGTCTTTGAAGTATTTTAGCATGTTGTAAAATATCAAATTCACTGTTCTCTGTTGGGTCTGATTGTTCTCTGTAGTAAAAGTTATCTGAGTCACCCTCTCCAGGACAAGCTGGCCAACAGAAGGAAATAGGTGGTGGTGCAAGGCGAGGTGGGCTGGAAAAAAAAAATTCCCTAAATTTCTCTAATAGAACCAATGGTTCTAAGCTCTCCCTGGTGCAGAAATATAATTGTCAGTGAAAAAAACATGTAACATTTCATATGGTGTCTCACCATTTGTATCATCAGGTATGTTGTGAATGCTCATCTGTACCATAGGAATAAATAGATACCACTGTGTGGGGCAAGCAACTAGTAACTTGGTTAATAATCATTTAACCTCAGCATTCTCCCAGACCACAACCCCACTTCTTTGGGGGTGGTTGGGGCACTGAAATCCCAAAGTAACCCAAATGTGGTTGCCCAGTTTTAGGTTTCCTTTGCAGTAACTGCAGGACCACCATCCAAATGGATGGTCCTGGGATTATCAAATGCATACTAAGGAAGTGAGACTAGAAAACATGGCATCAGAGGTTGCACTTCGCACAGGATATATCCAAGTAAACCTGGTACATGCATCAACACATACAAAAACATATTTATAACCATGAGATGTTGGCAAACTTTCAATATATAGTAATTCAAAAGTATGTTGGATATTAATATTTCAATAAACAGTACATCAGTAATGTGGCAATAAGCAAATGCTTATGATTACTAAACACAAGAATTACAGTATTTCCCATATTGAACCACCAATATTCCTTTTCAGGAGTCAGAAGTACATTATCTCTCTCTATAAGAGCTTGTCCTAGCCATGAAAAAGCTTTTAGGGCAAGTCCATCTTTCCTCTATAGGAAGAACAACCAACATATTACCTTCAATGGTTATTATGTAATTAACCCCTGTAAACGATAGGAGTATTTATGCGGATACCAGGTGGATAAGGTCTGGATATCCTTGCAAGCATAAACTCTGCATCATGACTGAGAGATAGGGTATGCGATGTGATCCAGTGACCACAGAAAAGCGTTGGTAGACACATTGCATCAAAGTGCCTGTTAATGACCAACTACATGAGGAGAGGGCCCATGCTTTGTTATAAGCATGTCCATACACATATTACAATGCCAGGCTTTCAATTTGTTTCCACAAAGCAAAATGCAGTTGTGGATATAAACTCACGACGTATCGTTAGAAAAACTGTTTGAACACCAGACTGAGACTCGAGATCAGTGAACAGTGGACCAAAATAGATAAATGAAATCTTATCAATTAATATACTTTCAATATACTTTCTTTAAATTACTTTATTCTCTGTATTAACTATGAAATATTAAAGTTAAAACGATAACATTTAGAAGCCAACTTTTAGTGTGCATAGGAATTACAAGGCCGTTCATAATGTGAGATAAAGAACAGCTTTTTTTTTTTTTAAATCCGAATAGTCTGTGAACACAAAATGACCTTGCGCTGAAAACTCACTTGCAGGGGAAAAACAAAACCTCTTCTTTTTTCTTTTTCTTTAGTAAATTAATTAAACGTAGTTAGAACCTCCCTCAAAGTCCCGATGACTTTGCAAGAAACATGTCGTCCTTAAATACTGGGTAAGTCTATTAAACAGTGAAATAGCATTTTGACACTGTATATCATGTTGTCACAGCTATAATGTGCAGTATAACAAACTATTTATAAGTGTTGTGCAAACTGTTCATTAAAAGCCAGCGGTCTAGTGAGCTATAGAACATTTTTTTTCATTTATTCTTTAAAGCTCTGACATCAATCGGTAAAGCAATATTTTAATGGTGTCCATTGCAATCTGCTGTCTTACTTGCTGCTCTCAAAAATTCTGAGTATGTTCGGAGATTTCTTGGGCAATAATAAATCCCCAAAAAACAACAACTTTGCATTTATGCTAAACTGCCTGTTGTAAACGTATTCTGTATATTTCTTGACTTAAGTACTTGTACTTAAATCTGTTTAACAAAGCTGTTTATATTGTGGTGTAAAATAAAAATTTTTTATTATTATTATTTATTTTATTTATTTATTTTTTTACTTTGCTTAATTTTTAAAGATACCTGCATATTTAATTAAATATCCTTTATATGTCTTTAAGGCATAAAATATCTGCAAATTAAGATTATATACAAAAATGCATGTTCTGGGTGTTCCTGTGATTCCTTTTCTATCATTTATTTTTCTTTAAGTCTGGAATCTGATTCCTTTTGGGATGAGCACCCCTCTGAGCCCCCCAGCTTCAGAGGCTTCTTTGGAGGTGACCACAAAAAAGTATAGATTTTATAAAATAGATGTGAGGGGGCTTTGGACAGTAATGTCACTTTAGTTATACTTTTCATATAGCAGTTATGTGATATGCAATGTGATTTAATATATCAGAGTATTATCACTTTAATTGACACTACATTTTTTTATACATTATTCTTTATGCATTATTATTTTTCTTTTTTTTTTTAAGTTTAATGTCTGTTTAGAATATTGCAGGCTTTGCAATATCAAATTAATTTTGCATTATATATATTCACAGTGCTCTTACAACATATTATTAAAATTAGCCTCTTTCAGAATTGTAGAATATGTGGTGGAACTGAATCCCCATATATGAGATTTGAAACTGTATTTTTATTTCTACTCTGTGCCCTAATCAGTATTTATATACATAATTGCAGCAGCATATAGCTTTTAAAGAAGCAATTATTTCACCCTTCATGTGTGGTTGACTGTGGACTTTTTAAAACCTACTCTTTATATGTATTTAATCCGTTTCTGGCTCTGAGAGAGCAGGCTGCTGAATGCATGTAACTGCTGTTATTGCCTAGTCTATATACTTTTATTTATTTAATCGTATTTTATAAAAACCTAGTTTATGAAATTCACTGAGATTACATGTGTCTGATCTGATTACAGTCAGTAGTACAATATAATTGTTCTAATTTCCTTACTGCTAGTACGGTGGGATAGTACCAATGATTTAAGTAAGCTTTCCCTTTTAAGATTGGTGGACTTTACTGCCATTGCAATAGACTAAAGACTGTACCTAAGTAAGCAAAGTCATTATGTGCAGGAATTGTGCACTTTAAATAGTAGAATACTTATGCTATTCCAGTGAATTGGGCTGGCTGCTTAACACATCATTTAATATCTTTTGGTCACATTTAAAGCTGTAAATGTATTTAACATTTTATTTAAATAAGCCTTTAATAATTTGAGTTTAAAAGTTATTAGAGATCCTGTATAGTTACAATTTTATTTTGCCCTGATTTATCTTACATATATATTATTTTTAATCATTTTATCAATATTTATTTTCGCAGAGCATTTAGAGAAGCAAAGGATGTATAACCACCTGTTGCCCTTTTTTCTAGGAGGGTAGTATAATTTCAACTCTGTTTAGGAAAAAATATGAGCTAGTTAGCATATATTATATAAAATATATGCTGCAGTGTACTGCATTGAATGTATTTAAAAGCCATGTATTTTTCTTTATGGCTGTATGTAATAATGTTGTTCATAATTTGGAATATAAAACAACGACTTCTCAATTCCTTGGAATGTTTACATGTCTCTGTATCTCCGCAACCTTGGCTGGAAATTCCAGTCTCCAAAAATAGTTATGCAGTTATAATTCCTGATTTTCAATCAACAGCTAGCGTAACTGACAATATGGAAAATATCACTGTTTTATAAAACTTTTCTTATATAGTGGACTGTCTCTGTCGCTTCTGTGTCATGAATGTTTTTATTAAGCCATAATGCAATTTTCTTTGCATTCTTGGAATTAGACTTCAAATTTCATCGCTCTGTCTTATCACTTTTCTTTTGACAACATTTTGCATTAATCTTTTTACTGCGCATGCATACTAAGCAGCTACAAAGAGAACATATCCCCCTGTCTGCAATCCACTGTCCTGGAACTAACGGGCCATGCTATGCTGGTGTATTAGGCATATCAGGGAGTTTACCAAATATGTATATTTGTTCTATTATGATATTAGTTAAGATCCACAATTTCAGCATTGTATGCTAATAACATTGTACCTGGCACCTGAACTCACAGTGCCTTGTTCACCTTAAAATCATCTCTAATGATCTCTCTCTGAGTCTGGGCTACAAGTAGCTCAATAGATTCTTGATATTTCAAGACTTGTGCCATGACAAAGTACTGTGTCTTCTCTTACGTATAAGAGGTTACCTAGGTATTTATTTTATATTTAAAGCTTCCAAGTACAAAGTCCCTTCGTGGTCGCCAATTGTAACCGTGTGTGGTTCCCTTATTTACCACTATAATGTCTTAAAGCATAGAACTTAGTAGGGCTAACCATACAGATATCTTAGCCATAATTTTATATAGTGTAAGAGATCCTCTATTTAACATATATAAATAATTGAGAATACAATATAAAATAAGGATTGTCTTGGAAGCAAGTTTTGTCTTTTTGGATATTTATTATATAAAAATATAAAATCCATTATAGCAGAGTTTATAAGATTAAATTACATGCTTGCAAATATCATTAATAGGTTAACATACCCTTCTGAACATGTCATCATGTCAGCCTCTCTGTCATTTTAAGATGGAGCAGCGTCTGTCTCCAAGTCTCTCCTCTGTTTCTTAACATTTAAAAGTACACCTATTTATACCTTAGGTGTCTCCATTTTAGGTTACTGTAGTTCAAATATGAAAAAGTAACACTTCTTTTACTTTATTCAATTTAGGTCCTCCCTTAATTTGGCAAACATACAAGGCCATAACTAAAGGGTGTATACGTCATGGAAATTTTCCTGACTTAGTTCAAGATGGCATCTTAAAGTCTGAATAGGTTATCTGTTGTTTATACTAAGTCGTAAGTGTACAGTCGCGGGAGATTCCCGGATTTGGGGAAGTTCCATTAACTTGGGGTTACCACAGTATATTGTGTACTGCAAGAGTCGTAGCATAGCCTTGAAGCTTGTTTATGCATTATTGTTATTGTAATTCGTCTGGGACAAAATGGCGCAAACATATTATGCACTGAGGTTATTGCTTAAAGAAACAGTTATGAAAAACAATATTTTCCATTTCTAACACCTTGTCAGTTTGCAATATCTCTTAAAGACAAAGTACACCGTTTAAGAAATACAACATTTCATTCTAAAACTTGTAATATTTGCATTTGCCCGTAACAACTTCCCCTTCTCTACCCTCCAACTAGGACTTTGATTATGGGTACCTTGTATGAGCAGGCTATGCACGGCGCTGTTCGTCTCATAACTTCCAGTCTCGATTCAGCCATTTTCCCCCAGAGCTGGCCCACCCATAAAAGGTACCCATAATTAAGGACTATTATGATAAGTGACCTCTATCAAGAGTTTGGATAATGATTGTTCAAACTAACCAATGGAAACACCAGATGGGGATATTTAACAACAGGAGGAAGCAGCTGAGTTTGTATAGCGATTGAGAAAGCCCAAGGTACTGGGAGAAACGTGTCTCAAAAAGAGAAGTTTACATTGGGACATTTTTACTAATTTTATTTACTTTTGTATTTTATCTATTTTTGTTTATTTATAATAAATATATGTTTTCGTCCTATTCTGACTACCTCCACTTCTGCTTCCTAAAAGAAGGGTGATGCCCTCTTTACAGGCACCTAAGTGAATATACCCAGAGCCAGGTCACATAGGCTCTTGTAAATGTGAGCAAAAAATCTGCTTTTCATATTTTAAACACCATATGGATACTATATACTTCACTATAGAGGTTTTCCATTTCTATGTTTTTCTCTGAGGGCAACATCCTACACTATTAAAGAGAAAAGTGCCACCATACGGCACAGAAGTGTCTGAGCTTTGAGCCTTTCCTATTAGAGGCTCTCTTCAATGTGAGTTGATATTATTCACTCCTAGCACCTATGTAATAATTTCTCCACAGATTTATGCTATGTTGTATTTCCTCTCTTCTTTTCTATCTATGTTTAACTAATACCCAACGTGACAACTGGATATAAGTGAACACTATTATTTACTTCACTTTCCATTTACAGCGCCCCACTAAAATATATGCCATAGGTGAGATATTTGTTGAAACCTTGGCGTATATAATCCTACACAATTTAATTTGCCTATGAAGATCGACAAAGAACACCGCACAAAAATAACTTTTATAGACCATAATGGAATCATATACCTTCACATAAACACACCCAGGACAATCGAGTATGACTTAGGAACTTTTACACACAGAACATACTTTATTTCCATCTAATAGCTTCAGCCTCAGGTCATCAGGCTACATAGTTAAGATCTTTGATTATATGACCACTATTCTTTGGTTTTTACCTTGTTCTCCCTTACTCCATTATTGTTTTGGGTTAATGGATAACATATGCATCTATTGTTGAAAAATCTGTACATAAGGAAATTTGTATAGAACATACAGATTGTACTGGATACTATTTACGCTTTACTATGTTCCTTAAAACATTTTAAATATGAATATGTATAAAAATAAACAAAATAAAGAATTTAAAAAACAAAAAAAATATTGCAGGATTGGAAAAGAAGGAGCTAATGCAAATATCTGTAAATTCACTTTAAAATTTGTATTACTGAATCTATGAATTCACTTCTGAACAGGGTTAATAATTCAAATATTTTTTGCAATATCTACGTACCCTACCACATTGTTGGGAAATAAAAGTGTTCCTTGCATAAGTGGTTCCTCATTTTGCATGAGGAACCTCCATCTGCAAAATAAGCACACTGTCCTATAATATGACTTGTAAATGAGAGATGGCAGCTGGGACCATGGACAAAAGATGCTGCATACTGACAGGTAATTTTAGAAACATAAAAAACATACATTAACTGCACTTATTCTCTTTCATGTTATACACTTTCATGTTTCAGAGAGGTCAAGTCACATAATATCTTTGTGTTATATATAATATATTCATATTGTCATCCTAATCACATAGGGGTCATTGAAGTATTGTGGATTAGCAATGGTGTAACATAGACCTCTTATCAAGATTGTGGTGAATCGTGTGCCAAAGGAAGGTAGTCAGACTTTGATAACATAAATCGATACAATAGGATTGCACCCAACTTTTGTTCAAAGTAATGATTTATTCAATGCCTCGGGACAAACTAAGCTGCTTTATTAGATTACCCAGACAAATATGCAAAAAGAACATAATATTAAGTAGAGATAACCCACACCATTGCTCAGTTCACACCATTAATATCATTAATGTAATTAATGATGGATCATTATTTATCATATGCAGGATATTTGATCACAGAGTGCAAGGGTCATACTTATTTCAGGACATTATAATTTTTTAACTGTGTTAATTGCATACAATATAGATTTTTTAAATAATTTGTGCTGTTTTGTACATTTGTATCATTATTGCATTTCTTATAGATGATACGTGACACTATTCTCAAACTATTCAACAGCATTTTTCACACTAAAGAATGCAGCTTAAAATAATCCTTTACTTTATATTAAATAGTCAGGATTAAGCTAACACAATTCTTCAGAAGAAAATCATCAGGGAGAAATCATCATTGGAGATGTTTGTGAAACAGGAAAAAGAATCTGAAGAAAAAAAGGTGAAATTAAGAAATAGGTGTATTCTGGGCGGGGAAGGATACTCTAATGTCTGAGTTTTTGTTAGAAAATTGTGAAGATATTTCAGTAGCAGGTAGAAGAAAAGGTGAAAGAAAAGGAGAGATCAGAGTAGGCTATTCGGGGTAGGGAAGAGTTGAGGTGTGAGGAAATAAGAGGTATGCAATTATGATAGGCCTTTTTACTATCCTTGAGGGTGGTAGATAATTGATTGAGATAGACATATGCCAGAGTGACTTCAGCAGAATGTTGAGAAAGAGTTGAGGAGATAAGATCTTGGGATGTACATGGTATTGAGAGACACAGAAGTACACATAGTGGACAGAACTGTATTGTATGAAAGATACAAGTATGACTGGAGTGCAACATAAGAGATATAACAAAGTTAATGTTATAAGATTAATGGAATGGAGGTTTCTGCATACACTTAAGCTAGATTGGGTGAGTGCAGAATGGATAGGCATGGATTTGAATAGAAAGATAAGAGGAAAGGAAATAGTTGTGAGCTATTGGGATATGAAAGTTTGAAAGTGTTGTAGGTAAGCTGACAGCCTGAAGGATTAGATCAAGTTTGCCACCAGTAATGGTCATTGGGGATGATTAAACTAGACATTGGCCTTAGCACAAGATTAGTAGGAGAATACAGATGCAGTGGGGATTGCCAAGGTGGAAGTTAAAGTCATCAAGAATAATAGTGGGTTAATCATAAGGTGAAGGCAGATAGAAAACAGTCCAGTCATCAAAGAAGTATAAATGGTGGATCTTAAAGATGGGAAGTGACAATGATAGTAAGAAGATGAGTGCTGAAGAAAAAAGAGAAAAATATGAAAAAAGAGGGTGTGGGTAGTTGTTGGGATGCATGAATGAATCCAGGAGTAAAATGTAAGAAGTTCAACTCTACCCCCAGACCCACCTTGGCATGGAATGTGGAAGAAGACGAATCAAGTATTTGTGAAGGTGAGAAGTGTTGAAGTATTTATAGGACAATATATTCTTCATATTTGGCTGGGAAGTCCAGTTGCTAGTGAAGGAAAAGGTCCAAGGTTATAACAGCTCTTTGCACTGCCAATTTGCATATCTAAGTTAGAAGGGAAATTCAATTGTAAAAGGTGAAGGGGTGCTATTGGTTACAAGAGATGATAGGGCAAGAGGTAAGTGAATGAGGCTATTCTAATATACCTGGTGACTTCAAGGAAGCTCATGTCTAGAAGTGTGAGAAGTAGAGATGTCCCGAACAGTTCGCTGGCGAATAGTTCCTGGCGAACATCGCTTGTTCGCGTTCGCCACGGCGGGCGAACAAATGCGATGTTCGGTCCGCCCCCTATTCCATATCATTGAGTAAACTTTGACAACCCCCCCACCCGCCGCTCGGGGGTGGGGGTTGTCAAAGTTTACTCAATGATATGGGGGGGACCTAATGTCCGGCCCCCACCCCTGAGCGGTGGGTGGGGGCAAATAAATCACAATGGGGGGGGACCTAAGGTCCTCCCCCCTGGCCTCCACCCCTGAGCGGCGGGTTACTGCAGATCCCCACAATTCCATACTAACCTAAGCTATCTGTCTTACACCCTCAGCATGTCTAACGCTTCCATACCTGGAGATGACCTGTCGGTTGCCAGAACCCCTACCCCCCCACACAGCACCCCTCATACACACACACACAGCACCCCTCACACACACAGCACCCCTCACACACACACAGCATCCCTCACACAAACACAGCACCCCTCATACACACACACACACACACACACACAGCACCCCTCACTCACACACACAGCACCCCTCACACACACAGCACCCCTCACACACACAGCACCCCTCACACCCACACACACAGCAACCCTCACACACACACAGCAACCGTCACACACACAGCACCCCTCACACACACAGCACCCCACACACAAACACATACAATACACCCCTCAATGCAGTATGTGTGTGTATTCAGCAGTCTGTGTGTGCGTGTATTCAGCAGTCTGTGTGTGTGTGTGTGTGTGTGTGTGTGTATTCAGCAGTATGTGTGTGTGCGTGTATGTGTGTATTCAGCAGTATGTGTGTGTGCGTGTATGTGTGTATTCAGCAGTCTGTGTGTGTGTGTATTCAGCAGTGTGTGTATTCAGCGGACTGTGTGTGTGTGTACTCAGCAGTCTGTGTGTATGTGTATTCAGCAGACTGTGTGTGTGTGTATTCATCAGTCTCTGTATTCAGCAGTCTTGTGTGTGTGTATTCAGCAGACTGTGTGTATGTATTCAGCAGTCTGTGTGTGTATGTATTGCATTTGTTGGAGATACTAATAAATATAAGCTTAATTTTATCTATTTATATCATTATTTAAAATTTGTATCATTGAACTCTCTGTTGTTGTGTTCTTTTAAAACAAAAGTTGTTAATTAGTTTGTACAACAGTACGAGTAGTTTTTTCTAAACTTAAACCTCAGTATTGAGGTTTAATTGCCGTGTTGGCACTTTAAGGAAAAAAAAAGTTGGCATGTATTGCGGTTTGGGCACTCGGGCTCAAAAAAGGTTCGCCATCACTGTCATACAGGATAATAAACAGGTATGTCGAATCACAATACCCCCGCTAGGTTGTTTGCAGGATATAACAAACCCTTGCCAATTAGGTATATTCCCATAGGCCTCTTCGCCTAGAGTTAGTGGTCCCGCAAGGCCGATTATCGCTCGGTTCAGCAGAGGTCCAAGCCCAATCGGCCCAACGCATAGCTATAGCCTTGCATTTAATCATAGTTAGGGCCTCACTCGTCACGGCCAATCGATAATGCATCTTATACGTGTCACCGAGAGGCCAACACCCCACCACCCACCTCAGTGGCACTAAGCCCCCACGAGCCAAATCATAGGTAGAGTCTCTCGAAGCCACTTGGCAAGTAGTCAGGGCGTCACCTGTCACAAATACAATTTTGCCTCAGGGCACTAATCTAGCAATCTGGGTTACTGCAGATCCCCACAATTCCATACTAACCTAAGCTATCTGTCTTACACCCTCAGCATGTCTAACGCTTCCATACCTGGAGATGACCTGTCGGTTGCCAGCACCCTGACCAGATCAGGCTCAGATCAGCCCAGCGTCCAGCTATAGGTCCTGGATGATTCAAAAAAATCACCACGGAACTCAAAAAGAGGAATATCCCCTTCCCGGCCACAGCCAGGAAAGCTGAACTTTTTCAGTTGCTAAACACTCAGGAGGACGATGAAAGGCCTGGCCCAAGTTCTGAGTTTAACGTGCAAAACTGCACGTCATGATGGCCTCCCTTGTGTCTTCCATAGCTACTATTAATAACAGGCTGGATAATCTGGAATCTAATAGTACACCTATCATTCCAGAGGTTCCAGTTCCCATAGCCCAGCCTGAGCCTAACACAGAAGGTAACAATAACTCTGTACCCGCCAAAACTACCAACATTATTAACCCTATCCACCTCATTCCACAAAACCTGAAGCTTGACATTATAGAAGGGAAAGACATTAACTTGGCTTCACTACAGATAGCTTCTCAAGCAGTTCCCTCTACTAGTAACGCCAACCCTGAGTATCAATCCAATACTACACAGAGAGAGTTGAGAGACAAACTAGGCAGGACAATTGTTTTTTTGGGGAGTAAAGCACAAGTCTGTAATAATTTCAATGCCGGTGGTTGTAGTTACAGTGCTTCAGGCTTCTTCATGTGTGCTCACTTTGTTACAGGGCGCACGCTAAAACAATGTGCCCAAACAGGCTGTATCCTAAAAGATCCTCCACTCCAATAAACATTCCTAATTTGCAACACTACCTGTCTAATTATCCTTCTTTACATCTGGTAGAATTCCTCACATCTGGTTTTACTGACGGGTTTCACACAGGTTTTGTTACTCTTCCCACGGGTATTTTGGAATGCCCCAACCTACAGTCAGCACTCACAGACCCCAGTAGCATACATGAACTCCTACTCAAAAAAATTAACAATGGCTTCATAAAAGGGCCTTTCACAACACCACCTTTCACCTCCTGGAGAACAAACCCACTGGGCATAGCTACGGGGAAATGTAATAATAAAAAGAGGCTAATAATTGACACCTAGCTTGAATGCACTAATCCCATCAGAAGAGTTCTCCCTTCAATACGCTAGAATTGATGACGCCATACAAGCCATCATTCATTCCGGTAAGGCTGTACGGTTAAGCAAAACCGACATTACTAATGCGTTTAAATTACTACCCATACAATAGTCACTCTGGCACCTGCATGGCGTTAAGTGGGAAGACAGGTATTATTTCGCGACCAGGCTAACTTTCGGCTCCAAGAGTATCCCCAAGATATTTGATGTCTTCGCCGAGACTTTAACCTGGCTCCTACTTAACAAGTGCAGATGTCCAGTAGTCATCCACTATTTAGATGACTTCCTCACCATCGAACCACACCACTGCACACCAAGCAGCCTACATCACATGCTCTCTCTTTTCAAACATCTATGAGTCCCTGTTGCCCCAGACAAAACAGAAGGCCCCAAAACCGAGATTACTTTCCTGGGTATTACACTTAATTCCGTGTCTATGCATGCCAGCCTCCCCCAAGAGAAAGTAGACAGAATTCTCTCTTATATCAACATCTGCACATCACAAGGCTCTTGCACCAGGAAACATCTACAGTCACTACTCGGGTCACTTAATTTTGCGATGAGAATAATACCACAGGGGAGATCTTTAATTTCCAGAATTCTCTCTCTCTTTCACGGGCTCCCTGACAACGACTCCACAACCCTCTTAGATGAACCAGCTAGAGCAGATCTTAAAATGTGGCATCTATTTCTCTCATCTTGGAATGGCAGGTCGCTATTCATCCCCCCTATTTTTGACGACTCCTCGGTAGTTTGGACTGACACATCGGGTGCCATAGGCTACGCAGCTATTTTTGGTAATGAATGGGTGTACGACTCTTGGCCACTAGAGACTACCACACTAGTGAACTTCAATACCACTTCAGCACTATTTAAAGTATTCCCAATCTTAGCTGCTGCACACATATGAGGTAAAGAATGGAGTGGACAGTCGGTTAGGTGCTTCTCAGATAATGTGGCGGCATGTGATATTATTAACAAAGGCAACTTTCAGTCCCTTACCATTATGAAATTGGTTAGGAGACTTACCTGGCTAGCAGCAAACCTACAATTACGTATCTATTGCATTCACATGCCTGGTGTTCAGAACAATGCAGCTAACGCTCTCTCATGCTCTAATTTACAGGAGTTTTTCAGAATCCATTCATTGGCAAACGCACAACCCAGACAACCTCTGAGCTTCACAGACCTAATCATGCTTTAAATACCCTGTTACTCCAGGCTGGTTTATCTATTAATACAAAAAAAAAAAAAACATATTCAAGAGCATATGATTTGTTTAAAAGGTTTGTTCGTGATTATTGTGTAATAAATGTTTTTTCCGTAGAAACCATGGTCGCATTTACAACTTTTTGCCACATTTCTCTTAAATTAGCTTACAATACAATCAAACTTTACTTAACGGACATACAACACTACATGTTAACCAGTTATCCCAACAAAACTCAATTTCTAGCATCCTACCCAGTTAAACGTGTCCTTAAAGGTGTTCAGAGACTAACAGTACATAATCCCATTAAGAGACTTCCCATAGACAGTACACTGTTTAGGAGTATCTCTGATGTACAAACCACAAACCTAATTATCAAGTCTGCGGCTTACATAGCCCTCTATGGTTTCTTAAGACCTAAAGAATTCTCTGTAGAAAAGGCATCCAACTTTAAGTCATGCCTTCAGCAAAAACACCTAATTAAAAAACAGGACCACTACATTTTGTCAATTTCCCATACCAAAACGAGCCAAACTGGTCCACCAGTAGAGATTAAATAATATCCTTCCTCTACCAAAGGGTGTCCAATCCACGTTTTGGATAAACTAGTGGAATCCCAACTCACTTCCAACCCTGATTCCCCACTATTGGCCATTTAAGGAAAACTCCTAACCACCAAACAATTCATACTTTACATTGGTACGTGTTTACTCCGGCTAGGTCACAACCCACATTCATTCTTGAGCCATTCATTCCATATTGGAGCAGCCACATCTGCCTCTGGAAATTACGTACCAACACATATCATTAAAAATATGGGTCGCTGGAAATCATCCGCATACAACAGATACATTCCCAATCCTGAGAAAGAAATAAGATTGGCTTTCCGTAAAATGTCTAAGTAATGTTATGCTTAAATAAATGTATCTGACTTAAAGAATTGCTTCTTGTATTTTTGCCCTCTTTTACAGGTCTAACCACACGTCAGTTTCGGCACACCTCAACTGACTTTGCTCTTACTACATTTTGCTTCTTTCTTATTATTTCATACGTCCTCTAAATGTGCCATACACAAATAGAAGGCTTGGCCCGTAATTGTAGGAGGCACTATGTACCCTATTTAAACCCAGTAAGCCCTGGCTTACCTGTCGGCTACGATCTCGGAAGTGCCCCTCCCACGCACCCTCTATTTATTCTCACTTCACCTAGGTGGGCCCTCTTTTACAGGTCTAACCTCACGTCAGTTTCGGCACACCTCAACTGATTTTGCTCTTACTACATTTTGCTTCTTTCTTATTATTTCATACGTCCTCTAAATGTAATGTACACAAATATATATATATATATATATATATAATTAACCTATGGATGTATTGCAAAATGAGACGTGGATTTTATAACACATATTATCCTGTAACCCACAGATATCTGGACATGTCTACCTTAATGGCTCCTTTGGTGTGAGATAGCAATGGAATCGAGGTGAAAATCTAATTAAAGTCCCACAGGTATAACGAGTATACCTTGAGATACCTTGTCTAGAACTCTCACCTGTGGTGCCAGAAGAGGGCAATTGTCATAGATAAAAGTAAATAAAGTGTTAACATAGGTCATGCAAAACTAACCTGATTGCATTCTACGAAGAAGTAAGTAGAAGTATAGATCAGGGTGTTGCAGTGGATGCGATCTACTTAGATTTTGCCAAGGCATTTGATACAGTTCCTCACAATAGGTGAGTCTTCAAGCTAAAAGAAATTGGTCGGGAAAAATATTCTTGATCTTGGGTAGAACATTGGCTTACAGATAGAGTACAACAAGTTGTCATTAATGGTAAACAAAAAAACAGGGCGCAAGAGTATACTGAGAATGGGGAGCAGCTGAAATAGCCTGCCCTTCGGTGGGTCCCCGCTCAGATCTCCAGCTGGTTTTAGCTCATCTTGTGCCATTACAGAGAGAACATCTCTGAAACATATCAGACTGGTCCCACCCATACAAGCAGTCCAGATCCGAAATGCCAGCAAGTTCCTTCTACACGAGAGACACAGCAACCCCAGACAATTGTTTCAGCCTTGTTAGACATCATCAGTGAGGCATAGCTGATATCTCTCTAGGCACCATGAGCAAGGGGTCTTGGCTATTTGTGCTTCAGTTTTGCCATTTGGACTTAAGTTGTAAAAGTTAAGTTTTTAGTGAATATTAACCATGTAAGTTTTTCTATGATGTAGAATTCTTTAATTTAGTACTTATGTCTAGATAAAACATACAGTGTGTCCATTCTAGAACTATGGTACTTCAAGGACTAGTGGTTGCAACAATATATAAGAAAATGTGAAAAACATTCCACCAAACCAGCATATATCACAGTGGCCCGGTCATGCTCCTAAAGGACTGCACGACTAAATGGGCCCCTGTTCAGCAATAAAGAAATAATACCTATCGGGTAG
>OW240921.1:32840078-32851492 GCA_933207985.1 Pelobates cultripes | reverse complement strand
ATTGTCTCTCTCTCTCACATAGGCTCTATCCTTTGGATAGTCAGGATTTCTGTTCGGGCTCTCATTATATGTTATCTGTTTGCTTAATTCCTCTCTAGTTGTTAACTTTCTCTCTTGATTATTAAATTTGGAGAAACTTCTGACCTGATCCATTTTATAGTCCATTGTGTCTCTCAAAAACGTACTCTTTTTTTACGTCTATTACCTCTTTTTCTAATTTATCTAAACTTTCCTTTATATCATGTGTCATTTTCTCATTTATATATATATTTAAATATACAATGAAATTCTAAGGATCTGAAATGTGTCTGGATAATTATTTTTTCATTGATTTTCAAGGGTTGGTTCGCATTTTCCATGCGTTCTTAACACCACTTGGATGTAACGTGGACTTTACATCCTATTATGGTTTGGTAGTGATTGTTGCATGAGTTTTACTTAATGTGGCAATGCAGCACTCTTATAAATGAAACAGTCAAGAATTAAATTGTAATGTATTAAGGCAGGAAGAATAAACATGTTGCTACCAATTGTAATATGTTGTGCACTTCCTTGGCAGTTGAATTGGGTTTTCTGGCAAAAAAAAGGCAATCAAGAGTAAGACTGAATAATGCAGGGAGTAGGAAAGAAGATGTTGGCACTCTTGCTGAACACCAAACAAACAAAGCAATCAAGCGCATGTACAGGATTTACAGTGTAAATAGTAAAAGCAATGAGAATAAACAAAAACGTAGCTGTTATTATGCTGCCACCAGTAGTATAGATGCTCCTCCAAGGCGTTTTGTCTAACGCTAAGCTGTGGGAGATTGTCAGGGTTATTTACTAAAGTGAGAACTGCTGGGAATTCAAAGTGAATTTAAATTAGATTTCACATCTAAGGCCAAAGTAGCTGAAATAGAACAATTCTCCAAGTCAGCTATGCTTGCAGTTCAGCTATTTTGGCCTTAAATTTGAAAGTAACTTGTAACTCACTTCTAATTCCGGACAACTCTTACCTTAGAGAATACCCCTGCATGTGTGTGATTTCCACTACATTTACGTGATTTTTGGCACTGAGAAGTCCATGTGAACATTGATAGAACATTCACTTAGAGATAGAGTACAGAGAGTGGTGGTTAATTTATGGTAAATTTTCAGGATGGACAAATATGTTCAGTTGTGTCCCTCGGAGAATTCTTCTATTTAACATCTTTATAAATTATCTTGAAATAAGCACTGAAAGTCATGTTTCAGCATTTGCAGATAGCGCAAAACTTAAAATAAGCAGGATATTGCTGGGCTGCAGAGAAATTTAGATAGATTGGAGGACTGGGCACTCAAATGACAGGTGGAATTTAATCTAGAAAAATGTTATGTACTTGGAGGTAAAGAATGCACAAGAAAATTGCACACCAAAAGGTAGTGAATTAGGGTTAACAACGCACAAGAAGGATTTGGGAACGTGCAATGTCAATCGGCAGTTACTAAGGCCAGTAAGTTATTGTTATGTATAACAAGGTGCATTCATTCTCAGAATGAAAATATAATTTGACCTCTTTATAAATCACTGGTAAGACCACACCTTTAAAATGCTGTGCAATGTTGGGCACCTGTTCTAAAGAACAATATTATGGCACTAGAAAAAGTGCAGAAGAGGGCCACAAAATTAGTTTAGAAAAATGGCACTTTAGAAGGTATATAATAGGATTATACAAACATATTCAGGGCCAATATAAATCACTGTCTGAAATCTATTCATAAACAAGACTATTCACAGTACACTAGGTCAATAATTTAGATTGGTAGAAAGAAGATTTTGTCTAAGGCAAAGGAAAGATTTTTTTTTACAGTAAGAACAATAAGGATGTGGAATTCTCTCCCTGAAGAGGCGGTTTCACTAGAGTCTGTACAGATGTTTAACCCCTTAAGGACAGAGGCAATTGAACAAATTCTTATCAAAACAAAACCTAGAATTTGAGCTATATGTCTGTTCAATAATAATTTACCACACTAATTATATACCATTTTGTTCAAGATAACAGGACTTTTATTTCACACCAAATCTTTATCCATGAAACCTAATTTAATTTAAATAAAATCTAAAAAGTGTGAGAAATTAAGATATTTTGTTATTTTATTAGCTTTGCATAGCATTTTGACTGTAAATATCATAATGTCGTTAGCTTTTACTGCAATAAAGCACTCATTTTTGTATGTGTTCAGCAATGTCTCACAATTACAACAGTACCTCCCGTATACAGGTTTCGTGGGGTTTTGAAACTTATAGAGTCAATTATAGGTATTTCCCCTTTTCGGTTTTTACACATTGAAATTTGCCAATTTAGGTTGCTAGGCCTATGTTGCCTTTGACTTCGTATTGCAGCCTAGGAATAAAAATTAACACCACTTTGACTGTAGTCACCGTCACTGGGAATGGAAAACAGACACTATGTGTGGATCTTCAGATTCCTCTTGTGTTTTGGTGCAAGGGTATGTTGAATGTATTGATTGTTTGTGCCTTTCCCCTTCCCTTTTTTCCTGTCCTATTGTTTCCCCAGCAGGGCATTGCCCCAGAGACACTGCCAGACCAGTTTAAACTAGCCGCCCTGTCCCTCCTCAATCTCCCATTTGTGTTTCAGCCCTTGTGTGGTGTGGCTCCACCCTTTTATGTACTATAGTGCTCTATTGTATGTAAATGAGGCTTATGGGGGCATAAATATGTGTGCTATGTTCATTAAAGGGAGTTGTTGTTTTAACCTTCACCAAGTGTCTTCTGGAAAAAGAGCTGTGATTGATGAAAAGGGTGTCCAGGGTTATAATCCCAGTAGCCTGGATCAGGCTGGACAAGACCCTCAGTAAAGCCTGGGTCTGAAGTGCTCCAGGGTCCCGGACAGCTACAAGGAAGCGGACTTGGCGGAGGGACTCAGTCGGAGTATTGGAGCTCCGTCACACATACCATTTGCAAAAATAGACAACTAAGAGGATTCAAAATGGGATATTTCCAGTGTTTTTAGCAGTTACTTAGTCACAAACCCTGGCCAAAGTTGGCATTCATATTTGTTTTTTGCATTTTTCACACATAATCTTAACTTTCACTGATAATATGATCATGATACATTTTAATGTTTTGAAACACTCACATTTGTGATCAGCAAAGTCTCCTGAGTACAACAGTACAAATTTACTGGTTTTATTATTATTTTTTTTTACTTTCTTTTTACTTATTTATTTCCAACTATCAACACAGTATGCAGTTCAATGCATTGCACATCACTTACATTACCTTACTTTACAAAACATTACAGTTCATTAACATTGCATTGACACCTTTTTTTGGAACTTCACTCCACTCTCTCTATCCAATATTTGCATAACTCCAGATTATTTTTTGGCACAAACATTAAAGCTTCCATCCTTAGTTGGTATAGAATTTGTATTTTTAATTGTTCAAATTCAAAATTCTTCGAACACTTCCATTTGTAGTGTTTGTAGGTTGAGTTGTAATAAAGCATTATATGGACCTCTTAGAATCTTTTTCCCTATGATACACTCTAATCCACTGAAGACCAGAAACCAGAACTCTTTGACTTTCTCACACTCCCACCATATATTCAGAAAAGATCCTTCATCCCTGTTACATCTCCAACAGATCGGAGAACTAGAGTTATACATTTTTCCCATTTTTGATGGGACCATATACCAATGGTTCAGCACTTTAAATACTACTTCTAAAATATTTAGGCAGTGAATAATTTTACTAGTTTGTGATAACACTTGACCCCAATCTGCATTTAAGATTTTAACATTCAATTATTTTCCCATTTTTGAACATTTATATTTTTAGTAGGAGCTTCTATTTTTAACAAAGCATTCCTAGCTTTTGATGCAATTTATCCTACCTTTTCATTGTTTAATAACACACTTATCATTTATCTACCCCCTACAGGATTATAAAGAAGATATTGTTTAATAAAGTTTTTTATCCTCAAATAATTAAAACACTCTTTCTGAGATAAATGAAATTCCTGAGTTAGCAACTAAAAATACTTAATTTTATAATTTATCAATATATATATATATTTATTAATATATTTTATACCCTTTCTTAACCACTCTGCTATATCCAGATCCATTATTCGTGATATAATAACTGAACGTTTAAAGTTTCTTAAAATTTTATTACCCAAACCGCTACTGCGTGTCAACCTGTTCCATTCAAACATTATCGATCCTAAACACATATTTGAAGCACTAGCTTTCATAACCCTCTCATCTCCCTTGCTCATTCACACCAACTGGCTCAGATTTTCTATCTCGCTCATTTCTGTTTCAAGCATAAACCATCCCTCTTCTTTAGAGCTAAGTAATTGAGTTTTATATAGATGAAAAAACATATTTGAAAGATATGTATGATTCACATTTGGGAAATGTATTATATATCAGTTGTTTTTTATTGATTCTCAGTCTTTTTCCTTTCCATATAAAATTCATGATATCTCTCTGTATCATACCTAGCCATGGTTGGGGCATTTTTAGACAAAATTTACTGGTTTTATTATGTTTTTGGAAAGTTACAGGGTCAAATATAGAGCTTGCAAATTAAATTCTCGGGACGTCCTACCTGGATCAGCCAGGATCATCATATTGTTATTAAACAAAACACACAATTATTTTTATCTAATCATGGGGGAGGGTTGTAATAAACTGATTAAAACATATTTACTAAGTTTATTTTCCAGTTTGGGGGACTGTCTGACAACCCAGGCAGTTCCGCTGTACAGCTTACTGTTGATCCAATCATGTGATCACGATGTCATCACATTGCCAGGAGTGGCCGGACTGTTAGCCTGTTCCCCTGAACCGAATTGTTGCAGAGGGTAAGTATGAGGAGCTGGGAATAGCCACTATCCGCTGGATGTTCTATGACACCCTGCAGCATTAAAGCCCAGCTTTTTCAGAATGGCATAGAATACAGGTGGTATTAAGGGGTTAAATAGCAACTGTATGAATACTTCAAAAACATATAATTCAAGGATATCATTTTTAATATGTGGTGTAACAGTTTCTTGATCCAAGGAAAGATCTGACTGGCATTTTGTGATCAAAAAGTAATAAATGCCTAGTTTTTTGCAAAATTGGAAAAGCACTTCCACCTGGGTTTTGTGCCTTCTTTTGGGTCAACAGCAAAAACAGATTTGAGAACGGCTGTACTTAATACAGTGTGAGTGCACAAACCACACTGTCCTTGCATAATATAAGTACAAAAGATATGCTGTAAATATTAATCATGTGCTGAAAATCTAATAACTGGTGTTATATTTCATAGATGCCCCTGAAACTCAATTCTTTGTGGCCACTTTAGAAGTGAATGTTGGGTCTCACCTTGATTTACAATGTGGAGCTGACTCTTTCAAATCAAACATCTACAACTGGACATTCAATGGAGCACCATTAAACATCAGCAAGAGCACACTTCATATTGAGAATGCCCAAAATCAGCACCAGGGTTGTTTTACATGTGAGATGCATAACCCGGTAACCATGGGCTATGGTGAAGCTACTTTGCATGTAAAAGTTATTGGTATGTACTGAGATAAAGAATTTTGCAATATACATGTTACCGGAAACATCTTTATGAAGCAGACCAGGTCGGTTTTGCAAGAGTGTTTGTAGTTACGTATTTGAATGTAAGGAGCTTTATAGATGAAAGCATGTAGATTTCATTGTTAGGACCTACCAAATTACACAATAGAAGATCCACAATAGCATGTACAGGAGGTGGGTTTACAAACAGGATTGAGTAAAAAAATCACAACTATAATTATTATTGAATTTGTGGCCATTATTAAATTAATTCACTGTAGATTTTTAGGATTGGGTAGTAGGGTAGCTAATATAAATTATCTTTAAGACAGCTGAGTTGATGGTCAGGTTTGACAAATCTTACCCTGTTTTTGCAGTATCTTACAGTATTCTATTCAGAATTAGTGATGTCCCGAACGGTTCGCCTGCGAATAGTTCCTGGCGAACATATGCGCTGTTCGGTCCGCCCCTATTCGTCATCATTGAGTAAACTTTGACCCTGTACCTCACAGTCAGCAGACACATTCCAGCCAATCAGCAGCAGACCCTCCCTCCCATACCCTCCCACCTCCTGGACAGCATCCATTTTACATTCATTGTGAAGCTGCATTCTTAGTGAGAGGAGGGACAGTGTAGCTGCTGCTGATTTGATAGGGAAATTGATAGCTAGGCTAGTGTATTCAGTGTCCACTACAGTCCTGAAGGACTCATCTGATCTCTGCTTTTTAGGGCTAGAACATCAGTCTGCTTTTTTTTTTCTGTGTAATGTAATTGCAGTTGCCTGCCTGCCAGCCTGTGTGTCAGGCTCACAGCATATACTGTGCCCACTTGCCCAGTGCCACCACTCACTCACTGGTGTCACAATAGCTTGCATTTAAAAAATTGCTTGACTGAACTCTTAGCCCGCCAGCTTTTACCATACAAGCTGGTGGAGTCTGAGGCGTTCAAAAAATTTGTAGCTATTGGGACACCGCAGTGGAAGGTACCCGGCCGAAATTACTTTGCACAAAAGGCAATCCCCAACCTGTACTCGATTGTGCAAAAGGAAGTAATGGCATGTCTGGCACACAGTGTTGGGGCAAGGGTCCATCTGACCACTGATACCTGGTCTGCAAAGCATGGTCAGGGCAGGTATATCACCTACACTGCGCATTGGGTAAACCTGCTGACGGCTGCCAAGCATGGAATGCGTGGCTCTGCAGAGGAGTTGGTGACACCGTTACGACTTGCAGGTAGGCCTGCTGCCAATTCCTCTACTCCTCCTACTCCATCCTCTTCCATAACCTCCTCAGATGAGTCCTCTTCTGCTGCTGCGTCTTGCTCCACATCAACGGCACCACCCCAGCTCCCCATGTACTATTCCACATCCCGGATACGGCAGTGTCACGCCGTCTTGGGGTTGACTTGCCTGAAAGCAGAGAGTCACACCGGACCAGCACTCCTGTCCGCCCTGAAGGCACAGGTGGATCAGTGTCTGACTCCACACCAACTGGAGATCGGCAAAGTGGTTTGTGACAGCGGAAGAAATTTGTTGGCGGCATTGCATTTGGGCAAGTTAACACATGTGCCGTGCATGGCACATGTGTGTAATCTGATCGTACAACGCTTTGTGCATAAGTACCCAGGCTTACAGGACGTCCTGAAGCAGGCCATGGCGCACTTTTCAGATATCCAGCGGCAAAAAAACATGCCAGTGAGGCACTTGATTTGTGACAGCACGACACATTGGAATTCAACACTCCTAATGTTCGACCACCTGCTCCAACAAGAAAAAGCTGTTAACGAGTATTTGTATGACCGGGGTGCTAGGACAGCCTCTGCGGAGCTGGGAATTTTTTTGCCACGTTACTGGATGCTCATGTGCAATGCCTGTAGGCTCATGCGTCCTTTTGAGGAGGTGACAAACCTAGTCAGTCGCATCGAAGGCACCATCAGCAACATCATACCATTTGTTTTCTTCCTGGAGCGTGCCCTGCGAAGAGTGCTGGATCAGGCCATAGATGAGTGTGAAGAGGAAGAGGAAGAGTTGTGGTCACCATCACCACGAGAAACAGCCTTATCAGCATTGCTTGCTGGACCTGCGGCTATGCTGGAAGAGGATTGTGAGGAAGAGGGGTCAGAGGAGGAATGTGGCTTTGAGGAGGAGGAGGAAGACCAACCACAACAGGCATCCCAGGGTGCTCGTTGTCACCTTTCTGGTACCCGTGGTGTTGTACGTCGCTGGGGGGAAGAACATACCTTCATTGACATCAGTGAGGACGAGGAACAGGACATGAGTAGCTCGGGATCCAACCTTGTGCAAATGGGGTCTTTCATGCTGTCGTGCCTGTTGAGGGACCCTTGCATACAAAGGCTGAAGGGGAACGACCTGTACTGGGTGTCCACGCTACTAGACCCCCGGTATAAGCAGAAAGTGCCTGAAATGTTACCGAATTACGGCAAGTCGAAAAGGATGCAGCAGTTCCAAAATCAATAAAAAAGTATGCTTTACACAGCGTATAAGGATGATGTCACAGCACAACGGGAATCTAACAGGGGAAGAGGTGAAAGTAATCCTCCTGTCAGAAAGGACCTTCAGTACAGCAGGAAGTATTGTCACTGAGAAGAGAAGTCGCCTAGGTCAAAAAAGTCTAGATTACCTCACCTTTATTAAGATGAATGAGGGATGGATCTCGAAGGGACTGACAGTGGGCGATACATTCGACTAAAAAAGGCCTGATGACGGGGACGTAACAGGGTGTAGCGGCTGCCGGCCCGCCGTGTGATATATAAATCCCTAGCTCACCCCAGTACCTTGCCCTGTCGTGGTTTTCTGTTCCTGGTTTCCTGAGAGTGCTTTATCATTGTGAATCTGATTTCCTGGTATCCTGATCTTGGCTTTTCCCTGGTTATTATGAATTCTGGTTTCCCTGACTTGGCTCGTGGAAACGGTATTGTGTATTTTCTGGCTTCCTTGACCTCGGCTTTCCCTTTGACCATTCTCTGTCTCTAGCATATTAGTCCGGCCATTCTATTTTATTTTCCTTTTCTTGCCTATATATATATGTTTACATAGTTTCTGTGTGCTGGACCACACTAGTAGTCGTGACATTGGGATTAAACTGATAAGAATAGTACTACTTAACACACCACTCCCAGCTGGTGGCACATTAGATTGCACGCGCAGTGCCCCAAATTTGAAGAAGGAGGACCAATCAAGCATCTTTTTCCATCTCCCGGTTCTTAAAATCGATGCCATATACACGTCCCCTAATAGGGGACGTAACAGGGATTAAACTGATAGGAATAGTACTACTTAACACACCACTCCTATCTGGTGGCACATTATCTGGTGGCACGCGCAGTGCCCCAAATTTGAAGTAGGAGGACCGACCAATCTTTTTCCATCTCCCTCTTCCTAAAATCGATGACATATACACGTCCCCTGATAGGGGACATAACAGGGATTAAACTGATAGGAACATACCTTATAATAATGCAGAAAGAGGAAACGCAGAGAGAGGAGTCTGAAGAAGAGGAGTCATAGGAGGAAGGTGGCTTTGAGGAGGTGGAAGACCAAACACAGCAGGCGTCCCAGGGGGCTTGTTGTCACCTTTTGGGGACCCTTGGTGTTGTACGTGGCTGGATGGAGGAAGAGACCTTCAATGACATCAGTGAGGACAAGGAACGGGACATGGCTAGCTTGGTATACAACTTTGTGCAAATGGGGAGTTTGCGGTTGTGCAAATGGCCTGTTTGTGGTTGTTTGCGGTACGTTAAACGGGGAGTTTGGTCTGTCACTGTGAAGCGGGCGTAACCCTTACACTACCTGATCGATACAACATCATACCTGATGTTTTAAAGCACGTTATTCCAAACAATTTAGGAATGTTAGGTGATTTATGCCCTTTATGGATTAAAACCAGACTCTGCATCAACTATGTAATTTTCCATGGGAGTTTTGCCATGGATCCCCCTCCGGCATGCCACAGTCCAGGTGTTAGTCCCCTTTAAACAACTTTTCCATCACTATTGTGGCCAGAAAGAGTCCCTGTGGGTTTTAAAATTCGCCTGCCTACTGAAGTCTATGGCGGTTCGCCAGGTTCGCCCGTTCGCGAACATTTGCGGAAGTTCGCGAACAGAAAATTTTATGTTCGCGACATCACTATTCAGAATATAATAAAAAACCTAGATATCAATTCAGATCACAAGAGCAGTATATAACAAAAAATGTCTCATAGGGTTATGTGCTGGAACTCAAAGTGTGACAGGGCCTTGGGGGAACAACTACAGGAAAATCCAATAAAACCGAGTCAGCCAATCCAAAGGTCAATATTTTAGATAGCAAATGTTCATACATGAGTAGACATTCCAGGTCAATACCAATAAAATAGATAATAAGAAAAACAATTGACAAATTGTCTGAAATGAACAGAACAACTATGCAAAGTGATGTAGTCATTCAGGGTTTTAAATAGGTACCCTTTAGGACCTCTCCCTTTGTCTCCCCTCTTTTCCTTTTCTTTAATATCGCTTGCCAGAATAGATGTCTGCTGGCAACCAAAGACACAGGCAAAAAATAAATCGAGGTACCATGAGCCAGTCCAGAACCTCTGCTGATGTCACCAAGCTCCCACTGCATTGTGTCGCACGGGACGGGGCAGCAACATTAGTGCAACCCCCCTAAACAACAAGGATCCAGCTTGCCATACTGACTGGGAGTGGGAAGGGAATGAGGAGGGAGAGCAGTAATTGAATGTTATATGAGGGGACGCAATTGCAATGGCTTCATTAGCTTATGGACTTAAAGAGAGAAAAAATGGAAAGGTAACTCAAGAATGCCTTGTGGACAGCAGCATTGCAAAGTTGGAAAGGGAAGAAAGGATAGTTTGTAAATAATGAAATATCATTACTATTGTAATATTAGTAACATGTGTACTTTGATCTTTTAGATGCCTATTCTTTTAATGGTACAGTGATAACTGGTATCATCTGTGGAACTGTCCTGGGAGTAATACTTGCAATCAGTGCAACATACTTACTGTACAAGAAAAAAGTCACTCCCTAGAAAGTGGAAAAACCAGGTGATGCGAACAATAACAAGATAGGTTTTGGAGTTATGTTTGGTTGTATATGAATGCAATTACAAGAATTGTAACATATGTATCAAAATAAAATTATATATTTTGTTATTTTCTAACATCTTATAAACTTTCACTTATGCAGTCCTGACTCATTTGCTAATTCCATGGAATAACCCATATGACGTTTGTTGTCCAGACTGCATTGACAGCTACCTGTTCAGGCAATTGGGCTGTTCTTTTTTTGTACTTGATGGGGGATTTTTCTCTAATGAACATGGCCTACTGGCAAAAAGCCCTATTCAAGTTCAAAGTTTGGCTTTAGTTCTTTAGTGGTTCAGTGGATGGGCCATCTGGTTTGTGCCCCTTGCAGGTACAGACCATGTGTATTGGGTCAACGGTGCTGGCCCAATACACATTGTCTGCAGCTGCAGGGGACACAAATCAGAAGATGCTCCACCCAAAGGAACACCAAAGATCTACATTTCCCACAACATGGCACTCTTCAAACTTGGATATGGCTTTTTGCCATAAATATATAATTTTTCATATTATCACAAAATTACATTTTTATTTTTCAGGTTGTGCAGTTGAAACATCAAGGCACAGAAAGTAGACTATAGAGATAGCTCTGGGAGAGACAAAGAAACATTTGGAATCACATGACCTGTTATAAAAGGTTGGGTAATGAAAAATCGACCTAATGATGCAGAAGTATAACTCCAGATAAAGTGCATATTCATTTGTCCTTGACTTTCTTTCTTTTTGTGTCCTTTATTTTTTATCCATGAA
>OW240921.1:32807942-32831542 GCA_933207985.1 Pelobates cultripes | reverse complement strand
GGGTCTGCTGACTGTGAGGTACAGGGTCAAAGTTTACTCAATGATGACGAATAGGGGGTGGACCGAACAGCGCATATGTTCGCCGTCCGTGGCGAACAAGTGATGTTTGCCGGGAACTATTCGCCAGCAAACCGTTTGGGACATCACTAATTCTGAATAGAATACTGTAAGATACTGCAAAAACAGTGTAAGATTTGTCAAACCTGACCATCAACTCAGCTGACAATTCCAGACTTATTTAACAACAATGCCAGTCTTTTGTCTTAAAGATAATTTATATTAGCTACCCTACTACCCAATCCTAAAAATCTACAGTGAATTAATTTAATAATGGCCACAAATTCAATAATAATTATAGTTGTGATTTTTTTTACTCAATCCTGTTTGTAAACCCACCACCATATCTCCTGTACATGCTATTGTGGATCTTCTATTGTGTAATTTGGTAATGTCCTAACAATGAAATCTACATGCTTTCATCTATAAAGCTCCTTACATTCAAATACGTAACTACAAACACTCTTGCAAAACCGACCTGGTCTGCTTCATAAAGATGTTTCCGGTAACATGTATATTGCAAAATTCTTTATCTCAGTACATACCAATAACTTTTACATGCAAAGTAGCTTCACCATAGCCCATGGTTACCGGGTTATGCATCTCACATGTAAAACAACCCTGGTGCTGATTTTGGGCATTCTCAATATGAAGTGTGCTCTTGCTGATGTTTAATGGTGCTCCATTGAATGTCCAGTTGTAGATGTTTGATTTGAAAGAGTCAGCTCCACATTGTAAATCAAGGTGAGACCCAACATTCACTTCTAAGGTGGCCACCAAGAAGTTATTTTTAGGGGCATCTATGAAATATAACACCAGTTATTAGATTTCCAGCACATGATTAATATTTACAGCATATCTTTTGTACTTATATTATGCAAGGACAGTGTGGTTTGTGCACTCACACTGTATTAAGTACAGCCGTTCTCAAATCTGTTTTTGCTGTTGACCCAAAAGAAGGCACAAAACCCAGGTGGAAGTGCTTTTCCAATTTTGCAAAAAACTAGGAATTTATTACTTTTTGATCACAAAATGCCAGTCAGATCTTTCCTTGGATCAAGAAACTGTTACACCACATGTTAAAAATGATATCCTTGAATTATATGTTTTTGAAGTATTCATACAGTTGCTATCTAACCCCTTAATACCACCTGTATTCTATGCCATTCTGAAAAAGCTGGGCTTTAATGCTGCAGGGTGTCATAGAACATCCAGCGGATAGTGGCTATTCCCAGCTCCTCATACTTACCCTCTGCAACAATTCAATTCAGGGGAACAGGCTAACAGTCCGGCCACTCCTGGCAATGTGATGACATCGTGATCACATGATTGGATCAACAGTAAGCTGTACAGCGGAACTGCCTGGGTTGTCAGGCAGTCCCCCAAACTGGAAAATAAACTTAATAAATATGTTTTAATCAGTTTATTACAACCCTCCCCTATGATTAGATATAAATAATTGTGTGTTTTGTTTAATAACAATATGATGATCCTGGCTGATCCAGGCAGGACGTCCCGAGAATTTAATTTGCAAGCCCTATATTTGACCCTGTAACTTTCCAAAAACATAATAAAACCAGTAAATTTTGTCTAAAAATGCCCCAACCATGGCTAGGTATGATACAGAGAGATATCGTGAATTTTATATGGAAAGGAAAAAGACTGAGAATCAATAAAAAACAACTGATATATAATAAATTTCCCAAATGTGAATCATATATATCTTTCGAATATGTTTTTTCATCTATATAAAACTCAATTACTTAGCCCTAAAGATGGTTTATGCTTGAAACAGAAATGAGCGAGATAGAAAATCTGAGCCAGTTGGTGTGAATGAGCAAGGGAGATGAGAGGGTTATGAAAGCGAGTGCTTCAAATATGTGTTTAGGATCGATAATGTTTGAATGGAACAGGTTGACACGCAGTAGCGGTTTGGGTAATAACATTTTAAGAAACTTTAAACGTTCAGTTATTATATCACGAATAATGGATCTGGATATAGCAGAGTGGTTAAGAAAGGGTATAAAATATATTAATAAATATATATATATATACCGTATTTATCGGCGTATAACACGCACTTTTTCTCCCTGAAAATAGGGGAGAAATCGTGTATCGCCGACGCCCCTACGCAGCCGCCTGAGCGCTCTGTCAAGAGCTAATAATACCTCACCCCTCCCTGTAAGTGGCGAGCGGCTCTGCTGTCAGCGGTAGCGGCGGACGATAAGAAGGTGCGCTCAGTGTGCACCTTCCCATATCGATCGACGTTACAGAAAAACAAACTCACATTTCAGCCCTTGAACAGGAGTTTCTATTACCGGTCGGACAGTAAAA
This sequence comes from Pelobates cultripes, assembly GCA_933207985.1. NCBI lineage: Eukaryota > Metazoa > Chordata > Amphibia > Anura > Pelobatidae > Pelobates > Pelobates cultripes. The sequence continues at coordinate 32,829,151 of OW240921.1, read as the reverse complement.
TGCACACTGACATCACCTATCCTCGACGGCCGACCCTCTGGTAGCAAACGCTCCTATGAAAGGAGAATGAGGAAATGAGAGGGGCTAAGAAGAGGGAGGGTAACAAAGAGGGAGGGTAACAAGAAGGGTGGGTAACAAGAGGGTGGAGGAAGAAATGGGTAAGAAGGGGTGGGGAGTAAGAAAGGGGGGTAAGAGGAGGAGAGTAAGAAGAGGGGGAGGGGGGAGTAAGAAAGGGGGTAAGAAGAGGGGGAGGGGGAGTAAGAAGGGGGTAAGAGGGGGAAGGGGAAAAGAAGTTCTTTATTTGAAATTTAAAGGACCACTCTAGGCACCCAGACCACTTCAGCTTTATGAAGTGGTCTGGGTGCCAGGTCCCTCTAGGATTAACCCTTTTTTTTATAAACATAGCAGTTTCGGAGAAACTGCTATGTTTATACTGAGGGTTAATCCAGCCTTCAGAGCCTCTAGTGGCTGTCTCATTGACAGCCGCTAGAGGCGCTTGCGTGCTTCTCACTGTGAAAATCACAGTGAGAGCACGCAAGCGTCCATAAGAAAGCATTGTAAATGCTTTCCTATGCGACCGGCTGAATGCGCGCGCGGCTCCTGCCGCGCGTGTGCATTCAGCCGATGACGTCGCGAGCAAGGAGGAGAGGAGGAGTACAGCTCCCTGCCCGGCGCTGGAGAAAGGTAAGTGTTTAACCCCTTCCTCTCTCCAGAGCCCGGCGGGAGGGGGTCCCTGAGGGTGTATAACACGCACCTCATTTTAAGAAGGAAATTTCAGGGGAAAAAAACTTAAAGGACCACTATAGTGCCAGGAAAACATACTCGTTTTCCTGGCACTATAGTGGTCCTTTAAGTTTTTTTTCACTGAAATTTCCTTCTTAAAATGAGGTGCGTGTTATACGCCGGTGCGTGTTATACGCCGATAAATACGGTATATTGATAAATTATAAAATTAAGTATTTTTAGTTGCTAACTCAGGAATTTCATTTATCTCAGAAAGAGTGTTTTAATTATTTGAGGATAAAAAAACTTTATTAAACAATATCTTCTTTATAATCCTGTAGGTGGTATATAAATGATAAGTGTGTTATTAAACAATGAAAAGGTAGGATAAATTGCATCAAAAGCTAGGAATGCGTTGTTAAAAATAGAAGCTCCTACTAAAAATATAAATGTTCAAAAATGGGAAAATAATTGAATGTTAAAATCTTAAAAGCAGATTGGGGTCAAGTGTTATCACAAACTAGTAAAATTATTCGCTGCCTAAATATTTTAGAAGTAGTATTTAAAGTGCTGAACCATTGGTATATGGTCCCATCAAAAATGTGAAACATGTATAACTCTAGTTCTCCGATCTGTTGGAGATGTAACAGGGATGAAGGATCTTTTCTGAATATATGGTGGGAGTGTGAGAAAGTCAAAGAGTTCTGGTTTCTGGTCTTCAGTGGATTAGAGTGTATCATAGGGAAAAAGATTCTTAGAGGTCCATATAATGCTTTATTACAACTCAACCTACAAACGGAAGTGTTCGAAGAATTTTGAATTTGAACAATTAAAAATACAAATTCTATACCAACTAAGGATGGAAGCTTTAATGTTTGTGCCAAAAAATAATCTGGAGTTATGCAAATATTGGATAGAGAGAGTGGAGTGAAGTTCCAAAAAAAGGTGTCAATGCAATGTTAATGAACTGTAATGTTTTGTAAAGTAATGTAATGTAAGTGATGTGCAATGCATTGAACTGCATACTGTGTTGATAGTTGGAAATAAATAAGTAAAAAGAAAGTAAAAAAAAAAATTATAAAACCAGTAAATTTGTACTGTTGTACTCGGGAGACTTTGCTGATCATAAATGTGAGTGTTTCAAAACATTGAAATGTATCATGATAATATTATCAGTGAAAGTTAAGATTATGTGTGAAAAATGCAAAAAACAAATATGAATGCCAACTTTGGCCAGGGTTTGTGACTAAGTAACTGCTAAAAACAATCTTCTTAGTTGTCTATTTTTGCAAATGGTATGTGTGACGGAGCTCCAATACTCCGACTGAGTCCCTCCGCCAAGTCCGCTTCCTTGTAGCTGTCCGGGACCCTGGAGCACTTCAGACCCAGGCTTTACTGAGGGTCTTGTCCAGCCTGATCCAGGCTACTGGACACCGTTTTCATCAATCAGAGCTCTTTTTCCAAACACCAGAAGACACTTGGTGAAGGTTAAAACAACAACTCCCTTTAATGAACATAGCACACATATTTATGCCCCCGTAAGCCTCATTTACATACAAAAGAGCACTATAGTACATAGAAGGGTGGAGCCACACCACACAAGGGCTGAAACACAAATGGGAGATTGAGGAGGGACAGGGCAGCTAGTTTAAACTGGTCTGGCAGTGTCTCTGGGGCAATGCCCTGCTGGGGAAACAATAGGACAGGAAAAAAGGGAAGGGAAAGGCACAAACAATCAATACATTCAACATACCCTTGCACCAAAACACAAGAGGAATCTGAAGATCCACACATAGTGTCTGTTTTCCATTCCCAGTGACGGTGACTACAGTCAAAGTGGTGTTCATTTTTATTCCTAGGCTGCAATATGGTGTCAAAGGCAACATAGGCCTAGCAACCTAAATTGGCAAATTTCAATGTGTAAAAACCGAAAAGGGGAAATACCTATAATTGACCATATAAGTTTCAAAACCCCATGAAACCTGTATACGGGAGGTACTGTTGTAATTGTGAGACATTGCTGAACACATACAAAAATGAGTGCTTTATTGCAGTAAAAGCTAACAACATTATGATATTTACAGTCAAAATGCTATGCAAAGCTAATAAAATAACAAAATATCTTAATTTCTCACACCTTTTAGATTTTATTTAAATTAAATTAGGTTTCATGGATAAAGATTTGGTGTGAAATAAAAGTCCTGTTTATCTTGAACAAAATGGTATATAATTAATGTGGTAAATTATTATTGAACAGACATAGCTCAAATTCTAGGTTTTGTTTTGATTTTGTTTTGATAAGAATTTGTACAATTGCCTCTGTCCTTAAGGGGTTAAACATCTGTACAGACTCTAGTGAAACCACCTCTTCAGGGAGAGAATTCCACATCCTTATTGTTCTTACTGTAAAAATATTCCTTTGCCTTAGCCTAAATCTTCTTTCTACCAATCTAAATTATTGACCTTGTGTACTGTGAATAGTCTTGTTTATGAATAGATTTCCAGACAGTGGTTTATATTGGCCCTGAATATGTTTGTATAATCCTATTTTCCTGGCTAATCATGGCAGCATATACACATGGGTTAGCTCCTCCCCTACAGCCGATAGGACAGGAAAACCACCAAGGTTTTAAAAGGAGGCTCCATCCCTAAGGTCCTCAGTCTTTTTCCTGTCCTACAGCCCTTAGGACGTGAGCAATTTGCTCCCTTTACTTACGGACATGTATGTTGTTTTATCTTCATTACTTTATTTGCTGTTTTACTGTAGTACATTATGCTGTTGTGCTTTTATGCTGTGATGCATTTAAGCTTTGATATCTTTAACCCCTTAAGGACCAAACTTGTGGAATAAAGGGAACCATGACATGTCACACATGTCAGGTGTCCTTAAGAGGTTAAACTAGTGCATTATACAGCTGTACCTTAGTTTTAAGATTGTGGTACATAATGCGGTTGTGCTTTTACTAGGAAGCATTTAAGCTGTGTTGCATTTAAAACTGTTTTCATTTAAAAGACAGTAATACCTTCAAGGTAGTGAGTTCAGGAGCTAGTTCACTATAATATGGCTTGGTTGACAATATAATAGTTGTATCCGTTTCTAGGATAACCAGTATTGACGGAAAAAAATATATGTATGGTGTGTATACCTTTAAAACTGCTAAAGGCAGATTTTGTCTGTTACACACCAAGTGAATGCAAGTAAGTTAAAAAATTCCAAAAAACCACTGAAAAATATATAAAATAAAAATGTATATTTTTAATATTAATAAATATACATTTTTATTTTATATATTTTTCAGTGGTTTTTTGGAATTTTTTAACTTACTTGCATTCACCTGTTTCTATATATAGAGATAAAGATAATTCTATATCTCTGTGACACAAGTTATATATTGCCTATTTGCACCATTTAGTGTGCTACCTTATGATTTTAAGATATATCCATTATAATATTTTGTGTGTATTCTAAACCCCGTGCAGATCACATTTTTGCTGTTGTGAATCTGTAACTATCAAGTTGCTTTATATTTAAGCAGAGTATCTTGGTGTGTAACAGACAAAATCTGCCTTTAGCAGATTTAAAGGTATACACACCATACATATTTTTTTCCGTCAATACTGGTTATCCTAGAAACGGATACAACTATTATATTGTCAACCAAGCCATATTATAGTGAACTAGCTCCTGAACTCACTACCTTGAAGGTATTACTGTCTTTTATTCCTTTGGACAGGTTTGGGTGTATCCCTGTCCTGGTTCAGTATTGAGCTATCCACTCTGAGTCGGACTCCCTCATCCCTGTGTGTTGCACTAGGCAGACCAGATTTTACTATATGTTTTCATTTAAAGTTGCATGTAATACCGCAAGTCATTGAAGACTGCAGTGCTTTTGAAGACTGCAGTTTGTTTGAAAACTGTGATACATTTTGGAAACTGTGATACATTTTGGAAACTGTGATACATTTTGGAAACTGTTACCTTTTATACCTTGCGGCCTTTAGACTGTGGTGCCTTTAAAATTGATTTTTTGCTCCTGGTTTCCTTTTAAACTTCCTTGCAGGCACTTTTGTTATCTATGTTGCTTCCCCTCGGTCCCAGTGATTTATTCCTGGTTCCCTGGGTGTTTAGGGGCCATGTAGGCTTCAGACAGAGTCCTCTCCCTGGTCTCTAACAGCAAACACACTCGGAATAGGCCCACATGTGTGCAGTTTGTGCCTTATTGGGCCTAATACAGAGGACTTGCATTGTGGGAATACAAGTTGTGGCAGCCATCTTGGATAAGGGCAATTGCCAGAAAGTGCCTAAAATAAAGGGAAAATTACAGTAAACATACACTTATTGGGTAAGTATTTGCAGGGTCTCCAGACATGGATAAGTGCTGTCTTCAGCCTGTTTTAAAGCTGTTTCGCTGGTTTCTTATAGAATTTAACAGTGCACATTTTTTTCTTAATACTTTACCACAGGTAATATTTAGTTATTATTATTTGTCAGGTGTCTGATTCTTCACCAGGATCTGGATATGAGGAGAATACAGTGGAAGGAATCGGTTATGCACTGACTGCCTCCAGAAGGTTGTCGCTTCAGCATGACCTATCACTGTGCAGCCACATGACATGCGGGCAGGGCTTACAAAGTAAGTTCCAGAGGCCTTAGGGGTAAGAAAAGAGACCAGGCTTTATCCTGTGGAGGATGTTATTTCCAACCCCAGAACTACACCACCTAAGTTGCACACTTATGGATCATAGGTGGACGCAGACCTGTCCAAAACTTTACGCCTACCATTGCAGGAGGCCAGCCAGCTGTGACTTCCGCTGCTGTTTCTACAAACATGAAATATGTGATTAAAGATCTAAAGGCTACTATGGAGAGAGATATTAAAAGCCAAGATTGAAGAGGCAGTCTGAAGTCTTCAGGTTACAACTGACTTCTTCACAGAAACTTCCCTACATGTAACTAGGATATTCTCTGGATCAAATGGCTTTATCTATAGCAGCTAAGAAAACATTATGGTTCTGTTTCTGGGATGATGACTCATCCTCCAAGTCTGCCCTCTACACCATTCTATTTGAAGGGGTGGTGCTGTTTGGGAAAACTTTGGATAATTCCATTGAAAAGGCGAATGAGGGCTGCAAAATATTGGTACCTTAGGATGGAAGTTCCAAGGATCCCAGCTCCTCATAGTCTGACCGGAGAACCTCCAGTGACCAGTATTTCTGAGATACATGGAGCTACTGGCCCTGCAGGGAATACTCCAGAGGTAACTCATGGCAGTTGGTAAACCTGCCTTTCAAGGTTCTAATGGAGCTATAACGCAGTTGTTTTGCTCTTCAGCAATGAACATATCTCCTCCATTACTAGGAGCCTCATTTTTCTGATCACACATACCTGGGCTTGTCATACTCTGGAGGCTTGAGTGTTATCCATGGCCCAGATTGATATAGACTGGAGTTTTTTCTTAACGGGCACAGGAGTCTCCATACCAACAGGAGTATTAAGACCAATGAATCAAAAGGTAAAGCACTGAAGGAAGAAGCCTTCTGGACGAAGAGGTGATTTTTTTTTTTTAGGTCCCAGAACAAGAGCAGTTCCAGGGACAAGTTTCACCTCTCTTCTGGTGTTAAGAGGAAAAGCACATGAAAGCCTACACTGGACCTAAGAGGGGCCAACAAGAGGCTGAATGTTAGTCTTCAGGATGGAGTCAATCAGATCCATATCTCAAGCAATCTGGAAGGATAATTTCCTTACCTCTATATATCTCAAGGATGCTTACTTTCAGTCCAATCTGCAGAGATCTTCGGCATTAGCTCAGAAGAGAACTTCCATGTTAGTGCCCTACCATTTGGCCTCAATGCGGCCCCAAGAATCTTTCTATGTGCTTATAGTGTTATTGAGAGTCCAGAACTCCACCTGGTTCCATTATCTGGAGGATCTACTTGTGATAGCCTTAGACCCTCAGAAGGCAGGCACACATAGGTATATAGTTCTTTCATAACTCCTAAAGTTTGGCTGCTTGATGAATATCAAGAAAAGCAGTTTCAGACCAGCTCAGTGATTGACATTCCTGAGTGGAAAATTCTAGGCTCTGCTTTTCCCTATCTCGGGAACAGTTCCACAGATTGTAAAGGTTTTCTATCCCAGTTTCTTCATTTCTGCTTGGTAACAGCAAGAAAATAGATGCAACTACTAGGAATCCTGGCTTCCACCAGCACACTTGTCAGAGGGGCCCAATGGCATCTCTGGATTCCTTACAGATCCTTCCTATCTTGGTCTAACAAGAGAGAGATTATTGGAGCCAGCCACTTACTATGTCTCCATCAGTGGAGTTGCACCTTACCCTGGCAGCTGAAAGAGGGATTGGATCTCTGAGTTTCCAGTGAACAGAACCTCATTGGTCAATTATTAGCTCGAATTCCAGTTTTTATAAGATTGGTTGCACAGTGTTTGGACAATGTTGCACAATATTTCCATTCATTTGTATGGAATTAAGAGTCATTTTCTAGGCTCTTCTTCACTTCAGAGGCTTGCTGAAGAACGAGTGGGTCCAAATTTGCTCAAATTTCAATGCAACTGTATCCTATATCTACCAAGATGGGTCTCACAGATACGTATTGATGGAATTCCAGCCCATAATGATCAGGGCACAGAAGAACAACCAGTGGCTCAGAATACCATGGCTGTTTGCTGGAGCCGAATAACTGTGGACAAGGTGGATTGGCAACCATGTCCTGACGGATCCTCGTGGTTGACGCAGATTGCCTGATGGCCATTTCTTGGAACTACCAGGTCCAGAAGTATTTTTTACATGCTAGGACCAGAATGCTCAGGTTCAAGATACACTGGCTCAAATTTAGAATTTTAGTATGATGTACATATTTTCCTGTTTTCAACCTTCTTAAAAAGGCAATGCAAAAGGTGACAGTGGAAGACCGTGTCGACTCTAATTCCTATGATGAATAAGATGATTTCTGGAACCTCCAAGGGAAAATCCTGTACGTCCAGACCTATTACAAGGCCCCATGACACACCAGGATCCTCAAGTTCTGGTGTTGATGCGGGAGTCCATATTAGTATAGGCATCCCTGAGACGGTCATTGAGATCCTCTTACAATCCTATACAGGCTTTACTAAGCTTGACATGCTTTTGTCTGTTGGAATTACTCCTCGTTCAGGCCTTGAAAGGTTCTGTGTTATAACACTCTAGAGGAACACTTAGCTGCACTTTGCTTCATATAGGCATTGATTGAAATCATGCCTCCACTGAGTGTGGTGAAGCCAATATATGATGTACCACTGGTCTCACGGGCCCTGACTGAACCATTATTCGAACCTCTAGAAGGAGCTTCCATGGTGGTAGCACAGAAAGTGCTGGTGGCTGGTACCCCAGCAAGAAAAATGGGTGAACTCCAGGCTTGATCCAGTGAACCCCCTTTCACGACTTTTCAACAGATATGGTCGTCTTGCATTTGGCACCTGAAGATCCTGCCTATGGTGAATGCTTATCTGTCATTCTCTACCTGTACTGAAGGGTACCGATTGAGCGTTGATGCCCCTGGTGCTTTGCTTCATGTAAGCAACAATTGAACTCAAGCCTCCGCTGAGGGTGTTGAAACCAATATGTGACGTACCACTGGTCTCACAGACTATGACTGTACTTCTAGCAAGAGCTTCCATGATGTTAGCCCAGACGTTGCTGGTGACTGGTACCTCAGCAGGGTGAATGTGTGCACTTGCTGCACTTTGCTTCATATAGGCATTGATTGAAATCATGCCTCCACTGAGTGTGGTGAAGCCAATATATGATGTACCACTGGTCTCACGGGCCCTGACTGAACCATTATTCGAACCTCTAGAAGGAGCTTCCATGGTGGTAGAACAGAAAGTGCTGGTGGCTGGTACCCCAGCAAGGGAAATGGGTGAACTCCAGGCTTGATCCTGTGTACCCCCTTTCACGACTTTTCAACAGATATGGTCGTCTTGCATTTGGCACCTGAAGATCCTGCCTATGGTGAATGCTTATCTTTGTCATTCTCTACCTGTACTGAAGGGTACCGATTGAGCGTTGATGCCCCTGGTGCTTTGCTTCATGTAAGCAACAATTGAACTCAAGCCTCCGCTGAGGGTGTTGAAACCAATATGTGACGTACCACTGGTCTCACAGACTCTGACTGTACTTCTAGCAAGAGCTTCCATGATGTTAGCCCAGACGTTGCTGTTGCTGGTGACTGGTACCTCAGCAGGGTGAATGTGTGCACTTGCTGCACTTTGCTTCATATAGGCATTGATTGAAATCATGCCTCCACTGAGTGTGGTGAAGCCAATATATGATGTACCACTGGTCTCACGGGCCCTGACTGAACCATTATTCGAACCTCTAGAAGGAGCTTCCATGGTGGTAGAACAGAAAGTGCTGGTGGCTGGTACCCCAGCAAGGGAAATGGGTGAACTCCAGGCTTGATCCTGTGTACCCCCATTAACTGAATTTCAACAGGATATGGTTGTCTTGCATGTAGCACCAGTGATCGTGCCCAAAGTGAGAGCCTTTCAATGCCGTTCTCTACCTGTAGCAAAGGATCTGGGGCATTCTCCACTAGTGCTGTTACAGCATCTCTTGGGCTTCCACGGCAATGGTCTCTGCTGAAACTTTGTAAAGTTGGCATTTTGACCTCTTTGAACTAGTTTGTACTGCATTACATATTGGACATTGAAGCAATTAATGAGGCACAATTTGGACGTCACGTCCGTTCTCTACCTGTGCTGGAGGGTATCAGGGCACTCTCCTCTCATGCTGTTGCAGCATCATGGGTTGCCATGGCAATGGTTTCTGCTGACACTTTTTGTAAGCTAGCATTTGTACCTCCTTTAGACATGTTTGTCTGGCATTTCATACTGTTCGTTAAAACAGTCTATGATGCACAATTTGGTACTCAAGTACTTAACTCAGTTCATTCTTCTATCTATGTTGAATTATTCTGATAATTTGATTGGCTATTCTGTCCCTCCCTTTGTAAGCTTGGTTATTCCCCATGTGTATATGCTGCCATGATTAGCCAGGAAAGTGGAAAATTTATTCATACTTACCATAATTTTCTTTTCCTGGCTATTATTCATGGCAGCATATACTTCCCTCCCATTAATGTCTCTATTTATGTACTGTAGAGCTTGTAAACTGACTGAGGACCTTAGGGATGGAGCCTCCTTTTAAAACCTTGGTGGTTTTCCTGTCCTATCGGCTGTAGGGGAGGAGCTAACCCATGTGTATATGCTGCCATGAATAATAGCCAGGAAAAGAAAATTACGGTAAGTTTGAATAAATTTTCCACTATATACCTTCTAAAGTGCCATTTTTCTAAACTAATTTTGTGGCCCTCTTCTGCACTTTTTCTAGTGCCATAATATTGTTCTTTAGAACAGGTGCCCAACATTGCACAGCATTTTAAAGGTGTGGTCTTACCAGTGATTTATAAAGAGGTCAAATTATATTTTCATTCTGAGAATGAATGCACCTTGTTATACATAACAATAACTTACTGGCCTTAGTAACTGCCGATTGACATTGCACGTTCCCAAATCCTTCTTGTGCGTTGTTAACCCTAATTCACAACCTTTTGGTGTGCAATTTTCTTGTGCATTCTTTACCTCCAAGTACATAACATTTTTCTAGATTAAATTCCACCTGCCATTTGAGTGCCCAGTCCTCCAATCTATCTAAATCTCTCTGCAGCAAAGCAATATCCTGCTTATTTTTGTGCTATCTGCAAATGCTGAAACATGACTTTCAGTGCTTAGTTCAAGATCATTTATAAAGATGTTAAATAGAAGCATTCCCCGAGGGACACAACTGAACATATTTGTCCATCCTGAAAATTTACCATAAATTAACCACCACTCTCTGTACTCTAAGTGAATGTTCTATCAATGTTCACATGGACTTCTCAGTTTCTCAGTGCCAAAAATCACTTAAATGTAGTGGAAATCACACACATGCAGGGGTATTCTCTAAAGTAAGAGTTGTCCGGAATTAGAAGTGAGTTACAAGTTACTTTCAAATTTAAGGCCAAAATAGCTGAACTGCAAGCATAGCTGACTTGGAGAATTGTTCTATTTCAGCTACTTTGGCCTTAGATGTGAAATCTAATTTAAATTCACTTTGAATTACCAGCAGTTCTCACTTTAGTAAATAACCCTGACAATCTCCCACAGCTTAGCGTTAGACAAAACGCCTTGGAGGAGCATCTATACTACTGGTGGCAGCATAATAACAGCTACGTTTTTGTTTATTCTCCTTGCTTTTACTATTTACACTGTACATCCATGCTCTTGATTGCTTTGTTTGTTTGGTGCTCAGCAAGAGTGCCAACATCTTCTTTCCTACTCCCTGCATTATTCAGTCTTAATCTTGATTGCCTTTTTTTTGGCAGAAAACCCAATTCAACTGCCAAGGAAGTGCACAACATATTACAATTGGTAGCAACATGTTTATTCTTCCTGCCTTAATACATTACAACTTAATTCTTGACTGTTTCATTTATAAGAGTGCTGCATTGCCACATTAAGTAAAACTCATGCAACAATCACTACCAAACCATAATAGGATGTAAAGTCCACGTTACATCCAAGTGGTGTTAAGAACGCATGGAAAATGCGAACCAACCCTTGAAAATTAATGGAAAAGTAATTATCCAGACACATTTCAGATCCTTAGAATTTCATTGTATATTTAAATATAATCACAGAGTATTTATCTATGGATTATATTATTGCGGTACTGGCACTATATTGGTTTAATGTGCTGGTATGCAAGCATATCCTCCAAACAAAATCCTTAAATATATACAGAAAAATACAAAGATAATACCGCATTCTGCTACTGAATTTGCAATTTAGTATTTGTCGAAATGTCACTCTTGCCAACAAAAAAGGTCAAAGCAGATTCTACTTTGACCTTTTTTGTTGTCAAAGGGGACTTGTTCGACAATAAATACTAAATTGCAAATTCGGCAGGAGAGTGGGATATCATCTTTGTATTTTTCTACTTATCTATGGACTCTGTTGTTATAATATGATAGGTAAAGTGATCACACAATACTCACCATATACATCCAGTTTCACTGATTCTTGGTTTGGTCCTTTTTGTGTCTGTACAGACACTGTGTAAATCCCCCGGTCTGTAATCACCAGATCTGAGATCAGTAACGAGGCATCAGGGAGCCCGCTGGCCCGAGAGAAATACTGATTTCCATTAGTCTGTGGGGGGTTTGCACTCGGGATATATGAGAGGATTTGACTATCAGCGTTTATGGTCGGTCCTTTATGCCAGCTGAATACCCGGATAGTTCCATTGATCCCAGTAGCACTGAGAGTGACTGACTGACCGACCGCAGGATACTGAGGGATCAGCTGAATACTGATTGCATTGATCGGCTGTATCCACACACTGAGCAAAACTGAAAGAGGTAAAACAGCAGGATTAATGGCAAATTAGCAACATGCTAACAGGGGATATGACATAGCACTAAATTACAAGGACTGGTAACAGCAATAAAACTTGAGTTGATTCTGGGACTGTAAATTGTTTATAAAAGTATATTAGAACATCCATCATGACTGTATCACCTTATAGATTATACAACCAGACAGTGCCATCTCAACAAAATTATGGGCCACTGTGCAAAGCAGTGCAGTTGGGCCCTGCCTACACATCCACTGACAGGAATAAAAAGGTAAAATATCGATAAAACTAAGCTTTGATTTATTGATACCTCCAACAAATGCAGTTCATTCATACATTACAAACACAGAGACTGCTGAATACACACACAGACTGCTGAATACACACACAGAGAATGCAGAATACACACACAGAATGCAGGATATACACAGGCTGCTGTATACACACACAAAGGCTGCTGAATACACACACAGGCTGCTGAATGCATACACACAGACTCCTGAATACAGACTGCTGAGTCCACACACCCACGCTGCTGAATGCATACACAGAGACTGCTGAATATGGACAGACTGCTGAGTACACACACAGACTGCTAAATTTATACACAGACTGCTTAATATACACACACACACACACACACACACACACACAGACTGCTGAATACATATACACAGACAGCTGAATATATGCACAGACAGATGAAAACAAACACATACTGCTGAATACAGATACCCAGACTGCTGAATACACACAGAGAGACATAGAAACATAGAAACATAGAATGTGACGGCAGATAAGAACCATTCGGCCCATCTAGTCTGCCCAATTTTCTAAATACTTTCATTAGTCCCTAGCCTTATCTTATAGTTAGGATAGCCTTATGCCTATCCCACGCATGCTTAAACTCCTTTACTGTGTTAACCTCTACCACTTCAGCTTGGAAGGCTATTCCATGCATCCACTACCCTCTCAGTAAAGTAATACTTCCTGATATTATTTTTAAACCTTTGTCCCTCTAATTTAAGACTATGTCCTCTTGTTGTGGTAGTTTTTCTTCTTTTAAATATAGTCTCCTCCTTTACTGTGTTGATTCCCTTTATATATTTAAATGTTTCTATCATATCCCCCCTGTCTCGTCTTTCCTCCAAGCTATACATGTTAAGATCCTTTAACCTTTCCTGGTAAGTTTTATCCCGCAATCCATGAACCAGTTTAGTAGCCCTTCTCTGAACCCTCTCTAAGGTATCAATATCCTTCTGAAGATACGGTCTCCAGTACTGTGTACAATACTCCAAGTGAGGTCTCACCAGTGTTCTGTACAATGGCATGAGCACTTCCCTCTTTCTACTGCTAATACCTCTCCCTATACAACCAAGCATTCTGCTAGCATTTCCTGCTGCTCTATTACATTGTCTGCCTACCTTTAAGTCATCAGAAATAATCACCCCTAAATCCCTTTCCTCATATGTTGAGGTTAGGACTCTATCAAATATTCTGTACTCTGCCCTTGGGTTTTTACGTCCAAGATGCATTATCTTGCACTTATCCACATTAAATGTCAGTTGCCACAATTCTGACCATTTTTCTAGTTTACCTAAATCATTTGCCATTTGGCTTATCCCTCCTGGAACATCAACCCTGTTACATATCTTAGTATCATCAGCAAAAAGACATACCTTACCATCAAGACCTTCTGCAATATCACTAATAAAAATATTAAAGAGAATGGGTCCAAGTACAGATCCCTGAGGTACCCCACTGGTGACAAGTCCAAGCTTCGAATATATTCCATTAACTACAACCCTCTGTTGCCTGTCACTCAGCCACTGCCTTACCCATTCAACAATATTGGAATCCAAACTTAAAGATTGCAGTTTATTGATAAGCCTTCTATGTGCAACAGTGTCAAAAGCCTTACTGAAATCTAGGTAAGCAATGTCTACTGCACCACCCTGATCTATAATTTTAGTTACCCAATCAAAAAATCAATAAGATTAGTTTGGCATGATCTCCCTGAAGTAAACCCATGTTGTCTCTGATCTTGAAATCCATGTGTTTTTAGATGTTCATCAATCCTATCCTTTAACATGGTTTCCATCACTTTCCCCACTACTGAAGTAAGGCTTACTGGCCTATAGTTGCCCGACTCCTCCCTATTACCTTTCTTGTAAATGGGCACAACATTCGCTAACTTCCAATCTTCTGGGACTACTCCTGTTAACAATGATTGGTTAAATAAATCTGTTAATGGTTTTGCTAGTACACCACTAAGCTCTTTTAATAGCTTAGGGTGTATTCCATCAGGTCCCATTGACTTATTTGTCTTTACTTTTGACAGTTGAAATAGAACCTCTTCCTCTGTAAACTCACGTGTAATAAATGACTCATTTATCCTTTTTCTCAACTGAGGTCCCTTTCCTTCATTTTCTTCTGTAAATACAGAACAAAAATATTCATTGAGGCAGTCAGCCTGACCTTTATCCTCTTCTACATACCTTCCTTCTTTTGTTTTTAATCTAACTAATCCTTGTTTTACTTTTCTTTTCTCATTTATGTATCTAAAAAATGTTTTATCCCCCTTTTTTACTGACTGTGCTATTTTCTCTTCTGTGTGTGATTTGGAAGCTCTTATAACTTGCTTAGCCTCTTTCTGCCTAATCTTATAGATAATTTTGTCTCCCTCACTCTGGTTTTTTTTATAATTCCTAAATGCTAACTTTTTGTTTTTAACTGTTTTGGCCACATCTGCGGAGTACCACAGTGGTTTCTTGAATTTTTTGCTTTTACTGACAAGCCTAATGCAATTTTCTGTTGCCTTCAATAGTGCAACTTTTAAATAATCCCATTTTTCTTGGACTCCATTTAAATTGCTCCAGTCTGATAATGACGCCTCTACCCATATTCTAATTTTAGAAAAGTCTGTTTTTCTAAAGTCTAAAACTTTTGTTTTTGTGTGGTGTGACTCAGTCACTGTTCTTATATTAAACCACACTGACTGATGATCACTGGATCCTAAACTTTCACAGCAGTGACAGCAGTGAGGGGTACAGTGCGTGTTTGTGAGGAGTGCAGTGTGTGTGTGAGTGTGAGGGGTGTAGTGTGTGTGTGTGAGGGGGTGTAGTATGTGTGTGGTACTGTGTGTGTGTGAGGGGGTGTAGTATGTGTGTGGTACTGTGTGTATGTGAGAGGTGCAGTGTGTGAGAGGTGCACTGTGTGTGCGTGTGAGGGGTTCAGTGTGTGAGGAGTGCTCTGTGTAAGGGGTGCACTGTGTGTGAGGGGTGGTATGTGTGTATGTGTGTGAGGGGTGCTGTGTGTGTGTGAGGGGTGCTCTGTGTGTATGTGAGGGGTTGAGTGTGTGTGAAGTGAGGATGAGAGGGGTGTTGTGTGTGTGTGTGTGTCTGTGTGTGTAGGGTGCTGTGTGTGTGGTTCAGTGTGTGTAAGGGTACTGTGTGTGAGGGGTGCTCTGAATATGAGGTGTTGAGTGTGTGAGGGGTGCTCTGTGTGTATGTGTGGGGTGCTCCATATGTATGTGAGGGGTGCAATGTGTGTATGTAATTGGTGTGCTGTGTGTGTATGAGAGGTGCTATGTGTGTGTGTATCAGGGGTGCAATGTGTGTGTGTGAGGGGTGCTGTGTGTGTTTGAGGGGTTATGTGTGTGTGTGTGTGTGAGAGGGGGAGCATAGGGATAAGGGATTTTTGTAATTTGTAATTAAAATTAATTTTTTAAAAGTCTCATGTCCCCCCTCCTTCTCACCTTTGGTAAAGGAGGGGGGACACTGCCTGCCCTGGTGGTCCGGGGGTGAGTAGTGATGAGTAGGCCCTTCGTTAGTGAGAAGTAGGACCTGTGAGGCAATATTTCCCTAGAGCATGCTGTCAGAGCATTGCCGCGGCAGCACTCCAACCCAGCATTCTGCTCGCGGAAGGAGTGAAGATAGCCTGCAGCCAGTAGAGCTGCAGCCTGTCTTCACTCTTCCCATTCCGCGAACAGAATGCTGGATTGGAGTGCTGCCACGGCAATGCTCTGACAGCATGCTCTAGGGAAAAACTGTCTCCCAGTTCTTACCTCTCACTAATAGAGAGGGCCTTTGGGCCAGTGAGGGAGATCTTTGATCTCCCCACTGGCCCGAGAAGGCCCAAAGCAAGGGCAACGCTGATGGGCCCCTATGATGGTGGAGCCCCCGGGCAAGTACCCAGTTTGCCTGTGTGGAAAGACGGCCAAGCACCCAGACAAATGACAAATGAATTTCCTCTATTCTAATGCCCTGTGAATTTCCAGGTTTTCTAGGTGACATTCATACGTAGATGCTTTTTTAAAACTTGAGCAGTATTTCATACAAATCACATAAAGAAGTAAATCTCCATTCAATACATTAATGTTTTATCCAAAGCAAATGAATTCCATTATTAAAACAACATATGGATTCTTATGTGATTTAAAATATCAACCTAACCAAAATGTAATCTATACAATATGTTACATTATATTAAAGGACCACTATAGTGCCAGGAAAACATACTCGTTTTCCTGGCACTATAGTGCCCTGAGGGTGCCCCCACCCTCAGGGACCCCCTCCCGCCCGGCTCTGGAAAGGGGAAAGGGGGTAAAACTTACCTTTTTCCAGCGCTGGGCGGGGAGCTCTCCTCCTCCGATCCTCCCCGTCGGCTGAATGCACACGCGCGGCAAGAGCTGCGCGCGCATTCAGCCGGTCGCATAGGAAAGCATTATCAATGCTTTCCTATGGACGCTTGCGTGCTCTCACTGTGATTTTCACAGTGAGAAGCACGCAGGCGCCTCTAGCGGCTGTCAATGAGACAGCCGCTAGAGGCTTTGGGGGAAGGCTTAACTCATTCATAAACATAGCAGTTTCTCTGAAACTGCTATGTTTATAAAAGAATGGGTTAAGCCTAGCTGGACCTGGCACCCAGACCACTTCATTAAGCTGAAGTGGTCTGGGTGCCTAGAGTGGTCCTTTAAAGGAACACTCCAGGCATCATAACCACTACAGCACACTACATTTATGGTGCTAGGGGTGCCATGTCCGCCCCTCAATTGTAAGTAGTAAAACTGTTTTAGAATGATATGACTTTTTTTCTGGGGTCCACTTGGCAGCCACTTCCCGCCATCACTACAGTTTACAAAATAAATTAAGTCTCCTACTTTGGAGCTTTCGGTAACTCTCCTGAGCTAAGCCCCGGACCACCAGCCTTATTTTTTAGATCTCCTTTTGAAGTAGTAGTGGCACAGAGTGGAAGGTAACCATTCTAAAATGGTTTGACTACTTACACTGCGGGATGCAAAGGCCCTCCTGCAGTGTTTATGCTTGGTGCTTGGAGTGTTGCTTTAATTTTACTGTTCTAGTTAATAGGAGTTAATAGCACAATTATTAAGACTATTTAAATTATATTTTTTATTCAGTTTTAACTATCAGGAACATATATAAAATAAACAACAATGAACATTGTAGACAGTTGAAATAAAAAAAACATTTAAATTTTTTGCAGCGACATAATGAAAAAAGAGTAAATTTGAAAAAAGTACTATCAATATAATAGAACAAGCCAGCTTATAGCATATTTTTGTGATTACCAATGCATAATGTCCACATTAATGATTAATTACTAATATGCTTTTGCTTTCCCGATTACTATCAGGATGATGCCTTATTTTCTATTTGCAGTTTACTTGCTCTTTATTTTTCAAGCACAGATTTACCAACACCATAACTGCCATGTGATAAAACCTACTTGGAGAAACCATGGTGCCCATCAATATGCTGCCCCTCACCTATTAACACCTCTCATGCACATATGAATTAAAAAATAATTTAGCATAGTTTATCCCACCTTAATTTCAATTCATCATTAGCTCACCTTCCTATGTCAATAAATTCTAACATATCCTACTTTCTACTTCATTAATCATCCCAATGGTTACTTCTCACACTTCTAGACATGAGCTTCCTTGAAGTCACCAGGTATATTAGAATAGCCTCATTTACGTACCTCTTACCCTATCATCTCTTGTAACCAATAGCACCCCTTCACCTTTTACAACTGAATTTCCCTTCTAACTTAGATATGCAAATTGGCAGTGCAACTTGATTTAATCCTTCAGGCTGTCAGCTTACCTACAACACTTTCAAACTTTCATATCCCAATAGCTCACAACTATTTCCTTTCCTCTCATCTTTCTATTCAAATCCATGCCTATCCATTCTGCACTCACCCAATCTAGCTTAAGTCTATGCAGAAACCTCCATTCCATTAACCTTATAACATTAACTTTGTTATATCTCTTATGTTGCACTCCAGTCATACTTGTATCTTTCATACAATACAGTTCTGTCCACTTTGTACTTCTGTGTCTCTCAATACCATGTACATCCCAAGATCTTATCTCCTCAACTCTTTCTCAACATTCTGCTGAAGTCACTCTGGCATATGTCTATCTCAATCAATAATCTACCACCCTCAAGGATAGTAAAAAGGCCTATAATAATTGCATACCTCTTATTTCCTCACACCTCAACTCTTCCCTACCCCGAATAGCCTACTCTGAACTCTCCTTGTCTTTCACCTTTTCTTCTACCTGCTACTGAAATATCTTCACAATTTTCTAACAAAAACTCATTAGAGTATCCTTCCCTGCCCAGAATACACCTATTTCTTAATTTCACCTTTTTTTCTTCAGATTCTTTTTCCTGTTTCACAAACATCTCCAATGATGTTTTCTCCCCCCCTCTCCCCCCGCCATTCTAACGTGACTTTCTAAAGAAAGGCTAATGTATACTTTGGTGGGTTATTGTTCCTATATGCCAAGTAACTGTTGCCCATGATTTAAGATAGGACTCAGGATTGATTCAGTGATCGATAATATCTTCTGAGGTTTAACCAGTGTTGTGTGAGCGTTATCAACACAATCACAATTCAAACTTCACATACCAATTTTCTGCTGGTAATGCAGAAACTTGGAAAGAGGTCACACAACAGATAGTCTAATACAAGTGAGTGTGGGAAAGTAGTAAGGGAAATGTGGACAGAGAGTCAGGAAGTCTAAGTAGTGATTTCTGTCAAATACAATAAATACGTAAAGATAACACTGATTCCACACAACTGCACTGAAAAAAAGTGAATAAAATATACCCAATTACACATAAATAAGTAAATATAATTAATCCAAAATCACATAAGCCCACCCAGTGCTTTTTGGCTATTATTTGATGCTAATTGCAACAATATGCTTCTTCTGAAGAATTGTGTTAGCTTAATCCTGACTATTTAATATAAGGTAAAGGATTATTTTAAGCTGCATTCTTAAGTGTGAAAAATGCTGTTGAATAGTTTGAGAATAGTGTCACGTATCATCTATAAGAAATGCAATAATGATACAAATGTACAAAACAGCACAAATTATTTAAAAAATCTATATTGTATGCAATTAACACAGTATATCCACCATTAAAAGAAAAAAACAATATTCTTGGTTAGTCATTATCTAATTTACAAAAAAATTATAATGTCCTGAAATAAGTATGACCCTTGCACTCTGTGATCAAATATCCTGCATATGATAAATAATGATCCATCATTAATTACATTAATGATATTAATGGTGTGAACTGAGCAATGGTGTGGGTTATCTCTACTTAATATTATGTTCTTTTTGCATATTTGTCTGGGTAATCTAATAAAGCAGCTTAGTTTGTCCCGAGGCATTGAATAAATCATTACTTTGAACAAAAGTTGGGTGCAATCCTATTGTATCGCTTTATGTTATCAAAGTCTGACTACCTTCCTTTGGCACACGATTCACCACAATCTTGATAAGAGGTCTATGTTACACCATTGCTAATCCACAATACTTCAATGACCCCTATGTGATTAGGATGACAATATGAATATATTATATATAACACAAAGATATTATGTGACTTGACCTCTCTGAAACATGAAAGTGTATAACATGAAAGAGAATAAGTGCAGTTAATGTATGTTTTTTATGTTTCTAAAATTACCTGTCAGTATGCAGCATCTTTTGTCCATGGTCCCAGCTGCCATCTCTCATTTACAAGTCATATTATAGGACAGTGTGCTTATTTTGCAGATGGAGGTTCCTCATGCAAAATGAGGAACCACTTATGCAAGGAACACTTTTATTTCCCAACAATGTGGTAGGGTACGTAGATATTGCAAAAAATATTTGAATTATTAACCCTGTTCAGAAGTGAATTCATAGATTCAGTAATACAAATTTTAAAGTGAATTTACAGATATTTGCATTAGCTCCTTCTTTTCCAATCCTGCAATATTTTTTTTGTTTTTTAAATTCTTTATTTTGTTTATTTTTATACATATTCATATTTAAAATGTTTTAAGGAACATAGTAAAGCGTAAAAAGTATCCAGTACAATCTGTATGTTCTATACAAATTTCCTCATGTACAGATATTCTTTTCAACAATAGATGCATATGTTATCCATTAACCCAAAACAATAATGGAGTAAGGGAGAACAAGGTAAAAACCAAAGAATAGTGGTCATATAATCAAAGATCTTAACTATGTAGCCTGATGACCTGAGGCTGAAGCTATTAGATGGAAATAAAGTATGTTCTGTGTGTAAAAGTTCCTAAGTCATACTCGATTGTCCTGGGTGTGTTTATGTGAAGGTATATGATTCCATTATGGTCTATAAAAGTTATTTTTGTGCGGTGTTCTTTGTCGATCTTCATAGGCAAATTAAATTGTGTAGGATTATATACGCCAAGGTTTCAACAAATATCTCACCTATGGCATATATTTTAGTGGGGCGCTGTAAATGGTAAGTGAAGTAAATAATAGTGTTCACTTATATCCAGTTGTCACGTTGGGTATTAGTTAAACATAGATAGAAAAGAAGAGAGGAAATACAACATAACATAAATCTGTGGAGAAATTATTACATAGGTGCCAGGAGTGAATAATATCAACTCACATTGAAGAGAGCCTCTAATAGGACAGGCTCAAAGCTCAGACGCTTCTGTGCCATATGGTGG
>OW240921.1:32794161-32807842 GCA_933207985.1 Pelobates cultripes | reverse complement strand
ATCCGGGTATTCAGCTGGCATAAAGGACCGACCATAAACGCTAATAGTCAAATCCTCTCATATATCCCGAGTGCAAACCCCCCACAGACTAATGGAAATCAGTATTTCTCTCGGGCCAGCGGGCTCCCTGATGGCTCGTTACTGATCTCAGATCTGGTGATTACAGACCAGGGTAATTACACAGTGTATGTACAGACAGACAGAGATGGAGGAGCACAGCAAGAATCGGTGAAACTGGATGTATATGGTGAGTATTGTGTGATCACTTTACCTATCATATTATAACAACAGAGTCCATAGATAAGTAGAAAAATACAAAGATGATATCCCACTCTCCTGCCGAATTTGCAATTTAGTATTTATTGTCGAACAAGTCCCCTTTGACAACAAAAAAGGTCAAAGTAGAATCTGCTTTGACCTTTTTTGTTGGCAAGAGTGACATTTCGACAAATACTAAATTGCAAATTCAGTAGCAGAATGCGGTATTATCTTTGTATTTTTCTGTATATATTTAAGGATTTTGTTTGGAGGATATGCTTGCATACCAGGACATTAAACCAATATAGTGCCAGTACCGCAATAATATAATCCATAGATAAATACTCTGTGATTATATTTAAATATTCAATGAAATTCTAAGGATCTGAAATGTGTCTGGATAATTACTTTTCCATTAATTTTCAAGGGTTGGTTCGCATTTTCCATGCGTTCTTAACACCACTTGGATGTAACGTGGACTTTACATCCTATTATGGTTTGGTAGTGATTGTTGCATGAGTTTTACTTAATGTGGCAATGCAGCACTCTTATAAATGAAACAGTCAAGAATTAAGTTGTAATGTATTAAGGCAGGAAGAATAAACATGTTGCTACCAATTGTAATATGTTGTGCACTTCCTTGGCAGTTGAATTGGGTTTTCTGCCAAAAAAAAGGCAATCAAGATTAAGACTGAATAATGCAGGGAGTAGGAAAGAAGATGTTGGCACTCTTGCTGAGCACCAAACAAACAAAGCAATCAAGAGCATGGATGTACAGTGTAAATAGTAAAAGCAAGGAGAATAAACAAAAACATAGCTGTTATTATGCTGCCACCAGTAGTATAGATGCTCCTCCAAGGCGTTTTGTCTAACGCTAAGCTGTGGGAGATTGTCAGGGTTATTTACTAAAGTGAGAACTGCTGGGAATTCAAAGTGAATTTAAATTAGATTTCACATCTAAGGCCAAAGTAGCTGAAATAGAACAATTCTCCAAGTCAGCAATGCTTGCAGTTCAGCTATTTTGGCCTTAAATTTGAAAGTAACTTGTAACTCACTTCTAATTCCGGACAACTCTTACTTTAGAGAATACCCCAGCATGTGTGTGATTTCCACTACATTTAAGTGATTTTTGGCACTGAGAAACTGAGAAGTCCATGTGAACATTGATAGAACATTCACTTAGAGTACAGAGAGTGGTGGTTAATTTATGGTAAATTTTCAGGATGGACAAATATGTTCAGTTGTGTCCCTCGGAGAGTGCTTCAATTTAACATCTTTATAATGATCTTGAAATAAGCACTGAAAGTCATGTTTCAGCATTTGCAGATAGCACAAAACTTAAAATAAGCAGGATATTGCTTTGCTGCAGAGAGATTTAGATAGATTGGAGGACTGGGCACTCAAATGACAGGTGGAATTTAATCTAGAAAAATGTTATGTACTTGGAGGTAAAGAATGCACAAGAAAATTGCACACCAAAAGGTAGTGAATTAGGGTTAACAACGCACAAGAAGGATTTGGGAACGTGCAATGTCAATCGGCAGTTACTAAGGCCAGTAAGTTATTGTTATGTATAACAAGGTGCATTCATTCTCGAATGAAAATATAATTTGACCTCTTTATAAATCACTGGTAAGACCACACCTTTAAAATGCTGTGCAATGTTGGGCACCTGTTCTAAAGAACAATATTATGGCACTAGAAAAAGTGCAGAAGAGGGCCACAAAATTAGTTTAGAAAAATGGCACTTTAGAAGGTATATAATAGGATTATACAAACATATTCAGGGCCAATATAAACCACTGTCTGGAAATCTATTCATAAACAAGACTATTCACAGTACACAAGGTCAATAATTTAGATTGGTAGAAAGAAGATTTAGGCTAAGGTAAAGGAAAGATTTTTTTTACAGTAAGAACAATAAGGATGTGGAATTCTCTCCCTGAAGAGGTGGTTTCACTAGAGTCTGTACAGATGTTTAACCCCTTAAGGACAGAGGCAATTGTACAAATTCTTATCAAAACAAAATCAAAACAAAACCTAGAATTTGAGCTATATGTCTGTTCAATAATAATTTACCACATTAATTATTTACCATTTTGTTCAAGATAAACAGGACTTTTATTTCACACCAAATCTTTATCCATGAAACCTAATTTAATTTAAATAAAATCTAAAAAGTGTGAGAAATTAAGATATTTTGTTATTTTATTAGCTTTGCATAGCATTTTGACTGTAAATATCATAATGTCGTTAGCTTTTACTGCAATAAAGCACTCATTTTTGTATGTGTTCAGCAATGTCTCACAATTACAACAGTACCTCCCGTATACAGGTTTCATGGGGTTTTGAAACTTATATGGTCAATTATAGGTATTTCCCCTTTTCGGTTTTTACACATTGAAATTTGCCAATTTAGGTTGCTGGGCCTATGTTGCCTTTGACTTCGTATTGCAGCCTAGGAATAAAAATTAACACCACTTTGACTGTTGTCACCGTCACTTGGAATGGAAAACAGACACTATGTGTGGATCTTCAGATTCCTCTTGTGTTTTGGTGCAAGGGTATGTTGAATGTATTGATTGTTTGTGCCTTTCCCCTTCCCTTTTTTCCTGTCCTATTGTTTCCCCAGCAGGGCATTGCCCCAGAGACACTGCCAGACCAGTTTAAACTAGCCGCCCTGCCCCTCCTCAATCTCCTATTTGTGTGTCAGCCTTTGTGTGGTGTGGCTCCACCCTTTTATGTACTATAGTGCTCTATTGTATGTAAATGAGGCTTATGGGGGCATAAATATGTGCGCTATGTTCATTAAAGGGAGTTGTTGTTTTAACCTTCACCAAGTGTCTTCTGGAAAAAGAGCTCTGATTGATGAAAAGGGTGTCCAGGGCTATAATCCCAGTAGCCTGGATCAGGCTGGACAAGACCCTCAGTAAAGCCTGGGTCTGAAGTGCTCCAGGGTCCCGGACAGCTACAAGGAAGCGGACTTGGCGGAGGGACTCAGTCGGAGTATTGGAGCTCCGTCACACATACCATTTGCAAAAATAGACAACTAAGAGGATTCAAAATGGGATATTTCCAGTGTTTTTAGAAGTTACTTAGTCACAAACCCTGGCCAAAGTTGGCATTCATATTTGTTTTTTGCATATTTCACACATAATCTTAACTTTCACTGATAATATTATCATGATACATTTCAATGTTTTGAAACACTCACATTTGTGATCAGTAAAGTCTCCCGAGTACAACAGTACAAATTTACTGGTTTTATTATTTTTTTTTTACTTTCTTTTTACTTATTCATTTCCAACTATCAACACAGTATACAGTTCAATGCATTGCACATCACTTACATTACATTACTTTACAAAACATTACAGTTCATTAACATTGCATTGACACCTTTTTTTGGAACTTCACTCCACTCTCTCTATCCAATATTTGCATAACTCCAGATTATTTTTTGGCACAAACATTAAAGCTTTCATCCTTAGTTGGTATAGAATTTGTATTTTTAATTGTTCAAATTCAAAATTCTTCGAACACTTCCATTTGTAGTGTTTGTAGGTTGAGTTGTAATAAAGCATTATCTGGACCTCTAAGAATCTTTTTCCCTATGATACACTCTAATCCACTGAAGACCAGAAACCAGAACTCTTTGACTTTCTCACACTCCCACCATATATTCAGAAAAGATCCTTCATCCCTGTTACATCTCCAACAGATCGGAGAACTAGAGTTATACATTTTTCACATTTTTGATGGGACCATATACCAATGGTTCAGCACTTTAAATACTACTTCTAAAATATTTAGGCAGTGAATAATTTTACTAGTTTGTGATAACACTTGACCCCAATCTGCTTTTAAGATTTTAACATTCAATTATTTTCCCATTTTTGAACATTTATATTTTTAGTAGGAGCTTCTATTTTTAACAACGCATTCCTAGCTTTTGATGCAATTTATCCTACCTTTTCATTGTTTAATAACACACTTATCATTTATATACCCTCTACAGGATTATAAAGAAGATATTGTTTAATCAAGTTTTTTATCCTCAAATAATTAAAACACTCTTTCTGAGATAAATGAAATTCCTGAGTTAGCAACTAAAAATACTTAATTTTATAATTTAACAATATATATATATATTTATTAATATATTTTATACCCTTTCTTAACCACTCTGCTATATCCAGATCCATTATTCGTGATATAATAACTGAAAGTTTAAAGTTTCTTAAAATTTTATTACCCAAACCGCTACTGCGTGTCAACCTGCTCCATTCAAACATTATCGATCCTAAACACATATTTGATATATATATGTTTTAGTTCTATTCTGACTACCTCCACTTCTGCTTCCTAAAAGAAGGGTGATGCCCTCTTTACAGACACCTCAGTGAATATACCCAGAGCCAGGTCACATAGGCTCTTGTAAATGTGAGCAAAAAATCTGCTTTTCATATTTTAAACACCATATGGATACTATATACTTCACTATAGAGGTTTTCCATTTCTATGTTTTTCTCTGAGGGCAACATCCCACACTATTAAAGAGAAAAGTGCCACCATACGGCACAGAAGTGTCTGAGCTTTGAGCCTTTCCTATTAGAGGCTCTCTTCAATGTGAGTTGATATTATTCACTCCTAGCACCTATGTAATAATTTCTCCACAGATTTATGCTATGTTGTATTTCCTCTCTTCTTTTCTATCTATGTTTAACTAATACCCAACGTGACAACTGGATATAAGTGAACACTATTATTTACTTCACTTACCATTTACAGCGCCTCACTAAAATATATGCCATAGGTGAGAAATGTGTTGAAACCTTGGCGTATATAATCCTACACAATTAAATTTGCCTATGAAGATCGACAAAGAACACTGCACAAAAATAGCTTTTATAGACCATAATGGAATCATATACCTTCACATAAACACACCCAGGACAATCGAGTATGACTTAGGAACTTTTACACACAGAACATACTTTATTTCCATCTAATAGCTTCAGCCTCAGCTCATCAGGCTACATAGTTAAGATCTTTGATTATATGACCACTATTCTTTAGTTTTTACCTTGTTCTCCCTTACTCCATTATTGTTTTGGGTTAATGGATAACATATGCATCTATTGTTGAAAAAAATATCTGTACATAAGGAAATTTCTATAGAACATACAGATTGTACTGGATACTATTTACGCTTTACTATGTTCCTTAAAACATTTTAAATATGAATATGTATAAAAATAAACAAAATAAAGAATTTAAAAAACAAAAAAATATTGCAGGATTGGAAAAGAAGGAGCTAATGCAAATATCTGTAAATTCACTTTAAAATTTGTATTACTGAATCTATGAATTCACTTCTAAACAGGGTTCATAATGCAAATTTTTTTTTGCAATATCTACGTACCCTACCACATTTTTGGGAAATAAAAGTGGTCCTTGCATAAGTGGTTCCTCATTTTGCATGAGGAACCTCCATCTGCAAAATAAGCACACTGTCCTATAATATGACTTGTAAATGAGAGATGGCAGCTGGGACCATGGACAAAAGATGCTGCATACTGACAGGTAATTTTAGAAACATAAAAAACATACATTAACTGCACTTATTCTCTTTCATGTTATACACTTTGATGTTTCAGAGAGGTCAAGTCACATAATATCTTTGTGTTATATATAATATATTCATATTGTCATCCTAATCACATAGGGGTCATTGAAGTATTGTGGATTAGCAATGGTGTAACATAGACCTCTTATCAAGATTGTGGTGAATCGTGTGCCAAAGGAAGGTAGTCAGACTTTGATAACATAAAGCGATACAATAGGATTGCACCTAACTTTTGTTCAAAGTAATGATTTATTCAATGCCTCGGGACAAACTAAGCTGCTTTATTAGATTACCCAGACAAATATGCAAAAAGAACATAACATTAAGTAGAGATAACCCACACCATTGCTCAGTTCACATTATTCATATCATTAATGTAATTAATGATGGATCATTATTTATCATATGCAGGATATTTGATCACAGAGTGCAAGGGTCATACTTATTTCAGGAAATTATAATTTTTTTGTAAATTAGATAATGACTAACCAAGAATATTCTTTTTTCTTTTAATGGTGGATACACTGTGTTAATTACATACAATATAGATTTTTTAAATAATTTGTGCTGTTTTGTACATTTGTATCATTATTGTATTTCTTATAGATGATACGTGACACTATTCTCAAACTATTCAACAGCATTTTTCACACTAAAGAATGCAGCTTAAAATAATCCTTTACCTTATATTAAATAGTCAGGATTAAGCTAACACAATTCTTCAGAAGAAGCATATTGTTGCAATTAGCATCAAATAATAGCCAAAAAGCACTGGGTGGGCTTATGTGATTTTGGATTAATTATATTTACTTATTTATGTGTAATTGGGTATATTTTATTCACTTTTTTTCAGTGCAGTTGTGTGGAATCAGTGTTATCTTTACGTATTTATTGTATTTGACAGAAATCACTACTTAGACTTCCTGACTCTCTGTCCACATTTCCCTTACTACTTTCCCACACTCACTTGTATTAGACTATCTGTTGTGTGACCTCTTTCCAAGTTTCTGCATTACCAGCAGAAAATTGGTATGTGAAGTTTGAATTGTGATTGTGTTGATAACGCTCACACAACACTGGTTAAACCTCAGAAGATATTATCGATCACTGAATCAATCCTGAGTCCTATCTTAAATCATGGGCAACAGTTACTTGGCATATAGGAACAATAACCCACCAAAGTATACATTAGCCTTTCTTTAGAAAGTCACGTTAGAATGGCGGGGGGAGAGGGGGGGAGAAAACATCATTGGAGATGTTTGTGAAACAGGAAAAAGAATCTGAAGAAAAAAAGGTGAAATTAAGAAATAGGTGTATTCTGGGCAGGGAAGGATACTCTAATGAGTTTTTGTTAGAAAATTGTGAAGATATTTCAGTAGCAGGTAGAAGAAAAGGTGAAAGACAAGGAGAGTTCAGAGTAGGCTATTCGGGGTAGGGAAGAGTTGAGGTGTGAGGAAATAAGAGGTATGCAATTATTATAGGCCTTTTTACTATCCTTGAGGGTGGTAGATTATTGATTGAGATAGACATATGCCAGAGTGACTTCAGCAGAATGTTGAGAAAGAGTTGAGGAGATAAGATCTTGGGATGTACATGGTATTGAGAGACACAGAAGTACAAAGTGGACAGAACTGTATTGTATGAAAGATACAAGTATGACTGGAGTGCAACATAAGAGATATAACAAAGTTAATGTTATAAGGTTAATGGAATGGAGGTTTCTGCATAGACTTAAGCTAGATTGGGTGAGTGCAGAATGGATAGGCATGGATTTGAATAGAAAGATGAGAGGAAAGGAAATAGTTGTGAGCTATTGGGATATGAAAGTTTGAAAGTGTTGTAGGTAAGCTGACAGCCTGAAGGATTAAATCAAGTTGCACTGCCAATTTGCATATCTAAGTTAGAAGGGAAATTCAGTTGTAAAAGGTGAAGGGGTGCTATTGGTTACAAGAGATGATAGGGTAAGAGGTACGTAAATGAGGCTATTCTAATATACCTGGTGACTTCAAGGAAGCTCATGTCTAGAAGTGTGAGAAGTAACCATTGGGATGATTAATGAAGTAGAAAGTAGGATATGTTAGAATTTATTGACATAGGAAGGTGAGCTAATGATGAATTGAAATTAAGGTGGGATAAACTATGCTAAATTATTTTTTAATTCATATGTGCATGAGAGGTGTTAATAGGTGAGGGGCAGCATATTGATGGGCACCATGGTTTCTCCAAGTAGGTTTTATCACATGGCAGTTATGGTGTTGGTAAATCTGTGCTTGAAAAATAAAGAGCAAGTAAACTGCAAATAGAAAATAAGGCATCATCCTGATAGTAATCGGGAAAGCAAAAGCATATTAGTAATTAATCATTAATGTGGACATTATGCATTGGTAATCACAAAAATATGCTATAAGCTGGCTTGTTCTATTATATTGATAGTACTTTTTTCAAATTTACTCTTTTTTCATTATGTCGCTGCAAAAAATTTAAATGTTTTTTTTATTTCAACTGTCTACAATGTTCATTGTTGTTTATTTTATATATGTTCCTGATAGTTAAAACTGAATAAAAAATATAATTTAAATAGTCTTAATAATTGTGCTATTAACTCCTATTAACTAGAACAGTAAAATTAAAGCAACACTCCAAGCACCAAGCATAAACACTGCAGGAGGGCCTTTGCATCCCGCAGTGTAAGTAGTCAAACCATTTTAGAATGGTTACCTTCCACTCTGTGCCACTACTACTTCAAAAGGAGATCTAAAAAATAAGGCTGGTGGTCCGGGGCTTAGCTCAGGAGAGTTACCGAAAGCTCCAAAGTAGGAGACTTAATTTATTTTGTAAACTGTAGTGATGGCGGGAAGTGGCTGCCAAGTGGACCCCAGAAAAAAAGTCATATCATTCTAAAACAGTTTTACTACTTACAATTGAGGGGCGGACATGGCACCCCTAGCACCATAAATGTAGTGTGCTGTAGTGGTTATGATGCCTGGAGTGTTCCTTTAAAGGACCACTCTAGGCACCCAGACCACTTCAGCTTAATGAAGTGGTCTGGGTGCCAGGTCCAGCTAGGGTTAACACATTTTTTCATAATTATAGCAGTTTCAGAGAAACTGCTATAATTATGAATGGGTTAAGCCTTCCCCCTAATCCTCTAGTGGCTGTCTCATTGACAGCCACTAGAGGCGCTTGCGTGCTTCTCACTGTGATTTTCACGGTGAGAGCACGCAAGCGTCCATAGGAAAGCATTGTAAATGCTTTCCTATGCGACGGGCTGAATGCGCGCGCAGCTCTTGCCGCGCGTGCGCATTCAGCCCAGGAGGAGGAATGGAGGAGGAGAGAAGGAGGAGAGCTCTCCGCCCAGCGCTGGAAAAAGGTAAGTTTTTACCCCTTTCCCCTTCCAGAGCCGGGCGGGAGGGGGTCCCTGAGGGTGGGGGCACCCTCAGGGCACTATAGTGCCAGGAAAACGAGTATGTTTTCCTGGCACTATAGTGGTCCTTTAATATAATGTAACATATTGTATAGATTACATTTTGGTTAGGTTGATATTTTAAATCACATAAGAATCCATATGTTGTTTTAATAATGGAATTCATTTGCTTTGGATAAAACATTAATGTATTGAATGGAGATTTACTTCTTTATGTGATTTGTATGAAATACTGCTCAAGTTTTAAAAAAGCATCTACGTATGAATGTCACCTAGAAAACCTGGAAATTCACAGGGCATTAGAATAGAGGAAATTCATTTGTCATTTGTCTGGGTGCTTGGCCGTCTTTCCACACAGGCAAACTGGGTACTTGCCCGGGGGCTCCACCATCATAGGGGCCCATCAGCGTTGCCCTTGCTTTGGGCCTTCTCGGGCCAGTGGGGAGATCAAAGATCTCCCTCACTGGCCCAAAGGCCCTCTCTATTAGTGAGAGGTAAGAACTGGGAGACAGTTTTTCCCTAGAGCATGCTGTCAGAGCATTGCCGTGGCAGCACTCCAATCCAGCATTCTGTTCGCGGAATGGGAAGAGTGAAGACAGGCTGCAGCTCTACTGGCTGCAGGCTATCTTCACTCCTTCCGCGAGCAGAATGCTGGGTTGGAGTGCTGCCGCGGCAATGCTCTGACAGCATGCTCTAGGGAAATATTGCCTCACAGGTCCTACTTCTCACTAACGAAGGGCCTACTCATCACTACTCACCCCCGGACCACCAGGGCAGGCAGTGTCCCCCCTCCTTTACCAAAGGTGAGAAGGAGGGGGGACATGAGACTTTTAAAAAATTAATTTTAATTACAAATTACAAAAATCCCTTATCCCTATGCTCCCCCTCTCACACACACACACACACATAACCCCTCAAACACACACAGCACCCCTCACACACACACATTGCACCCCTGATACACACACACATAGCACCTCTCATACACACACAGCACACCAATTACATACACACATTGCACCCCTCACATACATATGGAGCACCCCACACATACACACAGAGCACCCCTCACACACTCAACACCTCATATTCAGAGCACCCCTCACACACAGTACCCTTACACACACTGAACCACACACACAGCACCCTACACACACAGACACACACACACACACAACACCCCTCTCATCCTCACTTCACACACACTCAACCCCTCACATACACACAGAGCACCCCTCACACACACACAGCACCCCTCACACACATACACACATACCACCCCTCACACACAGTGCACCCCTTACACAGAGCACTCCTCACACACTGAACCCCTCACACGCACACACAGTGCACCTCTCACACACTGCACCTCTCACATACACACAGTACCACACACATACTACACCCCCTCACACACACACAGTACCACACACATACTACACCCCCTCACACACACACACTACACCCCTCACACTCACACACACACTGCACTCCTCACAAACACGCACTGTACCCCTCACTGCTGTCACTGCTGTGAAAGTTTAGGATCCAGTGATCATCAGTCAGTGTGGTTTAATATAAGAACAGTGACTGAGTCACACCACACAAAAACAAAAGTTTTAGACTTTAGAAAAACAGACTTTTCTAAAATTAGAATATGGGTAGAGGCGTCATTATCAGACTGGAGCAATTTAAATGGAGTCCAAGAAAAATGGGATTATTTAAAAGTTGCTCTATTGAAGGCAACAGAAAATTGCATTAGGCTTGTCAGTAAAAGCAAAAATTCAAGAAACCACTGTGGTACTCCGCAGATGTGGCCAAAATAGTTAAAAACAAAAAGTTAGCATTTAGGAATTATAAAAAAAACCAGAGTGAGGAAGACAAAATGATCTATAAGATTAGGCAGAAAGAGGCTAAACAAGTTATAAGAGCTTCCAAATCACACACAGAAGAGAAAATAGCACAGTCAGTAAAAAAGGGGGATAAAACATTTTTTAGATACATAAATGAGAAAAGAAAGTAAAACAAGGATTAGTTAGATTAAAAACAAAAGAAGGAAGGTATGTAGAAGAGGATAAAGGTCTAGCTGACTGCCTCAATGAATATTTTTGTTCTGTATTTACAGATGAAAATGAAGGAAAGGGACCTCAGTTGAGAAAAAGGATAAATGAGTCATTTATTACACGTGAGTTTACAGAGGAAGAGGTTCTATTTCAACTATCAAAAGTAAAGACAAATAAGTCAATGGGACCTGATGGAATACACCCAAAGCTATTAAAAGAGCATAGTGGTGTACTAGCAAAACCATTAACAGATTTATTTAACCAATCATTGTTAACAGGAGTAGTCCCAGAAGATTGGAAGTTAGCGAATGTTGTGCCCATTTAAAAGAAAGGTAATAGGGAGGAGTCGGGCAACTATAGGCCAGTAAGCCTTACTTCAGTAGTAGGGAAAGTGATGGAAACCATGTTAAAGGATAGGATTGATGAACATCTAAAACACATGGATTTCAAGATCAGAGACAACATGGGTTTACTTCAGGGAGATCATGCCAAACTAATCTTATTGATTTTTTTGATTAGGTAACTAAAATTATAGATCAGGGTGGTGCAGTAGACATTGCTTACCTAGATTTCAGTAAGGCTTTTGACACTGTTGCACATAGAAGGCTTATCAATAAACTGCAATCTTTTAAGTTTGGATTCCAATATTGTTGAATGGGTAAGGCAGTGGCTGAGTGACAGGCAACAGAGGGTTGTAGTTAATGGAATATATTCGAAGCTTGGACTTGTCACCAGTGGGGTACCTCAGGGATCTGTACTTGGACCCATTCTCTTTAATATTTTTTATTAGTGATATTGCAGAAGGTCTTGATGGTAAGGTATGTCTTTTTGCTGATGATACTAGATATGTAACAGGGTTGATGTTCCAGGAGGGATAAGCCAAATGACAAATGATTTAGGTAAACTAGAAAAATGGTCAGAATTGTGGCAACTGACATTTAATGTGGATAAGTGCAAGATAATGCATCTTGGACGTAAAAACCCAAGGGCAGAGTACAGAATATTTGATAGAGTCCTAACCTCAAAATCTGAGGAAAGGGATTTAGGGGTGATTATTTCTGATGACTTAAGGTAGGCAGACAATGTAATAGAGCAGCAGGAAATGCTAGCAGAATGCTTGGTTGTATAGGGAGAGGTATTAGCAGTAGAAAGAGGGAAGTGCTCATGCCATTGTACAGAACACTGGTGAGACCTCACTTGGAGTATTGTACACAGTACTGGAGACCATATCTTCAGAAGGATATTGATACCTTAGAGAGGGTTCAGAGAAGGGCTTCTAAACTGGTTCATGGATTGCGGGATAAAACTTGCCAGGAAAGGTTAAAGGATCTTAACATGTATAGCTTGGAGGAAGGACGAGACAGGGGGGATATGATAGAAACATTTAAATATATAAAGGGAATCAACACAGTAAAGGAGGAGACTATATTTAAAAGAAGAAAAACTACCACAACAAGAGGACATAGTCTTAAATTAGAGGGACAAAGGTTTTAAAATAATATCAGGAAGTATTACTTTACTGAGAGGGTAGTGGATGCATGGAATAGCCTTCCAACTGAAGTGGTAGAGGTTAACACAGTAAAGGAGTTTAAGCATGCGTGGGATAGGCATAAGGCTATCCTAACTATAAGATAAGGCCAGGGACCAATGAAAGTATTTAGAAAATTGGGCAGACTAGATGGGCCGAATGGTTCTTATCTGCCGTCACATTCTATGTTTCTATGTTTCTATGTCTCTCTGTGTGTATTCAGCAGTCTGGGTATCTGTATTCAGCAGTATGTGTTTGTTTTCATCTGTCTGTGCATATATTCAGCTGTCTGTGTATATGTATTCAGCAGTCTGTGTGTGTGTGTGTGTGTGTGTGTGTGTGTATATTAAGCAGTCTGTGTATAAATTTAGCAGTCTGTGTGTGTACTCAGCAGTCTGTCCATATTCAGCAGTCTCTGTGTATGCATTCAGCAGCGTGGGTGTGTGGACTCAGCAGTCTGTATTCAGGAGTCTGTGTGTATGCATTCAGCAGCCTGTGTGTGTATTCAGCAGCCTTTGTGTGTGTATACAGCAGCCTGTGTATATCCTGCATTCTGTGTGTGTATTCTGCATTCTCTGTGTGTGTATTCAGCAGTCTGTGTGTGTATTCAGCAGTCTCTGTGTTTGTAATGTATGAATGAACTGCATTTGTTGGAGGTATCAATAAATCAAAGCTTAGTTTTATCGATATTTTACCTTTTTATTCCTGTCAGTGGATGTGTAGGCAGGGCCCAACTGCACTGCTTTGCACAGTGGCCCATAATTTTGTTGAGATGGCAC
>OW240921.1:32631938-32794061 GCA_933207985.1 Pelobates cultripes | reverse complement strand
CACCCACCCCCAGGGCCGGATTAACATAGGGGCTGATGGAGCTGCAGCTCCAGGCCCAGGCCCATGGAATAGGCCCATTGATTTATAAAAAACAAAAAAAATTGTTTTTTTTTTTTACATTTTTTTTTCCACACACTACTCTTAGGGATTCCACCTGGTTTTTATTTTATTGGCACAGCCAGTATTTGAGGCTGCCTGGCTGGTGCCAATATTACAGTGATACTGGCATTACAAATGCTGGTATTTTTCTCAGTATAAACAAGAGATTACTATGCAATACCAGCACTGGCCAGTAGGCTCCACTGTGTGTGGAGACAGGCAGGGATAGGACGTTCCAGCATATCCCTCCCTGCCTATCTATACTCACTGATCTGCAGGGGTGCAGCTACAGAGAGTCCAGACAGCAACTCCCACCCTGCAGAGACAGCCTACAGCTCAGGGAAGTAAGGGATGGGGGGAAAGGCTGCAAGGAGACATGGGGACACTGAGACACTAAGGGACATTGGGAGACATTATGACATAGACACATGGGGACACAGTGTCCCCATGTCTCCCAGTGTCCCCATGTCTCCCAGCCAGTGTCCCTGGTGTCTCAGTGCCCCCTAGTCTCCCAGTGCCCCCAGTCTGCCAGTGTCTCACTGTCCCCATGTCTCCTAGTCCCTCCATGTCTCCCAGTGCCTCAAGTGTCTCAATGTCCCCATGTCTCCAAGCTAGTGTCCCTAGTGTCTGTGGCCTTGGTGTCTCCTTGTCCCCATGTCTCCCAGTGCCCTCATGTCTCAATGTCCCCATGTCCCCCAGCCAGTGTCTCTAGTGTCTGTGTCCCTGGTGTCTGTGTCCCCATGTCTTCAAGTGTCCCCTATTTTCCCAGTGTCCCCATGCGTCCCAGCCAGAGTCCCCTAGTCAAAACCCAAAAGGAAGGTATAGTTTGTGGCGCTAAAACAGCTGCTAGAACACACCAATAGGACTTAACCACAGAGGTCCCACAAGAGACAAATTACAGCAATACAGAATAGTGTGCAGCGCATAAAAAAAATAAAAATTAAAAAAAAAATATATATATATTCACAAAAACCACATATAAGTGAAAACTTCCACCTTAAGTGAATAAATAATAATAAATAAGTACCCCAATGAAATCGTTATCAGAAAGGGTATGTCTTATCTATAAAAAAATAGAAAGATCATAGCATAACACTGTGGTAATGAATAGGTTGAATAAAGCAATCTGTATGGTCCAACTCACATATAGTGGAGCCTGTTACAAACTGGCTCAGGTATAATTGCTTAAACAGGATATCCTCAAATGGAATCACGAAAGCTGCAGCTTGATCCTCAATATAAAGTGCATAGACATCAATTAGAAGAATAGCAGCAGTACAATTTATTAAAATCAATAGTAAAAGCTTACATATAAATTTCTGGCAATCC
Organism: Pelobates cultripes; assembly: GCA_933207985.1. Lineage (NCBI taxonomy): Eukaryota > Metazoa > Chordata > Amphibia > Anura > Pelobatidae > Pelobates > Pelobates cultripes. Next base: position 32,792,633 of record OW240921.1, on the reverse strand, counting down.
AGCAAATAGCACAACGCGTTTCGACGTTACAATACGTCTTCCTCAGGTGCAATATTGTAATAACATTTCATCCACAATTTAAAACAATTTGCACCCAATTTTGTTTTAAATTGTGGATGAAATGTTATTACAATATTGCACCTGAGGAAGACGTATTGTAACGTCGAAACGCGTTGTGCTATTTGCTGGATTTCCAGAAATGTATATGTAAGCTTTTACTATTGATTTTAATAAATTGTACTGCTGCTATTCTTCTAATTGATGTCTATGCACTTTATATTGAGGATCAAGCTGCAGCTTTCGTGATTCCATTTGAGGATATCCTGTTTAAGCAATTATACCTGAGCCAGTTTGTAACAGGCTCCACTATATGTGAGTTGGACCATACAGATTGCTTTATTCAACCTATTCATTACCACAGTGTTATGCTATGATCTTTCTATTTTTTTATAGATAAGACATACCCTTTCTGATAACGATTTCATTGGGGTACTTATTTATTATTTATTCACTTAAGGTGGAAGTTTTCACTTATATGTGGTTTTTGTGAATATATTTTTGTTTTTTGTTTTTTATGCGCTGCACACTATTCTGTATAGCTGTAAAGAGTCCCCTAGTCTCCCAGTGTCACTGGTGTCTCCGTGTCCCTAGGTCTCCCCGTGTCCCCAGGTCTTCCCGTCTTCCTAGTGACATGGGAACCCTGGGATACATGGGGACACAGGGAGACATGGGGCATTGAGACACTGTGATACATAGGATCACTGGAGACCTGGGGACATGACACTAGGGGACACTGGGAGACATGGGGCACTGAGACACTGATACATAGGAACACTGAGACCTGGAGTAATCGACATATGGGGGGCACTGGGAGACATGGGAGGAATCCATCTATACAGCAGAATCAAACTAAGTAGTTTTTTGGTGATTTTACAGCATTTTCTCTTATGTCACTCCTTGTGATTTACATCATGAGATGTCACCCATACATATTTAATAATGCAAATTAGCAAAGCCGGTATGTTTTTCCAAGAAAGGTGGCAACCCTAACTACTTTTCACATACCCTTACTTAAGAGGGATGTATGGGAACAAAACTTGTGTGGACTGGCTGACAATGAATATAGTTAAAGGGACACTAGAGTCACCAGAACAACTACAGCTTATTGAATTTGTTCTGGTGAGTAGAATCATTACCGTCAGGCTTTTTGCTGTAAACACTGTCTTTTCAGAGAAAATGCAGTCTTTACATTAAAGCCTAGTGATAACTTCACTGGCCACTCCTTAGATGGCTGTTAGAGATCCTTCCTGGGTCATGGCTGCCTAAAATGCATCCAAACATTTAGCGTCTCCTCCCTCTGCATGCAGACACTGAACTTTCCTCATAGAGATTCATTGATTCAATTCATCTCTATGAGGAGATGCTGATTGGCCAGGGCTGTGTTTGAATCATGCTGGCTCTGCCCCTGATCTGCCTCTTTGTTGGTCTCAGCCAATCCTATGGGTAAGCACTGTGATTGGATTAGGCCACCACTTCTAATGATGTCAGCAGACTGCTTGTTTTTCTGAGTCTAACAACATGCAGAGTTACAGCTTCAGGCTTGAATACAGTAAGATTTTGCTATATTTATGGAGGCATGACGGGCCCAGGGGGGCTAGATGGTGGTGTTAACACTATAGGGTCATGAATTCCTGTTTGTGTTCCTGACCCTATAGTGATCCTTTAAGGTAATGCTGACTTTGGTCTCTCTAACAATGTGGCATGTTCCCTTTCTTCTACACTCACTACATACAGCTTTTCTCTGTCCCAGACTATATACCAGGAGCGTCTGCCTGCTAGTAAGAAGGTAAGGAGACAAGTGGACCAGCGAGTGCTAGGGGACAGTCCTTAGAAAGCGTTGAGCGAGTGCATCATTAGATGCATTTATGCCAAGTCAGGGTGCTGTTTGCATAGTATGCCCTTAGTTGGCCAGCTGCATGATGAATGACATGCATTCATACCAGGCTGGCCTTCTAATTCTTTGGGCAGACATATCCTCTTTTTGGGCATGTTCGCCCCTTTTGGCAGGTTACGTGATTTGTGTCATTGGCACACCCGTGCGGACCCCGTTTGTGAGTTTACAGCGTTCCCTTGCTTGCGGTTCGTATGATTATACTGGATACATTGACTTCCTGCTTGACTGGACACTTAAATTAGTAAAAACATAAATTAGTGAGAAATTAGCCTAGGGTATGTGTTTTCTTATAGCTGCTGTTTTCTTTCTCTCCAGCACCATCTCCATCAGATACATGACGCTTGGGAGTGTTTTACTGTTTTTGGTCGATATGATTCTGTAATTAGGCCCGTCATAATTGTCAGCACCAGGTCCACTGGGCTCTTAATCTGGCCCTGCCCACCCCCCCAAATAAAAAGTCCCTACCTACCCCCCTCACCCTAAAAAATAGTGAGGGGGGAATAAAATAACTAACCTGTAAAAGGCCAAATAAAAAACCATCATAACCGTCGAACTAAAAAAACGACGAAAAAGTAAAAACCCGAGCGCAAAAAAATAATCCATCTTCACCCATGGAGGGCTCCGCGCAGACTGAGCTCCGCAGGGCGGGGGAAGGCTTATAAAGCCTTGCTCCCCCTGCAATTAGGCTAAGAACACTCTGATTGGTGGGTTTAAGACAATCAGAGTGCTCTTTGTCATTTTACACAGCGTGGGAAAATTCAAAATAATTTTCCCACTGTGTAAAATGACACAGAGCACTGTGATTGGACGGCTTGAAATTCATCCAATCACAGGTTTTTTATTTGGCCTTTTTTGGGGCTGAAAAATTAAGATTTGAGAAAAAAGAAGACGTTGAATGGTAAGTTTAATTTTATTTTACAGGTAAGTTATTTTATTCCCCCCTCACTAGGGTGAGGGGGGTAGGTAGGGACTTTTTATTTGGGGGGGTGGGTGACTAGGGGCTTGGGGACCCCTAGTCACCTTGGGGAGAATTTACTTAGGCCCGAGCCCAGGGTGGGCCGGGGGAGGACAGTAGGTCTCCCCCCTCATTATCAATATGGCCCCCACCCGCCACGCAGGTCCCCCCTCGTTATCAATATGGTCCCCCCTTTATTGTTCATTTTAGGGCCCCCACCCACCGCTCAGGGGTGGGGGCCAGGGGGGGACCTATTCCCCCGTATTGTTCATTTTAGGGCCCCCACCCACGGCTCAGGGGTGGGGGCCGGGGGGGGACAATAGGTCCCCCCCTTATTGTTCATTTTAGGGCCCCCACTCACCGCTCAGGGGTGGGGGCCGTGGGGGGGACAATAGGTCCCCCCCTTATTGTTCATTTTAGGGCCCCCACCCACCGCTCAGGGGTGGGGGCCGGGGGGGACAGTAGGTCCCCCCCTTATTGTTATTTTTAGGGTCCCCACCCACCGCACAGGGGTGGGGGCCGGAGAGGGGGAGGACTGTAGGTCCCCCCCTCATTATCTTTATGGCCCCCACCCACCAGAAAGAGTCCCTGTGGGTTTTAAAAATCGCCTGCCTATTGAAGTCTATGGCGGTTCGCCGGGTTTGCGAACATTTGCAGAAGTTTCATGTTCGCGACAGCACTAGTCACCACACTCCCACTGCATTGTGTTGCACAGGAGGGGGCAACTCCCCAAAACAACAAGGATCCAGCTTGTCATACTGACTGGGAGTGGGAAGGGAATGAGGAGGGAGAGCAGTAATTGAATGTTATATGAGGGGACGCAATTGCAATGGCTTCATTAGCTTATGGACTTAAAGAGAGAAAAAATGGAAAGGTAACTCAAGAATGCCTTGTGGACAGCAGCATTGCAAAGTTGGAAAGGGAAGAAAGGATAGTTTGTAAATAATGAAATATTATCATTACTATTGTAATATTAGTAACATGTGTACTTTGATCTTTTAGATGCCTATTCTTTTAATGGTACAGTGATAACTGGTATCATCTGTGGAACTGTCCTGGGAGTAATACTTGCAATCAGTGCAACATACTTACTGTACAAGAAAAAAGTCACTCGTTAGAAAGTGGAAAAACCAGGTGATGAGAACAATAACAAGATAGGTTTTGGAGTTATGTTTGGTTGTATATGAATGCAATTACAAGAATTGTAATATATGTATCAAAATAAAATTATATATTTTGTTATTTTCTAACATCTTATAAACTTTCACTTATGCTGTCCTGACTCATTTGCTAATTCCATGGAATAACCCATATGACGTTTGTTGTCCAGACTGCATTGACAGCTACCTGTTCAGGCAATTGGGCTGTTCTTTTTTTGTAATTGATGGGGGATTTTTCTCTAATGAACATGGCCTACTGGCAAAAAGCCCTATTCAAGTTCAAAGTTTGACTTTAGTTCTTTAGTGGTTCAGTGGATGGGCCATCTGGTTTGTGCCCATTGCAGGTACAGACCATGTGCATTGGGTCAACGGTGTTTACCCAATACACACTGTCTGCAGCTGCAGGGGACACAAATCAGAAGATGCTCCACCCAAAGGAACACCAAAGATCTACATTTCCCACAACATGGCACTCTTCAAACTTGGATATGGCTTTTTGCCATAAATATATAATTTTTCATATTATCACAAAATTACATTTTTATTTTTCAGGTTGTGCAGTTGAAACATCAAGGCACAGAAAGGAGACTATAGAGATAGCTCTGGGAGAGACAAAGAAATATTTGGAATCACATGTTGGGTAATGAAAAATCGACCTAATGATGCAGAAGTATAACTCCAGATAAATTGCATATTCAGTTGTCCTTGACTTTCTTTCTTTTTGTGTCCTTTATTTTTTATCCATGAACAATATTAGAGAAATCTTCCGTTTTCTAGGAGTTATGCGAAATGGGAGAGATCAGTTTTTGCCATCTATAAACCTTTATTAAAATAATTTCAGTGAGACATACAAACATAATAAAACAGTATACATCATTAAGTACAAACATAAAAAATACAAATGTACAAAGTGCAATGTGGTCATGTGATACTACAGACATGATAAGGATGTCAGGACACAATGCCACCTAAATACTAAGGAAATACATTCAGTCCAGTGGGCCTCATTCTTGTATTCCATGCCAGTTTGTACAGGTATGCGGAAATCGAATGCATACACAAGGTGTAGAAGCAGACATTTTATTATATCTATAAGTGGTCACAATTGATACCAGAACTGTTCTTACTAGGATGTAATAGTTTCTTCCAAAATCTGGCAATACTGTATTAGCAGCTATCAGAATGTACAGAGCCATCAGCCAAGGGGTACCCCAGAGGGAATCTAGAAACATATCAATTAATTAATATTCAGGGAGTAGGGGTAGGTGAATTTGACTCAGCTGATAAATGGATTTCAAGCCAAAATGAAGTAATACATGTAGTGAAGGGCAAAACCAAAATATTTGGAGAAAAGACCCCACAGACCTCAGGCAACTCCAACATACGGAAAGACGCCGTGAAACCATACACCATCTTAAAATTAATTCTGTCTAGTTTACCAATTAGTTTCTTAGATGCCTTTTTCATGTGGGACAAGGTCTTAAGCCATAAGTGAGTCAAACTAGTTAGGCAATTCCTTCTCCCATTGGAACATGTATGGTAATTTGATTGAGGATGCTGCAGTTACCAATTCGGACTAAGATGAGAAAATGAACCTGCGGGCATAACTGCTCTCAAGGCAGAAGAGATTTACGGCTGTGAAAGTTGAGATATCATAATCCTCCAAATGATTCATTTAAAAAAAATATGTTTACCTATAAGATACATAATTAATGCATGATACTCCTCCCCTCCATGCCCCCATACGCTTCCGTTCTGTGTCCCCCTTCCCATTCATCCATGTTTCTTCCCATTCTCCTCCATGTCCCCTACCCCTTCCATCAATGCCTCCCCTCCTCTCCTCCATGTCTTCCTACCCCTTCCATCCATACTCATCTTCCCTCCATGTCCCAATACCCCTTCCATCCATGCCTTCCCTCTTATCCTCCATGTCCTCCTACCCCTTCCATCCATACCCCTCTCCCCTCCATGTCCCACTTGCCCTTCCATCAATGCGTCCCCTCCTTCCCTCCATGCCCTCTTCCCTCCATGTCCCACCACTCTTGCATTCAAGTTTCCCCCCTCATGTCCACACTATCCCGACAATTGATTTTTGCGCTCCCGACGAGAACAGGTTTCGCCAATGGTTCGTTCACTTCTTAAATGTTAGCAAGATGTTTGTGGGAACCGGAGCAAACCGGCTGAATCCCACCATTGGTTAACATCTATCTCACCACCTCTTAAATTTCTTCCTATCGGTCCTACCTTTAGCTTTTATTTGTTGGTGCATGCTATACTGAATAAATGTAACTTCTCAGTTTTTATTTTCAACATGCTCCAACTTATGCATGTACTACTTACTATAAAAGAGGCTTTGTTCATCTGTATGCAATCTTTATTACATAAAAGATGCTTGAATAATCTATATGAATACTCTATATGTGACTACATATGCCATATAATCTTGCTATATACAACAGTTATTTTTGTCTTAGGTCAGCTATGCTCAAACATATGTCACTATTCATGTTATCTCATCTTTTTTCACATTTTATGTTTGGCAATGTCACTACTACGAAAAAATGTTGGTTATACAAATGTCTCAATAAAACATTGAGTTGCAATAATGAAGATATGTGTCGCACTTAATTACAGCAGTTACCCGGTGCTCCGGAGCAGGACCAGCAACCCCACAACGATAAGACAAAAGAAGAAATTCTCCAGGCACTCAAGGTTTTCAAACCACAGGCAGTTTTAATAGAAAAGAGCAGCAACATTTTGATCTGCTAAGAGGTCTTTGTCAAGCTAACACCACATTGTCAAAATAAGTGTATATATATGTATATATATATATCAAACAGTGTAAATGATCAACCTATAATTAACTTACACATATCTCATTTATATTAGTAATTAACACAAATCATGCAAATAAAAAAAAATATATAAGACCATTAATTTATTAATGGCTTACCCATGTGTGTTCCAGGAAGGAGATACAGGAGAAAATAGTAATGAAGCATAAAAGAAAATGAACAAAACAAAACGCTAATCGAAGTACAAAGCAACACTTCTGGTCAAATGGAATGCAAAAAAGTGTTTCCTATTGCATGAAACACAAGAGGAAGAGAGTAAGTGTACAGGGTCAGCTTACAATAACGCTAATCCAATCAGAGGGAGAAGGAGTAATCTTAAAAAAAAAACAATGCCTGCTCGTACTTTCATATGCACGAAAGGCATATTAAGGAGCTCACAAACAGAGAGTAAGAGCTGCCAGTCGTACGGCACATGCAATGGGTTGAACTGGGATCTATATGCGTATGCGTGCGGCTGAAGGAAAAAACAGGTGTGCGAAACGCCAGTACTAAGGCGCATGCGTAACATAAAGGCTGCATAAAGGCATACGTATACACCAGAAAAGGGGAACAGAACTCCTAAAGATTACAAAGGAAAAAGCAAGGAAGAAAAAGGAAAAAGAGGAAAAAAGAAGCTAAATAAAAGAAAAAGATAAAAAGAAAATAACAAAATGAACCAAATAAATGATAAACTAAAGGCAAAAGAAAAAAGAGAATAGAGAAAAATAGAGAATAGAAAAAAATAGAAAGAAAAAAAGAAAATAAATTATTATTCTTTTCTTTCTCTATTTCTCTTTTCTCTTTTTTTATTTTATTTTTCTTTTAGTTGATTTATTTATTTCCTTTAGTTTAGTCAAAAACGAAGGAGCAGCTATGCACTAAAATGCGCATTTGGAATTTTGATTTATTTTTTCACTGGGCACTTTTAAACACTCTTATTTAGTCGTCTAGTTTAGTGGTAGTGTGATTTCCTTAGCTTAGTTTAGCTATAGATGGTAATAGGTTGCTGTCACTTCAGCAACTGAGGTATCCTCTGACCTTTTCTTATTTATCTTCTTTTGTTTATCTCGTTTTCCTGTTTTTTCCTACTACTGCAGTACCTTGAGATTCATGGTTCTATAGCCACAGCTGGTTCCCCTATTTAACACTATAACGTCTTAAAGCATAGAATTTAGCAGGGCTAACCATAGAGATATATTAACCAAGAGATCCTCTATTTAAAATATATAAATATTTGAGAATACAATATAAAATAAGGATTGTCTTGGATGCAATAACATTTTGTCTTTTTAGATATTTATTAAATAAAAATATAAATATAGACATATAAAATCCATTACAATAATTTATAGCAGAGTTTATAAGAATAAACAATATGCTTGCAATATCATTAAAATAGAATAACATACCCTCCTGAACATGTCATCATGTCAGCCTCTCAGTCATTATTAGAGTTGAGCGGACACTGGATGTTCGGGTTCGGCGGGTTCGGCCGAACTTCGAAAAAAAAAGTCCGGGATCGGGATCGAACTTGACCCCGAACTTGACCCCAAACCCCATTGAAAACAATAGGGACCTGAACTTTTGGGCTCTTAAAAATTTTTTGGAAAGGGCTAGAGGGCTGCAAAAGGAAGTAAAATGGGGGTAAGAGTAGGACAAGTGCCCTGCAAACAAATGTGGATCGGGAAATCACTTAAAATAACATAAAGATTTCAAATAATCCGATCCCATTCATTGCCGCGGCTGCATCTTGCAGCCACTTAGTAGTTAACTCCCTAATTCCCACGGTTTCAGGGAGCTATCTACCAAAAGGCTGAAAGACCTAAATTGGTCTTTCAACCAAATTTACTAATAATAAGTAAAGATTTCTTAGTATTAGTAAATTCAACCCCTACTCGCTGTACCGCGAGTAGGGGCATATCTATTAAACAGTGAGTAGCCTGTGGCTGCTCACTGTAAAAAAACAAACAAAAAACTATTGCCCCCACCCCTGTGCGACGGGTAAGGGCCCTAAATAAGAATGTGGAGGGGGAGACCTACTGTCCTCCCCCCCGACCCCACCCCTGAGCGGCGGTTGAGGGCCCTTAATAACAATAGGGGGGGCATACTGTCCTCCCCCCGGCCCCCACCCCTGAGCAGTGGGTGGGGACCATATATAAGAATGTGGGGGGGACCTACTGTTTTCCCCCCAGCCCCCACCCCTGAGTGGTGGATGGGGGCCATAAATAAGAATGTGGGGGGGACCTACTGTCCTCTCCCTGGCCCCCATCCCTGCGCGATGGGTGGGGGCACTAAATAACAATAAGGGGGGGACCTACTGTCCTCTCCCCCTGCCCCCACCCCTGTGTGATAGGTGGGGGCCCTAAATAACAATAAGGGGGAGACCTACTGTCCTCCCCCCTCGCCCCCACTCCTGAGCGGTGTGTGGGGGCCATAAATGAAAATATGGGGGGGACCTACTGTCCTCCCCCGGCCCCCACCCCTGCGCGGTGGGCGGGGGCCCTAAATAACAATATGGGGGAACCTACTGTCCTCCCCCCCCGGCCCCCACCCCTGAGCGGTGGGTGGGGGCCATAAATAGGAATGTGGGTGGGGACCTACCGTCCTCCCCCCGGCCCCCATCCCTGAGCGGTGGGTGGGGGCCATAAATAAAAATTGGGGGGGACACCTATTGTCCTCCCTCCTGGCCCCCCACCCCTGAGCGTCGGGTGGGGGACCTAATTAAAATTTAACGCCCCCAGGTGACTAGGGGTCCCCAAACCCCTAGTCACCTCCCTCCCCCCCAAAAAAATAACCCCTACCTACAACCCTCATCCTAAAAACAATGAAGGGGGACCCTTATCTGAATACCTTCTAAACTCTTCTTTTTTCAGCCCCCAAAAATGCTAAATAAAAATCCATAATAACCGACGCACCTGGGGGGGTTAAATTTTTATTTAGGGCCCCCACCCGCTGCTCAGGGGTGGGGGCCGGGGGGGAGGACAGTAAGTCCCCCCTTATTGTTATTTAGGGCCCCCACTCGCCGTTCAGGGGTGGGGGGCTGGGAGGGAGGACAATAGGTCCCCGCCCTTATTGATATTTAGGGCCCCCACCCACCACTCAGGGGTGGGGGCCGGGGAGGAGGACAATAGGTCCCCCCTTATTGTTATTTAGGGCCCCCACCTGCCGCTCAGGGGTGGGGCCGGGGGGGGCAATAGGAGGGGAGAATGTATTTTTTTTAACAGTGAGCAGCCACAGGCTACTCACTGTTTAATAGACATTCCCTTACTCGCGGTATAGCGAGTAGGGGCATAATTTAACAATACTAAGTAACCAGCTTATGTAGAGGCTGGGTCACATGCTGCACTGGCCAATCACAGCCACGCCATTAGTAGGCATGGCTGTGATGGCTTCTAACGGCACATGAGTCAAACGCTTGTCGATTGGCTGCTCTGCAGCCTTTCAAAACGCGCCATTAAATTGCCAAACACCGAACTCGAACCCGAACATACACTGAAATGTCCTTGTTTGGGTCCGGGGTCCAAAAATCGTAATGTTCGATACGAACCCGAACTTTTCAGTTCCCCAGTACCCAGAGGACTCCTAAAGGTAGGGGCAACAAGCAATACAATTAATTTGTGAATGTGTGTGTAAGACTGTGTAAGTATGTGTGTGTGTGTGTGTCTGTCAGTGTGTGTGTGTCAGTAAGTGTGTGTGTCTGTCAGTGTGACTGTCAGTGTATGCGTCTGTCAATAAGTGTGTCTGTTATTGAGTGTGTGTCAGTGTGTGTCTGTCAGGGAATGTGTGTTTTTGTCAGTAAGTGTGTCTTTCAGTGAGTGTGTGTGTCTGTCAGTGTGTGTTTCTGTCAGTGTGTGTGACTGTCAGTAAGTGTGTGACTGTCAGTGTGTCTCAGTTAGTGCGTGTGTCTCAGTTAATGTGTGTGTCTCAGTTACTGTGTGTGTCTCAGTTAGAGTGTGTCTGTCAGTGTGTGTGTTTTAGCAGTGCCCTAGTCATAGCAGGGACTCTTCTCTGCTGGATCCACCAAAGTACAATCAGGAATAAAAAAATCACCAAAGAAATATCCCACCTTCTCCCCAGCAACTGGACGCACACAGTTCTAGCAGTACAACTGAACTTTATTTGGCCACACACGGCTTTTATGCCCAGTCCCCTACAAGGGGTTTACAACACAATAAAACAGGGGTTTCAATCCCAGGATCCTCTCTGCCTAAGAGATAACTGCATGAGAAAAACACACTCTAATTTAATTTTCTCTCAGGTACAACATATTGTACCTGCTCTACATAAGCAGTCTGTGTGTGACTCTGTACCTGCTATTGTTTACCTATGTTTTTATGTGACTGAGTTTGTTGTGTGTTTATGCATGGGACTTTATGTGTCTTTTAATTTATGTGCCTCTGTGTTTTTTTTTTTATGAATTGTTATAACTGTGTTAATGCATGTGTATATCCGTGACTGTGTTTTGGCATGTCTGTGTCCATGATGTTGTGTTTCTGTGATAATTGTGATGGTGTGTGTTAATTCATGTCTGTCAATGTTATTCACTAAAACAGTTGTCAAGAATTCAATGTTTCCAGACTATTTTGTCATCCTTTTTGAATTCCTGACAATTCTCACTTTTGTAAATAATCCAGTATGAATGTATGTGACTTTGTACGGTGGTATGTGCCTATGTATGTGGCAGCGTTTGTCTGTGTATTTATGTGAATGTGTGCATATCTATGTACACATGAGATATGATCTGTGGATTTATATGTATGTGTATTCAGGGCCGGCCCGTCCATAAGGTGGCACAAGCGGCTGCCTTAGGGTGCACCGGCCTGAGGGGGCGCTAGATTAGAGTGACCAGCAGGAGGTGGGTGCATAGCGCTCCCTCCTGCCAGTCACTCTGTGTAGTGTGGCCGAGCAAAGCAGTGCTATGTGCTTTCTTTGCTGCTCCGTAGTCAGTACAGGTCAGAGTACCACTGCCTCCTGTTACTTCAGGTGGCTGTGGATTTTCAATTACTGTATTAATTTATTAGTTATATTATAGTTGCTGTATTTATCAGTTATTACTGTATTGATTTATTTGTTATATTATAGTGCTGTATTTAACAGTTATTACTTTATTGATTTCTTTATTTACTGTATTTACGGTATTTTTCAGTATTGATTCATCTATTTTATATTGCATTTACTGCATTCATCTGTTTTCATCTGTTTTGGGGGCTTTCTTCCCTCCCCTCCCTCTATCTACCTTTTTCCCAGCGTTTTTTTTTTGTCTTGCCTACCTTTCTCTTCCCCCCCGTTGCTCGTACGGGTGGCGGCCGCCGGAAAGCAGTCCTCCGACCGCTTCCCGTTGCCGACTGCCGGGACCACGGTATAAGACTCCGGCGGTCCCACGTGTTTGATCCCACCCGCTGGCTCTGTCCGCCGAGCGGAATCCTCTGCTTCCCCTCACCCGGAGGTCCCACGTGTTGGATAGCCTCATATGCAGCTCCCTTGTGGCACAGTGAGCAGTGACTAGCGTCTGTATGAGGGAAACAGGGGCTCTAATCCCACCAGAGGTAGACATTCTGACTCGAACAGTTATTACTGTATTGATTTCTGTATTTATCAGTTTTTACTGTATTGATTCATTTATTTTATATTGCATTTACTGCATTCATCTGTTTTGAGGGCTTTCTTCCCTCCCCTCCCTCTATCTACCTTTTCCCGGCGTTTTTTTTTGTCCTGCCTTCCTTTCTCTTTCCCCCCATCGCTCGTCCGGGTGGCGGCCGTCGGAAAGCGGTCCTCTGACCGCTTCCCGTTGCCGACTGCCGAGACCGTGGTGTAAGACTCCGGCGGTCCCACGTGTTGGATACCACCCGCCGGCTCTGTCCGCCGAGCGGGATCCTCTGCTTCCCCTCATCCGACCCACGCTTCCGCTTGCGGTTTTTGTGTTCCCTCGGCGGGAGCGGCGTGGGTGGGGGTGGGGAGGTGTTCTCTACACGCACATTTAGGTGGCTGCTCCCAGCCTCCGGGCATGCATCTCCCCCCGTCCACGTGGTCAGACAGGGGTGGTGCCGGCTCGATACCGGGTCTTTGCAGCAATAGTGCCTTTGGTTGGATGCTATATCCTGCAGTGCCCCTCAGATTGTAAACAGGCACGTGTTTGCTTTGTGGGGGAGATTGAGCCCCCCACGGACGTATTAAAGGCGGAAACTGGAGTATCCGGTGCATGTTGTATGTCATAATTATAGCCTTATCTGCAGCTCCCTTGTGGCACAGTGAGCAGTGACTAGCATTGGTATGTGGGGGTTCTAATCCCCCCAAAGGTAGACATTCTGACTCGAGCATCAGTTCGGATATCTATAAGTAATGACTTAGCTCCATTTACTGATTAGGCAGGTATTTCTTTGCCTTGGTATAATACTGTTTTGGTCCTATATATATATAGGAGGTTTGCTTTCAGTGCTCTGTTTTTCTGCAAGTTGATTTATTAGCAATTATATGTGGTTGTCCCCCTAGGACAGGGGTAGGCAACCTTTTAGCAGCACTGTGTCTGAAATAGGATTGTGATGTCCCTTAGCGTGCTGGTCCTATTTTTTTTAAAATTGAGGTGTGTATGTTGCCGTATTCTGCTTGTTATTTATACTGTAATTGCTTTGTATTTGTACATATATGAGCTATTATATTGTATATGTTCATGAGTAGTTTGTGGTATCGTGTATGATACCTATGAATGTGGGCTGTGTATGGGGGCTGCTTGTGGAATTGTGTGTGTGAGTATGTCACATTGTGTGTGTAGCGGAACCAACCTCACCACTGGCCACTGGAGGAGCCTGGTCGCCCACCTCCTGCCGCTGGACTATAGCCCCATGTTTAACACTGTTCTTTTCCCCTGCAGAAAGGCTGGTTCGTGCCTTTCTGTGGACTGTTAAAGTCACGAACACCGCTGAGCCGCCAACCACCCTTCTCCTACCTGCAGTCAATTATCCAAACAACGGTCCATTTGGTACTTTACTGTTTAACCCATGCTACCCCAGATAGCTATGCCATGGAGCCCAGTCGTATACTGAAAGACTGTATGAAAGACTTTGGCTCCATGGCGATTGAACTGTATGTATGTGATCTGAGCGCCTTTCGGTAATAATGTGCGCTCAAATCTAAGCTATCTGGGGATAGGTAGAATGTGTATGTTCTATGTGATAAATGTAACAGTGTGTATTTTAATGTCTTTTATTGTCCTTTGTCTGCCATGTGTTTAATGGTGTTTTGCCTCTGTCCTTGGAGATAATTGGATTACTTGTTTGTGATGCATTGTGGGATTGTAAGCTTGTGATTGGTCAATGTCCAATATGTTTCCCAGTCTTCCATCTGGTCCCCTAGGAGAGTGTCCACCAGGTGGGAGACCTGCATAAAAGCTGGGCAGGTAGCCCCAGTAAATCAGTTCTACTTCACCTTCAATTTGGAGTGCCGTCTCTTATTGGGGGAATCTGCTACAGGGATTGCAGTGCTTGTCATACTCTCTTGCTATATTCACTCCTAAGTTCTTGTAAGAGCTTGCTCCTGTCCTGTTCTCTGAAGGAGTCCACGGTGGTTATGGTGTTGGCTAGAGTGCTTGGAGCCCCCAGGAAGCGATAGGAGCATCCTTCAATGGAGGTACCCAGTCAGAGTGCCAGGTGATCCATTACAGTGTGTTTGGTAGTGTATGTATGTGTGGGGCTGTTTGGGGTATTGCATGTGAGAGGCTGCATCTGAGATCACTTCCTCTACATGCTGCAATGCATAAATTGAGGATTGTCCTTCACCACCTTTTCGTATTAGCAGATATCTGAAGTTTCACTGGGACTCCTAATGGGACAGAGCCTGTTTTGGCTCTAGCAGCCTTGAGTGCCGTGCAAAGACACCTCGAGTAGGTTGCCTACCCCTGCCCTAGGACCTAGTGTTCGGCTTCAGGTTTTTGCCCACACTGTTATATGGACAAATATACTATATGTATTGACACAGATGCCCTTGACCTCGGATTACATTATAGGTCCAGTTGATTTTTAGTATTCTAGTTAATTATTTTTGGGTCTATCCACTATACGGTGAGTTGGCATTTTCACCAAATCACCTCTGTACCCTGCCTACACTGCCTTGTTTTGGCCCTGGACTGCTCCACGGGGTGTTGGGAGTCGGTGACGCGGAGACCCTGCTATTTTACTATATATTTATAGGTATGCTAGATGCCTGTTTCGATACATGGGTTGTTCACCACCTCTGATGCTAGTATCGTGACAGGCGTCCCTGTTTATTATTTCTACAGCGTTGCTGCCCCTTAGCTGGAGCGCATGTTATTTAGACAGACTAGATGGTTTTAAAGCACCACGCACCGCTTTGGTTTACCAAGGGTACCTATAGGCAGAGGACCTCCCTTCTGGACGCAAGACCCAATATTAACTAGACCTTCACGGACCTGCCAATTCTGTACCACCAGTGGATCCTTCTATTACGGGGGATTATACAAATTTCCCATTACTGCTAGCCTACAGAACTATCCTCAAGCACTGCCGCCTAGACATGCTCGTTGGCCTGCCTGGGCTGTACCGCACCGATGGGCCTGCTTTGACTGTGCTGCACCGATGGGCCTGCTTTGACTGTGCCACACTGATTGGCCTGCTTTGTCTGTGCTCCTTGATTGGCCTGCTTTGTCTGTGCCCCATTGATCTGGCCTGTGCTGGCTGTGCCAGGATGTCTGCATGCCAAGCCTACTGCCACATACTCATGCTTGTGCATTGCATGCGCTGCCCAACTTGCCTCGGTCACTAGATGGGGTCCTGCCCTGATTTTCCCTGCCGCTGACACTTGTCCTCTATACTCCTAGAGGTCACTTTGCCTGGGACCGCTGCACAGGAGAACCATTATCCGGGAAAAATGCGCATGCGATGACTACCATGGCAGGGACCGCCTCCGTGGAATTAGGCTTCAGCCTCCCTAAAGCTTATCAGGAGTGAAACGCTAGAGGGCCCACCTTTTAAATGGCAGGCGACTTGAATGAGTCAGACTCTCTTAGATGAGAGCAGGCAAGTGCGCATGAGCACTATTGGAAGGGTGAAGGCCCCGAACCAGGCTCCCGGAAGGATAAGACTCCGGTGGAGCGCTAGCCCTGCTGCAATCGGCCAGACGGCACTCCACTGCCTATATGGCGCAGGGGAGGCAATGACCACCGGACGCGGCAGTAACCACCTTCTTAAAAAAGGCAGATGACTTGAATGAGTCAGAGTCTCCTAGAGGAGAGCAGGCAAGTGCACATAAGCACTACTGGAAGGGTGAAGGCCCGGAACCAGACACCGGAAAGATTAGACTCCAGAGAAGCATCTAAACCCGATACGATCGGCCTTGACAGCCAGACGACACTACCTATGTGGCACAGGGGTGAAGGTCCCCGTAACCTACCCCCCCCTGCCATGGCCGCCCTAGCTGAATGGCGGGCGGACCGGTCCCCCTCGGAGGGAGAGGACAATGGGGATGTGGACTAAGATGACGGCCCCTAGTCGCACAATGAGAAGGAGAACAAAGCCCACTACAGGGGCCCCCGACGACCGTGGAGGAGGAGATCATTTCATGTGTCTCCTTATATGAACCCCTGTTCGACCCTCAATTCATTGCTCACCTGGTTTCTTTGGAATGGTCTCGGCCCTATCTTAAAAGCTATTTGAACTGCTGGAGGTGCTTGGGATAAAGGGATCTGAACCCCTTGTAGTCCCCGCACGAGTCTACGATTGAAAGTATATCCATTAGTTACTTTGGATTAGACGCGGTCCTCAAGAAACTTCTTGGGACCGCAGGACCCATTCCTGGTAAGGGGGGCTCAATTTTCTCCCTGGTGAGATAAGTATCTGGTGCATCATTCATTTGGGCGATAATACAATACTGCAGGGCGAACCTGACGTAGTTGGGTCTGGTACGGATTACCTAATTTTGCTAACGCTTTTATAGGGTTCGAGTATTGTTCGGTCACTTTTTTAACCGGGGACTGTTGTATTATTTAGATTAGGTAGCGCGTACGACTTTTTTCGGCAGGCCTCGCTCTGCTTAGAGTTCCCTTCGAGCATACGTGCGGGTTCATGGGGATGTGAGTCCTTTACAATTCCCGAGGACGGGTATTCATCTCCCCAGGGGCTACACGCATTTTTGTCGTGCTCCTATTGTGGGTTCTGTCGGGTTTTTGCCCATTCACTGACTCTGGATTTATTTCCTTTATTATTCCTTGGTTTTTCTCTCAGATGGGTTCAGAGGTTCGGACCTTAGTTGGTCTATCGGCCCTAGTCGAACCCGAGGGTAATATTCTTATCTTGGTTGCGCGCCCACCTTTAGGCGGCGTTCGACGTCACCATTTGTTTAGACGGTTCTTTCCTTTTCTCGCCCTTCATGTATCGCTTGGTTGTGGTTGGCATTGGCGGGGCATATAGGTTTTTTTGATTCACTTCAGTCAGTAACACGGTGACTTCAGGTACCGGCATGGCGGGTGCTTTTCTCCAAGACATCATACACTTTCCTGCCATTACGAGGAGCTATCTTCGCAAAGTTTAGGTTAGTACGACAGATCGTGTTTCTTTGGTCTTTGCTGTCTGAGCGTTAAAACAGCAAATATGAAGCCTCCTGTCATGCTATAAAATTGTAGATTATACTAGCAATAGTGTAACTATAATCTTAATTTTATTAATGACAGGAAGCGAATATTTCCCCCCAGTTTTTTCACCCTACCCTGTTTCCGTGTGGGTTTCTTGACCTCTTTAGGGGATAGACTTTTTTTCCAGTTCCGGATTAAGGTAGGTCAATTATTTGCCTTCCTGAGGGAGGTCAGGGTGTGATTTCAGAGATATTGACCTGTCCTATTTGATTATGTTATTACTTTAGAGATATTGTACTGTCTTTGTTTATGGGTACTCATGTTTTCACAGTACGTTTCATTCTAGATTGTACTGTTAATAATCTATGATGGGTATTCAGGTGTTCACAGTACCTTTCATTCGATGTTGTACTATCGGTAATTGAGCATGGGTATTCATGTTTTCACAGTACATTTCATTCACTAATCTGTGTTTTGACTCTGTTTATATCATTTCAGTTTTATGGTTCATCTACTGATCCCGATTCAAGATTTTCTGCAGTATAAAATTCAAGTTTAAAGGTTTGACTACGGTTCTTAGACCCAGATCTTCTTCAGGATAAAGGTCAATATTTCATCCACTGGCTATCATCATTGCATTCATCGTATTATTATGTTTTCTTCTGTTATATTTAGTAGTTGTGTATTGTTCATGTACTTTAATTTGTTGCAGCGTGAAAGAGGAAATAGTTGGTTGGCAGGAACCTTTTATGGAATTCTGACTTTTGTCTTTGGTGTTTTTCTCTCTATGTTAATGTACTGCTGTGGAGTTCTAGTAAAGAGAGACTTAAGCAAATATTAATCTCGTGTCATTAATAAAATTAAGATTATACTTACACTAAAGCTAGTATAATCTACAATTAAAGAAAATGTATTGCACAGGGAATTGATTATCCTTCTGTGCAATTGGTGTAATAATTAAACTTGATAAGTGGCACATAGTATTTGATTATCCTTCTGTTGTAGATAATTTACTGCAAACCAATTAGTTTGAATGACTATCTGTTCCTGTCCAAATTAAAGATAATAAAGTTGCGTGCACGCAGAAGTAAATTCACACTGAGACACAAAGTTCAGGTTAATGAAAGAACTTCGGAGAAGTTTAATGGCTTCTGACAGAAAATGGGTGCGCAGACCCTTTTAAAGGCATTATTACATCACTGAAGAATTCAAGATAACAGCAAATAGACACTATTGATTGGTCCAGGTGTTAAGTGGTTAGTTAGATACCCTCCTATCAAGAGGTGATGTCATCCTTGACACGGGAGTGGACACAAGATGTAGACACCATCTTGTTAGCACGAGGTGTTCACTCGATGGGAGGGGTGCTTTGGCAGCCATTTTGAGTAGTTAGTATTGTTAGCTTCAAGGTTCTTTTAGTAAATACACATTTTATTATTCAGCACATTTCCTCCTGACAAAGCATTAGCTTAGATAATTTCAAGAATTCTATAATTCTACAACAGTCCCCCCTTAAAATGTTAGTTACTAAAAGATAAACTTTATTTGTTAGTATCAGAAGATGTGTTAGCCCAAAGACACAGAAACCCCATGACCGCTGACTTAGTGTTAATGCAAAGTGCAAGTCTATCCCTCTCTTGACCCTAACAGGCTGCAGCACATCCGTCAGTACGGTTCAGGAACACTCTTCACTCCGCTGGTAACCCATAGTGGCTTATCCACTACTTCTCCGTACGGCAGTCTACCCATAAAGACGGACGCTGTCCCTGTACTGTCCCTTCCTAGACTTTCTGCACTTCATCAGTATAAGGGAGAGTTTGTAGCGGAATACAGGGTGATGTGAGATCTTGATCATCGATTGTCAGATGAGTGAAGGTTGGTGTTGCTTGGTCTACAGTTTTCTGCAGGAATTTCCTTAGGCATGGGAGGACACAACAAATGAGAAGAGCGAGAATAAAAAGAAAAATTAGTAAGGCAATACCAATCTGGACTAAAGCTCTCTGCCAACCAGTCATCCAACCAAACCATTTTTCCCAGGGATCAGTAACTCCAGAGTTTCTCTTTAACTCTTCTGAGAGTCTATTTAATTTAGCTATGGCCAGAGTGACTTTACCATTTGGACCTGTGTTTTCTGGGATATAAGTGCAACAAGTCATGGTGTCAGGTAGTATTTTACATACACCCCCCTTTTCAGCTAGAATCATGTCTAAGGCCATTCTGTTTTGGAAGGTCATCTGGGATGTGGCCTGCAACTGCTCGGCCAGGCCCTGGAGGGCATCCCTGGTGTAGTTGACAAAACGCTGTTGGTTGTAATAAATGTAGTTAATCCAATTAAGGTTTTTTTTTGGCAGTGACTATGGTAAAAAGTGATTCAAAACCTACAGCTACTTCATCTCTAGCTTTAAATTCATTAGGCACCCCCCTAGGTACCCCAATGGCATCTATGTAAATGTGGGGGTCAAAACTGCCTTTTACTGGGGTTTCGCGCCTCACTCTGGCTGGTGTATGTGGAGGGTCGTATGTGTCATGATGATTATCAGAAATAATATGAATGGGCATGATAACTTTGGCTAGGGTACACTCACCCCACCACTCAGTTTCCAGCCTAGATCTTAACTGTAGATCCCCACATAACCAGTAAATATCCCCCAATGACCTGGTATGGTGTTGCAACAGGCGTATAGGAACAGTTCTGTAAGTGGCGCAATAACCTTTAGAAAAATTACCCATGAGTTTACCAATCCCGTCATACATGGCATAACAAGTGTAATTACCTCTATAGACTGTGATTCCATCTGGTGGCTTAACATTTTCAACTAAGAGAGGGTATTCTGCCATCCATGCCATGCAGAGGGACCTATTAAAGTCATATTGGTAGGCAAAAAGGCTTAAGAAGCAATCTTCTATCTCTAAAGGGAGAGTTAGGGGGACGGTGCCAAGGTGGGGTCGGGCACCGCCACATACATAACATGCTGTTTTATTATGTTTGTTGGCATTATACCTCATCCATTCTAACCACAAATTAATGTCATTGAATCCAGTTTCAGCGGCCATGGTATCTTCAAAAGTGGGGTTAGCGATGGCCATCATATCTTTAAAGGACTGGATATGTGGTTTTAGCGGATTTGGGACCATATGATCAGCCCCTTGCCACTCTGGAGAGTGGTACATATCTCTGAGGTAGAAATGACCTAATTTTTGTAGGAACCTTTCTTCCAATACATTCCCATTACATATCGGTCTGCATCCTCGGGGCCAGGATGTTCAATATTTAACATTAATTTCATAGGGGTACTTCCTCCAGGCTTTCTTAAAGTCATTCTTTGAAGGAGGGATCTACCCTGGTTGTCTATCTTAGATAAAGCACTTTTGGGTTTATAACCCCAGGCAGGCCCAGTATTCCATCCCGCAGCCCCCCAGTAGTTACAGTCATAACCCCATTGTTCATCTACTACACAAACGTAAGGGTCTTTTGCTTGTGGTATATCTTTATAAATGGCTTGAATCTGTGACTTAGGGAATGGGCATTCTACAATATCACAGTAATCAAAGGTGAATGTAGCCACGTGGGTACATGATGAATTATACCAGAAAGTGTACCCACTAGCATCTTTGGTGATGGCCACCTGCTGGGCTTTAAGGAGGCCAACTAAGGAGATAATGTACCAGAGGCACATGGTTGCAGAGAGTTAGCTTCCTCTGGGGCAGGTGTCTTCTTGCAATGGGAAGCGTGGATCCAGTTAGGCCTTCCGGCCAATTTGACAGAGGTAGGGGAGATCAGGAGAACTTGGAACGGTCCGTCAAATCTTGGTTCCAGGGTGTGTTTTCGCACAAATTTCTTGACCAGAACCCAGTCACCAGGGAGCAGACTGTGGTTGCCCGTATCAGAATCAGGATCTGGAATTGAAGAGAAAACTTGGGCATGGATTTTGTTTAAAGCATTTGCGGGTTCAGTTACATAATCTACTAAAACATCAGTTTGAAGTTGTAGTTGTTGGGGAAAATAGCAACCTAGCCTAGGTGCAGTCCCAAATAGAATCTCATATGGGGACAGTGAGGTAGTATTTTTGTACAAGAGCATTCATTAGATCCTTTGATAAATGTGCAGGTCCGTGTGCCCATTGTACGACTGCTGGGTACAAATTCTTAGGGAGGCAGAAATTGAGGTTGTTGGAGTACACTCCATCCTTCAGAACTGCCCCTTTCTGTTTCCACTTCTGTATTTCTTCAGGGGCAACTGTAGCCTGTTGTTCCCGCAGGATTTTCAGGTCAGTTGGAAGAGTCTGCAGAGTAAATATGGGAGTTTCTTCATTTCCGGACACTCTTCTTTCCACTTCCTGTGGTTCTCTTGCAGCTTGTTTTGCAGCCTGATCAGCTAGATGGTTGCCCTTTGCTTCATCTAAGTCCAACTTCCCATGTGCCTTTACCTTCAGAATGGCCACTTCTTCTGGGAGTAGGAGGGCATCCATCAGCTCCTTGATTGCAGAACTGTGCTTGACTGGTGTACCGGCAGTGGTAAGAAATCCTCTTGTTTTCCAAATTAATCCGAAGTCATGAGCCACGTCCAGTGCATATCTTGAATCTGTGTAGATATTGGCGCGCTTTCCTTCAGAGATCTTGCATGCTGAAGTCAGGGCTTGCAATTCAGCTTCTTGTGCAGACATTGTTGATGGTAAAGATGATGATTTGACAATTTCATCTGTTGTGGTTACGGCATATCCTGTATGGTATCTTCCTTCTTCATCAGCATATCTTGAGCCGTCCACAAACAGGGTGAGATCGGGATCTACCAATGGGTCTTCATGCACAGTTGGTAGATGTGTTGTTTCCATTTTCATCTGTTCAAAACAGTCATGAGGTGTATCTGGGTCGTAGTCATTCACTATGGTTAAATCTTGGAACTCATTTTCCAGGAAATGACGTGGCCATGCTTTTAGGTGGTCAGTTGTTGGATATTTGACAACACCATTTTCCTGTAGCTGTGATTCGTCCATAGTGGCCCATGCTTTTGCCATAGGCCCAAGATCATTCCATGATATTGTTTTCAACTTGGTCACAGGGACATGTGGAATGACAGTGTCCCAATGACGGTACAAATACTTGAGTTCCGGAGGTAGATGAATCAAGACCATACTGTTGCCTTCAGAATCACAGTAGAAGTCTTGTGCAGTGAGTTTTACTTCGACCAGATGATAGAGTTCATCTTCATAGCAGGGTTCAGGAGTGATGTTTGGTTTGTACCACATGGTACAAAAGGCATATCCTGCTCCGTCATGAAGGAGTGCTTGTCCATCATGAAAGGATAGGTTGGGATGCATTTCCTTCTTGATGGTGCCAGTGAGAAGAAAAACATAAGTTTCGTCCATGATGAATCCGTAGGATGAATCCGTAGTATACACCCCCCTCAGGGAGTGGCAGAAGAGTGGACAGATTGAGAACTTGACATCTTTGAAGGGTAATGTTGTCAGGCAACAAAAGATGACATTGAAGGCGAAGATGCCTAGCAGGAGTAACATGCTTAAGTTGGACCTGGTTGACTATGGCAGAAATGTCACGAGGGGCCAAGACAACCAGGGGGTGGCCAAGGACAAGATCTCCAGTTCTTTCAATGAGCTCTTTGGCAGCAAAGACGGCCCGAAGGCAAGAGGGACGTCCTCTGGCCACAATATCCAGTTGGCAGAAGAAAAATTCAATAGGCCTTTGGCGGCCTCCAGGACCATGGGCCTGAGTGAGTACTCCTGTTGCATGGCCTTGTCTTTCAGAAACAAACAATTTGAAGGGTTTGGTATAGTCTGGTAGGCCAAGAGCAGGAGCAGAAGCAATAGCACGTTTGAGAGAACAGAAGTTGTCAAGGGCTTCTGTGGACAAGCAAAATGGGTCTGACTTGAGAGCATCATAGAGAGGTTGCATAAGGAGCGAGGCTTCTGGGATCCATGCTCGGCAATAGGAAATGAGGCCTAGGAAGGCGTGTAGTGACTTTGAGGTCCTTGGAGGTGGAATGTCCAGTACTGCTCTAACTCGGTCACGGGTGAGATGTCTGGTTCCCTGAGACAGACAATGGCCAAGGAAGATAACAGTAGGTTGGCAGAATTGCAGCTTGAGACGTGAAGCTTTACATCCTTGTTCTACTAGATAGCAAAGAAGATTAATTGAGCAATGTTCTGTTGTGGGTAGATCATCTCCACAGTAAAATGGGAAGGGAACAAAGAACTGTAGTGTCTTTTCGTGACAAAGGTGTATTTAATTGAACCTGGCCGTCTGCAGTGAGGGTGATGGATGCTTGGAGGCGGGATAGGACATCAGCACCAACACAAGAGACATCGGTGTCAGGCAGGAACGATGAGTCAGGCAGGTCTTGTTCTCTAAGAACACTTCGGGCTGCACCTGTGTCAACTAGGAAAGTGGTGGGCTGGCCCTCAATGGGTAAAATTACAGTAGCTAGAGGCCCCCCTTGTTCCCCTGAAGACACTGCCATAACAGGGGCATTAAGCATCAGTATGTTCTATCATTATAAATAATGGGTAATAGTAAGTGAAGTAAAGTTCCTATATGTCTTTGGATAAAACATTAACTATTGCGGTACTATCATTTATATTAATTAGACTATAACAATTATACCACCCTGTAACTAAAATGAATAACCAGTAGTGGCTGGGTTAATAAAACATGTCACAAACGCTTCTAATGCTAAACCATCATTTAAAGTAAAGGATGTTACTGTAAACCTACGATCTGTAACTAGCAAGATTCGATTAAGTAAAGATAAAATGTTTAAAATAACTTGCATTATTTGGCTATTTCCCTTGTTGCAAGATTAATCTGGATAATCAGCTGTTATGCTCTTATATTCGTGTCCAACAGATCTCATTTGTAGGTCACACCACAGTTGCAAATGACATTTTAGCAACCTTTTTTTTTTTTTTTTTTATCACGGACACATTTCTGATACAGGGAAACAAATGGCATGATTGTTTTAGTAATTATAATGTTTCTGTTCATAATATGTAGAGTGTAAGGAAAACAACATGTCTCTAAATAGGACGAGCATGATAGGGGTAGGCCTCATGATGGAGGCAGCCATGACAGGGGCGGGGAAGGAAATGACAGCAAGGGAGGAAGTGAGGTGACGTCCATGATAGGTGTGGGAAAGGAAGACAGGAGGTGTGGGCATGGTAAGGGCGGAAGTGACGTCACTTTAGAAGCAACCGTGACTGTAGATAGGTCACAGGACTGGCAGGGTCAATACACTATATTATAACTAATAAAATAAGTCAGAGAAGCAACATTCCGTTCTGCAAAATGAAATACTAAACTATGAACAGACCTGGCAGGTTAAATAAGACAGTTGAAAACATTATGCATTTAACAGCCCATACAGCTGTTTCTAGAAACATGTACTTCAACATAAAGGAAAATAAACTCACGTAATTCAACCAAATTCCCTTATCTTCCTCCAACCATTAATCACTTTCCTCTTCACATACTAGCTTAACTTCGCATATTCCCTCTATCCACATTGCATAGTTTTGCAACAAATCACGCTTGCCTTTACACTTAACACGTCCAAATATTCCTCTATTCTTGTATCAGATTCACTTACTTAACCTCCGTAATCAACACTGAGCTACATCCCTGACTCCCTGTCTTATACACCAGTCTTGGAGAGAATACTCAGAAAGGTGGAATGCATTCTTGTGAGCGAGCCCCCCCCACAATCTTCACTGCCTTATCACAAAACACAATTTATATATATATATATATATATATATATATAAACGGCAAACGGCAACAATAATAATATTATTACACAATTATAACACCATAACCTTTGAATTAGAATATTTTCCAGCAAAAATCCCGTCTCTAACTCTTATCAGTAGCTCCCGGAAATGTAGGCAAGCGGGGAGGAGGGGGGGGGGAAGGGAGAATGTGAGACAGTGCAAAAAGGGAGAGAGACTGCAGGCATGAAGATTAACCATGTGAGTGCTGTAAAGTAACAAGACAGAAGGACAGAGACTTATACGTTTGGAAACCAGAAATCTTTGACGGGAGAAACGGACTGGAGGTGCAGGGAGCTGCAGAGAGAGGATAAGGGTGACGAGATCTGTAGGACTGATGGGGGGGGGACCATGGTCAGCTACATTTCGGTCATTGCTGACGCGATGTTGGGAGTGGTCACCTCCTGGGCGCCATCATAGGGCGCTGGCTGGGAGGACTTCCCAGTAACACAATTATTATAATACACAAACAATCTTAAACCTTTGTGATCAATTTCTTCCTCAACCTATCCCTTTTGCTGAATAGCTCTTGCTACTCGGTACCAGGCTTCTGCTGTACAAACCAAATCTTGGTCCGACAGCTTCCCTTTCTTCTCTGTCAGTAACTTACGCCAGCTCTCTGGCTACAATCTGCCGCACAGAGGTACGGTAATTCCACATACTTTAGCAATCTTCCTCACTTTCTTAACCATCTCTTCTCCTTCTCTGTCTTCCACTAGATCACATGCTAACCAACCCTTACTGGGTTTATCTAACTTCTGTCCCATCCTCCCTATACAAGGCGTCCCAGATATAGAGAGAGAAAGGAACAGAACGTCTACCGTGCTCGACTGCTACTTTAAGAGCAAGCTCTTTAAGTACGTCTTCCCAAAACGTAGACTAGTCACTGATTCCGCCTACCCGTGGTAGCCGCGGATTGGAGCGTGGCGAGAAGTGTGTGACCAATCACTTCTCTCAACAGAGAAAGAGAAATAGGAGGGGAAAGTGTAAGTAGTACAGTGAGTAAGATAAAAGTAAACACAGGAATCTGTGTGACAGACAATTAAGACAATAACATTTCAAATAAAATACAGTGCATGCATCACAGTTCAAATAAGTTCAACAGTTTTATCCCTTGCCTTTACTTGTGTGGCCAAAAGCCACCTCCCTCAACCTCGTAGTGTCCCTGTTGCGGACCCACCCGCAAGTCTCACTACCAGCAGCCACAGGAAACAGCAACAGCTTCCAATCCGAATCCTGTATAGCCTAAAGAATTGGAATCTTACCTGCCTCAGCGCTCGAGGCTGGAATTTTACCAAGAAGAAGTGTCCGATGAGGCTAGCTAAGCAGTCAAAGTGACACTATGGGGAACCCCAGGAAGCAGTGAGTCTACACCCCTCCACAGATTCCCCCTACTCTTTTTCCTTACAGCCACAGCTATGTGGCTCCTAAAAGAGTTAAACAGGCAATAGAGGACCCCCAGGAAAACTTCCACAGGTCCATCCCCCTTTTTCCTTACTACCACAGCCACGTGGTACCTAAAAGGAGTTAAACAGGCACTTACACTCCCCGGGTACTAAGTTAAACACAAACCAATACAAACACACCCAGGCAACAGATAGTCAACATGCAGGTAAACTAGGTATCATTAACAATACAAAGACTCTGGGCAAGTTATTACCTGACTTTGATGTCCTCTCGGCAGCAGTCACAGACACTGGGATAGGTCAATCACAGGGGCAGGAACATACCGGCTAGGTGCTGCAGCAATCTCTACCGTGTATTCAGAGGTGATCAGGCTCTTTTCCTTCCCCCAGGATTCATCCCCCCCAGCATCTTCTTGGACAGCTGCCCAGGCAGGACATAGCCCAGAGCCCCACGTTATGGCGCCAGCTGTTGTAGATAATTTACTGCAAACCAATTAGTTTGAATGACTATCTGTTCCTGTCCAAATTAAAGATAATAAAGTTGCGTGCACGCAGAAGTAAATTCACACTGAGACACAAAGTTCAGGTTAATGAAAGAACTTCGGAGAAGTTTAATGGCTTCTGACAGAAAATGGGTGCGCAGACCCTTTTAAAGGCATTATTACATCACTGAAGAATTCAAGATAACAGCAAATAGACACTATTGATTGGTCCAGGTGTTAAGTGGTTAGTTAGATACCCTCCTATCAAGAGGTGATGTCATCCTTGACACGGGAGTGGACACAAGATGTAGGCGCCATCTTGTTAGCACGAGGTGTTCACTCGATGGGAGGGGTGCTTTGGCAGCCATTTTGAGTAGTTAGTATTGTTAGCTTCAAGGTTCTTTTAGTAAATACACATTTTATTATTCAGCACATTTCCTCCTGACAAAGCATTAGCTTAGATAATTTCAAGAATTCTATAATTCTACAACACTTCTATGCAGGTTGCAGCAATAATTAAACTTGATATGTAGAACATAGAAAGTGATTATCCTTATTTGCAGGTTGCAGCAATAATTAAACTTGATATGTAGAACATAGAAAGTGATTATCCCTATATGCAGGTTGATGCAATATTTAGATTAAGTATCCTTAAGGTTTCTCCAGAGCGTCCTGTAATAGTTGCAGAGATTGTAAGGATCAGCAACAAATAGAATGTTTGAAGTCTCTTTAGATAAAGGAGTCTTTGTAGGTAATTGATACTGAAGTAGCAGCGAAACAAGGGAGCTCCTTGTAGAGTCAGAGGTTGGTTCAAAAAAACTCAGAAATGTGAGTTTGGCCCAGCTTCCTTATAAAACAGGTGAATGAAGTGTCATCAGAATGGAAGGAGCTTACTTCCGAACAAGGAAATAACTTCTGGGGAGCAAAGTGACGGTAATTATATGACACATAGAAAACATGCCATGAATTTGAAAATCGGAAATGAATTTGGTGAAAAGCCCTTATTGTAAGATTTCCAAGTGTTGACCGAGAGTGCTAGGTGGGTTAGATTCTGTGTGTGTAATTATAAAACATTTAATCCATTAACAGGTCTCGGAATGAAGGGGCAGGAGTAGTCAGAGTCTCATGGTAAGTCTACAAGCAGAAACGAGACACGTGATCAGACGATACATTAGTGACCCCTGGGATGTGAATGCAAGGGAGTAAAAACTGGTAATTTTACCAGATGACAGGAGGCTTCCTATTTTGCATTAAACTCTCTTTACCAACTCCACAGCAGCAAAGAAAAGTGAAAACAAGCAAAATCAAAATGCAATAGGAAGTATAGTATCCACAGTGAATAGGCTCCTCCTCCTCTTTTGTTTTGCTGCTCCATCAGCAGACAGGTCAGAGTTTTTGGCTCTTCCCTTTACACACTTCATTATTGTGGTTTATTGTACTGTATTGTATTTTTTTATATTATTATTATTATTGTTTTTGTTACTACTGTTTTCCTTTCTACTTGTATTGTGGTTATATCCCACTTTTATGTATTTTTATTTCGTTCTTAGGGGACTCTCTCTCCTCCCTTCTCATCTGTCCCTGCATTCTTAGACTTTCTGCACTGTACGCAGAAAGTACGGGTCGGGCTCTCAGAGCATCCGTCGGTCTCTGCCGACGGATTGTTTTTCCTGTTACGAGGGGTAACTCTCACCCCCTCCCCACCCGTCCTCTCTCATGGCTACACTGCCGCACTTACCCGAGCCCTGCACGACCGGGTCTCATTCTAGGCTCCAGCGGTGGCCATCTTGGTTCTCGCATCTCGCGAGACTCGTGGCAGCCATCTTGGGAGTCCCACGAGCATCGCGTTCCTTCAGACACCCGGTCCTCAGTTTCACAGCTCCCTGCTTGTTGTTTACAGCTTCAAGGCAGAGGTCCATCAGGTCAGTTACAACCTGCATAGCCTGCACTATAGGGCTTACTACCCTGTGCATTTGGGGTAAGGCCCCTTATCTTTGGTGCTGCTTATTAAGGTGTACCTTGTGTCACCTTTGAGTGTCTAGGTGAGACCCAGTAAAATAAAATCCCAATATATTATACCCTGCTGGGGTAATTGGTACTGCTGGTACCACGTGCATTGCTTTTTCCTACACCCTGCTGGGGTATTTTAGTACTGCTGGTACTACTGTAAGAATCACTATATACCCTGCTGGGGTTTACTAGTACTGCTAGTACTAATTACACTAAATACTATACCCTGCTGGGGTTATACGGGTACTGCTGGTACTATCACTTTATTGTGATTAAAGCTAAAGTTTCTGACCTCTTGCCCATCACATGCCCTGTGCCACTATATACTACCAGTCCTTGCTCCCAGCTTTACACAATGAAAGCCTCCCAGAACACTGCTGACTTCCAGACCATGATTAATGAGGCCATTACCGCCTCTATGGAGAAAGCACTCTCCAAGGTTATGACGGCGTCCGCCGAACAGGAAAAATCCTCCAAAGCCCAACACTACGATTCTGATTCTGAGGCTTCAGAACCATGCACAAGGAAAGAGACCCTTTCTCGCAAACGCCACTGAAAGGGTGAAAAAAGGCAAGACATCCCTGGCAAGGGCAAGACACCAGCCAAACGTCACATAATGGTTCCACCTACCACCCCTACCCCACACCACCACTACTCGGAGGAGGAGGAAGACGACCGCACACGCTCCATGACCATATTAGATGAATGGCAAGCTGTAGCATTGGACTCACAAGACGACACTTGGGGCTCAGATTCCGGATCCCATTCTAGTTTCCTGCAGCGTACTTTCCTGGATGACCCCCTGAGGACCGAAGACTTGGAACCCACTCAAGAAGAGGGGGAAACCATCCTGACCCAATGGGTCAACGGCTGTTCGACCCAAGGAATATTAGACACCCACGCTCAGGGGACTGGACACCAAAGAGCACTAGTCTAAATTCATGCATGTATGGCTCCATAAATCGTTAGACAAAACTGTACGGAACCATCTATGGTCTGAGTGTCCTCGCCCTTCCCTACCCGATCACGTTGCCCAGACAGCGGAGTTCAATCAGGTCATGACCACCTTCATGTCACGGGAGGTCACGACCCCCAGAAAGGAGTGGAAAAAGGCTTCCGAGGGGTTCAAGACAAACCGTTGGACTCCATCGGCCCCCTCTCCAGCATTATTTTGGCAGACAACGCTTTCACAAGAGCCAACCAGTTCGACACCAGCATGGTGCACGATATGGGAATGGGCACAAAGATGCTTTTGCTTTGTAGGGAACACTAACGTTGCCCTCTCCTCTGAGAGGCGCAAAGCAGCACTATTCCGCATAGATAGAAAGTTGGTGGAATTAGGCACCAGGGAGCTAGGACCACTGGCACAGGGCAAACTGTTCGGAGATGCTTTTCTCAAAGACTTGCATCTATGGCTCCATAAATCGTTCATTAAATAAGGCACAGACTTTAATGAGGAGGGTCTTTAGGAGCAACCCCACCAAGGGTGTTTTTGGATGGGCTGGCCGCCAAAGGGGCCGCTCAACCAGCCGTTTCTGGCCTTCAGGCCCCCATTCAGCGAAACCTCAACCCTTCTACTCGGAGGTGGGCTACAGACAGCCATTCTCCTACTCCAGAGGAGCTGACAGAGGTCGTGGACGTGGTCATGGCAGAGCACGCTTCCCCACAGGTAAGTAAACACTTAACTCAAGTTTTCCTTCCCCATCAAACATCTGGCCGCATTGCTCTGTTCTTTCAGAACTGGACGACCATCTCCACAGACGCGTGGATTGTTCAGATGGTACGCGGTTACGTCATCGACTTCGTGGGCCTCCCGCTTCACACGGATCCGCCACGACCTATCAACTGCTCCGCAGAGGCCGCCAAGCTTGTCGAGATCGAATTACAGGAACTGCACTCGAAAGGTGCGATTGAACCCACTTGTTTCTTCAGCAATATATTCCTGGTAAAAAAGAAAACCAGAGACTTAATCCTGTCATAAACTTAAGAAGTCTCAATGCATATGTAATGTACCGGCATCCACCTCTTAAGGGACCTCCTTCAAGACGAAGATTGGTTCACAAGATTGGATCTAAAGGACGCATACCTGTCAGTGCCCGTCCACCTCTCCTGCCACTAGTTTCTCAGATTCCGGTGGCAAGGCCTCCCTTGGCAGTTCACATGCCTCCCTTTTGGCTTCAGCTCAGCCCCATGGTGCTTCACCAAATTACTGAAGCCAGTGGTTATGCATCTTCGAGCACGAGGAATTTGATGCATTATCTACCTGGACGATCTCCTGCTATTTTGCTCCAAAAGGTCCAGACTGACACAGCATACTCGCTATACTGTGGATTTCCTGACATCTCTAGGTTTCGTGGTAAACTACCTGACGTCGGCAATATCTACAGGCCCAGACGGTACAATTCTTGGGCTTCGATTCCAGCACACTACAACATCGAAGATCGCGGCCTTCAGCAATATATTCCTGGTAAAAAAGAAAACCAGAGACTTCATCCTGTCATAAACTTAAGAAGTCTCAATGCATATGTAATGTACCGGCATCCACCTCTTAAGGGACCTCCTTCAAGACGAAGATTGGTTCACAAGATTGGATCTAAAGGACGCATACCTGTCAGTGCCCATCCACCTCTCCTGCCACCAGTTTCTCAGATTCCGGTGGCAAGGCCTCCCTTGGCAGTTCACATGCCTCCCTTTTGGCTTCAGCTCAGCCCCATGGTGCTTCACCAAATTACTGAAGCCAGTGGTTATGCATCTTCGAGCACGAGGAATTTGATGCATTATCTACCTGGACGATCTCCTGCTATTTTGCTCCAACAGGTCCAGACTGACACAGCATACTCGCTATACCGTGGATTTCCTGACATCTCTAGGTTTCGTGGTAAACTACCTGACGTCGGCAATATCTACAGGCCCAGACGGTACAATTCTTGGGCTTCGATTCCAGCACACTACATCATCGAAGATCGCGGCCATCCGACAAAAACTACGCAGGGTCATATGCTGCCATGCCATTCCACTCCGCAACCTGGCTTGGATAGTAGGCCTACTATCTGCATCCATACAGGCCATTTTTCCAGGACCTCTCCACTACAGGACGATGCAACGCCTGAAGGCCTCCTTTCTTCGCCAGAACCTTCCTATGACGAGTCGGTTCCAGTAACGGAAGAAGTCAAGGAGGATTGTGGCTGGACAGGGCGTGCCATCTTCGGGAACATGCCCGACGTCGTAATGGAGTCAGATGCCAGCCTCTTGGGTTGGGGTACAACGAACGATGGCATATCGACAGGAGGCATCTGGACTTCACAGGAATTCAACATGCACATAACCTGCCTGGAGCTCCTAACAGGATCCTTCACCATTTACAGTCTGGTGAGGGACAAATCGGACTGCTGCATTCTCCACAGGATGAACAATGTCTCTGCGGTCTGCTACATCAACCGCCTGGGAGGAGCCCGATCCCGGCTCCTGTTGGAGATCACGAAGGAGATTTTCGACTTCTTCCTGCCTTGCAACATCACCCTCACGACGGAATACCTACCGGGAGAGACGAATATCAAGGCAGATTGTTTTTTCCGATACTGGCAGGATGGCAACGACTGGAGACTAGATCCCCGAGTCTTCCACTGCCTCTCGGAACAGAGGGGCCTTTCACCTGGATCTGTTTGCGTCATGCAACAACAAGCAGACGCAAGATTATTTCAGCTGGCTCCCGGACCTGGAGAGCAGGGCAGTGGACGTGTTTCTCCAATCATGGCCGACCACGAGAGCATATGCCTTTCCACCCTTCGCTATTATAGCGAGAATGATTCAATACCTGAGGAACTAACATGTATCTCTACTTCTCATCCCTCCCCTATGGCGTGGCCAACCCTGGTTCCCAGACCTCCTAGCGTTGTCCTACACGGATCGTCTCCTAGTGCCGTCCTATCTGACGCTCCTCACGGATCCGAAAGGGAACCCTCATCCTTGAATCCTGGACGATCGACTCGCCCTGGTGGCTTGGAATCTATCCCAGGCTTCTAGGGACCTTCTATGGGATTCCTGGGCACCAGGAACCAGACAATGTTACCTATCAGCTTGGAATTCCTGGCACACTTGGTGTGTGGAACGGAACTACGATCCATTTACTGCCCCTATACCATCCATTCTGAACTTTCTATCCTATCTGTTCTCCACAGGTCGTTCTTACTTAACGTTGTGAGTCCGCAATTTCAGTGGCCCACGTCTAGGGATCCTGGTGGGGAAAGAGACTCCCGGGAACCAAATACTCACGTTTATGGGACGTTGACGTTGTCCTGTGTTTTTTGAGAGAAACTGACCTGCTAACGACAGGCTCTCTCTCCGACAGCTCTCGGCTAAACTCACGGTCTTTCTTTGCCTTGTTTCTTTCCGCAGGGTATCAGATGTTCGGGCCTTCGACACAGATGCTTTTACGGTCTCCCCAGAGGGAGTTACTGTTGGGGATAAAATCAGCTATACACGAAGACTTGATGAATGCTGGCTAAGCCCCTCCCTGTTGTGAAGAAGGATCCTGGGAATCAGTTATGAACACAACAGAGACGTTTTCAATAACCAATTCAATTTTTATTTATACGTCAGTTATATTTATACCCCATTTTCATATCGGTGGGGGCATGAGCATCAATGACATAGATTGTTTTTCATAAGTTATAAGCAGCTGTTTCTCGTTATCCTACATTATATAATGCACGTATATTGGGTAAAAAACAGATATTTACAAATACCAAAATCTTGGACAATTAACAAGAACATTTCGAAATCAGTACTTTTCCTGTAAATAGAACTTTAGATAAATTTTTCCGAGAATCGGAGATACAATTCCAAATTCAAATTAAGCCTTATACGAACAGCTAGGGTAGATAGTGAAATGGATATTCGTATCTACAATTCCCCTCTTAGATCATATCATGATATCCTTACGTAAAATATCCATGGGAGGCCTGCGGCATAAAAACAAAAGGAGGTATATTCAGACGTGCTAATCCCGTTTGTGGGACTTTCATTTTTTTCTTCACCTCGATTTCCCCCATTTGCTCTGTGCCGTAGGTTTTCCCTTTAGTTCGAGCTTTCGATTTTCAGCTTCTGTAATCATCTGTTGTACACGTTTCTTAAGTGTGCAAGTTAGATAACAATTAAACAATATCATTAATGCAAGTATTATGACAATGATGACAATAGGGTAGAAAAAGGACCTTACAATTTGTGCGCCAGTAGGGGACCAACCTGTGAGGGCATTATACCATTGATGGGCAAAATTTTCGTGGATTTTAGAACTAGCTTTAATTAATTCCCTTTCAACTATATGGGTGGATATTTTAGTATGTACTAAGGCATCTTTATGTGCTTTCAAATGTTTAAACATGATAAGCAACGCAGGTGGAATATATATTATGGACCTGTATATACTGGGATTAGGTTGCAGGAAATAAGTCTGACCTTTCCACTTTATCCAGGTGGCATTTGATATACATCCCACAAAGGGTAAATGTTCATCAACTTCAGGAATATTGACAGGTTGGTTGGTAGCTAGGCACACTATTTGTGGTTCTATTTCTAACATAACTGAATAATCCGGTGGATATACATGCCAAGTACAACTATTTGATTAGCTAATAAGCATGGTTCATAGATGGGTGAGGAATGTCTGCATGTGTAACCTATATCTGCCTTGTCACAAGGTTCTAATGAATATGTTTTATTATCCTTGGGGAATATATATTCTCCTGTATAAATTGGATTTCAGTAAGTACATTAAACATAGTGTAGGTAGAGTGAAAAACTTGAATGCCTAGTTTTATATGGGTTGGAGCAACTTCATATAACGTAAATCCAACCCTACGTGAATAACTTGATATCTCATCTTCTACCCATTCTTCAAAATATACATCACTTGACCCCCTTAAGGACATGTGCCATGTGTGACATGTCATGATTCCCTTTTATTCAAGAAGTTTGGTCCTAAAGGGGTTAAACTAATCCAGTAGTTGTCAGTCAATTCCATCATTTCTCTGACTTTCTGTATTTTGGGTACCAAAAGAGTATTCTCTAGTCTTAACCTCTGTTGATGCATCCATAAAACTCTAGTGGCACATAAGGTCCAATCAGTGCTTCCTTTTGTTAGGTTAGTAATAGCATATGTTAGATTACCTAGGTAGGTGTACATACACTGTTCTAGTTGTAATTCATGCCATTGTGATTGTATCACAGTAGGGGCCCATTTAGCCATTACATGGAATCCTATCCCTAATTCCTTCCCTGCCGTGGATAACGTATTCTTTAATATTTCCATATCTACACCATTTAATATTCCCATAGCTGTTCCCGTACCCCCTAATATGGCATCATACCATTCTCTCTTCTCTCTATTAGGTAGTGGGTTACATAATTGTACATCAGGTGTAGATATAGTTAGTGTCATGTGTACAGCCTACTGAATTATAGTAGTGTTTACACATGATGAGGGTACCGGAATATGGGAATAATTATGAACAGTAGGTGTAGTATATGGGCTACAATATAATAAAACAGCAAACCAACCTCTGTTCTGTATTTTAGTACGATTATATATGATACGGACGTATCCTCTTGGCCATGTGGTATTATATATGCCTTGAACATTATCACCAGGTGTGATAGATGTAAGGGGAACCGGATTGTTTTGATCTAGAGAAACATTATAAATATTAAAATATTGAACCAACCCCTTTGGTTGTGAAAGGATAAGGCTCTGCAGATAGCCAAGCAAGTGTACAAAAACCAGTAGTGTTAGTAATTGTTATAGAGCAATTTACAGAATCATCATGTAATGGTTTGACCACCACTTGTGCAGTCTTTGCAGCAATACATATTTGACCATTAGTTGTAATATTAAGTACAAGGCAGGTTTTGCCGCCATTATATATAAAATCGTCTTGTGTTCTAGTCTCTTTGGCAAGGCTCCACCAAAATACCGATTTGGAAGAACAATTGGTGTGAGTTTGTAAAGTCTTGTATGTGGGTAGTGATCTTTTGTGTCTCGTTCTATTAGTAGGTTGATCAAGGCCTAATTGGGCACTGTAACTGGTGGAGTTGGTGGATTTGGAAGAACAATTGGTGTGAGTTTGTAAAGTCTTGTATGTGGGTAGTGATCTTTTGTGTCTCGTTCTATTAGTAGGTTGATCAAGGCCTAATTGGGCACTGTAACTGGTGGAGTTGTGACTGGTTCTATTAGTAGGATGATCAAGGCCCAATTGGGATCTGTGATGGACGGAGTTGTAATCTTTCCAGAAACAGACTTTCTTCAATTCTCCCATATTCTCATACTCATAGTGACAATCCGGAAGGACGATCAGCGGCAGGACAAAAATCATGGAGAGAATTAGGGTGATGTAGAAATTCTTTGCCCCATGCATGGGATCCAGTAGGTTTACTTTAGCCTTCAGATAAGGATTTTGGGTCATCAGGGCCAATTGGAATAAGGGTCTTGAGCTTATCTCCTACTTCACCCCTCTTTGGACATGGCTTCAGACGGGATGCATGGATCCAGATATCTTGGGAGTCGGTGAGCACAGCGGTTTGGGTCACGCAATCACAGTGGTAGGTGGGCCAAAAGGAAACTTTCCCTTCCTGCTCTTGTTCAGCTGTCGGATACAGACCAGATCACCAGGCTGGTAAGGATGTGTAGGTTCCTGTGAGGGTAGAGGAAACTGCACGGAAACATCACCATATACAGAGTTGAGTTTACAAATTAACTGTTTAACATACTCTTCCTGGATTAATTCTAAATTACCGGGCACAATAACAAATCGTCCCTTCACCAAAGGAGTAGGAAATGGTCTTCCCATGAGTATCTCAAATGGTGACAATTTAGTAGTCCTGTTAGGGGTCATTCTTATTTCAGCTAGAATAGCAGGTAAGTATGTTTTGACATCTGTTTTTACTTAATTGTCCTATTTATCCTCTCTACTATACCTGAACTCAGGGGGTGGTAGGGTACATTGAATTTCCAGGTAACCTGTAACCATTTGGCCAATTCCTGTGTAACTTTGCTAGCAAAGGCAGGGCCATTATCAGAACTGATCTGTAATGGGCAGCCATACCGAGGAATAATTTCAGTGGTCAGTATTTTCACCACAGTCCTAGCATCCTCCTTATTAGTAACAAAGGCCTCGGGCCATTTAGAGAAGTGTTGCACAATCACCAGTAAGTATTGTTGTCGCTTACCTGTCTTGGGGATGTGGGTGAAATCTACCTGTAAATGGGTGAAAGGGCCTGTAGGTGGGGGGAGGTGATCGTGTCTAGGCTTGTGTGCGACAGTAGTATTGGTCTGTAAGCATTGGACACACTTCTGTAAGTATACCTGACAGTGGAGAGGGAGATTTAAAATTACAAAATGTTGTTGAATAAGGCCCAAAGTGACCTTAAGACCCTTGTCACCCACTCTGTGTGCCTGGGAAATAAAAATAGGGGCACTGCTTTCTGGTATCCCTATCTTCCCCCATTTGGAATAAAGGCCATTTTGGTCTTTATCCAAACCCTGTTTTTTTCCAGTATGCAATATCCGCATGGGTTGCAAAGCCCTAATGTTCTTGCAACAACTATGCTTCTGGGCAGGTAGGGGGACTAAAAATTGTGAATATCATACGTGATAAATGGTCCGAGACGCTACCTCTTTGGAAATTCTATCTGCTAGTGCATTGCCTAGGGATAATACATCCCTGCCTTGAGTGTGAGCTCTACAATGTATGATAGACACTGTACGGGGGAGATGTAGAGCCTGCAAGAGGTCTTTAATTAATGTCTTATGAGAAATGCCTTTACCATCAGCTGCAATGAATCCTCTTTGTTTCCAAATCATTCCAAAATCATGCACAACCCCGTGGGCGTATCGTGAGTCAGTGTAAATGTTTACATCTTTGTTAGTGAATAGAGTGCATGCATGGGTAAGGGCAACCAACTCAGCAGCTTGGGCTAACAGGTAGGGTATGGAGCTAGCCTCAGGGACCTTATTAGGTAATTGGACTACGGTACCCTGTCTGATACTGACCGTCAACAGGTGGGGAACAAGATCCATCCACGAACACATCCTCAGAATCTGGCTGAGGGGTATCCATGAGGTCTAAGCGGGGGAGGTATATGTATGTATAGCATGAATACATTCATGTTCCTTTGGCTGAGTTGTGCTTGGATTAGGGTTGTCATGAGTAAGGATAGCATGGATTACACCATAGGGCCGGGATTAATAGGGCCATACTTGATCTGTAAATTAGTAGAATTTAGGAGAATTATTTCATAACGACTTAATCTTTGAGCTGTCATATGTTGTGTAGTGAGATTCTTGATCAAATGTAACACTTGGTGTGAAGTATGGAGAATAGTGGGATGGCCCAGAGTGATAGTAGTAGCAGTCTCAACAGCCATTGCACAAGCAGGCAGGCTCTAAGACACGCCGGCATCCCCTGAACCAGAGCAGGGACTACTTTGGAGAAAAATGCTACGGGACGCATACCACCTCCATGTTCCTGAGCACAGACTGCAGCCATGGTTTTACAGTTGTCCCTCGCATAAAGATGAAATGGTACAATGATTAGGCAGTCCTAAAGCTGGGGCCTGCATAATGCCTGCTTAAGTGCCACATATGCATCATCCATTTCAGGTGACCATCTGATATAATCTGGGCTATCCCTTTTTACAGCTATTCTCAAAATTGAGTCATAGTATGAACATTCAGGTATCCACTGACGACAATAATTAATCATACCCAAGAAGGTGAGCAACTCCTTCTTTGTAACAGGCTTGGGTATATTTTGTAGAGCTTCAATACATTTGGAGCTGAGGGAGCGTGTACCTAGTTGTAACACAATTTCCAGATAGTCAACCTTCTCTGCACCTAATTGGATCTTATGCTTAGCTACCTTGTGGCTTTCCTGTACTAAATGTTTCAATAAGTTGACAGTCTCTTGTGTGTTGGCTTCCCAGTCAGAACTGCACACCAGTAGGTCATGAATGTGGGGGTTCTGTTCAGTATGATAGGAGTTATGTATTTTTGTGTATTTTTGCTGTTGTGAATGGAGATATTTTCTGTACCTGGAGATAGTTTGCTTACCACACCCAGTTAATTCAATTATCTCCAGGATAGAGGACTCTGGAAAAGCCATGCTTCAGTTGGTCACAAAGGATTTCGACCTAACTTTTAAACCACTTGAGGGAATTGTCTGATTTTTGGATATGTTAGTATTTTAAGTGTGCTGAGTTCGAATGTGTAATTTATGAAGATTGGATGTATATTTTTAAAGTTACAGCATGTGTGTACAAACTGTATTTTTCCTGCCTGTGATAATTATGTTAACCATTGTGTACCATAATTATATCACAGGCAGAGGGGAGGATTTTGTATGTAATTGCTGGGAGTGTTTTCTGTAATGTACGTGTGTTATTGGCTGTTCTGTAAAACCCTGTGGGTGGTCCTATGTAAGGAAAACCTGCATAAAAGAAAGCCCTTTGGTGCCAATTAAACAGAATGACTTGTCTCTCTAACTTGCAGTCTCGACTCATGTTTGTAGGGGACAGCTATAATCACTACAGGGATTGCTATGCTCCCTTGGCTAATCACTACTGAGCTCTTGTAAGAGCTCTGGTTCCTGATCCTGCTTCGCTCTGCAGAAGGAAGAGAGATCACCCACTGGACCCTGGAGCCTGGCCGTAGGTGGATAGCAGACGGCGAGATACCAGCCCAGCAGCGGTGGGTCGTAGAGTCTGCGGTGCTTATGGTGTCGGCGGTGCTGATGGTCCTTTGGTGAGCGCTAGGAACATCCTTTTCTACCGTCCAACTTCCAGCCAGCCTGGAGGCAACCGTAACATCCTCACCTGTTCTTTTAACACCCAGTCCCATCCTTTTCTTATACCTAGTTTGGATACCCTTAGGGGACCTTCGCTGAATCAGTTTAATCTTCTCATCTTGGGGAGAGGTAGAAAGGGAGCTTAATGGGGCAGGGGCTATACCTTGTGATCTAACTGCTACAGCAGGAACCAAATCATCATCATCTTTAAGTGGCAGGTTGGGATATAGTGGGCTATAGTATGGTTTGTAATTAGGAGGGGGCAATGATTTGCAGGTATTACGAACAGTCTCTTTAGTTTTCTTTTTATTCTTTTTTTATCCTTTTCCCCTCTTGGGAAACAGGGTACCAGTGAGGTACTATCTTAAGCTAATTCTCACACCCCTGTCTCATGTATTCCCTGTCCCATCCTGGGTCTCCCTCATACCAAGGAAAAATTTATATCTTCCAAACATAATCCCTTAACCATACAAAAATCATCATTAGCCCTTCTTTAGGGAAGGGAGTTTCACTACCCTGTCCTTGTGTCCACCCTGACACATTGTCCACCCAAGGGTCCATTAAATAATCTCCCAGCTCCCCAACTCTAGCAACATACTGTTTGCAAGTTTCCCCTGGATAAGGGCGAGGGTATTTTTTTAGACTGGTAAGTACCCATTTCAAACTCAATGAGAACAGGATTTGGAATAGCTGATTATTCAGTGGTTAAGAATAGCTGTCTGGAATCAAGAGTTCCCACAAAACTGTTACTTTTCCATGAGCTGGAGTACTTAAAATCAGAAATTCCAATCCCTTGCAAAGTTATATAATAAAAAAAAAGCACAAAAGCCAAATAGCAGAAGTATCGCAAGCAAGCAAAACAGAGGTTGGAGGACAGCCAAGACACTTCATCAAGTACACATCAGTCCTTTAACTCCACTTTTTTTTTTTTTTTCTAAACAATTTTAGCCTGAAAAATCTACAAGTACATTACATTACAGTCTGTCAAAGGACTGAAAATCTTTTTTACAACCTGCCAAAAGCAACCTCTTCCAAAGAGGGATTTCGGGACATCTCCCATAGACAATTAAGTACAATACAGCCTACCTGAGACTCTCCTCCAACCCAAGGAGTGATACTATATAAAAACCTCAAAAGTAAAATTCCCCTTTAAATAAAAACTTAAATATGCAATGTATGGAGGATGGGAAAAGAAAAGGAAAATAATAAAGGTCATATAGACACCTAATCCTCTTAATTTATCTCTTCTGTTCCGTCCAATTGCAACCCAAAAACTTCTGACACCAATTTGTTGGGGATAAAATCAGCTACACACGAAGACTTGATGAATGCTGGCTAAGCCCCTCCCTGTTGTGAAGAAGGTTCCTGGGAATCAGTTATGAACACAACAAAGACGTTTTCAATAACCAATTCAATTTTTATTTATACGTCAGTTATATTTATACCCCATTTTCATATCGGTTATCGGTGGGGACATGAGCATCAATGACAGATTGTTCTTCACAAGTTATAAACAGCTGTTTCTCGTTATATCCTACGTTATATAATGCACGTATATTGGATAAAAACCAGATATTTACAAATACCAAAATCTTGGACAATTAACAAGAACATTTTGAAATCAGTACTTTTCCCGTAAATTGGACTTTAGATACATTTTTCCGAGAATCGGAGATACAATTCCAAATTCAAATTAACCCTTATATGGACAGCTAGGATAGATAGTGAAATGGATATTCGTATCTACAGTTACCTTTCGGGTATCTCGTCGTATGACAACGGACTCGACGTCGGTTTTCTACCCCTTTTTCGTTACCGACCATCAAGTCTGCGTCGTTTCTACTTTATGATGGTATGTGGAGGTAACGTCCCCGCTACATGTCTCCACTTCGGGACAACTATTAGTTTCTTATGTTCCCATCTCGGTCACTACACTCGCCAGATGGATACAATGGATTTTATCTCTGGCGGGTGTAGACACGGCGTTCAGGCTCACTCTGTTTGCGGGGCGGCGGCTTCCTTGGCTTTCTCGGTGGGTGCTTCTCTATCAGATATCCTCTATTCTGTGGACTGGTCGAGGGAATCCACTTTTTGAAAATTCTATTTCCGTCCGAGTTCTGGTGTGGCCATATCTCTTCTACATCAGCGTTAAAAATGAAAAATAGGAAGCCTCCTGTCATCTGGTAAAATTAAAGATTATGCTATCTTTAGTGTACTTATAATCTTAATTTTAATAATGACAGGAGGCAAGTATTTTCCCACTCTTTTGGTGCTCATTTACGGATGTTATGTTTTTTTAACTTTATCCGTCTGTGATGTCACTTCCGAAAGAGGAGGAGGAGCCTATTCACTGTGGCTTCTATACTTCCTATTGCATTTTGATTGGTTCTTGTTTTTTACTTTTCTTTGCTGCTGTGGAGTTAGTAAAGAGAGTTTAATGCAAAATACTTGCCTCCTGTCATTACTAACATTTAGATTATAAGTACACTAAAGCTAGCATAATCTTCAATTGGCTGCCACCTAAGTGAGCCTCCTTTAAAAACCTCGACTATCAAAGATGAGGACCGGCCTTTGTTTACAATGTGGAAAGTAGCTAGGTTGTCTAAGCATCTGACCGAGTGACCTTCGCAGCCAGGACCCCAGGTAATTGCTGCCTCCACTATGAGATATATAGCTCAAATAAGGCCAAAGTTTTAGAAAATTGGAAAAAGAGAAAACAGCGCTAAATTGCCACAATGAAATTATAAGAAAGGCAGCAATCCTCAAAGGGGAGTCCCCAATAATCCCCTAATGATAACAAGAACAAACATAGATATAAGGATGCGCCTAAAACTTGATAAAATAAAAGACTAAATTAGTCAGATAAAATACAGAATAAAATAAGTAATAAAACAATAGTCCAATAAAATAGGCTTATCACAGTCCGTGGGGTAGGTCCCACTTGTAAAGGAATATTCTTTAGGGTGTAGGTGGGATCATATCTTCAAATGTTGAGAATTCAGCATATGTGGAGAGAAAAATAAAAACAGGACTCCAATGGCACAGTAAATCGGTGTATAAAATAAATATAAAGGTATAAAATCAGTCTTACTCACACTTTTCAGAGCTAGGATCAGCTCTGATATTGCTCGCGTAAAGTGGAATAATCCCCACTTCAAGGATATATGGAGTAAATGTTGATTGTTGAATATCTGAGGTGGGTTCAGCGTTCAATTTGACGTGATACGACCCAGAGGAAAAAATGAAATAAAATATATAGTGCTCACTGTATGTAATAAAATTAAAAGAAAGTAAAGTATACTACTCACGTAAAGTAGAGCAGACTCAAAACTGCTCAGTGAAGGCGCTCAGGTGGTATAATCCCCACCTATGGATTCTTTGCACTTCCTGCAGGGTGAGCCGTATACGTAAAAGCAATAAAAGAAAATGTATGTAAAATCAGGTAAAGCAAATGGCAATAAAATATCTTTATTATAGAGTTAAGAACAAAATCTATTAATATCTAAACGCGTTTCGCCTTAACAGGCTTCTTCAAGTAGATAGTGGGAAAGAGGGGGGCATACCTGACATACATAAGCTTATATAGTGTATAATAGTACTTTAAATTTAAAATTCCCGCCAAAATGACGTCATAAAATTAGCATATAGATAATACAGGGAAGTTATTATAAAACAGTTATTGCACACATAAAAAATGACAATACAGTGATAAAAAGCATATTTGCATTATTTAAATATTAAAACGAAGGTTATAATTTACTTTTTAAGTAAAAAAAATAAAGAAAACGGTCATGTGACACGGGATAAGAAGTACTTCCGCGTCACATGATGCTCTGTGGCATATAGTGTAAGGGGTAGCTATCCTGCCTCATTCAAAGGATAAGAGATAGAGCCGTTTATATGCAAGAGCAGGTAGATGGCTCTGGCTCAGCATATAAGTTCACTGACTGTAGGCAGACAGCCAGCCCCACATGAGTTCGAATCCAGCGAAGGACAACATGACTACAAAAGCATAGATATCTACACAGGCAAAATAAAATATATATAATGAATTAATTAAATTATTAGAATAATAAACAGCAAGTTTTTCATATATTTTGTGCAAGAACATAGATAAAATTAACAATGATTCCACATATGTGCTAGTATAAATATATA
The DNA here is from genome assembly GCA_933207985.1 of Pelobates cultripes. Classification (NCBI taxonomy): domain Eukaryota; kingdom Metazoa; phylum Chordata; class Amphibia; order Anura; family Pelobatidae; genus Pelobates; species Pelobates cultripes. The sequence continues at coordinate 32,748,479 of OW240921.1, read as the reverse complement.
TATATATATATATATATAAAAATATATATATGTTTGTAATATAATAGAATTTAAAATAAAATTATAATAGGTAGAATAGTATATATACATATATATTTATAAAGGCACTTTTCAATATAAGTTAAAAAGGGGGAAGAGGAGAGTAAAAAACAATACTTAAAAGGGTATCCTTAAAAAAGCAGCAATATTATAAAAAATTAAAAAGATCAAAATCAATGTTAAGGCCAGTGGGAGCGAGAGTTTTCAAGTTATATGCCCATTCCATTTCTTTTTTGCCTAAAACTTTCTTAATGTCTCCACCTCTCCAAGGAACATTGCAGATATCTATGCCGATGCATCTAAGGAATTTGGGATTTTTTCCGTGTTGTAAAAAATGTTTTGAAACGGAATGATTTTCATAACCTTTTAAGATATTTCTGCAATGTTCAGCCAGTCTGGTTTTTAAATCTCTAGTAGTCATCCCGACATATTGGAGCCCACAAGGACATTCTAAAAGATAGATGACATTTTTTGTATTGCAATGAATAAAATGTTTTATTTGATATGCTTTCTGTGTCCTTGTGGATAAAAACGATGTTGTTTTAGATTTTATAGTGTCACTATGCGTTTGCATACTATACATCTATTGCATTTGAAGAAACCACAGGGTTTATTTAAAAAGGTAAAAGGGTTGGGGGTTGGGGGAATATATTTTTGTTTAGTATAATTACTTGTAAGGATAGACTTAAAGCTGGGTGCCCCTCTAAATATAACTTGTGGTTTCTCAGGGACAATTCCGGCCAAAGTCTCATCAAAGTTTTAGAAAAACCTGGTAGGGACTTAACTTCTGAATGCCAAGGATCCCAGGGCCAGTTATTGTCACACATGGCTGCGAAACCTGTATTGGCCACAGCATCTGTCCAGAGTGTTGGGGAATTGTTGGAGATTGGAGGAATAAACATTGTTTTCCCATTCCAATTTGTGAAAAAAGTGTGCCACATCAGTAAGTCAGCCGTCGCGTGGGGGTCTAATGTGATGCGAATAAGGTGTTGTCTGAGGAAAGGTTAGGGAACAAACAAAGTAGTCAGGAAATGAAGGATCTACCTTGTGAGATGATCATCATGGCAAAATTGAGCGAACCAAGCAGGGACTGTAGTACTTTACGGTTGCAAGAACCCAATTGCAAGATCCGGTCACTGCTGACAGGGTGCGCTCAATCTTATAATGAGGAAGACAGGACTGCATGTTGACCGAGTCTAGTTGAACACCCAGAAAATTATTTTATCAGGACCTTCTGTCTTTTTTTGGAGAGACCAGTATGCCCAGGGATTCGAAAAGACTGATTGCTGCTGTGAGACTGTGAGGTGGGTGAGAGTGGTCTTCAAAAGTGAGGAAATTGTCTACATAGTGTATAACAGTCGGTCATCTGCACACTTTAAGTAGTAACCAGCACAGTGTTTCCGCAAAAATATCGAATATCTGCACTCTTGGAACCGAACGTGAACCAGGAGAAAAAATAATATAAACCCCACCATCTAATGCCGTGCAGATGCCAAAGTGAGGGGTGAATAGGAAGTAGTTTGAAAGCATTGGCAACGTCAGTTTTACTGAGCCATGCTCCTGTCCCAGCTGCAAGAATGGCCCAGATGGCATTGTCAATGGTGGAGTATTGTAAGGAAAACTCTTCAGAGGGTATGAGGGAGTTAAAACTAGGAACCATGGAGGAATGTGGTGTCGATAGGTCAATGATTAATCTGTGTTTATGCAAAGATTTACCACTGACTATACCAAAAGAATTTGTCCTCCAGGAAGTAAAAGGAGGGGACCTAAAAGGGCCGAGAACAAATCCCTGTTTCAACTCAGTCTTTAACAATTTATCCACAGATACTGCATCTGCTAGTGCGGTCTGCAAATTATTGCATTCAAGTGTACCAGATGGAATAATACCTGTGTGAAACTCCCATGATAACCCATTAATGAGAAAGTTAACCAAGTGTTGTGAAGGGTGGCACCGTAATAGTTCAGAAACCACACAACATTAATACTTGTGAGGTAGGGTTTAGGGAACATTTTATTTGGGCACATCGACTTGGCATGAGCCTGGAAGCAATAGGAACAAGTGTGCAATAGTCTGCAAGCACTGAAACCATATGTTCCCGAATTAATATTATTGCATATTTGGGACTTGTCCAAAAATACAATGTCTCAACCCAGCTTATCCTTAATTACCTTGGCAGAATTTGCAGGAGTGTAAGGAACCGAGTGGCCCAGAGAGACTTCTGCCGTGAGAGCATAAGTTTGTAGAGTGTGACGTGGATGTGAAAACTGCACAAGCCTGAGTCCTGAGGCCCGTACAGTGTCTGCAGAATAACTCAGTATCAGTCTACTCCAATCCATACTGAAGTTAAACTGAGTAGGAGCTGCAGCCACTTTTGCTGAAAAAGATTAGTGGTAATCATAGAAGGTCGTACCACAGATCCACAAGCCTGTGCTTATACACATCCAGTTCCTCTAATTTCTCGGGATAGATGGAGCAATATGCATCCCTATAGAAAGCAAAAGCCAATACAAATTTGGGTATAGAAAGTTTCCTATTTAACCTCAGTTCTCTCGCTTTAAGCACCACTGAAATATCCCCATATGTCCTGTTCTCAATGATATCCTGGGAGGCAATAAGGAGCGAGACAAGGTTAACGTCTTTGGCCTCCAGGATGTCTTTGAGGTTAGCTGGAACCATATGCGATGTGTTAATGACCTCAGGGACTTTCAGTGGAATCAGAATTACCCGGGGTTGCCGTTGATGATCCAGCTGGGATAACATTTGTGGATATAGTAGGTAAGTTAGGGGTGCTGCCTTACTCCAATTTCTCCAGTCTATCATTAATTAGCCCAATAAAGGATAACAACAAGGTTATCATGTCTTGGATATCAGGCAGCGGGGAACAACTAGGCCCTTCCCCAGCATCAGAGTTTTCGGTGTTGACATTCAGTAGCCTGAACAATTCTTCTTTCCTGGCAGTAGCCGTGAATAGAATATTTCTTCTGCGGAGTTCAGAAGTGATACGCGGGATAGTCCATGATCTGATTGACGATCGACTAGCTGCGTCTGCCCCACAGGAAGGAGTACCAGACCTAGAAACATAGAATGTGATGGCAGATAAGAACCATTAGGCCCATCTAGTCTTCCCAATTTTCTAAATACTTTCATTAGTCCCTGACCTTATCTTATAGCTAGGGTAGCCTCAAGCCTATCCCATGCCTGCTTAAACTCCTTTACTGTGTTTACCTCTACCACTGCAGCTGGAAGGCTATTCCATGTATCCACTACCCTCTCAGTAGAGTAATATTTCCTGATATTTTTAAACCTTTGTCCCTCTAATTTAAGACTATGTCCTCTTGTTGTAGTAGTTTTTCTTCTTTTAAATATAGTCTCCTCCTTTACTGTGTTGATTCCCTTTATGTATTTAAATGTTTTTATCATATCCCCCCATCTCGTCTTTCCTGCAAGCTATACATGTAAAGATCATTTAACCTTTCCTTGTAAGTTTTATCCTGCAATCCATGAACCAGTTTAGTAGCCCTTCTCTTAACTCTCTCTAAAGTATCAATATCCTTCTGAAGAGATGGCCTCCAATACTGCATACAATACTCCAAGTGAGGTCTCACCAGTGTTCTGTACAATGGCATGAGCACTTCCCTCTTTCTACTTGTAACAGAGCTCCTTGTACTCCGACTGAGTACCCTCCATTGACGGATGTTCCTAGCGCTTCCTGAGGACTCCAAGCAGTGCAGCAGACACCACAACCACCGTAGACTCCGCAACCGCTGTATCTTGACTGGAGTCTCGCCGTCTTCCTTCCACCCTGGATCAGCTTCTGTCCTCCAGGACCGTGTGGGGAAGACCTCTCCTCCAGGAGAGCGTAACAGGAACAGCTCTTAAAAGAGCTAAGTGATTAAAAGCTCAGGGGAGTATGCAGAGCATAGCAATCCCCAGTGTGATATAGCAGTTCCCTCCAATAACGAGACAAGGCTACGTATTGAGGGTCAAGAAGATCTGTTTACTTGGCACCAAAGGGCCTTCTTTTATGCAGGTTTCCCTGAGATAGGACCACCCACAGGGATTACAGAATAACCAATCATAAACGTACATTACAGAAACACTCCCAGCAATTACACACAAAAATCCTCCCCTCTGCCTGTGATCTAATTATGGCACACAATGGGTTAACATAATTAAACACAGGCAGTAAAAATACAGTTTTTATACATGTACTATAACTTTCAAACTACACATACAATCTTCATAAAATTACATATTTAGAATCAATCCATTCAGGGGAGCAACATATTAAAAAATGGCACAAATCAGACAAGGGGTTCAAAAGTTAGCAAAAGTGTCTTTTGGGGCCTGGCTGGCAGCATGGTTTTCTGGCCCAAACCGGTTTTACAGAGGCCTCTATCCTGGACAATGGGGAAAGTAATCCAATTATCCAGGGATAGAGGCAGACTCCATTAACCACATGTTAGCAAAAGACACAAAAAGACACAAAAATACATAACTCCTATTGAACTGAACAGAACCCCCACATTCAACCTATCCCCAGATGGCTTGGATCTGAGCGCTCAATATATCCAAACAGCGCTCAGATCCCACAAATACAGTCAAATCGCCATACACACTAGGTCCATAGTCATGGGGCAGAAGGCTGGCAATTAGGCTTCTCCATAACACAGGGAAGCAGGGCAATTTGTCAAATAAAATAACAGTTACAAATGGCAGTTTGTAACACTACTGAGAATACCTCTCCCTATACAACCAAGCATTCTACTAGCATTTCCTGCTGCTCTATTACATTGTCTGCCAACCTTTAAGGCATCTGAAATAATTACCCCTAAATCCCTTTCCTCAGATGTTGAGGTTAGGACTCTATCAAATATTCTATACTCTGCCCTTGGGTTTTTATGTCCAAGATGCATTATCTTGCACAAATGTCATCTGCCACAACTCTGACCATTTTTCTAGTCTTCACAAAATGTATGCTCTCCAAAACAATCCAAACAATCCATTTACTAAAATGTATGCTCAGAATGCTCCAACACAGGCATTCTGGGATAAGCTGATCTCAGTGATTGACTCCTTACCAAACGGTATTATCATAATTGGAGGGGATTTTAATGCAGTGCCGTGTCCAGCTGCATACCGGAGCACCAAGCTGGGGGTTACGCATTCTCATGGTATGATATGGTCAGGATAAACTCATCCACAACTTTATTCCACGTACAGGTCTCATTGACGCTTGAAAGGCACAACACCCTAGCACTGCAGACTTCATGTATCACTCAGCTCCTCATAATACCTACTCAAGGATTGACTATATTCACACAAATAACCTCGGAAAGCACAAAGTTGTGAAGACCAACATTGGTTCCATCACTTGGTCGGACCATGCCGATGTAAGTATAACCCTTGGCAACATCAGTTCTTCGTCCCCATGGACATGGAGGCTGAAAACCTCTCTTCTCAAAGACCCCATCTTACTGAAACGCCTACTTAAATAAATCACCAACTACTTCCAAACCAATATAACCCTGGGGGTGTCAGCAGCCACAGTTTGGGCTCGCACAAAGTGATAATCACGGGCTTCCTAATAAAAACTGCTACCTACAGGAAACAAGAGAAAACCAAAATGCTAACATCGCAACTGGAGTCGCTCCATAAACTAGAACAACAGCACAAAACAAACCCTACCCAGCTGACACTGGCAGCACTACGAGCTGTACGACACTCCGTTAAAGACATTCTCCTAGAGGACACAGCTTGCTCCTTACAATAGTAAAACCTTACATTTTATTAGAAATCTAATAAGATGGATACTATACTGGCACGGCCTCACGACCTATGCAGAGACATCCTCACATAACGGCAATCAGAGCTAAAAAACTCGTTCAAATCTTCACTGACTTTTACCAATCCTTATACAATCATGAAGCGAAAAATGGCACTGGAACATAAGGGAACATATTCGGGCCTATCTACACGGGATTAAGCTACCCAAACTATCAACCGATGTGTTATTGACACTAGAAACCTCAATCACACAAGAAGAAACAGACAGAGCGGTATTGGCCCTCAGGAGCAACAAAACCCCAGGCCCGGATGGATTTGAGAGTGGATATTATAAACCGTGTAGAGAGGAACTGACACCACAGCCCTAGCTAATATAGTGCTACTACCCAAACCAGGTAAGGATCTCATGCTACCAGAAGCATATAGACCCATTTCACTTATCAACCACAATGCAAAAATATTCGCTAACATACTAGCGGAGTGACCCTTTCCTGGGAAGCCTGATAAATGCAGATCAGGTGGGTTTTGAACCAGGATGAAAACTCCTTGAAAAAACAAGGTGGAACATCTACCTAATTTGGAAACTAACAACATCTCAAATGCCTTCCCTGGTGCAGTCTCTTGACACCAAGAAGGCTTTGACAGAGTCCTGTGGCCCTTCATGTTCAACCTCTTAGAGCACATGGGTTTTCCAGACCCCTACGTCATGTCAGTTAGAGCACTGTACACGAATACGGCAATGCAGATAAAAATCAAGGGAGAGGACACTAAGCCTTTGTAACGAGCGCTTACCTTTCCCCGCCGGTCTCGCGCAGCGGGGGGTCCTCCTCCAATACTTCCGGGGGGCGGCTCAGCTCTTCTGACGCCGGCCGCTCGGAACATGCCCACCTTTATGACACCGACGTCAGAGGGAAAATGCCGCCAAAATTTGAACGTGGCCACGCTCCCGGACTTTTTGGGGGCGTGGCTTCAAAATTAACCCCTTCAGGACGGGTGACGGACGAGGTCCGTCACAGAGGGGAGACCCTTAACGACGGTTGACGGACCTCGTCCGTCACGCGGTAAAATTAACCCCGGATCGCCGCTATCGCGGCGATCGCGGGGTTAATGGTGCTCCCGGTATGCCTCTGCATTAGAGGCAAACCGGGAGCACCCGGTCAGTCTGCCCAGCACATGTGCTCGCTCTGACCGCAAGTCTGAGCGAGCACATGTGCTCTTTATACTCACCTACCGGCTCCCTGCACTTCCGGGTTCTGTGTGAAGTGCAGGGAGCCGGATCAGTGCTGATCCTGCCCCCTGCTGGAAAAAAAAATAAAGTTTATTTAAAGTCCCCCTTACCCATTTTAATAAAAAATTAACCCCTTCCCTGCCAATTGATCACTGACTACAGTGATCAATTGGCAGGGATTACATTTTACTATGATCTGATTTTTTTTTTAACCCCTGAGGGTTAATTCTTTTTTTTTTAACCCTCAGGGGTTAAATTAATTAAATTAATTAATTAAATTATTTTTAAATTATATATTTAGATAGCTGGGGTAGGTGGAAGTTAGTGGGGAATTGGGGGATTTGGCGTTAGGCTAACTAGGGGTTAACGTTAAAAAAAAGTTTTAAAAGAAACTTTAAAAAGTTAAAAATTAAGCTTAAAAAAATGTTTTAATAACATTTAAGTAATAAAAACAAAAAAAACACACTTTACCTAGTCCAAATAAAAATTAACCCCTTCCCTGCCAGTCAATCACTGCCTACAGCGATCAAATAGAGATCACAGTATTATACTGTGATCTAATTTTTTTTAACCCCTGAGGATTAACTTTTATTTATTTTTTTAACCCTCAGGGGTTCAATTTATTTAATTAATTAATTTAAATATTTTATAACTATATATTTTGCTAGCTGGGGTGGGTGGGAGTTATGGGAAAATGGGGAATTTACTGTTAGTGCTGCGTACTGCTAGTTAGGGGTTAACAGTAAAAAAAATAGCTTAGAAAAATGTTAAATCTGTAAAAAAGTTTTAAGAAAGTTTAGGAAAGTTTAAAAAAAATTTATAAGCAAAACAAAAGTTTAAAAACTAGTTTTTAAAAGTAAAAAAGTTATAAAAAGTAAAAAAATACATTTTAAAAACGCTCATTACCACTACACCTGGAACAAACTAGAGAAAAAATTATCCCACGCCAAGGTTCAAAATATGCCTTTTGAATTACCCCAGGGTGTATTCTTTAATAAATAGTATGTGTTTGTGGGGAAGTCTCAATAACCAACCGTCTAAACTATTCCAAATTGGAACATGGACACAGCGTAAAACTTCAAAGTTAGAAAAAAACTGAATGGCTGCGTCTCAAATGCGCCCCTTCAACATCCACATATACCTGGCAAAGGTACATACGGGGGTATTGCTGTACTCAGCCGACATAGCTGAGCAACATATGAAGTATTATACAGTCATAGTACACATAAGGTTTGCAAAATATGCTGCGCAAACTCACTTTGTATGTCAAAAAGGCAGAAAAAATGCTTATTACCACTACACTTGGTACAAGCTAGCGGAAAAATGATCCCACACTAAGGTTCAAAATATGCCTTTTGAAATACCCTGGGATGTCTTCTTTAAGAAATGGTATGGCTTTATGGGGAATTTGGATTATATAGCCTGGTAAAATACTCTAAAATGGGACATAGGCACAGCATAAAAATTCAAAGTTTGAAAAAAACTGGAATGGCTGTGTCCCAAATGTGCCCCTCCGATGTCCACACATACCTGGCAAAGGTACATACGGGGGTATTGCTGTACTCAGCCGACATAGCTGAGCAACATATGAAGTATTATACAGTCGTAGCACACATAAGGTTTGCAAAATATACTGTGCAAACTCACTTTGTATGTCAAAAAGGCAGAAAAATGCTTATTACCACTACACTTGGTACAAGCTAGCGGAAAAATGATCCCACGCTGAGGTTCAAAATATGCCTTTTTGAAATACCCTGGGATGTCTTCTTTAAGAAATGGTATGGCTTTATGGGGAATTTGGATTATATAGCCTGGTAAAATACTCTAAAATGGGACATAGGCACAGCATAAAAATTCAAAGTTTGAAAAAAACTGGAATGGCTGTGTCCCAAATGTGCCCCTCCGATGTCCACACATACCTGGCAAAGGTACATACGGGGGTATTGCTGTACTCAGCCGACATAGCTGAGCAACATATGAAGTATTATACAGTCGTAGCACACATAAGGTTTGCAAAATATACTGTGCAAACTCACTTTGTATGTCAAAAAGGCAGAAAAAACGCTTATTACCACTACATCTGGTACAAGCTAGCGGAAAAATGATCCCACGCTAAGGTTCAAACTATACCTTTTGAAACACCCTGGGGTGTCTACTTTAAGAAATGGTAGGCCTTTGTGGGGTAGATTGAATTTAAAACCTGCGAAGATGCTTGGAAATTGCACATAGGCCCAGCGTCAAAATTCAAAGTTTGGTAAAAACGGATATGGCTTGGTCTCCTATATGGCACTGTAGCTTCACGAAATAGTGCCAAAGACATTCATATGGGGTGTCATTTTACTCAGAAGACTTAGCTGAGCATAATTTGGGGGGTTTGAACTTAGTGGCACATATGAAATATACAAAACGCCCAGCAAAAATGCAATCCGTATGTAAAAAATGCACAAAATTTTTTTTTACCACATACTTTGGCATATATTGGTGAAAAAATGGGGGCATGTTAAGGCACAATATGCACCTTATAAGATACCCTGGAGTGTCTACTTTTACAAATGGTAGGCCTTTGTGGGGGTTTTTTGAACAGTCAAACTGTTATAATACCCCAAATGGAAGCTAAGGCTCATTAAATTCATCTCTCAAAATTCTACTGTGAATACTGAAAAGGACAGGTATCCTGTATGGCACTGTAACTTCACGAAATAGTGCAAAAGACATACAATGGGGGTGTCATTTTACTCAGCAGATGTAACTGAACACAAAATAAAACTTTGTACAGGAATAGCACACACCAACTTTACAAAATATACACGAGAATTTCTCTGTTATAAGTTTGTGTGCCAAAAACCAAAAAGAACACAATTTTACTCCAATATTTAGCAGAGGTTGGCGGTGAAATGGCTACGTAGAAAGTGTCAAAACAACCTTAGGTAAATAGCCCGTGATGTCTACTTTATATAAATATATACTTTTGTGTGGCAATTTTGTTTTCTTTTATGGCTATTAAGCTTACAAGACAAACATACCAAATTCTAAAATCGCTCCACATTAAAATTTTATTTTACTCCTTGTGCTTTGTGACCTGTAACTACCAAAAAAAACTTAAAATCCCAGACACATTATATATTCTGTAAATCAGAACAAATAAATAAATTTATTTTTAATTACTTTCCTTAACCTGCACTAATTATGCACACATTATTATTGCAAAAACTGTAAAAAAAAACAATATTTTTCATTTTTTTTGCATTTTTCTGTATTTTTTTTATAATAAGTAAGCATTTATATATATATATGTTATATCAAATTAAAGCCCTTTCTGTCCTTTAAAAAACAGTATATAATATGTGTCGGTGCAATAAATGAGAGAGATGCAAATTGCAGTTGAACGCAAACAGCAAGAAAATGCAAAAATTGCTTGTGTCATTAAGCGTAAGTCAAGCTTCTGAAGCTGTGTCCTTAAGGGGTTAAAGTCAAAGAACCCACACTATAAAAGGGCTATCATGACACTTGTCAGATGCCCTAGTGTGGTTCTTGTTTAAAGTCCCCTAGTGCTATTATCTCTGCTTGTCCTTCTTGGTATTTGACCCTTGGCTATCTCTCCGACTATTCTGTTTTCTGGTTTCCCGTTACTTGGCTTGGATAATCGTGTGCCCGTCTTCCGCATTCCCTTGACCTCTGGCTATTCCTTTAACTATTCTCAGACGCTAGTCTGGCCATTCTAAGGTCCGGTAACCATCTTTCTGTGGGTCTTACGCTGTGTGAAGGGGTCACTGTTGTGACATTGGTCACTGTTGACAGCCTTTCCCCCAAGCAATTGAACCAGACAGGTTTATCCTAACATTGGAGCCTCTACTCCAGACTATCAGAGACAACCCTGAAATTAGAGTCATGGACATCGCAGGACAACAGTTTCATGTTTCAGGCTACGCAGACGATATCCTTCTCACTCTGACACAACCAGTTGATTCCCTGCGAACCCTATCGAATATTTTAACTGACTACGAAGAACTCTCAAGCTACAAAGTGAATATGGGAAAATCTGGGGCAATCCAGATAGCTCTCTGTAGTGAACACAGCACTGGTGAGGGATACCTATCAGGTCCAACTAGTCCACAACTTCATCAAACACCTGGGGATAAGTCTACCGGCTGACCCCACAAAACTATTTCACCTTAACTACACCACCATGTTCAAGACGTTGATAGATGACATGGAAAGGTGGACAGTTAAACCAATTTCATGGCTAGGCAGGATACACTCTGTCAAAATGAACATACTCCCATGTATATGATTCCTGTTCCAACCCTAAATCTGCGGGCGGACTCGGCCTCCCAACTTACACTATTATTTTCTAGCGGCGCAACTGGTGCAAATCACACTGTGGCACTCACCACCTGACAAACATAAATGGGTGGATTTAGAGTCACTGCTGATTGGAGCTGACCTCCCACAATTCTATATCTGGATCCCCAGAGACCAAAGGTCATTCTTGAGAACCGACGGCCCAGCCATACTGTGGGACAGGTGCGCCTTGAAATAGGACCTTACAAATCCACAATCCCCCATGATGCCCATACTACGCAACAGATAATTCCTCCCTGGAATGAGACCCAGAGACTTTAAAGGGATTGAATATGCGGGTCTCCAAAGAATCTATCAGAAGCTGGGGGAGACACTAGAGGGTACTGACTGGCAGGACATCTGGGAGGCCAATGGGCAGACCTCAATATGTGTTACAATGCAAGAACAATCATATAAAATGATGTTATGGTGGTACACTACCCCGGTCAAGTTTTATCACTGCACAAAACCCCGACCGACCAATGTTGGACATTAGTGGAATATGTGGACAAAAAGGCACGTACAAACATATGTGGTGGGACTTTCCTCGGGTCCAAACGCTCTGGGGAAATGTAAGTGAATAATTTATGAACATCTTCCACAGGACCAATGACGCTGGACCCATGGGTTCTCTTGCTATCTAGACCACTTGACGGATGGAATAGACCAGAACAAACACTCATTCACAAAGTTGTCCTGACAGCCAGAAGGTCAATAGTTCAAACCTGGGTAGGGTAAGAGGTCCCATCCGTTGACACGGTATTACTAAAACTTAAGGATACATAACTAATGGACAAACTGACCACCAAAGTAAGAGGAACGGTAAAAACCTTCAGTAGGGTGTGGAAACCATGGGAGTCTTTCCTCAAGGAATCGACTTAGCCTAACAACTAATGGCCCCTGATTGGGGGTTATCTGGGTGCTACCTCGCACCTCTCTCTCTTTCTCAGCGAACCTCATTTCTGCTGATCCCCTTTTCTTCATCTTTTCTTCCTCTTTCCTTTGCCTCTCTCTTAATCCCCAGAAGGGAATAACCCCAGTCCAGGAAAAATACTTGAAAAGTGGATAACATACAGATGACACATGATCCCTCCTAGACAGTGGACAGCCATCTGGTACCTAAGATATCCACAATGCACTCAGCAGACAGGTCTAATAAAATACACTCTCACCAATTGCATACATTTTCATATGAAAGATTACTAAACTTACATCTATTTCAATCAATGCAGTAGACTTGTCTTATCATCCTGTACTTTGTACCACATTACTGTACTCCTTTAGCCCTCTGTCATTGATTACCAATGGGCATCTGTGTAGTGGACTTTATATTTTTTCATCTTTTTCTGTTTTTACTTTTTTAATTTTTTGGTATCTAAGGAATATTGCTATTTATTGAATACCAAAACACTCCTTAGATTAGATAGTGGATGGATCCACTGGAGTCATCATTAACATTTATCTCTGTTTTATTTGATCAATTGAATTAATTATTATCTGATTTTGCACTAGTATATTATTCACTAATTGATGCTCTCTGAAGAATTCACATTTGATTTGGATATATAATTTGTGTCTTATTAATTTACTGACTCTCCCTTTGATGAATTAAGATCTGATAACATGAATTATGAATCACTTGTACAGATTTTGTGATTTTTGGGCTATATAAGTGTATATAGTATGTTTCTGCCCCTTTCATTGTAATGGCAATATACGTCTGACTTTTTGATCATATTATAATATAATTTTTTGCATCAATTTAAGTGCGATATTTTTTGATTTGATAAAAAAAAAAAAAAACATTGGAGAAAGTGGTCACCCCTGACGCGTTCCGTTTGAAATGGGAAATGCGGAGGACAGAAATTTGGTGAATAAGGTAAATAAGTTTGAGTTTATATGCTACGAGTTTACCTGCCTTTTTCCCAAATGAATGTTAATATTGTTTTAGGGATCTCAACTGTTTTTCTGTGTCTTGAAGCATGCTTGTGTGCATTTTGCAGTGTGCCTCAGATATTTGTTTTGACAAAGTTTTGGAAGGGTTAGACTTGTTTTGTGAGTCCAGGATAACAGTTTCCTGGTGAAGTCGCATCCGATCTGTATTCATTTAGAACAGGTATTTTTAGATGAAAGAGGGGGCGGATATTATGTTAAAATTAAGAAAAAGAGAAGGGTTTTGGATTCATAGATTGAAAACCTTACAATCAAGAGGTCTGAATGTAGAATTTGATTTAGTGTGTTTTTTAATATAGGTTTAATTATCTTTTTATATTGATATATTTGGGGTTTGTCACCTATTGTTTTTATTTGATTTCTCACTTATGGATTTTATGTCTTTTTCAATTTGATCATGTCTTTTGTAATTCAATCTTGTTTATAGTAATCAAATTCCTTTAACAGCATATGTTTTAACAGTTTTTTATTAATTTAAAGGATAAAGTATTGGTATTATTTTGGAACATTACATTATATTTTATGTATTCCATTTAAAAAGTATGGTAGTGTAGGTCTAAAAGAACGCTTGAAATGTAAATATCCTTTTGTTTTGATTCTTGTAACATAATTTTGTAACATTATCTTTTTGCAATATTGTTTCCAATTATGAGCATTTATGAGATGTTGTATGAACTGATTCAATGCGAGTAATGACCCGCAAGCGCTGTATACATCCTCGCATAGATGGAACGCACATGACGTCATCCAATCCCGTAGTGATGTGTTACAGCCGCGGTTCACAGCATCGGATTGGTCTGCTGTTAGAAAGAGGAGCGGCTAGCGGGATTCAAAAAGAGCGGACACTAAAGAACCATCAGATTGACTTCACATTGAGGACTTAACAGACGATACCCCTGAGGAAGTCCGGATTTCCGGACGAAACGCGTAGGGTTGGGCCCCTGTGGGATTTACATTTGTATTTGTTTTTCCTGGCCATATCCATGGCAGCACAACAATGGGTAGCTCCTCCCCTATCCCTAGTTAGACAGGAACTAATTAAAATAAGGGTACAAATACCCCCTCCTACCTCCTCCTCCCTCAGTCTTTTTGTTCCTGTCCTATCCCTATAGGACCAAATTAGTCTATTTTCAGGACTATAACCACTTTTCTTTTATGGCTTACCTGAGGGTTTTTACCTTCTGTCCTCAAGGAAGTTCAGCCTCTCTTCCTTGGGAAGCTTCAGTATCCGGCCCTGTGCAAAGGTGTCCCCCTGAAGATACCCCCTTAGTGACCGGGGGTTTTACTTGCAGTGACCCTAGGGGTAGCAAGAGAAAAAAATGCCAAATAACTCTGATTCCCTGCAGTGACCAAGAGGTAGCAGGAAGTGGCAAGAAGACTTTATCCTGGATGGATTTCTGCATTTTACAACAGCCCACATGTATGTATGTACAAATACTTTTTACAATATATACTGTATTTGTTAGATCATATGTGTGGGTTTTTTCCCCCCCCTGCCTATTATTTCTGTGTACTTTTTCTTTCACGCCTTCTCGGCGTCCTGTTTGTCCGGGTGCGCATGCGCGCCGTTTCGCGCGTGCACGTTTGTATCGCGTGCACGCTAGCTTCATTCGCGTGCACGCCGGGTCCGCGCGCACGCTATACACCGCGCATGCGTCTGGTCCCCATGAGGCAGTTACAGTGCCTCCTACTCCGGAGTAGCTTCCGGGTTTGTGCCGCGCATGCGCAGTTAACGAGCAATGAATTCGCTCGTTTTGAGCATGCGCGGATAGGCGGTGACGTCAGATATGACGTCACACGCCTATTTAAGCGCCAAAGTTGAATTAAATTATTACCTGATGTCCTCATTAGGTCTTTAGAGGACCTGTTTTCTTACAGTTCTCAATTTGAATTGCGTTTATATTTTACTGAAAATCTGAAGGTAAGCTTTACTTCTTAAAGGTATATACACATTTTTTTCATTTCTTTACTCCTTTCTTTCTATAACAATAAGAATTCCTTTTTTAGACTGTTCATAATCAACTCCAAAATGGAAAAAGACAAAAGGAGATCAATTTCTTCTGATTCGGACTCTTCTGGATATAAAAATAGGTCACACTCTAAGAGTTATAGGTAAGCCATATCACATCATTTTTTTCCCTTATCCGGAATATGATACATGAAATAAAAGAGTGCTAATGTGAGATATTTCCCTATCATGATAGTTCTACGGGAAAGAAAACAGTGAGATCATCCAAAGGAAAATCTCCAAAGAAAAATCAATGCGAAGCCTGTAATAATAAACCGCTGGAAGGCAAACGGTTATGCGCAGAATGTTTATCTGAAGCAGCTGGAACATCTAATCCTTCAATGGAATTTGTACAGTTCATAAAACAAGCGGTGGCTCAAGGTATCAAAGAAGCAGGGGCAAGTCACAAAAGACCCCGGTTACATGAACCTTCGGATTACCAACGTAATGATTCGTCAGATGAATCCATGGATATGGAATCATACCAGGGGAATTTCTTATCTTCAGACGAAGAAGAAACTCAGGCCCCTGCAGATTTTTTAGAACCTGCTCAGATAGACCACCTCATTTACAAAGTCCGTAAATCTTTGAGCTTGAAGGAGGCAGTTGCAGAGCAGTCAACCTCTTAAAGTTATTTCTCAGATTTGAGAAAGAAAAGAGCTACCTTTCCAGTACATGATACTATTAAGGAATTAATTATAGACGAGTGGTCTAACACAGATAAGAAGCTTTCAGCACAAGGCAGAATATCTCGCCTCTATCCTTTTGACAAGTCTGATTCATACCATTGGGATAATGCCCCTAAGGTAGATGCGGCAGTAGTTCGACTCGCAAAACACACCACATTACCAGTAGATGATGCAGGCTCATTTAGACACCCAATGGACAAAAAGATGGATCTGCATCTCTCAAAAGCTTATGTAGCAGCAGGGACTGGTTTTCACCCTGCAATAGCCCTTATTTCAGTATCCAGGGCCTTAAAAATCTGGATCGAAAACTTGGAAGAAGATATCAGAGATGGGAGAAACAGATCTTCTCTTCTGGAAAGATTAAATGATATTAAACTGGCCGTTGACTTTACCTCAGAATCCTCAGTGGACATGGTGAAAGCTTTAGCAAGAAACATGGCTCTTTCAATTTCAGCTAGAAGAGCTTTATGGCTGAGATCCTGGTCCGCAGATTCATCATCAAAGTCTAGTCTATGCGCCCTTCCTTTTCATGGTGAGATGTTGTTTGGTAAAAATCTAGACGAGTGCATCAAAAGAGCTGCAGAAGGTAAGAGAGCCTTTCTCCCACAAGACCGGAAAACCCGTGGATCCTTTCGAGCCAGAAGATACTCTGAATACCCCTCTTTTCGTGATACCAGATCTTATAAACCAGGAAGAGAATATGGAAAATCCATTCCATGGAGAGGAGGTCATTCATCCAACAGAGGAGGAAAGTCTAGAGGTTCCTCATTTCACAAGAAGCCTTTATGACAAACCCACCTACCATCCTGGAGGAGTAGGTGCCCGTCTACTTCTATTCCAGAATATTTGGAAACATTCAACTGAAGACAGATGGGTGCTGGATATCATACAGAGAGGTTATCTTATAGAATTCTCCACAAGGCCGCCTCCTCGCTCCTTCCAGAAGACAATCTGGCCAAGAGATGTAGAAAAAAGAGATTCCCTAAAAAAGTTTATCTCATCCCTTCAAGACGATGGAGTTATCGTTCAAGTTCCAAGAGCTCAACAAACACATGGGTTTTACTCCCATATCTTTCTCACCAGAAAATCCACAGGGGGATGGAGACCAATATTAGACCTAAGCAGACTAAACAAGTTCCTAAACATAAGGAAATTCAAGATGGAGTCTCTTCAATCCATTGTAAAAGCAGTTTTTCCAGATCAATGGCTCATGTCAATAGACCTGGCAGACGCATATTTCCATATTCCCATAGCACCCCAGCATCAAAAATTCCTCAGATTCGCTGTAGAAGAGGGTCATTTTCAGTTCCGGGCTCTCCCTTTTGGGCTAAGCACTGCTCCGCGTACTTTCTCAAAAGTTCTGGTGGTTCTCATCGGAGAACTCAGGAAGAAAGGCATTGCAGTATATCATTACCTCGACGACATCTTGATTCTGGCAGAAAACAGAGATATATTAGAAGATCACGGCCTGATATGTATACAGTATCTTCAACAACACGGATGGAAGATCAATTTTGCCAAAAGCAACCTAAAGCCATCCCAGAGCATGATATATCTAGGAGCAGCATTCAACACTGCAGAAGGTTCCGTCCAACTGTCCCCAGAAAGGGGTATGAAAATTCGGAAAAAGGTCAAAGACATGTTAGCATCCAGTGTTTCCTCAGCAGAGACAACTATGAGCCTCCTGGGATCAATGTCCTCCACCATAGGACTTACGAGATGGGCCCAATGGAGAATGAGGCCTTTCCAAAGGAATTTCCTTTCTCAATTCAAGGGCAATCTGTCTCAACCTATAGTGATCCCTCCTCACGTACAAAAATCCCTGAAGTGGTGGACCCAGAAAGAATCTCTCTTCAGAGGTTATCCCTTAGGAAACATTCCATGGATCATCATCACCACAGATGCCAGTCAATGGGGCTGGGGAGCCCACCTTCAAGACAACTATGTTCAGGGGAAATGGGCATTTTCAACCTCCAACACCCCTTCAAATCTTCTAGAACTTCTGGCAGTTTTCAAGGCTCTAATACACTTCCAGCAACTTTTACTTCACAAATGGGTCAAGATCAGGACAGACAATGCCACAGTTGTGGCATATATAAATCACCAAGGAGGGACAAGAAGTTGCAGAATGATGAAACTTATGAAACCTTTGATGGCCTGGGCTCAAATGAATTTGGAGAATATCTCTGCAATACATCTCCCAGGAACTCAGAACTCTGTGGCAGACTTTCTCAGCAGGGTGAGATTAGACCCGGGAGAATGGAGTCTATCAGACATCATATTTCTACAGATCGTAGAAAAATGGGGCCTTCCCCAGATAGATCTAATGGCTACAAGCAACAACAGAAAAGTCAAGAACTTCTTTTCGAGAATTCCAGATCCCCAGGCCATAGGAAGAGACGCATTGACATGCAGTTGGAACTTCAACCTGGCTTATGCCTTTCCTCCGAAACCCCTCATCTTCCCTCTGTTAAGGAGACTACGACAAGAGAAGACATCACTGATTCTAATAGCCCCTTTTTGGCCTCGCAGACCTTGGTTTCCGCTCCTACTAAGTCTGTGCAAGAAGGATCCATGGCGCCTTCCAGTTGTCCCATTCCTGTTACATCAGGGTCCAATTCATCATCCAAACCCAGCATCCCTTCATCTGATGGCATGGTACTTGAAAGGGATGGGTTAAAGAACAAGGGATTTTCGAGATCAGTTATCGAGACACTTCTTCAAGCAAGGAAGAAGTCCACTTCATCCACTTACTACAGAATATGGGATGTATTTTCTTCATGGGCCAGTTCAAGGCCCTTTGATATGTTGAACCCTTCAACTACTGACATTCTTGATTTTTTACAATCAGGTCTAGAGAAGGGATTGAGTTATAACACTCTAAAAGTGCATGTTTCTGCCCTCTCTGCTTTAACTAATCATAGATGGGCACTGGATCCAGACATAGCTAGATTTTTGACTGCAGTCCTCAAGATCAAGCCACCCATTAAGTCTATTACTCCGCCATGGGATCTCCCTCTGGTCCTGAAGGCTCTTAAAGCAGATCCTTTTGAACCTATGGCATCTATTTCCTGTCATCTTCTCACGATCAAGACAGTTCTACTAGTAGCCCTAGCCTCTGGTAGAAGGGTTTCTGATCTTCAGGCTCTTTCGGCTCGAGAACCTTTTACTATATTTCATAAGGACAGAGTCATCCTGAGAACGGTTCCAGAATTCCGCCCTAAGGTAACTTCAGAGTTCCATATGAATGAAGAAATAATCCTTCCAGCATTAAGTACAGAAGAATCTAATAACAGGGAAGACGCTGATGATGATGCTATCGACCTAGTAAGATGTCTTAAGATATATATACAAAGATCCTCAGAATGGCGTATTTCGGAAAGGCTTTTTGTTATTCCTAATGGCCCTAGGAAGGGTCTGCAAGCTTCGAAAGCCACTATCAGCAGATGGATAGTTTCGGCCATTATCCAATCTTATAGATCATCTAAAACTAGTGTTCCTGAAGGTTTGAAAGCTCATTCTACACGTTCCCTTTCTTCATCCTGGGCAGCTGCAGCAAAGGTTTCTACAGAACTGATTTGCAAAGCAGCCACTTGGTCATCTTCTAATACATTTATTAGTCATTATCGTTTAGATGTAAGAGCTGGCCAATACGATGGATTTGGCAGATCAGTTCTTTCTGCCTCAAAGGATTAACTACTATTCATTTTGTTCATCACATTGAATTGTTTGTGACAATACACTTGCATTATATAATAATGTGTCTGAGTTTTTCTTTCCCTCCCTTGGTTTTAGCTTGGGTATTACCCATTGTTGTGCTGCCATGGATATGGCCAGGAAAGAGATAAATTTACTCATACTTACCGTAATTTTCTTTTCCTGGTCATAGGCCATGGCAGCACAAAGGTCCCACCCAGGGATATTGCTGTTAACTAGACTGAGGGAGGAGGAGGTAGGAGGGGGTATTTGTACCCTTATTTTAATTAGTTCCTGTCTAACTAGGGATAGGGGAGGAGCTACCCATTGTTGTGCTGCCATGGCCTATGACCAGGAAAAGAAAATTACGGTAAGTATGAGTAAATTTATCTCTTTATTTTATTGGTTTTTAATTTTATTTTTATTTTTTAGTATTATTTTAATTTTTATTTGCTTTGTCACATTTAATAACTTTTCTATACTTGGAGCAGGAAGGGGCAGCAAGGAACAGGAAGGGCCTGCAAGGAGACAGAAGGGTCTGTAAGGAGCAGAAAGAGATCAGAAAGAGAAGGGCACAAATTAAGCAAAAAGTAGCAGAAAGGTAAAGGAGCAGAAGGAGCCAAGGAGGAGAGAAGACCATGTCAGAAGAAAAAGAAGAAGACTGTGTCAAATGAAGGAGAAGAAAATGAGATTGGAGCAGGAAGGACAAGTAAAGTGATCCCTCCACTTCATTCTGGACACCACATCATAAGGTTTTGGTACCTGGCAGGGAAACTTTGGATCTCCTCATCTCCTCAGGTAAAAAATTATATCAGTGTTAATGTGTTCACTTTCATTTACTGAGTGTCAGGAAACACAGAGGGCCGCTGGGTAGGGGTGCCGCTGATTGACTAGAGCGGTCAGCTGGCACTCTAAGCCAATCAGTAGCTCTCCATTCATAAAAACATAAAACATTTTTATGAATCAGGAACTAGTGATTGGCTCAGAACGTCAGCTGACCACTCTAGCCAATCAGCGGCACCCATGCCTTACGTCAATCTGCACTTCCTGACACTCCCTTTCAGAAGCCGAATACCACTGAGCAACCTGGAGATCTGAAACTGGAGGAAGCCTTTGGAGTTAAACCATTTGAGATTGGTTTCACCCCTTAAAGGAAAGAGAGCGCCCAGTGGCCTCCTTGCATCATAGCATTTTAATTTAGATTAAGTTGTTATGGTGACCAGAATGTTCCTTTAACACTATTTATTTGATTAAAGAAACACTATAGTGTCAGAAATACAAACATGTATTCCTGACACCATAGTTCTGAAAACGCTATTCACCCTGGCTTTATGTGACAATAACTATGCTCCTCCCCTTCATGACACCATCAAAAAGGGGCCAAGCATGGATGTCGTTACAATTATGCCCCCCGCAGAAAAATTCCTGCAGACATCCATGCCAGGAATCACCTCTAGTAGCTGAGGAGTGGCCACTGCAGGTGTCCCTAGGGAGAAATATAAACAATGCCTTTTGTGTTTACTGCAAAAAACCTGCAGGGACTGACCACACTCACTAGAACAACTATAGTAAATAGTGTAGTTGTTCTGGTGACTACAGTGTCCCTTTAAGCCTTTTTTTTTTGTTATTGTGTCACTCCAGACACTTGTAGACAGAAACAACACCTCCTTTTTATGAATTCCTTTCTAGAAATAGTCAGTTCCTCTCTTTGAGGGAACTAGTTTATATCTACCTCCAAACGACACAGCGTAGTTTACAAGAAACAGACTGCAACCCACGATATGAAAATGAGGGGCTTCTTGATGGCAGGTAATATTCAAGCTTAAATTTTTATATTTTTACTCGTTTACAAATGCACATTGTTAGACAACAACACATACTTTTCTGCCCTTCTTGGGGTTTGTTTTATAAAGAGTACCTTTAAAACAATTTTTTTTTCAAAATTTAGACAATTTAGAATTGGATAAAAGGTAAACTTGAGAAAGTTCTTATTCTAATTTGGCCTAAATGTTTGTCTTCCTGCAGACCATTCAGTATTTAGTAAGTAAATTACCCCTTTTAGGCAATGTTAAACCTTTTCATGGCAAGAAGTATTTAATTTATTTTTTGTTAATTTAGTTAGAAAACTGTTGATTGATAAATTAACAAATGGGCAAATCGAAAACGAAACAAATTCCATTTCGCGACATTCGGTCATTCATTTACTGGCTGCATGAATAAGTAAAATATACTGTATATACACTGATCAGCCACAACATTAAAACAATAGCACCTGTCATGGAGTGGGAAATATCAGGCAGCAGGTGAACAGTCCATACTTCAATTTCATGTGTTGAAAGCAGGAAGAAAAGAGATCTAACTTTAACAAAGGGCTAAATAGTGATGGCTAAATGCAGAGCCAACCCTGGGTGGGTGCAAATTGCCTAGGCACTCTGTAGATGGGTGTGCCTTGGCGGGTTGTGCAGTGCCAAGTTTCAGACCCTCATAGTAGGTTCCAAACCTCTTGCTAGGCTGTTTCAGAACAACACGCCACAGGGATAATGCTTTTATCTGCATAATTTTATTACACATTACTACTGTCTCCATTTTTACTTTACTCTTATGATCCTTGCGCTATAGGAGGCAACTCTGGCTTAAGGTACTTAGACTACTATAACATTACAAAGCATGATATCCAATTAGTCTATATATTTCTAATATTTTACTGGCTGTGTTCTTAGACAATTGCTTTATATTTGTACTGTGTGAGATGCAATCAATAAAAATATAATTAAAAAATAGGAGCAGACAGGGTTAAAAAGACGGACTAAGCAAGCATAAGATAGAACATTTAGAAAACTTTGGAAAATTACACACACCGACTGTTAAATACACATACACACAGACTGCTAAATACACACACATACAGACTGCTGAATATGCACACATAGACTTCTGAATACACACAAACACAGATATGGAAAAGAACAAAAAGGTCAGCGCTATCACACCACAAAAGAACTAAAATAAAAATAGGCAGCTCACCCAAAATATGGGGTACCCTTACAGATCCCTAAAAATGAACGTATGTAGTAAGGAGGAAAAGAAGGTAGTGCTAAATGTGCTAAAATACTAAATAGAATATTACAGATATTGTATAACAAAAGTCAACAATATGTACTAATAATTAAAAAACATAAAATTGTACAAAGATAACAAAAGAAGCGTAAAAAACGTCCACAATAATGTCCAATGAGATAATATATACAAACAGAATAAACCTTGCAAGTTAAAGATAACCAGGTCTTGACATGAAAAATCTTCTATGAAGATATCAGATCAGGGTTCTCTTGGGTTTCATATGTATATAAAAAAGCAGAAAGGACAACATATAATAGTGCAGTATGAAGCAACTGGAAGTGATTCTAGTATTTCTGAGGTCTATTTAGTCCTACTCACATTTAGTAGAGATTAGACTAGCTCTAGTATAGATAGCATACAATGGTATAATACCCACTTATAGGATACGTGAAGCGATGTAGTTTAGCAGATGTCACAGCAGTATGCAGACCATGGAAATAAAAGGAAACAGCAATAGTGCTCTCTGTATATATATATAAAAAAAGAAACAGGATAAATAAATAAACAGTTGTTTATTCACATTTAGTAGAGCAGGCAAACTGCTCAATTAATAAAGCATAAGGGGTATAATCCCCACCTATGATTTCTTTGAGTAGTCCTCACTGGAACAGGTTAAAATAAAATGCCAGGCAATAAAAATAATACAATTATTTTAAAAATCAGTATTAAAGGAGTATGGCATGCTTGCCCTTTAAAGTAGCCAAAATACCTATTAAATAAACTAGAATCTCCACAATGCGCTTTATCAAGTGGATACAAAACCTTAATATTTTATCACATTTGGTGCTACCTTCTTTTTCTCCTTACCACAAACACACATAGACTGCTGCATACACACACACACAGACTGCTGACACACATGCATACAAACACACACAGCAAGCAGCCCTCCCTCGTTCCTCACATTTTGAGCAGTGTGGTACCTGCTCTGCTCTCAGGACACAGATCCTGCTGCCCTGCACTTTAATTTCCTTCTGCAATGCTACTTGTCAGTTTGTCACAGGGCGGGGGCGGCCGCAGGTGGATGTTGTGCTGTTGTGCTGTCCTGGCTTGTGTCTATATGCCTGGAGGGCCATGAAGGCATGCCAGCACTCCTGCTGCTGTATGCACCCTCTCTTGAAGAGCACCCCAATCCACATCCTTATTGGCCTGACAGGAGTTCAGGGCTGCTTCCACGTTCAGTGGGAGAGGAGTTCAGGGCTGCTTCCACAAAACAGTAGTTATCCCCCATTGTGAGTCACTGCTGTGCACTGATATGGGGCCCCTGTGCTCATAAGACCCAAGGGCAACTGCCCAGCGTATCCATGCATTAAAACGGCACTGCCCAAGGCTCATTGATGCATGTGGGGAGCAAAAGCTAGCCCATCTGATCTGATCACTCAGAAGAGCTACTGTAGTTCAAATTGCTGAAAAACATAATGCTGGCCATGAGAGAAAGGTGACAGAACACACAGTGCATCACAGTTTACTGCACAGTCTCAGACCAGTCAAAGTGCCCATGAGAGCACCAAAAGAGCCTACAATGAGGATGTGAGCATCAGAACGTGGCCGTAGAACAATGGAAGAAAGTTGCTTGGTCTGGTGAATCCCATTTTCATTTAGATTAGGTGAATGTCCAGGTGCGTGTGCTTCATTTACCTGGGGAAGAGCTGGCAGCAGGATGCACTTTGGGAAGAAGGCAGGCTGGTGGAGGCTGTGGTATTTTCTGGGCAATGCTCTGCTGAAAAACCTTGGTTCCTGGCATTCATATAGATGTTACTTGATGACACATACCACCAATCTGGAGATTGTTGCAGACCACATGTACATCTTATGGCAATGGTGCTCCCTGATGGCAGTATCCTCTTTCAGCAGGATAATGCACCCTGCCATACTGCAAAAATTGTTCAGGAATGTGTGACAGACACATCTGTCTGGATTACAACTGCTTTGTTCGCCTGTTTTGCCGGTTACATGAATTTCCCCATTCGTATGCTTTATTCAAGGGAATGTCGGTTTTGTCGAACGGAACTACCGAACGGACAGCCACCCAGAAGAGAAGTGTGCTGCTGGTTAACCTCTTGATCCCAATTAGAACATTGCGGTTAACCACAGACACTTCTCAATTAAAACCGAATGCCGGGTGGTCGTCGTTCGTATGTCGACCACGAGGCGGCGGCCATCTTGTCCATGCGAACGACCAGCGGTGTTCGACGATTATTTCATGGATCTGAAAATGGACACTTTTTCAGCCGAACACCGCTGAAGCCGTCGACCTCCCCTTCTCAATCGACAAAAGTATACGAATGCCAGCCGTTCTGGAGATTCAACCACACGAATGGACTTAACCCAGATAGCCGTCCCATGGAGTCAATCGCATACCGAAGAACTGAAAGAGACTTTGACTCCATGGCGATTGAACTATGCAAATGGGATCTGAGCGCTATTCTCCAATAATGTGCCCTCAGATCCAGGCTATCTGGGGATATGCAATACGAATGTAATATGTTCGGCAGTTATGAAGTTATGGATTTTCATGTGTTTTTGTGACTTGTGTTTAAAATGGCGATTGCCTCTGCTCAGGGAGATAATTGAGTTACTTCCCAATTATCCCCCGAGCAGAGGGGAGGGAACTGTACTGCATGCTGGGAGTATTGTGGGGATGTATGTCCAAAATGTCCCCATGTCCTTCTGTGATTTCAGTCTCCCATTTGGTCCCCTAGGGGAGTGTCCACCAAGTGGGAGACCTGCATAAATACCGGGCAGGTAGCCCACAGTAAATCAGTTCGTGTTTTACCCTCAAAGCGGAGCTTGGTCTCGTTATTGGGGGGATTTGGTTACCAGCGACTAGAG
Organism: Pelobates cultripes; assembly: GCA_933207985.1. NCBI lineage: Eukaryota > Metazoa > Chordata > Amphibia > Anura > Pelobatidae > Pelobates > Pelobates cultripes. The sequence continues at coordinate 32,722,785 of OW240921.1, read as the reverse complement.
ACTGCTTATTTGGATTATTTGCCGCTTGGGAGATATTGACGTTCGGTTACTATTTGCCGTTCGTGGATTTGCAGCTCGTGAAGGGAATTAGCCGTACAGGTACCGTTCGGGAGTTTGGAGTGTTCCCTGGCTGGCGGTTCGCATGGTTTTACTATACCCGCTACCCGACCACATTATTGCGAACGGGGAATACTCGCTAAACGGCGGTTTGTACATTTCATTACTGGAGGTACCGTAACAACTGGTGGCAAGCGACGGGATGATCCTCAGCGCCCAAAGAAACCACTACAACCAGGATTAAATGGAACTACAATACCAGAACCTGAGAAGAGCTACCCTAAAGGATTTATTGGAACAAAGAGGCGGACAAGCCAGTAACCTCAGGAAGAGGGATATTATTGCACTATTGCTGGAAATGGATGGAGTAACGGCGGAAGAGGGAACCAATGGACCCAGCACAGCTGACAGAACCCCCGAGGAGGCAAGCTTCGACCGGGCGGTAAGAATCAGGCTGGCCCATTATGGTCCCAACCCAACTACTGAGACTGTCACCCAGGTCATAGCCGCTGTGGAGGCCAACCTGCTACGCCAAAGCGGTGCTGCAGCAGCCCCAGTCACAGCAAACCCGGGAGATAGGAAAAAGGTACCATTTACAGCATTTAAAGCCTTCAGTGAGACAGAAGGAGAGATTGATGGGTACCTTGCTGATTTTGAGCGGCAATGTGCCCTGCACAAGGTACCCCTAGAAGACTGGGTTACTATACTGTCCGGCAAGTTATCCGGCCGGGCCAGCGAGGCTTTTCGGGCCATTCCAGATGAGGAGATTGGGGATTATGGGGCCGTCAGGGAAGCTTTACTCTCCCGGTATGCTGTTACACCTGAGGCGTACCGGAGGAGGTTCCGAGACACGGTTAAAACCTCTGGGGACTCATATGTGGAATGGGCATGCAAGGTGCACCGCACAGCCGCTCACTGGATGGCGGGGTGCCAGGCGGTGTCCGGGGAAGAGGTGCTGCAGATGTTCCTCTTAGAACATTGTTTTGACAAATTACCAGCAGGGGTCAGAGAGTGGGTAAGGGACCGTAAACCCTCCACTCTGCACGAAGCCGCTCGCCTGGCGGATGAGTATACCGACGCCCGCAAACTGGACAGTCTCATCAGTAAGGCTCCCGCCAGAGTGGAGTACAGGCCAGCAACACCAGCACCAGCCAACCTCTACCAGCCTCCCATGACTCGCCCACCAGCACCTCCTCCACCTGCCCCGTACCAACAGCCACCTAGGTTTAATGCACGGGAATACACGCAACCCATTCGGTGCTACCTGTGCAAGCAACTAGGGCACAAGCGACCCGAGTGCCCGATGAACAGCGCCAACCAGAACCAGTCCTGGAGGAGACCAGCCGGCGGCAATCCACGACCTCCCCTCCCGGCCGCTCACTGTGTGGAGGAAGAAGAGTGCTGGGGCATCCTGCACGAGGCAGACCCCGTTCAGGCTGCTCACCGGGATAACCGACAGCATCACCGGCAGTGTGTGAAAGTAAATGGGAAGGAGGTCAGTGGTCTACGAGATACCGGGGCAACTATGACCTTGCTCCAGAAGCACCTGGTATCCGAAGCCCAACATACAGGGGACACGGTCGCCGTACGAATAGCTGGAGGTGCCGTGTTCCGTCTGCCCGTTGCCCGGGTACATTTGGATTGGGGAGTAGGCGCTAGACATGTGAATCTGGGGGTCATGAAGGACTTACCAGCGGATGTCCTCCTTGGCAATGACTTGGCGCCCCTTGTTTCCGCCTACGCTCCCATGGGTCCTGCTGAAGTGGATGCTGTCACGACCCGTGCCCAGACCCGTGCCGCCGAGACCGGCCCACCTGCTGCTGAGACCCAGGTAAGACTCTCTCCCCCGACTTGTACCTTAGACCAGGCCCCTTTAGGTTGGGATACCCCCGAGATGTACGGGAAGGAAACCAGGGAAGACCCGACGCTAGCCAAGTACAGGGCCAGGGCCGATTCTGGGGGAGAAGGAGTAGATGGGGAGCACTACGAGTGGGTGGGGGATAGACTATACAGGATCCCGAAACCGTCCCAGAAGCCGAGTACCCCTCCGCAGAATCGACAGCTAGTGGTGCCTGCAAAATACCGGCAAGAGATTCTGCGGATTGGGCATGATGTGCCATTAGCCGGCCATCTAGGTTCCCGCCGCACAGCTCATAGGATCACACAAAATTTCTTCTGGCCCAATTTTAACCGAGATGTGCGGGTTTATTGCAGCACGTGTGACACTTGTCAACGGGTAGGTAAGCGGGGGGATCACCCAAAAGCTAGGCTTCAGTCGATGCCTATCATTGGAGAACCCTTTTCCCGCATAGCCGTTGACATTGTGGGTCCACTGGCCAGGGCTAGCCCATCAGGTAAGAAGTATATTCTCACCATGGTGGACTATGCCACACGTTATCCAGAGGCAGTAGCGCTGTCTAATATAGAGGCAGAGACGGTTGCTGATGCCCTGGTTAAAATCTTCACTAGGGTCGGGTTCCCTCAGGAGATTCTCTCCGATCAGGGAACCCAGTTCACCGCTGTGCTTACCCAGCAGCTGTGGAAGGTGTGCGGTATTAAACCTCTGCTTAGCTCACCGTATCACCCACAGACTAACGGTCTCTGCGAGCGATTTAATGGCACCCTCAAACAGATGTTGAGGACCTTTACTGACACTTGCAGAGATTGGGAGCGATTCCTGCCTCATCTGCTATTTGCATACAGGGAGGTGCCCCAGGAATCTACTGGGTTCTCCCCCTTTGAGCTACTCTATGGGAGACGGGTCCGTGGACCCCTAGATCTCATTAGAGGACACTGGGAGGGGGAGACAGAGCAAGAAGGGACTCCCATAGTGCCATATGTCCTGGAACTCCGGGACCGCATGGAGAAACTATCCCTGATGGTCAGGGAGAATCTCCAGGCGGCCCAGGGGAGACAGAAACGGTGGTACGATCGGGGTGCCCGACAGCGGGTCTTCCAGGTTGGGCAGAAGGTTCTGGTACTCAAGCCTGTGAAGACAAACAAGATGCAAGCATCTTGGCAGGGCCCGTATAAAGTGTTAGCTCAGGTGTGTGATACTACCTACCTTATAGCCAGCTGTTCAGATGAAAGGATTCAGCGATCCTTCCATGTGAACATGCTGAAGGAGTATCAGGAACGACCAGAGGATGTTGCGGCAGTATGTGCCCCAGCTACTGACGACTCCGAGAACTTACCTTTACTTGACTTGTTAGAGAGGGATCCCCAGACAGACCTTACTAGTCTTGTACAGCTGGGGGACCGGCTAAACCCGGCGGAGAAGGTACAGGCGAGACAGTTACTGTGGGAGAAGCAGGCGACGTTCTCCCAAGAACCCGGGTACACTACCCTAGCTGTACACAAGGTCGAGACACCCGGACAGAACCCCCTACGACAACCCCCATACCGTATCCCTGAAGCAGTCCGAGAAGGAATGCGGACGGAGATACAGGAGATGACCAGGCTGGGGGTTATCGAACACTCAGACAGCCCTTGGGCCTCGCCTGTAGTTCTGGTGCCTAAGAAAGATGGGACCACCCGGTTCTGTGTGGACTACAGGCGGCTCAACGAGCGGACCACCACTGATGCCTACCCTATGCCCCGGGTAGACGAGTTATTAGACCGCATTGCCAGGGGGCGCTACTTGACCACCATTGACCTATGTAAAGGTTATTGGCAGATCCCCCTGGCCGAGGATGCTATCCCTAAGTCGGCATTCGTCACCCCATTTGGCCTGTACCAGTTTAAGGTTATGCCATTTGGGATGAAGAATGCTCCGGCTACGTTCCAGCGTATGGTGGATAGGCTCCTCGATGGCTTCCAGGACTTTGCATGTGCATACCTGGATGACATTGCGGTCTACAGTGAGTCCTGGGAAGATCATTTAGTACACGTGGGGGTGGTGCTGGACAAGATTCGGTAATACCCTGCCGTCCCCAAGAAGGCCAGACAAGTGCCATCTAGGCATGGCAGAGGTGCAGTACTTGGGTCACAGAGTAGGATGTGGGAGCCAGAGACCGGAGCCAGGTAAGGTAGAGGCGGTGGCTAACTGGCCCACACCTATCACGAAGACCCAAGTGCTGGCCTTCTTGGGGACGGCAGGGTATTACCGACGTTTTGTCCCTGACTACAGTACGGTTGCTAAGCCCTTGACTGACCTGACTAAGAAGAATTTGCCTAAGCAGGTCCTGTGGTCTCCAGCTTGTGAAGCCGCGTTTCAAGCACTCAAGCAGGCTCTTGTTAATGCTCCTGTCCTGGCTGCCCCAGTCCCTAACAAACGTTTTCTTGTACATACAGATGCTTCCATGTATGGACTGGGGGCTGTGCTAAGCCAGGTCGGGGAAGATGGAGGAGAGCTCCCTGTCGCATACTTAAGCAGAAAGTTACTACCCCGGGAAGTAAGTTATGCGGCAGTGGAGAAAGAGTGTTTAGCCCTGGTCTGGGCACTGAAGAAATAGAGCCCTTATTTATACGGACAAGAATTCTCCCTTATTACGGACCATAACCCCCTTGTCTGGCTTAACCGGGTCTCAGGAGACAATGGCAGACTGCTGAGGTGGAGTTTGGCACTACAGCCTTACAACTTCACCATCAGCTACCGACCCGGTAAGCAGAATGGGAACGCGGATGGGTTGTCCCGGCAAACAGACGTCCCTACTTCTTCCCAGTCCGGTCATCCCCAAGTTGACCCGCCAAAGGGTCAAGCCGGGTCTGCCGGAGTGTTCCACAAGGGGGGAGCCGTGTGACAGACCCATCTGTCTGGATTACAACTGCTTTGTTCGCCTGTTTTGCCGGTTACATGAATTTCCCCATTCGTATGCTTTATTCAAGGGAATGTCGGTTTTGTCGAACGGAACTACCGAACGGACGGCCACCCAGAAGAGAAGTGTGCTGCTGGTTAACCTATTGATCCCAATTAGAACGTTGCGGTTAACCACAGACACTTCTCAATTAAAACCGAATGCCGGGTGGTCGTCGTTCGTATGTCGACCACGAGGCGGCGGCCATTTTGTCCATGCGAACGACCAGCGGTGTTCGACGATTATTTCATGGATCTGAAAACGGACACTTTTTCAGCCGAACACCGCTGAAGCCGTCGACCTCCCCTTCTCAATCGACAAAAGTATACGAATGCCAGCCGTTCGGGAGATTCAACCACACGAATGGACTTAACCCAGATAGCCGTCCCATGGAGTCAATCGCATACCGAAGAACTGAAAGAGACTTTGACTCCATGGCGATTGAACTGTGCGAATGGGATCTGAGCGCTATTCTCCAATAATGTGCCCTCAGATCCAGGCTATCTGGGGATATGCAATACGAATGTAATATGTTCGGCAGTTATGAAGTTATGGATTTTCATGTGTTTTTGTGACTTGTGTTTAAAATGGCGATTGCCTCTGCTCAGGGAGATAATTGAGTTACTTCCCAATTATCCCCCGAGCAGAGGGGAGGGAACTGTACTGCATGCTGGGAGTATTGTGGGGATGTATGTCCAAAATGTCCCCATGTCCTTCTGTGATTTCAGTCTCCCATTTGGTCCCCTAGGGGAGTGTCCACCAAGTGGGAGACCTGCATAAATACCGGGCAGGTAGCCCACAGTAAATCAGTTCGTGTTTTACCCTCAAAGCGGAGCTTGGTCTCGTTATTGGGGGGATTTGGTTACCAGCGACTAGAGACTGCTTATTTGGATTATTTGCCGCTTGGGAGATATTGACGTTCGGTTACTATTTGCCGTTCGTGGATTTGCAGCTCGTGAAGGGAATTAGCCGTACAGGTACCGTTCGGGAGTTTGGAGTGTTCCCTGGCTGGCGGTTCGCATGGTTTTACTATACCCGCTACCCGACCACATTATTGCGAACGGGGAATACTCGCTAAACGGCGGTTTGTACATTTCATTACTGGAGGTACCGTAACAGAATGCTTTGAAGAACATAACATAGACCTCAAGGTGTTGCCTTGGCCTCCAAATGCTCCTGTTCTCAATTCGATTAAGTATCTGTGTGATTTTTTAAAGATTTTTTTTAGATAAAAGTGAAGAAACCTCTATTTTACCTTCACCTCAAACCGACCATCAGGTAATTAATATGCCACTTAGAGAGAAATCCAATTTTTACCCCGCTCATTTTAAATCTGCTCCTCTAACCATGTTCAAAAAATTAGTGACTAAAGATCTTGAAAAAATCAAGAATAAAATATATGATCCCCATAACCTCACACATGCAGAACGGAATGCACTCAAAGAACTCCAAGAAGACACAAATATAGTAATCAAACCTGCAGATAAAGGAGGAGGGTTGGTTATTTTATCTAGCACTATGTACATAGAGGAGGCACATAGACAATTGAATGACAAAGATGTATATACCAAACTCTTATCAGATCCAACCACTCAGATTCAAACAATTTTAACTGAATTTTTAAACAAAGGTTAGATCAAGGAATTTTAAATAAACATGAATACAACTTTTTAAACAAAAAGTTCCCAATAATTCCAGTTATATACTTTCTCCCCAAAACGAAACTAAACTCCCAGGAAGACCTATTATGTCAGTTATAGGTTCCCTCCTCTGTAATCTTTGACAATATATTGACACCCTCCTCCAACCTTCAGTAAAGCAAATGAAGTCTTATCTTCAAGATTCCATGGTATTATTAAAGTTTTTAAATAATTTTAGATGGAAACCTAATTTTATAGGTGTCACGTGTGATGTTCAATCACTCTATACTATCATACCCCACAATATTGGATGTGAAGCAATAAAAAATGTTTTAACTAAAGAAAGAAAAATAGCTGAAACACAAATAGATTTTATTCTTGAAGGAATCAATATTATTTAAAAAAAGTAATTATTTCTGGTTTCTCAATTCTTTTTATTTCCAAAAAAGAGGGAATGCTATGGGGACTAGTTTTGCCCCCAGCTACGCTAATTTATTCATGGATCACTGGAAGTCTGAAGCTATCTTTAGTGACCATGGCTGGAAGGCAAACCTGGTCTCCAATTTTAGATATATCGATGACCTCTTTTTTTATCTGTGAAGGCACAGAAGACCTTCTTATTTCTTTTATTAATCATCTTAATAACAACAATAGAGGTATAATTTTAACTGACTAATACAGTAAAGTACAAATTAACTTTTTAGACCTTAACATTTTTAGTAAAAACGGACAAATACATACAAAGACGTATTTTAAAAAAGTTTGCGTTAATACTGCTATAGACAAATCCAGCTGTCACTACCAACCTTGGCTTGACAGTGCCCCAAAAAGTCAAATTTTACGACTCCGAAGAAACTGTTCAGAATTAAATGATTTTAATAAACAAGCAGAATTTTTAAAGAACAAATTTATTGAAAAGAAACTACTCTACTACAGTGTTAACAGATACAATTAATAATATCCAAAAAAAAGATAGAAATGAACTTTTGACATATAGAACAAAAACAAAAAATACAGAAGAATCGATGTCTCTGCCCATTATATTTGATTTTAACAACAAAAGTGGAAATATAAAAAAGATCGTAAGGAAGCACTGGCACATTTTAAAACAGGATGAAACTCTAAATAAAATTTTACCAGAACACCCCAATATAGTATTTAGAGGAGCTCCTAATTTTAAATAAATTTTAACTAAGAATTTCACTAGAGAAACAAAAAACAAACCCCCCTTAACCTTATTTCCTCAAATTAAGGGTTTCTGCAAATGCAAATCGTGCATAGTATGCAAAACCACAGACCCCACTATACCATACAAAGTGACTCAGTTTATTTCTAAAGTAACGAATAAGGTCTACAAAATTCATGATTTTATAAATTATACTACGAAAAATTTTATTTATCTGCTTGAATGCCCTTGTGGCCTTCAGTATGTCGGAATGACCACAAGGTGCTTGAAAACAAGATCAAGTGAACATTGCAGAAACATTAAAAATGGATATCTGAAAGATCCAAGATTGTTAAAATGTATGGGCATAAAAAAATGCACCACTCCTTGGAGAGGAGGTGACATCAAAAATATCCTTGGGAAAACTGAAATGGAGTGGGTGTATAAGCTCCAGACACTTATACCCCATGGTTTAAATGCTGATTTTGATCTACTTAATTTCCTTTGAGATTCTGTACTGTTTTAATGTTCCTAAGTTTTTCTGTGCAATCATATGTTTTTTATATTTTCATGTATTTATATATTTACATATATCTTTTGTATCTCTGCACTCAAATGTCATTTTTATTTTGTATTACAGTCCCTTTAATATGCACACTACTCCCCCAAAGGCACGTCCCCTTTACATGCTGCCAGAACCTTTTTTCTTCCCCATTCTCGGCCGTGGTTAATGTGCACACCGACGTCATCTCTTTCCCCGCCCACCTGCCACTCTATCGGCTACCCACGCCTACTTTCCATTACGTAGGCTGTTACCTAATGCTAGTCGACGCCCCCTATTACACTCCCTTACTCCTTGTTGGTTACACGTATTAGTGTGCCAACACGCCCACACGATTCCGGCCGCATCTCTGTGCGAGCCGACGCCGATTACAAGTGCACCACCAACTACTTTTCCCACAATGTACCGCGGCATCACGTGACCGCAAATATATAAAAAAATAATTTTTCATAGCTAATCATGCTCGTTTCTGTTTAATATTACATCACTATGATACCTTATTCATATACCTATTCTATAACACCTTTTTTTATAGGTTTTAGTTTATTTACAATTTGTATTTTACTACATTAAGGTGCCTCACAGACTACATTTCCCATTTTACATTGCGGTGTCATGTGACCGCAAATATACACTATTCTAAAACTAAACACCTTCATTTTTAATTAATATTAGAGTACTAAACTGTTTTATCCATGTATCTGTTCAACATCTTGTACTATATGTTTTATGTATTCTACTTACAAATTATATTTCTGTATTCCTTTTGGCTGCTTCTAATTTTGGCGCCAATTTTAACTAATTATACCCCTATTTATACTCACCTTGCCATGTAACATGTTTATTCCATATTGAAGAAGCCTTTGTAGGCGAAACGCGTTTGTGGATTTTTTTATACTGTGGATTTTATTTAGTAAAGATATTTTGGTCACTTTTAATTGTGCCATCGTCTTTTAATACATTTTATACCTTTTTACCTGGCATTTTTTTATTATCTTGGACTCGTGGCGAAGTAGTACTGGCCCCTCCATTTGACACTGTGTATATGCCACAGTGATGGATGTATGGGTAGCAACTTGAAAGCATTTGCGATATTGTTTTTTTTCTAGCCAGGCGCCATGCCCTGCTTTCAAGAATGCTCCCATGGCATTGTCCACTGTGGCATACTGTACTGAGAACTCACTGTACTTAGAGAATTAATGCTACGAACAATAGCGGAATGAGGTGCGGAGAGGTCAATGATCAAGCGTTTTTCATTGTTAAATTTGCCAGTAGCAATTCCAATTGGGTTTGTTCTGAAACTGGCATAGGGGGGGTGTGTGAAGGGGCCTATCATAAACCCGTGGTTGATTTCTGCTGTGAGCAGTGCGTCCATGGTGTTGGGGTCTAAGGTGGCTGATTGGAGGTTTCTGCATTGTAGAGTGCCCCCTGGGAGTGTGGAATCATACCATGAATCCTGTGGTGAGGAAATTGACCAAGTGAGGGTATGGGTGGCTGGTGAGACAATAGGCGAGGTTGCTAACATTGATTTTGGTGAGTCATTGTTTAGGGAAAAGCCGGTTAGGGCACATGATCTTTGCGTGTGCCCTGAAGCAGAGGAAACAGACATGCAACAATCGACAAGTGCTGAAGGTACTACCTCCAGTGTTGAAGTTGCTGCATATCTGTGCTTTACCTAGGAAGACAATGGGTCTGCCCAGTTTATCTTTGAGTACCCTGTCTGATTTGTTGGGGGTTGACTCTGCCTGGCTGGTAGAAGGCGGGCTCAGTTTGGTGGGGCACAATTTGGTAGAATGTGCAGTTGTTGCACAAATGGCACAAGACGGAGGCAAAGTGGCGGTAGAACAGCTCTGTATCAAGTTTGCTCCAGTCTGAGCGTAAATAAATTGAATCAGTGCTACCGCCGCCTATGCCATAAATGACCTATGATAATCATAGAAGGAGTAGCCTCCGTACTTGTTTCCTAGGTCTACCAATTTGTAGAGATATAGGTCCAGCTCCTCCCTGCGTTGGGGGAAACGGAGCAGATAATGTCCCTGTACAGGCCAAACGCTATCACAAAGTTAGGGATGGATCATTTCTTATTGATCCTGGGGTACCTGGCCTTGAGTACTACTAAAACTTCCCCTTAGCAGTAAGCCTTATTCTTCAATAAGGTCTTGGGACACTATCAGAAGGGAGACTAGATTTACGTCTTTCCCTTCTAGTATGTCTTTTTTAATGGTCTGGGGCACTAAGTAGGCAAGCATGATGATGTGTGAGGTAGTTGGTGTTGGATTAGAATTAGTGGTATTACCTGGGGTTGGGGTAGTCAGTGGAAGTGAGACGGGGATGGCTGCCGGGGTGATAATGGCAACCTGGCCTCTAGTTTGTCCAGACTTTCGTTAATGAGGTTATCTCTATGTTCTTGGCCTTGGGGGTTAGTCTGGCCGGGCTGGAGACTCTGGCAGGGGTTCTAGGTAGGGAGATATCTTCAGCTATATCTGAAGTGTGGGACATTCTGGAATGTGTATAAATGCGTAATTTGAATTAAGATACTATAAGGTGTGGAGTGCCATCTGACATGTATTTATCCCAACCTTAGAGGGAGTGATACCCTAAAAAACGTTAAAAGGGGTGGAGTGGACCGTTTGGGTGCCAATTGGTGACGTATTAAACGTTGGCATAGCACATGACAGATTCGGTCGGAACGGTAACCGCTTGTGATGATTGGATTAGTGGAATAGCGTGAAACATGAATTTTTCTGTGATATGCTGTAGGTAGGCCATTGCCTCAGTGAGGTGTCCTGGAATGGACCAAAGCAAGGGGCGGAGGCGTGATGGTGACCCGAATTTAATGACCCCACCATGGGGGCTCCTAAGCCTGCTGGTCTGACCGGGGGTGCGTTCGAGTGGGAAACAACGGAAATCATTTACCTTGTAGCTAGCAAGGTTGTGAATGTTCTAAGGTCCCAAGGTGGGTCCTGGCCAGAACAGTATAGAACAGAAATGACCAGGGATGGGGGTTTGATGACCTAGAATTAGGTACGGTAAATATGTGCTGGTTCATGAAGCCGCGAGAAACACTGTATGGGAAAGTATTGCCTGTGTCTTAGACGGCTGGTTGTTGCAGAGCCAATTTTCATATAAATACTGATTAAGACGGGAGGCCTAAGGTAGTGATGAAGGTGCGTATTGAATACACTATACTTTTTTAATTATTATTATTTGGCCGTGGGGCTCTTACATACCTGGTTCTTAACTGTAGGGAGGTATTTTACTCAAATGGAGCGAGCCTAGCTTTGGTAGAGCTGGACCTAGCTGTAATATATGATGAGAAATATAAAGAGGGAGTTTAAGATACCCTAAGGAAATGACTGTAAATTACCCCCTCCCCTCACTCCCTCTCGGGTGTTTGTCCCCCTATGTGCCTACCTGTTTGAATTGTGTTTCTTCCCTCATGTGCCTGTATAGCTGGTATGTGTGGCCCCTATACATGTCAAGTTTGTAGGAGTCCGGCCGTATTTAGTGAACGTGGCGCCCGTCAAAGGGAATGTCTACGGTATCTGGCAGCCCCCACCTCTCTCCAAGATCGGGATTCTTGATTTTCAACATAGAGTAGTGGATTTTATTTAAGTGCCTGATTAAATTAAGAACCAAGCGGGAGTTGTGGTTAAGCTACATAGTCATCTGCATGTTGGCATAGCATATCCTTCTGTGTACCAATCCAATATTACTGCAGAACCTCTACTTATCCGGTGTGGAATGCGTTTTTTGTAATGTGACCTGGGGTGACCGTGTAGTACAGGGAGATATGAGCCTCATAGGGGACAGCGAGTTGCTTAGAGTACGCCTACCAACCCATGATTGTGTGAACCCAGAAGGAAGGCATGTGCCAGGTAAGGGGTTGTGTGCTTCATTGGGGGAATTGGTACTCACGTGACCGGTAGTGGTTGCGGCCTAGACGCGACGCCGTGAGCGTCGGCGGGAACGCGTTGTGGAGCCTGTTTGCAGCAGGCTGGCTGGAATGCCAGTGGGTATGGGTGCCCTCCGAGTGTCTGGAGTTGGGTTTAGCTGTGGGTGAAGGGTAGTTCTTCTTGCCAACGGGAACGCTGCTGCGGTGGACCGGAACTAGATGCAAAGGAGTCTGGGTCAATCTCGGCCCTGATTAGAGGTAAGGCTGAGTTTAAATAGGCCAGTTAACAGCTCCCACAACTACACGCTTTGCCTTAACATATATATATATATATAAACATACATATACATATATATATAATTTCATTATTATTGTACTTTGAGATATATATATATATATATATATATATATATATATAAATACACGTATAATGAAATTATATATATGTATTATATTTTGTTCAAGTAGAGATTGTAGTCGTATTAGTTCAGTGATGTAGATGTAAAAAACAGTTAAAATCCGTATCTTGTAAAACCTTTTTTATTGGACTAACAGAATTTTTTAATGACAAGCTTTCGGGAGAACCTCCCTTTCTCAAGTCTGAAGCATTTCTGACCAAGACACATAGAATTCAAAGTTGAGTTGTGATACAGGGGTTAAAGCGACATGAGTGTAGATAAGACACAGGTTTGTTTGAAAATAGACACCATTTTTGCAGAGGGTCATAAATATCTTTCTGAAGAGCAGAGTGAGGGGGGAGAGAGAGAGAAGAAAAACAAACAAGCAGACAGTGCAGAGGATGGTACACTTTATACATGTACACACTAGAGATGTCGAACCGTCCGCGAACTTCTCGCGAACGGCTCGCCGCGGTTCGCCACGAGCTGTTCGCGGCGAACTCCGGTCAGCTGACACGTCCCGGCCAATCTCCAGCAGACCCTCCCTCCCAGACCCTCCTACTTCCTGGACAGCATCCATGTTTCGCGGACGGTTCGCGACATCTCTAGGACACACACATAAATATGTATATGTGAACACACAAACACATGTACATATACATATATAAACACATATACATACATGTACATGAACTTATATACACAAATATAAATGCACGGTCATGTATATAAGCATACATGCATAAGAGTATGGGAAAGCATATGTCCACACATAGTACTTCGTATATTGATAGAATAAACATATTGGAATGCGTTTTAAAGTGTTGATACATATGACAGAACAGTAAGATAATGCTGGGAGAGTATTCATGTAAAGTGTTGGTAGTGGGACATATGTATTTGTGCGTTCACATATACATATTTATGTGTGTGTGCATGTATAAAGTGTACCATCCTCTGCACTGTCTGCTTGTTTGTTTTTCTTCTCCCTCTCTCTGCTCTTCAGAAAGATGTTTATGGCCCTCTGCAAAAATGGTGTCTATTTCCTTGCAAACCTGTGTCTTATCTACACTCGCTTTAACCCCTGTATCACAACTCAACTTTTAATTCTATGTGTCGTCTTGCTCAGAAATGCTTCAGACTTGAGAAAGGGAGGTTCTCCCGAAAGCTTGTCATTAAAAAATTCTGTTAGTCCAATAAAAAAGGTTTTACAAGATACAGATTTTAACTGTTTTTTTACATATAATATATTGTAAAATGCTTTACTTATTTTATAATATATACATACATATGTGTGTGTGCATATATATAAAAACGCTATTGTACCTTCCACTCAGGCTTCACTGTTATATAACCGGGTGCATCACCAGGACTCCAGTACCCAGGCAATTGAAATAGTTTGCTGCACTCACGGATTTTCCTTAAAACATAACTTTTATTTAATTATATAAGAGCAGATCAACGTTTCAGTCCCTATTGTGGACTTTCATCAGGATCATACAAGCATAGCAAATGACAATAAATATATAGGTAACAATAAATTGCAATAAAATGTAATTAGACTCACCCCAGGTGATGTGTGTTCAAACCGGCATCCTGCTGGTCCCACCCACTATCGTGACGTCATGCCGTCAGGCTACCGGTGTTACCTTAGAAACGCGGTATGGTAGTGAATTGCATAGAGGTCTATATGTGAACATCCTTTAGATCATATGTACAATAGGGTACTAAAGATCATGTGCATAATTACAATTTCCTAGTGCTATGAGTTCGAACTCGGCTGTGGCTCCTTGTCCGCACTGACCCTACACATAGTTACTCGAAAACTCCTAAGGAACAAATAAGAGGATCAGTCAGATGTTTGGGCTGCGTTACTTGCAGCCACATGACTCCAGCAAGGACGTTTAACCATCCCCATAATAATAAAGTGTATTCCATCAGATTTACAATAACATGTTAGACTGCACATGTTATCTATAAATTAAGTTGCCCATGTGGCCTATGTTATATTGGGAAGACAGAAACTGCTATTTGCGAACGCATCAGAGGACACAGATTGAGTATTCGATTAGCATACAGAAACAGTCATTCGGACAAACCTGTTGCAAAACACTTCTTTGAACTAAAACATCTCCTGGCTACGTTAAAATTCTTGGCTACTGATCATATTCCTGCACCCAGGAGAGGTGGTGATCTGGGAAAGATGCTACTGAATAAGGAAGCATATTGGACTCACAAACTGGACACTGTTTCTCATAGAGGTCTAAATGAGTTTCTATCTTTACATTCACTTCTATAGTTTAAGCTCATTTCCCCTTCTTGTAGTTTTATTATGTAGTGTTATTTTAATTTTAACTTTATTAAGCATTGCTCATAATGTGGATTAGGGGGTATGTAGTATCAGTATTTCACATGGTATATAATGTAATTGAATGGGAATGTATCCCAGCTATCCAGTGTGAAAATACAATAGAGGGTACTTAAACCTCTTGGGTAGAAAAATATATATATATAATCTTTATTTTCTTTTTTTTTTTAAATATATATATTTGCTTTGAAAAAAACGTATTCTCTTCGTGGCAGACTGAGCAAATGCTTAATTTTACAAGCTATTTAGTAGTGATGCCAATATGAGTTTGGGTTTGCATTTTTACACTTTATCATTACTATATACATTTTAACTTTAACAGTTGGCACTTGAGCATTTTTTGTAATCACTAGCACTTTATAATATTGGCACTTTACAACATTGGCTTAATAGTACAGTTTACATAATATAGTATATTTGTCTTTGGTCACCTGACTCACTTAAGTAATACTCCCATATCTACCACTTAAAATGTGTCATACAACCTTTTTGGTAATAATATACTTGTATATATAGAGTCCAACACTTCACTATAAGGGATATGTGGCATGTAAGATGATTTTTTTATGTATTCACTAATAGACTGCATCACCATGGTAACAACGGCAACCTAGCATGTTGACGCCACGCTACTGGGAGGAGTTGAGTTTACAGATGCGTCTAGGACCCGGCCACAGCCGAGTTCGAACTCATATCACTAGGAAATTGTAATTATGCACATGATCTTTAGTACCCAATTGTACACATGATCTAAAGGATGTTCACATATAGACCTCTATGCAATTCACTACCATAACGCGTTTCTAAGGTAACTCCGGTAGCGTGACGGCATGACGTCACGATAGTGGGTGCGACTATCTTTGCACATGTGCACAGGGTCCAGTAGGACGCCGGTTAGAACACACATCACCTGGGGTGAGTCTAATTACATTTTATTGTTACCTATATGTTTATTGTCATTTGCTATGCTTGTATGATCCTGATGAAAGTCCACAATAGGGGCTGAAACCTTGATCTGCTCTTATATAATTAAATAAAAGTTATGCTTTAAGGAAAATCCGTGAGTGCAGCCAACTATTTCAAGTTATATATATATATATATATATATATATATATATATATAATAGCACTCAAAGGACTGATATGGTTACAAATGTTGATGCTTCAGTTCAGAAATCTGAACTTTCTTCAGGACAGTCTTGAAGGTCACTGTTTTCTGAACAGATTTCTGAACTGAAACGTCGACATTTGTAACCAGCCAACAACCTGAATAAAAGTTAAGTTTTATTTTTACTTCATATTAGTTCTTTGAGTGCTATCATTTCTCTTTTGTTGTATTTTTGGCGAACAAGCACCGGGCACAATAAGCAATATTTTTCTACAGGAGTGCAGGCATATGGACTTGTTTATCTCTCTCTATATATTATATATATATATATATATATATATATATATATATATACACACACACACACACACACACACACACACACACATATCTTGTCTACTTTTGTAAATGGTATGCCATGATGGGGGTAATTTTCATTCTTGGGCTGCCATAAGGTCTAAAATGCAACATGAACCCAGCAAATCAATCTGGCAAACCAAAATGGGCAAGCCCTATATTGACCCTGTAACTTTCACCATAAAACCCCTTTACATGGAAAGTATTGTTATACTCGGGAGACTTCTCTGAACTGAAGTGCAATTTTTGTGTAAAAAAATTTAAAAATCCAAATACGAACGCTATCTCTGGCCAGGGTTTATGATTAAGTGGCTTCTAAAAAAGACCGGACATGCCCCATTTAGAATACCGTGGGTTGACTACTTTTCAAATAGTATGCCATGATGGGGTTAATTTTCATTCCTGGGCTGCCATCCGGTCTCAAACCCAACATAGGCCCAGCAAACCAATCTGGCAAATTTTAATGTGCAAAAACAGAAAAGAGTAAAGTCCTATATTTAAAATCTGTAAGTTTAAAAAAAATCCATAAAACCTGTAGAAGGGGGCTACCGTTGTACTTGTGAGACATTTCTGAATACAAATATGTGTATTAAATTGTAGCAAAATCCAACAGTAATATGACGTTCACAGTTAAAAAGTCATGCAGAACTTGAAATATAACATTTCTTAATTTCTCACACTTTGTTTTATATTATTTATATTAAATTATGTTTTTTATATATATATATATATATATATATATAATTTGATTCGATAGGAGAATTTGATAAATATATATATTTGATTCGAAATGAAAGCCCTGTTTCTCCTGAACAAAAAAATATATATAATACGTGTGGGTGCACTTAATATGAAAGAGGTGAATTATGGTTGAACCAAATATAGCACAAATTCCAGATTTCGGTTGTTTTAATTTAGTCACAACTTGTACAATTGGCTAAGTCCTTTAGGGGTTAAAAACATATCAATTATCAAAAAGCAAAGATTAAACAACCAAAAGGCTCTTCTTATGGTCCTTATGTGGTTTGACAGATATCTGACATGATTGGAAAAACATTTCAAAAGCTTTTGTGCATGTCAAAAACATTTGTGCATGTCTTCTATCCATCCCAAGTAATACTATATTGCAATGTGTAGTGAATTTGTTACAATTTTTCCTTTTCTTTCAGTCTCGCTCAGTGTGTGGATGCAGCCGATCAGTGCACTCAGTATCCAGCTGATCCCTCAGTATCCTGCGGTGGGTCAGTCAGTCACTCTCAGTGTTACTGAGATCAGTAGGATTATCCATAAAATCTACTGGTATAAAGGAGAACAAAAAGACCAAAATATAATCTTCTCATTTAACATTAGTGCATCTACAATGTTTACTGGAGCAAAGTATTTTCCACGAGCAGGTATATTCAGAAATGGATCTTTGCTAATCTCAGATTTAGAGCTTAATGACAAAGGTACCTATTCTGTAATGGTACAGGACTCATCTTTTCCAAAGCGAGCTACAGTATCTCTGACAGTATATGGTAAGTATCAATATCTTAATCATCCACCTACTGTGATCATTTTTTTTTCTTCATTTATATCACTTTTAATATAAATAGGGAAATTGGTATGTTAGCAAAATATATTAAACTGGTACATGAATAACTTAATTATAGTATTCAACTTACACATTAATAGAGAAAATTTATGACAAACTTACCGTAATTTTCTTTTCCTGGCTATTTCTCATGGCAGCATCACTTATGGGTAGCTCCTCCCTTAGCAGTCACAGGACAGGAATTAATTAAATTAATTAAACAGACTGATAGGTATAAAGAGTCCCTCCTCCCCTTACACCTCAGTCCAATTATAAAGCTGAAATAAAAGAACGGGCGGGAACCCTGATGCTGCCATGAGAAATAGCCAGGAAAAGAAAATTACGGTAAGTTTGTCATAAATTTTCTCTATTCCTGGCTAATCATGGCAGCATCACTTATGGGTAATACCCAAGCTTCACAGAAATATAGGGTGGGAAAATTAATCCAAGAAATTACACCAAACTGAATCACATGCTGCAAAGAAAAGTTTAATATCAACGGGATAAAGAAACCGTAGACAGGACACTCTTCCCAAAGGAGGTGGAAGGAGAATCTACATCTAGTTTGTAGTGCTTCATGAATGTCATCGGAGAAGACCAGGTGGCTGCTCTGCAAATATTATCATATGGAACCTCTGCCCAGTAAGCCCATGAAGTAGATAATGCTCTAGTAGAATGAGTTCTTATCTCCTGCGGGGGTGATATACCTTAAGAATTATACGCCTTCTTAATTACCAGAGAAATCCAACGTTTCAACATAGATAAAGAAGCCGCCTCACCTCTCCTTGCTCCCAACGGCAAAACGAAGAGTTGGTCCGTTTTACGGAAAGACTCAGAACGCTTAAGATGTGCAGACAGGCAGTTTATGACATCCAAACGTTGCCATCTAACCTCCTCCTGAGAAGAGGGGTTGGGGTAAAATGATGGAAGAACCACTTCTTGAGAGAGATGAAACTGAGAAACCATCTTAGGAAGAAACTCCGGTTTTGGTTTCAGACACACTCTATCTTGGTAGAATCGTAAACAAAAAGATGATGTAGAAAATGCCTTACTCTCTGAAATCCGTCTTGCGGAAGTAATTGCCACCAAAAACAAAGTTTTATACGTCAGGAGAGTAGCATCCAAACTTTCAAGAGGAACAAACAGATCCTCAGTGAGATAATTGAGCACCAGAGGAAGATCCCAAGGAAGGGTAGTAGATCTGGAAGGAGGCCTCAACCTGAAGGCCGCTTTGAAGAACCTGGAAATCAAAGGATCCGAAGCCCATGAGATGTTGCACAAAGCTGAAAGTGCCGAAGACTGAACCTTCAGGGTGCTGAGGCTAAGGCCCTTATCCAGGCCCTCTTGCAGAAACTCCAAAATCTCAGTATTGCTAGGATGCAGAAAGTCCACATTGTTAGACGATGCCCATGCTTGGAACACATCCCAGATCCTATGGTAGCATGAGGAAGTGGAAGCCTTCCTGGAGAGCAGAAGGGTATTGATCACTGCCTCTGAGGGACCTAGTAATTGGAGTCTTTCTTTCTCAAGACCCATACCCCCAGTTTGAGGCGTTCCGGATGAGGATGGAATACAGGGCCCTGCGTGAGCAGATCCTCCATCACTGGAAGAGGCCAAGGTTGTTCCTGGCTCATCATGGCCAATAGGGGAAACCACAGCCTCCGAGGCCAAATTGGAATTATGGCAATAACTTTCTTGCCTTCAGACCAAACCTTCCGCAGAAACCTGGGTATCATGGGTAGGGGAGGGAAAGCATACCCTAGATCGAACGACCAAGGAAGAGAGAGAGCATCCTGGCCCAGTGCCTGACAGTCCGGATGGAGAGAGAAGTAATTCTCCACCTGATGATTCTGAGATGATGCCATCAGGTCGATCTGGGGCATGCCCCACCAATGGGCAATTTCTGCAAAGATCGCCGGGTGAAGTTGCCATTCTCCCGGAAGAATTTCCTTTCTGCTGAGGAAGTCTGCCGTCACGTTCTCCGAACCTGGGAGATAAATCGCCTTCAGGCCTTGAAGATAGGTCATGGCTATTGCCATTAAGGGAGCCAGCTCTTCCAGGAGCAACCTGCTCCTCGTGCCACCTTGGTTGTTCACATATGAGGCCACCGCTCGGTTGTCTGTCTTGATTAGAACCCAAGAATTCCTTACCCTTGGCAGGAATCTCAAAATGGCCTTGTAAACCGCTCTCAGTTCCCTTAAGTTTGAGTGTAGGCAACTCTCTTCTCGGGTCCACTTCCCTTGAGTCCATACAGAACTGAAGTGGGCACCCCATCCAAAAGAACTGGCATCTGTAGTAATAACCTTCCAAGGGGGTTCTTCCAACGGGAAGCCTGTTGTCAAATTCCTCTCGCTCTTCCACCATTTTAAGCCTTTCCTTACGGGCAAGGGAAGAGATATCATCTGTTCCCAATCTGCTTCCACTCTGTCGAACTGGAGAAGGAAGCAGTTCTGGGCCGGACGGAACTTCCACTGGGCCCACTTCACCAACCCTATTGTTGATGTCAAGGAACCCAGAAGACTCATGACTTCTCTTGCAGGTGCAGCTTCGAGATCTTGCAGCTTCCTTACTTTGTCTCTGATATTCGTGACCCTTTCTGGAGACAGGAACACATGTGCAGACACGGTATTCACCACTGCACCCAGGAAAATGATAGTTTGCGCAGGAACGAGGGAGCTCTTTTCTACGTTCAGAAGCCAACCATGGTCTTGAAGAATGGACATTGCCAGTGAGGTATGCTGATCTACAATTCCTTGAGATGGACCCAAGATAAGAATGTTGTCCAAATAATGGAAGATCTCGATACCTTTTTCCCTTATAAAGGTTATTAAGGTGACCAGAACTTTTGAGAACATTCTTGGAGCCAGGCTGAGGCCAAACGGTAGTCCCCGGAACTGGAAGTGCCTTCCTAGCGCCCAAAACCTGAGAAACTGTATGTGATCTTGATGTATCGGGATATGATAGTAAGCGTCCCTTAAGTCTATTGATGTCATCCAGTCTCCCTTTTTGACACACTTCAAGATGGTCCTCAAGGATTCCATTTTGAACGTCCTTACGTCGAGCAAGGAGTTTACGCCTTTCAAATTCAAAATGAGACGCCACTTTCCCTGTGGTTTTGGGGCCAAGAACACTGTGGAGTAAATTCCCCGGAACCTTTCCCATTTTGGAACTTCTTCCACCACTTTTTGTTCCCGGAGTACAGAAATGCAGGACCTCATGTCTCTTCGTTTGATGCCTACCAACACCTTTGATTTTTGGAAGCTTGCAGTTTTCGGGTAAGATGAGAATTCTATTTTGTAACCTTCCTTTACGATGGAAGTGACCCATAGGTCCCAAATGTTGCTGGCCCATACTGTCAGGGTCCCGCGGGCGGCTGCGAGGGGAGGCTGCAGTCCGCTCGCGGCACTCACCCTCCAGCCGTCCGCGGTCCCCCTTCAGCCGTGTGCTCGGCGGGCAGCACCCTCTCTCCCACGGGTGCCGTCCGCCTCTTCCTCTGTGTCTCCCAGCGGCAGCATGCATGACGCTGCACGCTGGGAGACCACCCACTTTAACCAACGCCGGGGTCAGTCACCTGACCCAGCGTTAAAGACACAGTGCCTCAATCACAGTGGGAGGTTTAGATATCTCCCACGTGTGATTGTTAATTCTGATTGGAAATTATCCAATCAGAATTAACCTTTGGATTTATATACTTACCTTTCCTGTTCCTCTTCGCCCTGTTGTGGTCTTTGCTTGTTAGTATTGATTCTGAACTTGTGCTTCTGGTTACGTACTCCCTGGCTTGTTATCCGACTTTGTGACTTTCTCCTACCCTTTGACCTCGGCTTGTCTATCGTTATTCTGTCTTCTGGTTTCCCTTACTCGGCTTGTTTCCTGACTATTCTTTGTGTGCTTAGCCCGGCCACTCTAAGGTCCGGTACGGCACTTTGTGTGTGTGTGTGTTGGCGTGTTTGGTTCCCCGAATCGTGACATTACAACAGGGCCATAATGGAACCTGCTGACATACCACAGCTCCTAGTTAATCAGAAGGCTAGAATGGATGGCTTGGACCACCGTATGGACCAGTTTGCCCAAGCTTTACAAACCATACTGGCTCGTACTGCACACTTGCAACCTGCCGTCCAGGAGGCTGCTGCTGCTGTGCCCGAACCCATTCCCACTCCGGTACCCGTTCCTGCTCATGTTGTTCACATGACACCGCCACAACGCTACAGCGGTGACCCAGCATTGTGTCGTGGTTTCCTTAACCAAATTGACATCCATTTGGTGATGAATCCACGTTCCTATCCCACTGACAGATCCAAAATTGCCTTTTTGATTAACCACCTGTCCGGGAAAGCTTTAGCATGGGCTAACCCCATGTGGGAGAATACATCTCCTATGTCCTTTGTGGATTTCTTGACAGCTTTCAAACGTACGTTTGATCAACCCGGTAGGGTTGCCTCTGCTGGCAAAGCTCTGCTTAGGGTACGACAGGGTAATAGATCTGTAGCGGATTATACTATCGAATTCCGCACGCTAGCAGCTGAAGTGGTTTGGAATAATGATGCCCTCGTAACAGCCTTTCAGGAGGGTTTGGCCGCCTACATACTGGATGAAATAGCATCCAGGGAATTGCCTTTTCTTCTAGATGATGTCATAGATTATGTCATTCTTATTGATAACCGTATTAGCGAGAGGCGTAGTCAAAGACGGATGGATACACGGGCATTACCTGCTCCCCCCTCTACTGCTTTACTAGCACTACCCGCTCCTAGTCAACCAACCGCTGAACCCATGCAATTGGGTGCTACGGGGCTAACTGAGGCTGAAAGAGCATATCGTAGAAGGGAGGGGTTATGCCTTTATTGTGGAAAGAGGGGGCACCACTGTAATGCCTGCCCTAAGTTACAGGGAAACTACAGCACCTAAGGCCTAGAGAGGGGTCGGCCTCGGGTGTTATGACTTTGTCCCCTCATGTGTCCATCTCCAGACCGTTTATTACGGTTTCTCTTTTGGTCAATAAAACCACCATAACCACCAAAGCCTTGATCGATTCAGGTGCGGCAGATAACCTTATGGATGAGAACTTCGCTAAAACCGCAGCCTTAACTTTGATCCAAAAGGCCACACCCTTGGTCGTTGAGGCCATAGATGGTAGACCACTTGAGAAACCTCTGGTGACCCATGAGACCCAAGAAATAGTGATGTCTGTAGGTGATTTGCATAAGGAAAGGTTAACCTTCCAAATAATTGACTCCCCTACTGCTTCCATCGTTCTGGGTTTTCCCTGGTTAGTGAAACACAACCCTGTTCTCGATTGGGGTTGCTTGGATATACTATCCTGGGGGGAATCCTGTCAACGAGACTGTATGGCTCATGTACGTCCTGTTTGTTTACTCAACGTGCCCAAGGCTAAACCACTCTCTGTTTCTGTCCCTTCTGTATATGCAGACCTTGCATTGGTTTTTGAAAAGAGGGAGGCAGATAAGCTACCTCCACATCGTGACTATGACTGTGCCATAAACCTATTACCTAGGGGTAAGGTCTACCCTCTTTCTGAGAAAGAAAACCAGGTCATGGAGGAGTACATACGAGAATCCTTAAGGAAAGGTTTTATTAGAAGGTCCTCCTCTCCTGCTGGTGCTGGTTTCTTTTTTGTGGCAAAGAAGGAGGGCGATTTGAGGCCGTGTATAGACTACAGGGGTCTGAACAATATAACGGTTAAAAACGCCTACCCTATCCCCCTCATCACTGAGTTGTTTGATCGCGTTAAAGGTTCTAAGTACTTTACTAAACTAGACCTCAGGGGGGCTTATAACCTTATCCGTATAAAGGAGAATGATGAGTGGAAGACAGCGTTCAATACGCGTAGTGGGCATTATGAATACCTGGTCATGCCTTTTGGACTGTGTAATGCTCCTGCTGTGTTTCAGGATCTCATAAACGATGTCCTTAGGGATCTATTGCATGTCTGTGCCGTGGTGTACCTTGACGACATACTTGTATATTCTCCTGATTTGAAGTCACATCATAAACATGTTAGGATGGTGCTTAAAAAATTATTACAGAACGGACTTTATTGTAAGTTAGAAAAATGTCTGTTCGATCAGACCTCTGTGCAATTCCTGGGATATATCATTTCTGAACAGGGTTTTAGTATGGATCCTGCTAAATTGGAAGCTATACTGTCCTGGCCACTTCCCCAAGGACTTAAGGCTATCCAGCGTTTTATAGGTTTTGCTATCTATTATAGAAAATTTATAAAAAACTTCTCACCACTTATCTCCCCTATCACAAAGCTGACTAAAAAAGGTCTACACCCTAGGGTTTGGACTCCTGAAGCCCTTAAAGCCTTTGAAACTCTCAAGAAAGCATTTGCCTCTGCTCCAGTACTACACCACCCTAATCCTTCTCTTCCCTTTGTTATGGAAGTAGACGCTTCTGAATCGGGGGTGGGAGCAGTACTATCACAAAGGTTATCGTATGACGAACCCCTCCATCCCTGTTGTTTCTTTTCTAAAAGGTTGTCTGATCCAGAAAAGAATTACGATGTTGGGAACAGAGAACTATTAGCTATTGTGTTAGCTTTTAAGGAATGGAGGTACTTATTAGAGGGTTCTAGACACAAAATTATGGTTCTAACAGATCATAAGAACCTCTCCTATATAGCCGATGCTAGAAGGTTGTCCGCCCGACAGGCTAGATGGTCTCTATTCCTTTCGCGATTCCAATACATTATTACCTATAGACCTGGTTGCCGTAATGCCAAAGCTGACGCTATCTCTCGACAGTATGAACCTTTAGAATTTGTTAACCCAACCCCTGAACCTATTGTACCAGCTTCTCAGATCATAGCTGCTACCCGTTTGGTTGTTTCATCTCCCTTCCTTGAGAATATTAAGACATACCAAACCCAAGCGCCTCAGGAGACGCCTGTTGGTAAACTATACGTGAAAGTAAGTGACAGAAAAAAGTTGTTAACATTATTTCACACTGCCAAAACTGCTGGTCATCCGGGGGTTACCAAGACTTATAAGAGCCTCCTTCAACAGTTCTGGTGGCCTTCACTCAAGCGAGACGTAGTGGATTTTGTTCAGGCTTGTCGGGTCTGTACGCAGTGTAAGTCTCCTAATATGAGACCCCAAGGCCTACTGATGCCTCTATCTATACCCAAGAAACCATGGACCCACTTGTCCATGGATTTTATTGTAGACCTTCCTCCTGCTGATGGTCAGACGGTGATATTAACTGTGACGGATAGGTTCTCTAAGATGGCCCACTTTATTCCACTTAAGAAACTACCCTCTGCGATTCAGCTTGCCCAGGTGTTTGCCAAGGAAGTGTTCCGCTTGCATGGGGTACCTCAGGATATTGTTTCTGACAGGGGCCCGCAATTTGTCTCTCGGCTTTGGAGGGGCTTTTGTGCTGAGATGGGGGTCTCCTTGTCGTTCACTTCCTCCTATCACCCGCAATCTAATGGTGCAGCCGAACGTGCTAATCAGTCTGTGGAATTGTATTTGCGCTGCTTCACTAATGCGCACCAGGACGACTGGTCTCGCCTTCTTCCGTGGGCTGAATTTGCCAGGAATACGGTGTCTCATTCGTCTACTGGCTTAAGTCCTTTTGAGGTTGCTTATGGGTTCCGGCCTTCTGTCCTTCCCGGAGCGTTCTCTGACAAGGGAATGCCCGCCTTGGACCAGCACCTCGCCTCTTTACGGAAGACGTGGGATCAGGTCTATATTGCACTGTCTCGTTCAGCAGCTGCTCAGAAGAAGTTCGCTGATCGCCATAGGGGTGCGACCCCTTCTTATGCTCTGGGTGATAGGGTGTGGTTGTCCTCCAAGAACCTCCGTCTCAGGGTCCCCTCCATGAAGTTTGCTCCCAGGTTTCTTGGTCCCTACAAAGTGTTACGTAGGATTAACCCCGTTTCCTACTCCCTGGACTTGCCTCCTTCCATGCGTATTCCGCACACGTTTCACGTTTCGCTTTTGAAGCCCTTGCTGTGTAACCGGTTCTCTCGTCCTCTCGGACGGCCCGTTTCCCCTCGTACTGTCTCTAGTGACGTGTTCGAAGTAGCTGCCCTTCTCGACTCTCGTGTTTCTAGGGGTCGGCTGCAATACCTGGTGGATTGGAAGGGTTACGGCCCTGAGGAGCGGTCTTGGGTTTCGAGCTCTGATTTGCACGCCCCCTCTTTAGTCCGCTCCTTTCATGCCCGGTTTCCTTTGAAGCCTTCTGCTTCCCGCCCTCTGGGCGGTCTTCGAGGGGGGGGTACTGTCAGGGTCCCGCGGGCGGCTGCGAGGGGAGGTTGCAGTCCGCTCGCGGCACTCACCCTCCAGCCGTCCGCGGTCCCCCTTCAGCCGTGTGCTCGGCGGGCGGCACCCTCTCTCCCACGGGTGCCGTCCGCCTCTTCCTCTGTGTCTCCCAGCGGCAGCATGCATGACTCTGCACGCTGGGAGACCCCCCACTTTAACCAACGCCGGGGTCAGTCACCTGACCCGGCGTTAAAGACACAGTGCCTCAATCACAGTTGGAGGTTTAGATATCTCCCACGTGTGATTGTTAATTCTGATTGGAAATTATCCAATCAGAATTAACCTTTGGATTTATATACTTACCTTTCCTGTTCCTCTTCGCCCTGTTGTGGTCTTTGCTTGTTAGTATTGATTCTGAACTTGTGCTTCTGGTTACGTACTCCCTGGCTTGTTATCCGACTTTGTGACTTTCTCCTACCCTTTGACCTCGGCTTGTCTATCGTTATTCTGTCTTCTGGTTTCCCTTACTCGGCTTGTTTTCTGACTATTCTTTGTGTGCTTAGCCCGGCCACTCTAAGGTCCGGTACGGCACTTTGTGTGTGTGTGTGTTGGCGTGTTTGGTTCCCCGAATCGTGACACATACAGGGTAGAAGAACTTCAGTCTTCCTCCCACCGTCCCCGAACGGGCCTGGAGACCTTCAGAAGTTCTTCCCTGGGATCCTAGCACCCCTTCCTCTGGAAGGCTTATTGGAAGACGAATGCGAGAAGGACTTCCATGAAGAATTCCTGGAAAATTCCCTTCCAGGTTTATAGCTCCTGCTGTCCCGAAAGGACCTATCCTTGAAGCGCTTGGTCTTCCAGGAGGGGGGAAAACTCTTCCTGCCGGCTTGAGGTAAAAACGCCTTTTTCCCATCAGCAGCTTTTTGAATAGCATCTTCCAGAATTTTCCCAAAAAGGAGATCCCCTTGGAACGGAAGTGCACACAAGGAAGCCTTAGAAGCATAATCAGCACCCCACAAATGAAGCCACAGGGCCCTTCTAGAAGCCACAGATAGGGCGGACCCTAGGGCCAAGTAGGCTTTAATCAGGTCTCCATCCATACGCTTCTCCATAGGCTCTCTTAGGTATGCCATGGAGTCAATTCAGACCTTTCTTCAGTGAGACTAAGTGTGTCTCTGAGAAGGGTAATAAGTCTATCAACAGACCTGGAGTCAAGAGACCTGGAGGCATATTCAGTTTCCTCCTCACCTTCATCCGAGACCTCCCACACATCAGGGTCTTCATCAGAGCTGGAAGACTGAGGTTCCGCTCTGCGTCTCTTACTCTGACCACTAGATCCCGTGGTAGCCTTAAAGCCCTCAGCAATAGCCTGGGAAATCCAGAGTTTAAGGTTGTCCTGTGGAGAACCCCTACCGGGGGCATCAGCGACTTCCAACAAGCAATCCCTGCAAAGGTTCCTTCCATTCGGAGCAGGCGATGAACAATTAATGCATTTGACTTTTCCCGTGATTTTCTTGCTGGAGAATCCAAATGAATGCTGGGGCTGGAATAAAGCCATATATGACATATATTACAGGCTCAGTATGGCACTCTTTTAACAACCCCCCCATAAATTAAATAAATGTCTCACCTATGTTTTCTAGAGAGGGATCTTGCAGAGGCAGAGGGAGAATCCATACTATAAAAAAGAACCAAAGGAAATTCAAGACCTAATTTCACAAAGGGATAAGAGAGGCAAGCTGATAAAAAGGCAAACTTCCAATCAGTAGAAGAACAGAAATCCTACCTTAAAGAACAGAACTTCCACCAAGCAGCCAGGTAACAGAAGAAGCAGCTGAACACAGGTAAGAAATCATTTCCTTGGGGGGAACAACTCTAGGACTGCAGATATAGCACAAGGTAGCTGTATCTGAGGCTTTAAATAGGACCGGGCACTGTAACAGCTGATTGCCCGGTCCACGCATGCGCAGAGCGCTGGAACGCACGCCATGCGTTCCAAACGCTCGCGGACGGCATGCAATTCACTTCCGGTTTCGCTAAAACGGGCCGCGAGCATCATACAGTCGGCTGGAACACATTCTGCGTTCCAGCCCCCAACGCCTGGATGCCCAAGGAGCCGGGAAGCCTACACAGCCCCAGATGGCCACAGAAAGGTACCAAACCACAAAAGCCCCTAATTATGGATTCAAAAGACTGCCATCCAAGCATGGGGGGGATATATGGCCCCAATTAGTAGGGGCAGATTAAAAACAAGGGAAATTTTTAAGGCTAAACCAACCCCACAAATAAACATAACAGTGTTTCCCTCAAACACTTACTTCCCACTTACACTGAACCTGACCCAGTTAGTCCTGCTCATGCAGGCTGTTTACTTCAAATGAAGAGAGGCTGAACTTCATTTTGTCACGGTTCACACCGTGACATCCAGTCTGCCAGACGTGGTCGCTCCGGAAGCGCCCGATAGGGGATTTGAACTGTGGTTCTTCTGGACCGTATCCTGCTATTATCCCCTCTGAGCCATTTCAGGACTTTGGATAACTCTTGTTTATTCTTTTATTGCCTGCAGCACTAGGGGGCTGGACTTCACCAAAGGCTCAGATCTGTCAGTAACTCTCCAGCTGAATCTGATACCTAATCATCAAGATATAAAAGCCTGCCTCACCCTGGGAGGGGTGTCAGTTCATTGACTCTGGTTCCCTTGTTTGGTTCCTGTCTTGCCATATCTGCGTTCCAGTATTTCTTGTCTGATTCCGGCTTCTGACCTTGGCTTTCCTCCTGGACTACTCTGATCTCTGGCTTCCCCTGATTTTGGCTTCCCTTGACTACGCTTCTGCTAATCCCTCTGTACAGCGTCTTGGACCACTTTTCCAGGAAAGCCCCCGTGCACAGACTCACAGGCCAGGTGGCGTCTTACCTGGTCACCCTGGTCTGTGTCTACTTTGCAAGGGTGAGCGTATAACTCTGCGAGCTGGACTCCCTATCAGGTAAGACTCCGTTACACATTTGGAACGAACCCACGACAAACGCAGGAAGGTGGCCATAAAATAAAATGTAAAAAGTCCTGTAGAACTTGCTAAGGACAGGAAAAAAGACTGAGGTGTAAGGGGAGGAGGGACTCTTTATACCTATCAGTCTGTTTAATTAATTTAATTAATTCCTGTCCTGTGACTGCTAAGGGAGGAGCTACCCATAAGTGATGCTGCCATGATTAGCCAGGAATTATTTATGCTAAAATCTGAAATTATACTGTGTATTTGTGTCTCAGTAAAATTAGTTTATCATTAATTAAATGTTTTTTTTTAAGAAAGGAATCACACAAACAGCTTTTCTTTTCTTTTTCTTTTTTTTTTTTTACTTTACAGTGAGTCAACTGTCACCCCAATTGTTTTTTTTATTATTATAAGAATCCTTGCAGCATGGAATAAAAAGATATGACTTTTTTTAAAATAAAGTATATGTATAAATACCTGAAAATCTGGCCCTTAATTTCATAGAACACTGGAACCACTTGCCATTAGTGATGTCGCGAACATGAAATTTTCGGTTGGCGAACGCGAATTTCGGCAAATGTTCGCGAACCGCCATAGACTTCAATAGGCAGGCGAATTTTAAAACATTTTAAAACCTTAGGTCCCCCCCCTTTTTAGTATTAAGGGCCCCACCCGCTGCTCAGGGGTGGGGGCCGGTGGGAGGACATTAGGTCCCCCCCCTTTTTAGTATTTAGGGCCCCCACCCGCCGCTCAGGGGTGGGGACCGGGGGGGAGGACATTAGGTCCCCCCTCCTTTTTAGTATTTAGGGCCCCCACCCGCCGCTCAGGGGTGGGGGCCAGGGGGGAGGACCTTAGGCCCCCCCCATTGTGATTTATTTGCCCCCATCCACCGCTCAGGGGTGGGGGCCGGGAGGGAGGACATTAGGTCCCCCTTTTTAGTATTTAGGGCCCCCACCTGCCGCTCAGGGGTGGGGGCCAGGGGGGAGGACCTTAGGTCCCCCCCTTTTTAGTATTTAGGGCCCCCACCTGCCGCTCAGGGGTGGGAGCCAGGGGGGAGGACCTTAGGTCCCCCCCCTTTTTAGTATTTAGGGCCCCCACCCGCCGCTCAGGGGTGGGGGCCAGGGGGGAGGACCTTAGGTCCCCCCCTTCTTAGTATTTAGGGCCCCCACCCACCACTCAGGGGTGGGGGCCCGGTGGGGGGACAGAAGTTCCCCCCCCCCCTATTGGTTTTTTTAGGGCCCCCACCCACCTCTCAGGCGGGTGGGGGGGTTGTCAAAGTTTACTCAATGATATGGAATAGGAGGCGGACCGAACATCGCATATGTTCGCCCGCCGTGGCGAACGCGAACATGCGATGTTCGCCAGGAACTATTCGCCAGCGAACTGTTCGGATCATCTCTACTTGCCATATTCATACACCTTTGGTTTGACTGAGGTAGAATCAGAGCATTAGGCACTTGCTTCACTGCCTGCACAGAAGGGGTAGTGACATCAGAAATCACTGTGTGGTCTACCTAGTCCAAATTTCAACCGAATTTCAATTCCATTGGCAATTCTAATTGTTGTAGCAAAGCCTAATACGGTCAAATTTTGTTCAACCTGACAAATTCTGTAGCATTGGTTTGTATGAGGAAATCACTGTTTTTCCAAACTTATCTGAATCAATCTACAGCACTGGAATCCCAATTTATAATTCCTTTGCTATTTGCAAGGGCTGGCAGCCAGCGGGCTAATAATAATAATAATAATAATAATAATAATAATAATAATAATAATAATAATAATAATAATAATAATCATCCTTGGCAGTCACCATTATGTGGTGACTAAGCCAGGGGTTGCCAATTAAATTTTCCTATAGAACCCTTTGACATAGTGTACCAACATTGTGGAACCCCCCTTCCCACCCCAAAAAGTTTTGCACCATAGCACAAACATTTTAATGTGCAGAGTGTAATGTTCTCTTTTTTGGGGGGAAAATTCTTTTTATATCTAGATATAAAAGTCTAAATATAAAAGCCCTAAAACAGCGGGGTTAGAGGAAATAAAAATGTGAAAAAAAATGTTTTGTTCCCAACCACCTCTTAAATATTATTATTTATAAAATATACAGAAAAGCATAAAATATGGCTGCTAAACACCTGTGTTGTACCCTCACACTAAACACTTACAATATGAAATAAAAAAGCTATACTTATAATGGTGGCTTTTTTTTTTTTTTATATTGTAAGTGTTTAATTGTTTAATTGTTGCCAAAAGGCATGTCTGCAGATGCATCAAGTCGGTTTTGATACTTTGTTTTTGTTTTGTTGAATGCAGTTTCACACAAGTACGTGCTGGTGAATGGCAACAGAACTTTGATTGCCCACGGTAGCAAATCTGTGTATTCTTCGCATAAATTGCCCTATAATGCAATAAGAGAAACCTATTGAAATTTTTGGGTTGGTTGACTGTCAGAAGTTATATTTCTCAGATTTTCAAAATCTATGTCCAAAAAACTGTCTGGTTTGTATTTTATGAATGGATTTAAAACCCTGTCATTATTTTTTTTTTTCATTCAAGAATGAAAAATATTGATTAATAGACGTGTGTAAATTCCAAAGATAATCTACAAGAAAATCTTTAAGTGTTAGAAACAAGTTCAAATTATTTTGCGGTTGCAATCTCTGCTGTTTCTGACCAGCAGGGAGGGGAGGCCATCTTTGTTGTGGTAAATTGAGACAGAACCCCAATCTGGTTCTTGCTGCTCTAAGCTAATGGACTAGCCCTGCACTGCAGAGCTTAGCTCAGGAGAGTGAATGAAAGTTCTAGAACAGGACCTGTGGCTTTCCTGGTAGCTGAGAAGAGACAGGGCGCAGCACCCGACAAACATTGGGGGAAAATGCATGACCAGCACCCTTTTTCCCTCAGTGGGCAGACCCATCACTTTTCTAGGTAAACTTGCCCATTATGGCGATCGCCACTGACATGAGTCATGTCACTGGGTGTCATCAGTTGTCAGGTCTTTTCACCTATCTTGATCTGCATACCTACCAATGTAGGGAGTTATGTATTTGTTAAACACATATTCACAACTTGATGCATAATATCACACAGATGGGTCAGTGCTGAGTTACCAAAAATAATAAACAAGGCAGCAACCCTAAAAGGGATCCCTCTCAACCCTTCAAAATCTAAAAGAACATAAAAATGGTGGTAACAGAAGTTGGTAAAATAACAATTAATTGAACAAATGGTGCTGCTAAGTCTCTTCCCAACAATACAAGTTCTCACGTACAAAGATGCCTCTTATTAAGAGGTAGGTGCAACTTTAGGTGCTAAATTCTTTGTGAACAACAGAAAAAAAGAGTAAGCGCTAATTAACAGATGGGCCACAACCCTAGAAGGGGGATCCCTCCAAACCCTTCAGAAACAAAGATAGTAAGAAAAATAGAAGTAAGGGCTGCACCAATTCTTATAACAAAATATAATAAGCAGTGAAAAGCACAACATTAAATAAGTAAAAATCCCAACACATAAAATAGGTAAAAAATCCAAATATCAGTAAAAAAAAAGTCCAATAAGAAGGATCTTACTCAGATCAAAGATAGAATAAAGTGCTTAAATGGGAGTAATATCCTCAGTGTCTTTATCCAGACTAATCCACTTATATGAAAGACAAAAAACAAATAAAAAGTACCAATAGTGCAATATGAAATAAACGGGAATAAACTCACATTTAGTAGAGC
Organism: Pelobates cultripes; assembly: GCA_933207985.1. NCBI lineage: Eukaryota > Metazoa > Chordata > Amphibia > Anura > Pelobatidae > Pelobates > Pelobates cultripes. Next base: position 32,689,914 of record OW240921.1, on the reverse strand, counting down.
TATAGCTAGCTCCTAGTGTGAAGGGCGTACAGCAGTATAATCTCCACTTATGGGATATATTGTGGGTTTCTTCTGTCTGGGGTATGGTCCACACTCAGAAAAGAGGGTAAAAAGAGACAACTAATAGTGCTTAATGAATAAAAACAACAGTATATAAAATAGTACTCACAAGCAAAGAGCAGGCTAACTGCTCCCTAGTAACAGCGCTGGTGGTATGATCCCCCACCTCGGATTTCTTGAAGTACAGGATACTAAAAAATTTCAGGTAAAAATAAAGTGTATAAAAAAGATAGTCGGCACAAGGGAAGTGACTAAAAATATTTATTATAATACACATTTAAAAATCCACAAACGCGTTTCGCCTCAGGGCTTTATCAAAATGGAATAACACAAAATACCTGGCAGTATGAGGTTTTTTTTTGCAAATGATAACAGATAACATATATATATATATATATATATATTACATAAATGAATAGTTAGAAATACATGTAAGGGGTACAATTAATAAGGGAATATAACAATGTAAAATATAAAAGATAAAACAATAAAAATAGCAGATGATAGAGGTAAGCATGCATACATCTAATGAACATATTACAGAAAATTATGTAAATTAACATCTGCATTAAGGCCAAGGAGTACAAGGGTCTGTAGCTTGTGTACCCATTACATTTCTGTTTTACCAAGAACCTTTTTTTGTATCCCCACCTCTCCAAGGTATCATACATTTCTTGATACCTATACACTTTAACAGTTTTGGGTCTTCATTGTGTTTAATACAATGTTTGGATACTGAATGATTCAAGTATCCATTTGTAATATTTCTGATTAATCTAATTTTAAGCACCTTGTTGTCATTCCAACATACTGGAAGCCACAGGGGCTTTCAAGCAGATATATTACATTCTTTGTCTTGCAATTAATGAAATGTTTTACCTTATAAACCCTTTTTGTCCTATTAGAAATGAATTAGGTTACTTTGGAAGGTACAGTGGGGTCAGTAGTTTTTCAGACTATGCATAATTTGCATTTGCAAAAAACCTATGGTTTGGGGGAAAAAGGTCAGATGTTGTTTGTTTGGAGTTTCTCTAGTAAAATTGGTAGTTAAAATGGATTTAAAATTGTGTGCTCCTCTAAAAACTATATTTGGATTTTTGGGTATGATTTAGCTGAGAGATGTTTCTTTATGATCTCTTATATGTTTCTACTTTTATTATTAAAATCAAAAATAAGGGGAGAGATACAGATTCATTGGTTTGTTTTGGCTTATATATTAAAAGATTATTTCTATCATTTTGTTTAATCGTATAAATAGTATTTTTAAAGTTCTGTTTTAGAGTAGGTTTTTTTTTTTTTTGGCAAATTTGGTTTTAAAAAAATGTTGGTAATGTTGCCTTTGAGACCGTATGGTAGCCCAGGAATGTGAATTACCCCATGATGGCATTTGCAAAAGTAGACAACCCAAGGTATTGCAAGTGGGATATGTCCAGTCTTTGTTAGTAGCCACATAGACACAAACACTGGCCAAATATTAGTTTGTTTGTTTTTTTTGCTTTTTTTCACACAAACTAATGTGAATGCTAACTTTGGCCAGTGTTTGTGACTATGTGGCTACTAAAAAAGACTGCATATACCCCACTTGCAATACCTTGGATTGTCTACTTTTGCAAATGGTATGCCATCATGGGGGTAATTCTCATTCCTGGGCTACCACAATACACAGGCGAATATGATTTTTGAAGCCCTCCCTGCCCCAAAAGCATCTTCACCTGTGTGCCTCTTAACCTGCCTTTTGTTTCTTAACCCCTTTTTTAACTGTCTTACCCCTTTAGTGTCTTATCCCCTATTTTTCCCTATTGTGTCTTACACCTCCCTTGTGTAGCTCTTACTAACCCCCTTTGTGTTTCTTACTCCCCCTCATCCTCTTTGTGTGTCTCCTTCTCTCCCAGTCCCTTTGTGTCTTTTACTCTTACCAGCTCCTTTGTATTTTCCTTTCTTCAACCTCTCTGTGTCTTTCACCCCCAGTCCTTTTGTATTTCCACCCACAGGCTCTTCTTTGTGGCGCTTTCATCCCCAGCCCCTCTGTGGACTTTCTCACTCCCAGGCCCATCTGTGTGTCTTACTCCCCCCATGTCCCTCTGTGAGTCTTTCTCTCCACCCAGGACCCCCTGTGTGCCGCTTTCCCCTCCATGTCCCTTAGTGTTCCTTTCCCTTCCCTCCCCTGTCCCTTAGTGTTCCCCTTCCCCTTTACCTGTCTCTTAGTGCCCCCCATTCTCCATAATGTTCCTCTTCCTTCTCTTTTAGTGACCCCCCACTACCCCAGTGTTCATTTTCCCTTCCCTCCTCTGTACCTTAGTGACCCCCCCTTAATGTTCCTCTCTCCCCCTACTGTTCCTCTACCCCTTCTCTTTTGTAGCGTTCTTACCCCCTCCTCCTCTGTCCCACAGCAATCTTTCCCCCTCCTCCTCTGTCCCATAGCATTCTTTCTCCCCACTCCCCTGCCCTATAGCATTCTTTCCCCCACTCCCCTGTCCCATAGTGTTCTTTCCCCCACTCCCCTGTCCCATAGTGTTCTTTCCCCCACTCCCCTGTCCCATAGTGTTCTTTCCCCACTCCCCTGTCCCATAGTGTTCCTTCTCCCGCCACCATAGTGTTCCTTCTCCCGCCACCATAGTGTTCCTTCTCCCCCCTACCATATAGTGTTCCTACTCCCCACTACCATATAGTGTTCCTTTTCCTCCCCTTCATAGTGCTCCTTTTCCTCCCATAGTGCTCCTTTTCCTCCCATAGTGCTCCTTCTCCCCCTCCCATAGTGCTCCTTCCCTCCCATTGTGCCCCTCCCCCCCCAGTGCCCCTCTCTCTCCCCTTTGTCTCCTACCTTGTAGCGTGGGCGGGCAGCTCAGACCATGGTACAGGAACTTATGTTTCCTGTACCTAGCCGGACTGACAGGAAGTGCTCACTCAGTGAGCACTTCCTTTCACTACGACCGGGTACAGGAAACATCCTGTACTGTGGCACGCACTGCTTCTCTAGGCCACGCTACACAGAGTGCCTGGCAGGAGGGAGCACCGTGCACCCACCTCCTGCTGGTCACTCCATCCTAGAGCCCCTCGGGCCGGTTCGCCCTAATTTCTTAATGGGCTCCCCATCGACACGGCTGGTGAGAGACCGCGAGCCCCAGACCCAAGAAGTATTGGTATGAGCTGCTGAAGCTAGCTCATGATATCCCCTTGGCAGGGCATTTGGGCAGGAGCCGGACAGCGTCTCGGCCCACCCACAGCTTCTTCTGACAAGGCATCTCTCAGGATCTGAGGCAGTACTGCCAGATGTCTGCCAGAGAGTGGGGAAGAGAAGGGACCGGCACAGGGCCCCCCTCCATCCCCTACCTATTAGTGAAGATCCGTTCGACAGAGTAGCTGTCAACATTATAGTTGCGCAGGCACTTTGGTGACTCTAGAGAACTTCGGGCCAATCACACTTCCCTGTGACGGCAATGACGCATTCGGATGTCTGCCCTATCAACTTTCGATGCCACTTTCTGCGCCTACCATGGTGACCACGGGTAACGGGGAATCAGGGTTCGATTCTGGAGAGGGAGCCTGAGAAACGGCTACCACATCTAAGGAAGGCAGCAGGCGCGCAAATTACCCACTCCCGATGCGGGGAGGTAGTGACGACAAATAACAATACACTACTCTTTCGAGGCCCTGTAATTGTAATGAGTCCACTTTAAATCCTTTAACTTGGATAAATTGGAGGGCAAGTCTGGTGCAGAGCGACTGAACGTGCATGCTGCAGCTGAAACTCCACTATCACCTGCTGCTGCTCGCTGAAGCTGCACCAGGGTCCTGGTATGTGGCCGCACAAATGCTGGTGCTCAACACCAGGGAGCATGCGGTTACAATGCACCAGACCCTGCTAATCCCTTCCACACTGTGACTCCTAACACACTGTGAGTCGTCCGACCGCCGCCCAGATAGTGTCTGGGTCCCGGTCACCGGACTGCCACCCTAACTGTGAAACTGCGAATGGCTCGTTAAATCTGTTATGGTTCTTTTTGTTACTTGATTAACTGTGGTAATTCTAGAGATAATACATGCAGACGAGCACTAGGGGACGGCCGCTCCGCTTTTGCACTCTGCTCCCTCTTATGCTGTGCTGGTGCCTCTGTGCGACCAGTGCCTCTTACTCCAAACTGCACACGTCACTCGCGTGACCTTCATTCCATGTGGGGTCTAGGACCTCATCTTCCTCCACATCATCTTCCACCCACTCCTCAACCCTGCCCTCCTTGCTGGTCTGCACACTGCAGAAAGCCACATCAGTTGGCACCTGTGTTTTCCAGCATGTAAAGTCTGCCAAGAACATATGGAAATTTTTTGAGAATTGTATCCAGGCAACAGTTTTCCCTATAACCTGACCTCTCAGTTTGACTTGTGAGGGTATTTCCCCAGACTTACAATATTGTTTAAGTACCTCTTAGCTATTGATAACTGGTTTAAATATAGCAGTTTCTTATCTGGTAGTTTCTAGTGTAGAAAATATCAATCTGTTTTCTATCATTTAGATCTGTTTAACAAGTGTTGTATGTGTGAAACAATATTACAAGTAACCGATGTAGTAAATTCGGAACAAAGTTCCATTTGCAAAAAGAAAATTCTCGCCCATCTTCTGTGGGTTATTGCATTTTTAACATGTAGATTTATTGTATCACACTAGCCATGCACAGGTAGATTGTCTGGCACGTTGTTTTGGTGTTTGGTTTTTAACTTTAGCATCAAAAAATTTTGAATTTTTAAAACTGCTATGTCACAGCAGTATTTGACGGTTCTATTTGACTCTCAGATATGAAGTGCAGGTCCCAAATGTTCTATTTAGCACCTAAAGAATTTGATTGTTTAAAACTGCACTGTAACCACAGTATTTGACGGTTCTATTTGACTCTTAGATATGAAGTGCACCGCAGGCCCCAAATGTTCTATTTAGCATCTAAAAAAATGTAAATGTTTAAAACTGCGCTGTAACCATAGTATTTGACTCTCAGATATGAAGTGCAGGCCCCAAATGTTCTTTTTAGCAACTAAACTATTTGAATTTTTACAAGTGCGCTGTAACCACAGTATTTGACGGTTCCATTTGACTCTCAAATATGAAGTGCAGGCCCCAAATGTTCTATTTAGCAACTAAACTATTTGAATGCTTAAAACTTTGCTGTAACCACAGTATTTGATGGTTCTGTTTGACTCTCAGATATGAAGTGCATCGCAGGCCCCAAATGTTTTAAGCATTCAAATAGTTTAGTTGCTAAATAGAACATTTGGGGCCTGCACTTCATATCTGAGAATCAAAGAGAACCAACAAATACTGTGGTTACAGCACAGTTTTAAACATTCACATTTTTTACGTTCTAAAAAGAACATTTGGGGCCTGCACTTCATATCTGAGAGTCAAATAGAACCGTCAAATACTGTGGTTACAGCGCAGTTTTAAAAATTCCAATAATTAAGTTGCTAAATAGAACAGTTGGGGCCTGCAGTGCACTTCATATCTGAGAGTCAAATGGAACCGTCAAATACTGTGGTTACAGCGCAGTTTAAAAAATTAAAATGGTTTAGTTACTAAATAGAACATTTGGGGCATGCACTTCATATCTGCGAGTCAAATAGAACCGTCAAATACTGTGGTTACAGCGCACTTGTAAAAATTCAAATAATTTAGTTGCTAAATAGAACATTTAGGGCCTGCGGTGCACTTTATATCTGAGATTCAAATAGAACAGTCAAATACTGTGGTTACAGCGCACTTGTAAAAATTCAAATAGTTTAGTTGCTAAATAGAACATTTGGGGCCTGCGATGCACTTCATATCTGAGAGTAAAAACGAACCTTCAAATACTGTGGTTACAGCGCGGTTTTAAACATTCACATTTTTTAGGTGCTAAATAGAACATTTGGGGCCTGCACTTTATATATGAGAGTCAAATAGAACCATCAAATACTGTGGTTACAGCGAAGTTTTAAGCATTCAAATAGTTTAGTTGTTAAATAGAACATTTGGGGCCTGCACTTCATATCTGGGAGTCAAATATAACCGACAAATACTGTGGTACAGCTCAGTTTTAAACATTCCCATTTTTTACGTTCTAAATAGAACATTTGTAACTGGTTGAAGTGGGGGATATGTTATCAGAATATGAATTAATAATCATATGTATGATGTATTGATTAAACATTCAATTGATGTGGCAGGATCATTACCACAAAGTATGTGTACCTTTAATCAAAAAACAAATAACATTTTCTTGGTATTTGAAAAACAGATTATTAAAATACATGTGATCAAATATTTTATTATATATATATATATATATTACACATAGCGGTATGGATGTTGAATTTAGATCCTTGACATATTTTCACCTGTTTGCAATAGGTGACCTTAGTTATCAATATCTAAATGTATCATGTATATCACTTGAAAGGGTTTATCCAAAATACTCTTTTACCTTCCATTGACTGACCTTGGCTCTGGCAGACTGAAGTAACGTTTCTGCCTGTCTTTAAGTTAAATTTTAACTGTTGAAGTGCTTCACTTATATTAATTAGATTATATTAATCATACCACTTTGCAAACTTAAACGAATATAGAGTAGTTTCTGATTTAATAAACACATTTTACATTTTCTTCAAAAGTTTAAACATTATTCATTATTGCAGTTGTTATTATAATAATCATTTGATCTTTAACTATCATGGTTCAATTATGTAAAGATACATTGACTTTTAAATTTATTAGAAATATAATAAGGGTGGTGGAGATGGGGGAGGAGAGAGCTCAGAACAGAGGAGGTATGTAATATTGATGAAAATTCACAAAAAGTACAAATGACTCATGATAATATTAAATGTATGCTTACTAATGCAAGGAGCCTATATAACAAAATGGGGGAACTAGAGGCAATAGCATACACTAAACAATATGATATAATAGGCATAACAGAAACATGGTGGGATGAGACAAGACTGGGCAGTTAACTTAAATGGGTACATGTTATTTAGGAAGGATAGGAAAAACAAGAAGGGTGGTGGGGTATGTTAAAATGTCAACCATGAGTTAAAGTCAAATCTTGTGGAAAATGTGGAAACTTTATGGGTAGATATCTGCTTGGGGCAAACGAAGGGAAATCAGTTATTGATTGTGATATGTTATAAACCACCTAATGTAAATACTAATTAGGAAAAACAGCTGCTAGAGCAAATTGGTAAAGCTGCAAATTGGGTAACGCGTTAATTATTGGAGATTTTAATTACCCGGACATAAATTGGGATAGAGTGACTAGTACTTCAGCAAGGAGAATCAGGTTTTTGAATGTGTTAAATGACACCTTTATGTCACAACTGGTACAAGCACCAACTAGAAAGGATGCTTGTCTGGATCTCATAACAAACAATGTTGATCTTTTGACCAACATTCAAGTAGGGGAGCATTTGGGAAATAGAGATCACAATATGGTAATTTCTTTTTTTTTAATAAACTCAAAAAAGCAAAAGCACGTGGGGTATACTAAAACATATAATTTAAAAAAAGCCAATTTTAATAAGATTAGGGCAGCTCTACAACATATCGACTGGCATAAACTCCTTAGTGAAAAAAAACACTGAGGATAAATGGAAACTATTCAAACAAATATTAGAAAGGTACATTTTTCAGTATGTACCTGTTACTGTTGCACCAGGCTAACTGAGGGTTGGACCGTAGAAAGGATGCTCCTAGCGCTCACAAAGGACCATCAGGTACCGCACAAGACACCATAACCACCGCAGACCCCACGAACTGCCACAGCTGGGTTGGGGTCTCGCCGCTGGACCTACAACAAGGCTCCAGGTTCCAGTGGATGAACCTCTCTTCCTCTCAGAGAGCGAAGCAGGAACAAGCTCTTACAAGAGCTCAGTGAAGCTAAGGGAGTATAAAGAGCATAGCAATCCCTGTAGTGATTATAGCTGTCCCCTCCAAACACGAGTCAAGGCTGCGAGTATAGGGTCAAGTAGAACTGGTTTAATGAGCAACTTGCATTTCTAATATACACATTTTCAGGCCTGAGGCACACCCCCTGGACCTGATGGAACACAGCAACAAAAGGAACATTAACCAATCAAAACAAAGTGGATGTTTCTACACCCTCCCCTCTATCCTGGAGATAATTGGCTTAAGTGGCTGTGGTAACTTAATTATCTCCAGGTACAGGAAATATCTCTAAGTCAAAAACTACACAAAAATCACATAAAAATACATAACTCCTTTAATACCTATGTCCAACATATCCCCAGATAACTTGGATCTGAGCGCTCAATATGTCCGGATATATGGAGTATATTGTGAGTACATTTCATACTTTTCTTTTATCTACATTACAGTTATTCAGTGAGCACTATATATTTTTATCCCTCTTTATTTCCGGTTGGAACTCCTGGTGAATTACTACTCCATATATCCTTGAGTGGGGATCAATCCACTTCACGCGCTTCATACCAGAGCTGGATTTTAGCTCTGGTAATTGTGAGTACATTATACTATTATTTATATATATATATATATATATATATATATATATATATATATATATTGTGATCCTTGTCAGCAGGTAGCACGGTCCTCTAGGGCAAAAACATGCACAGTCCTTGTAATTCATATACTCCAGGCACTTTATTTTGCAAATCCACACAGGATACAGCAGTAAATGAAAAAAACATAAATATAACAGGTTTCCCTTTAAACAAAAACCTAGCTCGTCTGAGCACTGACTCACTTTAGGTTCCCTATCTCTCAGGGTTAAACTAAACAAAACAATATTGTACCAACCTTATTAGAAAGCAACACTCTGCTAACTAGCATGTAGCTTTCCTTTCTGCACTCCCAGTGCTCCAAGCCAGCCTTGCCCTGACTGCTTTCCTTTCTGCACTCCCAGTGCTCCAAGCCAGCCTTGCCCTGACTGCTACCTTTCTGCACTCCAGGTGCCTAGTCTCCTTGACTATCTGGAGAGAACAGCCTCTCTCTCTCTCCTACCTGCTTCCTGGGAGGAAGCCAGCAATCCCTCTCCTCCACCTGCCTAGCAGGGAGGAGTTTATTTCCACTGCAATAGCTCATTAACTGCAGCTGAGCAGTGGGTTGGAGACGATCCAAAAAACCCTGGCCTGGATCTATGTCTCCCCAGAAAACCACTAAACTGTGGAGTGGAGCATTGGCCCACCCTTCTCTCCAAATGCTCCACCCCAGGGGCCCATAACTAAGCAAAGCTTTGTGTTGTGCAACACAGAAACTACACATACTTCCCCTGGGGTTAAAAGGCCTATCTGCCTTCACGTTATCACAATATATATATATATATATATATATATATATATATATTTATATTGACATACTGCACCATTGGATCTTCTCTCCATTTCTCTCCACATATGGCTTATTGAGAATACAAGTCTCCATTGGGAAGAACCTTTTATTGAACCTTTTATATACAAGAATTTTCTTTGTTTACTGTGGACTATTACCTTGGACTCGTAATTTTTATATTTTATTAATAATTTTTTATATATTGTATTATTTATCATTTATTCTTACTTTTAACTATATATTATTGTGTGTATTCCTCTCTGATACACACTGTATTAAAGGCGCGCCCTTTCTCTCTGTTTTTTATGTTCTAATTTATTGTAGGGGATAGGAGGGTACTTCCCCTTTTAGGTGTGCTGCCTTTACACTACTACATATACTTTTATTTGTGGTATTATTAGCGCTGATCCTATTTTGATTCTTTCACATCATACTGATACATCATACTGTGCTGGAAATTGTGGGTACTGCCATTAGTAGGCATGGCTGTGACGGCTTCTAAGGGCACACGAGTCAAAAACTTGTTGATTGGCTACCCTGCAGCCTTTCAAAACGCGTCATTAAATTGCCAAACTCCAAACTCCAACATACAGTGATATGTCTGTGTTCGGGTCGGGGGTCCAAAAAACGTAGTGTTAGGCACGATTCCGAACTTTTTAGTTCGAGTTCGCTCAACTCTATTGGTATTGTAGTTTCGTAAGGTGACTTATGCCTGCGTGGTCCGACCATGTGATGCTGTTAATGTCTGTGTGGAGGGACTTATCCATCCCTACCCCATAAAGTAAAAAGTATAAAGTGCCCTCTATGTAGATGAACCTACCCTCCGGGTCAGCGTGGGTGGTTGTGATTTGTAGTGGGCAATTTTTATGTATGAGAATCGCCACCCCCGATCGCTTGCGTATTGTATGTGCTTCATGTACCGTCGGGTAAGTTCTGTCGGTAAGTCTGGTTGGTGCCGACCTGGGGAGGTGTGTCTCCTGTAGTAGTGCGATATCTATTTTTTTTTTGGCATTTTTGTCCCTCGCTAGCGGTCTTCGTTTCTTTGGGGAGTTTAGTCCCTTGACATTAAGTGACAGTACCTTAAGAGCCATGAGGTGATGTATGTAGTGTCGCTGACATGGCAAAGGTGTTGGGTTCACGTGCTTCCCTTAAGATACGTCGGGCTGTAGCGTGGGTGAGGTCCGGAGCGCGGACGGCATCCAGGCCGAGAACTGAGATTGAAGATCAATACACATAATAAGGAGAAGTAAGAAAGAGATAGGTTGAGAAGTGAGATATATTAACCATACATATATGCATAAACAAAAATAGAACAATCTGGTTTTACCCTGTGCCAGATTAAGGTGGGGGTGTGATCTGAGCACCATTCGGTAGTAATGTGCGCTCAGATCTAAGCTATCTGGGGATATGTAGAATGTGTACGTTTTGTGTGATTTTATGTCTTTTTACTGAAAATGTGTGTAATGGAGTTTTTTCCTCTGTCCTTGGAGATAATTGGATTACTTCCCAATTATCTCCAGGACAGAGAGGAGGGATTGCAATGCATTGTGGGATTGTTGGAAATGTGTTACTGCAGTATATTATGTACTGAAAGAGTCGTAGCATAGCCTTGAAGCTTGTTTATGCATTATTGTTATTGTATTTTGTCTGGGACAACATGGCATAAACATATTATGTACTGAAGTAGGTAAAAGTGTATTGCATGAAAAACAATGTTCCATTTCTAACACCTTGTCAGTTTGCAATATCTCTTAAAGACAAAGTACACAGTTTGAGAAATACAATATTTGCATTTGCCCATAACATTACCATTTCATGTTACCATAATTTTTATGTGGCGCAGCCCCTTTTTTTTGTGTTCTTTTTGATGCATAATATAGATGAGGACATAAAAAAATACAAACTGGGAGCTAGGAATAAAAGTAGGCTCTAGAAAGAAGCGAACTGGGTGATAAAGAGAGACAAATCAGTAACGGGAGAGGAATACTGGATAAACAGTGGAAGATAGGCAATACAAGGTGAGGTATCGAGAGAGGAACAATAGGGCTAAAGTGGCAAACTGGTACTAGAAGGGTTCCACAAGGGCCTTGGCCCTTACCTTCTTTGCACCACTAGCTTTCCTTGTTCTGCTCCTACTACTACTCCTGATCCCTTCACCTGCAACCTGGTCCTAGTCTGATCCCAATGTCATTGGATCTTCTGGATACTTGGACTTGGCTATGTTTATTTGTTTATGAACCATTGCTGCCTGCCCTGACATCACTGTCTAACCTCCCTTTTGCCCTCTCCTCTTGTGGACCTTACTTTACTTTGTTTATTTTTTCTTCATATAACTAATAAAGTTCCTTTTCACCTCAACGCTCCTTGGATCCCGTCCTCACCTCCAGGTGAGTCTTGCTGTTATTGTGTTCCAACTCCTGATTGGCATTCCAGGTCAGTGACAGAGAGAAATCTATTAAGGCTAGGTAGAGACACATAAGGGAGCACAGCAGCTAGAAGCAGGGCCGCCATCAGGGGGTGACATCCATGACAGTTGTCACAGGCTTGGTGGTCCTGGGGGGCCCGGTGGGCCAGGGCACCAAGTGTAGTGGCGGGGCTGCCACTGGTGCAGCTGGGCCTGCTCGCTGATGGGGCCCATCAGGTGGCCCAAGCATTTAGGCCAGTACTGCGGCCAAATAATACTGCGATCAGGCTATTGTGTATGTATTTGTGTCTGTATATGTGTCAGTATGTATGTGTGTTTGTATGTATTATGCGTTTCTGTGTGTCTGTATCAGTATGTATGCCTATATGTGTGTGTGTTTGTTTCAGTATGTGTGTATCAGTATGTGTGTATCTTTGTGTGTATATCTGTGTCCTTTTTGTATCAGTGCGTGTGTTTGTGTCTGTGTGTGTATTTCTGTGGGCGGGATTTGGAGGTGGGCCCTTCAGGGGTGGACTTGGAGGTGGGCCCCCGGAGGTCACACCTTGAGCTGGGTTAGGAGCCCCAAAATTTCTGATGGCGGTCCTAGGAGACACACATAGACGCTTGTGAGATATATAAATTTGAGTAAGGTTGCTCCTAAAGAGGTATATATGATATACAATTTCCATAATGCTCAAGACTGGCTGATCACTATGAAAATTATATTTCACAATAATTTGCTCAACCTATTCTATAAAGGTGTTTGAGAATTTCAATTTATAACTAAAAGGCATGGCTAAGCATGACCACATTAGATGGAAGCATCACTCCTATGTTTTGCACAGGCCACCTGAAGGCCTAAGGTTGGCCCTAAATGCATGGCCTCTTTCAATCAGAGGTTCCAGATTCTGTCTTATGTTCTTGTAAAATACATTATTATTGTGTCCAACGTTTTATAGCAATTTATCATGCATTTAATGTGAACCCTTGATTTAATATGTTGATATAATTGACAACATCACTACTGATTTATCTACAGAGTACTTAAGAAAGCCAGTGATACGAGCATCCAAGCAACTGCCCCGGGAAAATTCTGTAATCTCCTTGACATGTGAAGTCGACAATGCACAAACAATCATTTGGAATAATACATCCCGTCTCTCCTCTAATGTCAAATATGATAAATATAGTATAACCTTTATTGGGATTAAGCGTGCTGATGCAAATCGATATTGGTGTATTGCAGAAAATCCTGTCAGTAAAACTATCAGTGACGCCGTCACATTGGATGTATATTGTAAGTAATTCTAAACTATTTTCCTGTTAGTATGGGTTTATGTGATACTGTGTTTATATGCTGAATATGGAACTGTAATTGGAAGATCAATAATATGTTGTTGTTTTTAAGGGCAGTGGGGAATTTAACTTGACCATTCCCTTCTTAAAAAATATATATTTTGGAGAGAGAAGCTAAATATAATTGAACATCAGCAACATAGAGACCCCACAGGTGACATACCCACTCACCCTCCAACAGAGACTACCATGGGGCGCAAAAATAGAAAGAACCAGCCGCTGGAGATCCTGAGACTGTAAGATATCAGGCTCTCCCTTCAGCCGCCAAAATGGTGCCCCACTGCCCGGGGAGCAGAGGAGGCATCCCACGAGGAGGGAGACATACTCACCTCCCCTGAACCAGAAGACAACGCACCAGCTCTCCAGGGAGAGCCAGATGCAGGACACCCACAACCAAATAGATGACCTGGCCACACAAGTGTGGAACTCGCCAGGTCAGTGACCACACTGGAGTGCCGCCACAGGCGCAAAAACGTATGCATGCGGGGAATCCCTTCAAACAGTGAGTGACGAAGCCCTGTTACCCTTCACCCAGAGACTGGTGGCCTCGCTGGGCCTAAAAAGACACCAAAGGGATGGTGGTCTCAGCGTTCAAAGTACGCAAGGCGGCGGCCGCGCCTCCGGGACCGCCGAGAGACGCAATAGTCATCAACAGAGATATAGCGGTGAGGACCGCCATCCTCAACAGATCCAGAGAGCTCAAGACGGTCAGACTAGAGGGCTGCTGTGTGACGATATATATGGGGACATTCCCTTCAGAGCGCTAGTGTCGAGGAGACAGCTGGCGCCTGTGGCCAAAAGACTGAGAGAGGCTGAGGACCGCTACCGATGGGGATAAGATGGATCGCTGAACATCCAAAGGGGGAATGAGACAGTTACCTTGTCATCTGCGGAGGACCCCACGGCATTCTGGCAGACCATGAATATGCCGAGCAGGGAACCTAAGAACACTGGGACCTGACATAGAACACGCCAACAGAGATAAACGGAGAACCAACGGGCAGAACGGTCCATACCATGGACTCAACCATTACTTACCTAACCCCACATTCAGGCTACACGACCTACAGACTACACACGGCTTACCCGACCAGTGACACATATAGCTCCACACTGTGACACACAAGACGGCAAACTAACGATACTTGGCCCCTCAAACACATTATCAGACGCAGGCTCACATAATCCTGATGCTCAACATTGACAACATAGGCACATTGGCACCCACAGAAAATGGACCACATGAGACCAAAAACTGAAAGGAGAGAAAACAGAATCGAACAGGTTGGTTAGCCAATGAAATTAAATATAATATGCATAGATCCCATCCTTATTTAGAAAAAACAGACATAAGAACACGTGACAGGTAGCAGAGACAACAAGCAGAGTTGCATACCTACCTGATAAACCCAAACTATTAAAGTTAAACAAGGGAGGGATAAGAATGGGAGGGAAATATTTTCCTCCTGTCATTAATAAAATTAAGATTATAGGTACACTAAAGCTAGCATAATCTACAATTTTATAACATGACAGGAGGCTTCATATTTGCTGTTTTAACGCTCAGTCAACAAATCCAACAATGTTTGTTTCGCTGGTACCTATTCTGGGGAAAAAAAAACAGAGCAAAACCCAAATGGGCCTTCCAATTGCGGGAAGTGACAGCAGATGGGTCGATGAAGATGCCTGCTGACGCTTTACCGCTAATTACGGAAAACTCAATCCGCTGGTAGACCGTACATGGGGATGTGACTATCCATGACCTGTAAAGTCGATCTATTAACCATATTCCTGCGGATGCAAAATTCCAAAGATCATTTGCGGACTTAGAACTGCGAGAAAAAACTGCCACCAGGTGTCGACCCTCATTGTGTAAGATGGCTCCTCCGATCGTGTCAGGGTCACCTGAAAATGTGGTCTTGCCGGCAAACTCCAACCTCCAGTAAGGCACCTGAGACCATCACCAATTCCGTCACAGAACGGAATAGGGTATTTTCATTCCCTCCTGATCTACCAGTCGAGTGATCTCATCCAGGGTTGAAACAACTATGCTGGTAAGAGTGCAGGCCAAACCAGTCGTCTACTAAGTGTTTCCAGTACTCCAATTGGACTGTGAAACCTGCGACTTTGGTAGGCCATGTACTCTCAAGGGACGTCCTATCAGGGTTCCAAACTGAATTTGTGTAGCAAAATAGTGTTCGACCCCAGAAATACCAAAATGAGGGGCACGTAACCAGTAGTTGAGAATTCCATCTAAATGTATCCACGTTGAGGAGTGAAAAGGTGGTCCGGAACCAACGGGTAATTGGGGCCTGCATAGACGAAGAAGAGTCGACATGTGCTGTAGTCGTGCGGACTGCAAAGGAGTCAAAATCGGTTAGAAAAGTAGGCAGTTTGGAGAAAAACTGAATCGGTCCTGGTGAGTGGGTCTGGATCAGTATCTCCATCCTTGAGACTGTCGACTGATTAGGGAGATAGTGAAATAATCCGAATAACTACTTGTACGATCCCATTCCAGTTCAGTCCTGCCAAAAGCCTGTGGAGGGACTTATGGTATGCACATCACACCCAAGATAGGGTCTAAGAAAGGGGGGCATCAAAGACTCTGTATCCTTAACTGTGAGGACATGCTATCTCCAAGAATGGATCATAGGTCAAGGAACCCAGGTTTTTGCAATCGAGGCTTGAAGTCTAGGCATCCCTATAAAGAAATATCTCCCATCTTCGCCTAGCGACCCGTGATCTCATAGTGTTCTCTAATACGTAGATAAAATGAAAAAATTCCCCTCGTTAGTGACCGCTGACTCCCAAGCATAGATATAGCTTCCACCGTCCAAAGCAGGGGCTGTCCAGGTTGAGAACATTGAGTAGTCAGATTCGAACCCGACACTGTTCCTAGTAAGTATTCCAGTGGGAGGGTGCGTCCCAACCTTGTGACATCCGTGTGGGATTCAACGTCAAACAGGGTTCCCCCATAGAGTCCGAATAGTCCTCCTTAAGAGTCACTGAATAGGTGGATGAGTGCAAATCAAAACCCAGAACGGCTCTCCTGAGGGAACTAGTGTAAAGAAGGAGGGTCCTCTATATCCAAATCGTGTTCCACGGACCACCACCAGGGATTACCTCACAGGACATGACATAACAGGATGTTATATATAGTTACAGGGATCACATCACAAGACATGACATACAGGATGTGTCGCAAAGTCACAGGGATTACATCACAGGACATGATATCACAGGATGATATATATAACGTCAGAGAAATTATATCACAAGACATGTAATGCTATCTAACATCACAGGACATGACACCACAGGGTGTCATCTAACATCACAGCGATTACATCACAGGTTGATATCTAATGTCAGGTAGTAGATCCTGGAGGTGACTCTGCGGTCCCGGAGCTCGGGGAGTCAGAGGCGGCATGCTCGCTGTCAGCCTCCAGCAAACCCCCGAGCGGCACATACACTGCCTGAAATAGGAAAGGGCAGACAATATAAAAATGGAGGGAAAATATCGGGGAGATGGGGAACCAAGGCCATAGTAAGTGGCAGAAAGGCCCACAAAGACCCCCCTGAATCCAAAAGATAAGAAATCAATGAAAGCAGAAAATTAGCAAATCCCCAGACAGACTAAACATAAAATACTGAATATAAGCAATTAAATCCCAAAGCCACCAACTAGAAGCAGGAGGCAGTGGTACTTTGACCTGTACTGATGTGGAGCAGCAAAAAAAAGAGGAAATGATGTATGGGGAAGGGAGTTTTATAGTACCTAACTTTTTTCTGATTGGTTGTTTTTCTCTGTGCTGCTGTGGAGTTCTAGTAAAGAGAGACTTAAGCAAATATGAAGCCTCCCGTCATGTTATAAAATTGTAATGTGTCAGAACCAGCAATGCAGTAGGTCTGTAATAAAGAGGACCCAACAGGATGATTTGAAAAGAGGGAGTGGGAGGAGGGACAACTCGCCAGACCAACAACGGTAGGGGAGAGAGGATTGGTGGCCCTTAAAATGGGAACCAAGCCCCTCCCACAGCTACAGGCCCAGCCTTTAAATTTATGTTTGTGGCATTATTGCCGTAATGAAAGAAGTTAAAACATGAATAGTTGTAATACAATAGTCAATAACACCAGTCAGTTGTGGTGCGCTGGAACCGACAAAGCAGTAGGCCTGTAATAAAGAGGGCAATAAGAAAGTGTACCATACAAATACATTTATTAATTTTTACAATACAACATTATTATTACTTGGACAAATCAAGAAATGCTTGACACATCTCTTGTACCAGTTTAGGTATATATATTGTGTGACAAACACCCCTTCCCACGTGAGTTTGCCATGAGCTCCTGGAGGAACCTGCTTGCCAGCCTCCTGCCCATAGACTATGGGCCCTGCAGGCAAACCTGTAAAAGACTGTTTAAATGGCCTGGTGCAATTTTCCTATACCGTTCGGTACCGAAACAACCGCACGAACCAGAGATCACCCTGGAGCTTCTTAATCCCTATTAACACTTTGGAACGGTTCTCACCTCAGTGTTCTAATCGTTCGTATGGACGCAATTCATATGAACGACCATGAGGTGGCGGCCATCTTGTTCGCAAGAACGCAGGCAGCGGTGTTTGGTCGTCGAATTCATGGAACTATTTTCAGACACTGAAACTCCTGAACACCGCTGGACTTCCATCATCTCCTGCGTTCGGTTCAGTAGATCCTAGAAGAACACTGTTCGGTAGAATCGAGACTACGTTCATTTTTATGTTACCAAAGTTGACCGACCGTTTTGGCCATAGGACCATGTGTGCGGTCGGTCAGTCAAATAATTGACCATGAAAAATCTCGAACCTCTGAACCGATCTGGGTGATTTTTAGATATGTTGGTCACCCAGATCGGGGCTATCAGGGGATGTAACTATTGTGGGGGTTTTGTGAGTTTGAAAGTACTTTTGGGGTATTTGTAAAATTCAGTTTTTCTGTACCTGGAGATAATTGAGTTTGTACAGTTCCTGACCCAATTATCTCCCAGGCACAGGGGGAGGGATTATCCTGTTTTGTGTGGGAGTGTCATGTGTGTGTTTGACTGTGTCCATAAATATATAAAAGCAGGCCATCTGACCAGATTAAGGCATTCCAGCTTGTACTCCCAGAACTATGTGTTGCCTTGTTACTGGGAAGGGAAAGGGATAATCACTACTCCAGCTTCCCCGTTGAATCCTCCACGCTGGAAGAAAGTCCTTGTAAGGACTACAGCTCCCAGGACTGTGTGTCATCCAGTGCCTGGGAGTGGATAGAACAAGCCCCCTATTTAGCTCCAGGACGGAGAGGTTCCAGGACCCCAGTCAAGCTATGGCGACTGGGGGCAGAAGTGCTGGGTTTTTCCCCTGTTCCAGCAAGGAAGCGGTCCTTTGGTGGAGGTACCCAGCCGGGGTACATATTGCATAAGTGGATTATTTCCAGCATCCCAGAGCTTTGATTATATGTGATGGAATATTATTGCTGGATGCAGATGATGCTGCTCCTATATGAAATGAGTGACCTGAGTAGCAAGTTGAGTTAAGGCCAAGTCTTGTTAATAACATATGGACAGAGAGCATAAACTTGGCGGTGGTGAGTATGGAACCATGTAATTCCAATAATGGTTGGTGTGGTTGTTTTTGGGCTGTGATAAAATATGTGTCCATCACTTTTACTGAGCACCGTTTGTTATGTGTAGGGTAGTATAGTATGTCAACCGTATTCCCCATCTAGCTAGTTTTGGAGTGAGGAAGTGAAAGAATGTAGTGATCTTGTGATTTGTGGATACTTTTAAGGTATCCTGTGGATGTGAGGTTGATGGCGGTGAAATCTCTTGGCTGTAGAAATCTGCAAAAATTCAGAGATATAGCAGTTTTAACCACCATATTAGTGAGAGGTTCAACACTTCAAAACAATTTACTGTGGATGGGTAGTCTTTTTGAGAGTTATAGGTCGATAGATTTCTGGATTCCTTTAAGGTTTTAATCTGATAGGACGATAAGAATTGTATTTTATTTGGGTATTGTATCAGCATGTGATGTTGAATGCCCGTTAAGCAGAGTTTAATGGTGTTGAAAGATAATTTTAAATTGAGGTGGCAAAAGGAGGTGAAACCTATTAAAGACTCCACAGCAAATTTATCTAAAATTCGGTAATCTGCTATGAACTTATTGAAAATGTGAAATGCCCTGTCATATAAATTTCCTGGTGTTAACGGAGAGTGCAAGGTGGGTGAGATTCTGTGCGTGTGACAACAAAACATTTAATCCATTAACATGTCTTGGAACGGAGGGGCAGGAGTAGCCAAACAGGAAGCAGTAGATAGAGTTGTGTGAAATGCCTGTAAATGGAAATGAGACAGGTGATCAGCAGAGACAATACCAAGGACATGGATTCAAGTGAGGAAAATTTGGTTAGAAGCCACTACCCAAGTAAGTCTCCTTAAGAACCGCATAATGATCAAAGATGACTGACCTTTGTTTATAATGTGGCAGGTAGCTTGGTTATCAGAAAAGCATCTAACAAGTGACCTGCCCAGCAAGTACCCCAAGCAATTTCTGCTGCCACTATGGGGTACAATTTGAATAGGCCGATGTCTTGTAGATACCTGGTATGAACCTGACCTCTGTAGACTTCTGTGGGCCCAGAGCCACTGATTGCCACAGATGGCTGTGAAATCAGTATTACCAGCTGCATTTGTCCAGAGGGTAGGGGAATTGTCAGATATTGGAGGGATAAACATGGACTTCCCATTCCATGTAGTAAGAAAGGTGTGCCACATTAGTAAGTCAGAAGCCGCATGTGGGTCTAGTCTAATGTGGCTATTATCTGAAGGAACAAACTGAGGAGTCAGGAAATAAAATATCTACCTTGTGGGATGATCCTCATGGCATAAACTGAGCAAACCAAGAAGAGTAAATCTATAAATCTTTGTGATTGCAAGAACCCAACAGGTACAGGTCAATAATTATCAGGATGCGCTCAATCTTGTCATGAGGAAAACAGGACTGCATAGAAACAGACTCTAATTGAATACTCCTTTAGAACCACTAAAATATCCCCATATGCACAGATTCTATTCTTAATAGCATCCTTTGAGGCAATTAGGAACGAGAGACGATAGAAGCATAGAATGTGACAGCAAATAAGAACCATTCGACCCATCCATTCTGCCCAATTTTTGAAATACTTTCATTAGTCCCTGGCCTTATCTTAAGTCTAGGATAGCCTTATGCCTATCTCACGCATGCTTGAGCTCCCTCACTGCAGCTGGAAGGCTACTCCATGCGTCCACTACTCTCTATGTAAAGTAATACTTTCTGATGTTATTTTTAAACCTTTGTCCCTCTAATTTAAGACTATGCCCTCTTGTTGTGGTAGTTTTTCTTCTTTTAAATATAGTCTCCTCCTTTACTCTGTTGGTTCCCATTATGTATTTATATGATTCTATCACATCCCCCTGTCTTGTCTTTCCTCCAGACTATACATGTACAATTATTTAACATTTCCTGGTAATTTTTATCCTGCAATCCATGAACCAGTTTAGTAGCCCTTCTCTGAACTCTTTCCAAAGTATCAATATCCTTCTGAAGATACGGTCTCCAGTACTGTGTACAATACTCCAAGTGAGGTCTCATGTACAATTCTCTCTTTCTATTGCTAATGCCTCTCCCTATACAACCAAGCATTCTGCTAGCATTTCCTGCTGCTCTATTACATTGTCTGCCTACCTTTAAGTCGTCTGAAATAATTACTCCTAAATCAATAAGATTAGTTTGGTATGATCTCCCTGAAGTAAACCCATGTCTCTGATTTTGAAATCCATGTGATTTTAGATGTTTAACAATCCTATCCTTTATCATGGTTCCATCACTTTCCCCACTACTAAAGTAAGACTTACTGGCCTATAATTGCCAGAATCCTTTCTTCTACCTGTCTTGTGAATGGGTACAACATTTTCTAATTTCCAGTCTTCTGGGACTATCCTGTTAACAATGATTGCTTAAATAAATTGGTAAATGACTAGTACACCACTAATTTATTGTAATAACTTTGGGTGTGTCCCATCAGGCCCCATCGACTTATTTGTCTTTACTTTTGACAGTTGAAATAGAACCTCTTCCTCTGTAAACTCACATGTTACAAATGACTCATTTGCCCTTTTTCTTAAAGGACCACTATAGGCACACAGACCACTTCAGCTTAATGAAGTGGTCTGGGTGCCTGGTCCAGCTAGGGTTAACCCTTTTTTCTATAAACATAGCAGTTTCAGAGAAACTGCTATGTTTATAAATGGGTTAATCCAGCCTCTAGTGGCTGTCTCATTGACAGCCGCTAGAGGGCTTCAGCGCTTCTCACTGTGATTTTCACAGTGAGAAGACGCCAGCGTCCATAGGAAAGCATTGTGAATGCTTTCCTATGGACTGGCTGAATGTGCGCGCAGCTCCTGTTGCGCATGCGCATTCAGACGAAGAGGAGGAGAGGAGGCGGAGAGCTCCCCGCTCGGGGCTGGAGAAAGAGGTAAGTTTAACCCCTTCCTTCCCCCTCAGCGCCACTAAATTAGGGCATGATCTCATGCTGTGAAATTAGCCTCATGGTGATGTGTGAATTATCCTGACAAATATTCAAATATGTGTGCCCAGAATACACGTGTGCATAGTCACCAAAATGACACATGGTTGACCTCATCAAATCTACGACAAACAGATACACTTGAATATAAGGATGTGTTATGGCAGTATTGTGTATCAGAAACCTTGCCAGAAGGATGCAGGTATGTAGATGTGTTCCACACAGGAATCTTTACAGCAACAAATATTTCCTTATACTTATGCAGCAAAAATCAATGACAAATTTTGTCTGAGTACACAAGTTATACCTCCTTTTCTATATTACAGATGGTCCCGAAAACACATTCCTTATCATGAAGTTACAATTAAATGCTGGTTCTGTGATTAATTTAGAATGTGGCTTTAATACATCGTTCACCTACCAGTGGACATTCAATGGAACACAATTAAATACAAACCAGAGAATGCTGTCTGTTGAAAAGATCAAACCACAACACCAAGGACTTTATATTTGTGTGGTCTATAAACCAGACAAGACAAATTATACAGCTATTACATTATATGTGATGGTTAATGGTAAGTACTGAGAAATGCATCCAACATTTAGCACCCAACCTATACCTTCAGCATACAAATGGCCATTTGATTATTTGAAATAAAAAGCCAGCACACATAAATCATATCTCCATATATCTAGGATTTATCATTTGAAAAATCTTAAGCATATGCAGTAGTAAGAGAGGCACATATATATTTAAACTAAAATCATCTAAAAAGTGTTACCATATCAATAAAACTTTAACAAAGATCCATCCAAGACTATTTGTGCAGTATATAAAAATATATATTTGTGCAATTCAATGGTGATTAATGTGGTTTTTAAAAAGCACTACATTATAAGCATGCAATGAAACCGGTTAGAAAAAAGCACTCTGTATCTTGTGCCCTATGCCTATAGTGATTTCAGAATTACGTAAAAGTGGAACATAGACATATAAAATTGTAAAAACCAAACCTAAATATTCTGATATGTATTAAACAGAAGCCACACGTGTTTATGTGCACACCAATATGACAAATTTATATTGAATCTCTGTTCAGCAATCACTACATTTATACAATAAGCATAAAAATAAGAGAAAGCATCTATTAACACTATGATATGTCATACAGGAACAATCCAAGGACCATAAACACTACAGCTCACTGTAGTGGTTGTGGTGCCCAGTCCCGACCCACTTCCTTATTTTAAGTAGGCAAACCAATTTTTAATGGTTTGACTTATTACCTTTGATCTGCTGGGTACCGCTCCCTTCCTACACTATAAATGCAGGTTAGCCGGATGTTCCTCAGCAGTAACTGTCTACAATGGGGGGCAATAGGGCATTACTGGAACCATAAACACTGCAGTGAGCTTTAGTGATTATGGTTCTTGGGTGCTTGATTTGACAGTTTTTTTTTATTTTGTTTTACTTTTCTAACTAACTCTGATATCTCTAAAGGTATATGGCAAAAGACACAGAAGGTGATATTTATCTAAGTATTCTAAAAAGTTTTTATTAGTATTGTATTTGTTCTAAAAATTTATCAAAAAGTATTTTGCAGAAACACTCATTTTGGAAAAGGGGCCAAAATTTACAGTAACAGAAAGAAGTTAAATAGGACACTTTTCTGACAATGAAGGAATGAATGATAAATCTGTTCCATTGCTAAAAAAATGTTAAAAAAAAGCATTGTTTGTTAAAAAATGATAGAAGTGAAAAAAAAAACACAACATGGAAAAAAAAAAGACAGATAAACTGGATTGGCAACTGCAACTGCACACAAAAATTGCCAAATAAATGCTAGAAAGGTACAAAACTTTGATAGCTCTCCCATAGTGTTTTTTTTTTCTAATGGTTTTGATGTATGCATATAATATAGATCCTTAATGAAGCAGCATTACTTTCTAGTGAATTGCACTAAAATTGTTTTTTTTTTTTGTTTTTTTTTATATTCCATTTTCCTTAACTGCACATGTGGTTCTTTTATTTACATATTAATACATTTTAGATGTTTTTAGTCTACATGTGTATGTGCCTCCCTTACGATTGCATATAATTACACTCTGTATTCTACCAGGTTTCAATTTCAGAGATTGACAGCTGGTTATAGCATGATACATTCACATTATATTAACTATGAAATCTATTAATTTAGTGTGTAGTGCCGTCGTTGATTTGGTTTTAAGAAAATAAAAAAAAAACACATGTCTCACTTACATTACTAACTAAATTAGCCAGTAAGGAAATTCAGCTTAACAAAAAACAGTGTAAGGGAAAGAATCGGTAAAAGTAAAACAGAAATGAAAACAATGTTCTCATATAATCCACAGAAACAATACTAAATTCACAACATAAACTTGAGTCTATCAGTTATGTATAGATACTGTATCCACTACAACACTGACTCATTATCACTATATTAAAGGAGCACTATAGTCACCAAAGCAACTTTAGCTTAATAAAGCGGTTTGTGTGCAGATCATTCTCCTGCAATCTCACTGTTTAATTCTCTGCCATGCAGGAGCTAAATCACTTTGTTTATGCAGCCTTAGTAACACCTCCCTGCAAACAATTGCAAAGCATTCCTTAACACTTCCTGTAGAGTGAGATCTAATGTTTACACTTCCTTTATTGCACAGTTTTATTTTATAATTCCCTATCTCCTGCACTGTTAATAGCTCGCTAGATCTTGCATGAGCCTCCTGGTTGTGATTGAAGTTCAATTTACAGAGAAGGAGATTAAAACTTTTAAAGTAAGTTAACATTGGATTGAAAATAAAAACATATTTTTTTTCATGCAGGCTGTCATTCACAACCAGGGGAGGTGTGGCTAGGGCTGCATGAACAGAAACAAATATTTTATTTTACCCCTTGAGAATTTATTGAGCAGTGAGACTTCAGAGGCATGATCTATACACCAAAAACTGCTTCAACAAGCTAAAATTGTTTTTTGCGACTATAGTGCCCCTATAATATTAAGCAGTTCTTGTAAAATCTGTCTTCTCAATTAGCATTAGCAGCTCAGCTGTGTCAAAACATCAGTATGAGAATATCTTAAATACAAATAAAGGAACCCATAGTGTATTACCACAAATGTAAATAATATTAAAACCCTTACACAGTGGTGTTGTGAGTCTTATGACTAAGGCTCACAAAGCAAGCTTATGTACATCCCATACACAACAGTGCACTCAGACAGTTACCCGTCCTCTGTCTGCTAGACCGTTTACCCTTACAGTGTTTGTTATTAAGCCAAATTTCCTTATTGGCTAATTTAGTCAGTTTTATGAGTGAAAATTTAGTTTTTGTTTATGCAATGTCACTGTCTTACTGTATTTATTTTGATTATTCACTGAAATGAAAGCGTTTAATATTACAGCTGCACATATAATTATAGTAATAGTAATATAACTATTTTAAATTATTTTTTGCTCTTCGTATTATTTGTGTTGTGTTGTGAACAAACATTTAGGGATATTGAAAAAAACAGGCTATACAAGATACTGCAATTCTTCAGAACTGTATGTAATATCAACATATTTATAGGGACAAAATCTACATATTACCCAAGTGTCCCTATTTAGATGGGGCAGTTCCTATTTTGGCGCAAGTCACTCTGTCCCTCCTTTCTCTCGTAATGCCCCTCTTTTCTATGAGCTCCATATTGTTGGCGTGTCTGAGTGTATAACAGAGCTCTACAGCAATAATACTCCGAGTAATGTGTCTTTAAACTAAAGTAAATGTGTCTAGAAATTAGTCTGTGTAAATAAGATATATTGTTCTTGTTATAAATCACATTTTAGCTGCATAAAATTGTTAGTATTAAGTCACATACATTTCTCAGAACATCTCCACCACTACCCACACTTCTAAAATTAAAATACCCATTTTTGTCCAAATGTTGGAAAGTATGGTAGCATGACAGGGTCTGAATAAATGGCAGAATATGGAAATAGCAGCTGTGTCTGGATGGCATGAACCCCACCAGTTTATGGCACTTCAATGTGTGTGTCCCACTGTAAACCACTAAGCCATTTACTGCATATCTACTGGCATTGCTGTTATGCTTTCCTTTGGACAGTTTTGCACTTCTTTGACATTGCTGCTTAGTTATGTTAACTCATGAAATATACTTTGGCATAAAGTATAGTACTGACATTATTTTTTTGTGGAGCTAATTATTTAACTCAACTATATATATATACTGAATGGGATATTTCACCTTTAAACCCTACAAACACAAACTTATAAATTGCTACCCACAATTCCAACACTACTTTGCAAATATAATTTCTCCCTAATAATTTGATTTTATTAATCACAGACAAATGCATATTAACATGTATCTCTGTGAAATTACTAAGCTCTATTTTTTAACAAAACAAAAAAATCTAATAACAATCTGGATAAACTTGATTTTTCTTGATGGTAACTTGTAAATATTCTGAGAAGGATGGACATGTTAAAAGGGAATGGTTTTTGTGAAGAACATAGGTATGGAATCAAGGCCAGCAAAATACTTAAATATCTAATTAATGGGGCTCAGAGAGCTAAAATGGAATATATTACAGCACTATGTCTCAATACCGATATAATATGGTGTTTTAGAAACTGGTGGATCCTGTGGTGGATATATAGCTGGAATCATTTGTGGGTCCATCCTTGGAGCAATGCTGATCATCAGTGCAACGTTCTTACAGTACCACAGAACTGTTGCTCCTGAAAAAAGACAAAAATCTTCAGGTAAGGAAAACTTGAAAATTAGCTCATTATGCAAGGGCTTTTTTTCGTGTGAACTTGCAGAGGTGTATATTTTATATACACACATATATATTATTTTTATTAATTTATATAGCACCAATGTATTTAGTAGTACTGTAAAATTATAGAAGGACTATATGAAGAAGGCCAGGCTCAAACAAGTTTACAATCTATAAGTATTTGAGTTAGGTAGATATATATCATCTTGCCCTGGGACACTTACTGGTGGCTTGGTCTGACTGGGATTCTTGGTTCTAAAGTAGAAATGCTACCATTGCTGAAAATTTCACTGCCCTATATAAGAGGGAGTAACACTTCTCAGGAAATTGTATTACTTATGTTAACTTTTTCATGCAATATTTTGTATATTAAAGATTCAGCAATTTAGTTTTTTTTTACATTAGTGACATTCCTAACAGAATGAGAACAGTTTGTTCAACCATGTTAGGACGCAATTTCATTCGAATGAATGAAACTCCGATCCTATTCGTGCCGCAGCTGCATCTTGAAGCCGCTTAGTAGATAACGTGCCGCGCGAGTGCGGGATATTAAACTGAAGGGGGGACCTAGAGCCCAACCCCCACTAAATGAGAAGGGGGCTAAAAAAAAAAAAAAAACTTACCTATTGATGTCTTATTTTTTTCTAAAATCTAAACTCCAAATAAAAACCATAATACCTGTCGAACTTGTAAAAATGAAAATAAAAATCAGAGCGCAAAATAAAATCAGACGAAAAAGAAAAAAACACAATGCTAAAAAAGTAATCAATCTTCACCCATGGAGGGAACGGCGCAGACTGAGCTCCGCAAGGCGGGGAAAGGCTTATAAAGCCTTCCCACTCCATGCAATTAGGCTCAGAGCGCTCTGATTGTTTGATTTAAGCCAATCAATCAGAGTGCTTTGACAGGTAAATGAAGAGACTGACAAAGTCTCTACATTTACCTGTCCCAGCACTCTGGTTGGCTTGAAATTCAACCAATCAGAGTGCTCTGTGTCATTTTACACAGCGTGAGAAAATTCCAAAGAACCACCATGCCCTTGCTGGGTGAAGATGGATACATTTTTTAGCATCATGTTTTTTCTTTTTTGTCAGATTTTTTCAGGCTCTCTGGTTTTTTTTATTTAATTTTTTCCAAGTTTGACGGGTATTATGGTTTTTATTTGGCCTTTTTGGGGCCTGAAAAATGAAGATTTTAGAAAAAAAGAAGACATCAAATGGTAAGTTTACATTTATTCTACAGGCAAGTTCTTTTATTCCTCCCTCACTATTTTAAGAGTGAGGGGGGTAGGTAGGGGTTTATTAATTTTTGTTTTGGGTGGGGGGGGTGACTAGGTGCTTGGGGACCCCTAGGCACCTTTTGAGGGGGGGACATTTTCATTTAGGACCCCCACCCATCGCTCAGGGGTGGGGGCCGGGGGGGGAGGATAATAGGTCCCCCCCTTATTGTTATTTATGTACCCCAATAGCCACTCAGGAGTGGGGGCAGGGGGGAGGACAATAGGTCCCCCTTCATTGCTATTTAGGGCCCCCACCTGCCGCTCAGGGGTGGGGGCTGGGGGAGGACAATAGCTCCCCCCTCATTGTTTTTTATGGCCCCCACCTGCCGCTCAGTACATTTTACAAGGAGGGAGCTGCGCGCCTGACATTTCTATTCATTCATTCGTCTTTCTGATGATTGTTTTACTGGGCATGCACGGGAATTTCACAGTGCTATCTAGTGTGGTCAGATGACATTTCCCACAGGGCCTTCATCTACCCACACAAAGATGTCGGTGCCCAGAACCTAGCTCCGGGCAGAAAATAAAGTTTAAAAACTAGCGGCGTTTGGGGGGTGACTAGATGGTCGATTAGATGTAGTGAAGTCGGGGGGAGAGTTAAAAAAAAAATGGGGTTCGGCCATGACAGTGCCGCTTTAACAGAAAAAAAGTATTAAATAAAATTTACAATTAATGAGGCAGCAAAAGTTATATTAATATAGAAGCTGTATAATACTCGCCTCCAGTTTGGGCGCGCAACACAGGCACCCTAGTGACAGCCAGAACTCAAGGCAACCAGAGACTGACTTGGACAGTATCTGCAATCACTCGGACACATGCAGGAGTAATCTCATTCAAACATATTTGGACAAGCCACAACATCATAGCAAATATAGCATAGCAAATATAGCAAATCTGCTATACCCAGAACTCAGGAGTGGGGAGATCCATCCAATAGTATCCACATATGGGAGCATGTTTTGGAATCTTTTAGTGTGTACACACTGGGACTGTATATACATTTTTTCAATTTTTCAAGTATTTTTCAAGTTTATTTTGTCTTTTCATTTTTCATTAATTTTCAAGATTTTTTTTCTTTGCTCTTTTTTATGTCCAGACAACTATTGTTAATTGCAGATAGGGCCTGTAATGGAGCTTCCTGTAACCCGGTTGGGTACCTCCGCCGATGGATGCTCCTACTGCTCTCCAAGCACTCCACCAGACACCATCAGCACCACAGTCCCCATGTCCAGCGTTACAGCTTGGCTGGGAACTCGCCTTCTCCTACCCACCCTGAACCTACGACAAGGCTACAGGTTCCAGTGGGTGAACCAATCTTTATCCAGAAAGTCAAGCAGGAACAGCTCTTAAAAGAGTTTAGTGATTATAATCCCTGGGGAGTATAGTGATATAGCAATCCCCAGGGTAGATGCAGCCTTTTCACTCGCACATAAGATGAGACTCTATGTTGAGGGTAAAACAGGAACTCTTTAATGCAAACCAGCACTTACAAGTTATACACACAGCAAGGGTCAGACACTAGCAAGGGCTGATGAGAGATTGAAGAAGGACAAAGCAGCCAGTTTAAATGGGTCTGGCAGTGTCCCTGGGACAATGCCCTGCTGGGGAACCAATAGGACAGGAAAAAGGGGGTGGGGAAGAGGCACATTTTCCCATGGAAGTCACTTTTTAACATGTCTTTTTGCTGGGCCCATAGTCTTTGGGCAGGAAGCTGGCAAACAGGCCACTCCAAAAACCAGTGGCGAGGTCATTTTCGCCACGGGGCCTTTACCCATATAGCATCTATTTAAACAATAGCACTGGTTATTGAGGTGGCATTTCAATTAGGGACATTTTATTTATTTTTGTCAAGGCATATCACCTAAGGTGTTGCATTATTGAGTCCACATAGGATATAACTTTATGCAATAAATCTGTCTTTTGCCATATATATATGTGTGTATATATAATATTATTATTTTTTTTTTTTTCCACTGAGTTTTAGAGATATCTAATTTTTAATAGATGGAATAATAAACAGATATTTTACTTTATATCTATAATTGAGTGTGTTATCATATGTATTTCATTGGTATAGGGTATTTAATGTGGGCTACCTTGATACCTAGCACAATTAGGGCTAAAAAAGTGCCTGTGCAAATTGAATTTTCCACAAAGATACATACACTGACGCACACACACACAGTTGCATACACTGACATACAAATGCACACGCTGACACACACAAGTAGATACATACACTGACACACACATATATACACACACTGACACACACAGATACATACACTGACACAAACAGATACATACACTGACATACACTGGCACACACAAAGATACATACACAGACACGCACAAAGATATATACACAGACACGCACAAAGATATATACACAGACAGGCATGCAGTTGCATACATTGACACACACAGATACACACACTGACACAGACATGCACAAATACACTGCCTGTGAGATACTAAGGGCCCCGAGCATGGGGGCAAAATGTTGTGAGATCCCAAGGCTCAGCCCATGGAGTGCTAGCAGATGGACAGCCTGGAGGGCTAAGTGGCCATGCACCTTAAGAAAAGGCCGAACAGTACAAGCTGGGTTTCATCATGGTTTGAAACCACATGGAGAACAAGTTTACCTCACCTTACCTGACAGTGCAGTGCAGTGCCAGAGGTGGCAGGAAGAGAGCGAGGAGCAGAGCACCTGGGTGGCCTGTACTTTGTGAAGGATCTGCAGCACACCCACCGGCAGGTGAGCTTGGTCTGCAGCCAGCTGGAGCCTTGCTTTCCCTGCCTGCCCTCCCCAGACAGCCTGTGGATGCTGCTCCTCCGCCAGACCCAGACCTGGAAGGGCACCCAGGAGGAGCTGGACGCAGTGACCTGGGCCCTGGAGCTGTATCTGTGGGCCGCTCTCGGACAGTGCGGCCAGAGGATCATGCTGGAGCTGCTCTTCACGGACAATACTTTGCACAAACAGAAAGGAGAAGCAGCGCTGCAGCTATGACGTCAGTACAAATCCCTGGATTCTGAATACACTGAGGGCAAAGACAGACAGGAGTTGCATCGCAGGGGTCGACAGGGCAGCAGGGTCCCCTGGATTGACAGGCCTCGTCACACCTGCAACTGCTATTGTTACGCCACTGAGACAAGGGGAGGGGGACATTTCCGACACAGAGTATGGTGCTGTCTGTCACTAATATTTTTTTAAGACACTCATGCTGTGAATAGTCGAAAAATTGTGAGGCTTCAAACTGCACTACTGGGGATGTGACTTTATTTAGATTTTTTTTTCATTCAGTGTTTACTATTATAATGTTTATTATCAAGCACTACTATTTTACATAAGTCATAACAGTGTCGGTCAAGACTAAATACAGACAGAATGAGCACAGACATAAAAACATAACAAGACGTTGTACAGTAGTTGTACAGTAATCGGAGGAAAAGTTCCGCTGCTATTGTTTGTTCAACTCAAAATATATATATTATAAAAAAACATTTACATACCCGATTCCAGCGTTGATCTCCCTCGGTGCTGTGTTGGTGCTCCAACTCCTCTGACATCATCTGATGGGGGGGCCTAATGCGCATGCATGGTGAGCGCATTAGGCCCTCCCCACAGGAAAGCATTGCCTCAAATTACTATGGGGATTTTACTGACGCTGGATGTCCTCATGCAGAGAGTGAGGATGTCCAGCCCCAGTTAGCGATCCAGAGTCCGGAAAACGCCTGGAAGTCTAGTTAGCCACTAGAGGCTGTCTTAGCACTGCAATGTAAACAAAACTGCAATGTTTAACATTGTTGGACTAAGTGGGACTGAGACACTACACCCACAACACTGAAGTGGTCTGGGTGCCTATAATGTCCATTTAATTCTTCAAATTTTTGCTTAGGAAATACACTGCATTTTAATTGACCAAGAGTCTTTAAATCCCTTGAATTTCATAAACAGCGAAAAAACCGAGAGGTGTTTTGGCCACTTATTTCTGTTTCGCTTCTAAATTTCAGATTATAAATGTGCTCTGTCTTTAGTAGCTCTGTTAGTTATTGTTTGTCTTAATTAGTGGAAGAAGTTAGGATGTGTTTTCTTGAACTCAGCCTTTTGTATGAGCATTCATTCTGCGGTTATAGGATTCATTAACTATACTTGTTTTAAATCTTTAGGACAAACTAGGCAGGAACCATCCGAAATTCATGACAATATGCCGAATACAACACAAGTGAGATATATTTGTATATATATAAAATGGCATAAAACTCCTTTAAAATAACAAAACACTGTTAAACTGCTCTATTATGTGTTTTATCTTCCTTTCCTTTCCTTTCCTTTTGCAACTTATGTTTATTCTCCAACCTCCAGTATCTTGGCGCCGCAATTTTGTTTTCCTCAGCAATGATGTCTGTAAAGCTTTAGAATGTGACAGTTGTCTCAAAGTAATGCATGTCCCTTTAAGGTGAACTTAAAAAAGAATGAAAGGGGAAGTAGAGAGGTAAAAAGGATTAAGGTGTGAGGAAATATATACCCAATAAAAAAATATCCCTACCTAACTCACTTTTTCTAATAATAGTGAGGGAGGGCCAAATAAATAGAATACCTATACAAATACTTCATACTTACATTCCAAAGTCTTATTTCTCCTTCACATAAATTCATATAAAATAAATCTTAGATCTCAATGGTACTATTAAATAAAGAAAAGAAAATTTTGAATTCCAAAATACAAAAATAAATAAGAAAAAGAGCCTGTAAGGGCTCTGTGCCAACAACGATCTCAAGACGGGAAAAGCCTTTATAGATCTTCCCATTCTTTTAAATCTCAGTCACAGCACTCTGACAGGTAAGTCTCACTTCTCATGATATTTGCCCATTCACAGGGCCGGCCTTAGGGGTGTGCCAGCTGTGCGGCCGCACAGTGCGCCATGGAGCAGGGGGCGCCATGCGGCCGACACAGCTCGCAAATGGCCGGGTGACAGGAGTGCATGGGAGTTAAAACAGGTACCCTGGGGGGAGGATTTCATTATTCTCCACCCGGGTCTATTAAAAAATAAATAAAAAAATATTGAAGTGGCGGGGTGTGGGGCTTAACGAGCAGCAGAGGGGCTTATCACAAGGTGGAGGTGGAGCTAATACCTTCCCGAAGCCCCTGGTAACTGCTGCACAGGAAGAGGTAAGAAGGAAGGAGTCCCTGCTTCCCCAACAACCAACTGCATCCACAGGAAAGAGGTAAGTGTGTGTGTGTGTGTGTGTGTGTGTGAGACTGTTTGCCTGTTTGTGTGACTGCCTGCCTGTGTGTGTGTGTGTGTGTGTGTGTGACTGTCTGTGCATCTGTAACTGCCTGCCTGTCTGACTGCCCATGTGAGTGTGTGTGTGACTATGACTGTTTGCCTGTTTGTGTGAGTGTCTGCCTGGCTGTGTGTGACTGCCTGTCTGTGTGACTGCCTGTCTGTGTGTGACTGATTGACTGTTTGTGTGAGTGTCTGCCTGTGTGTGTATGTGTGTGACTGCCTGCGTGTGTTTGCCTGTGTGTGTGCGTGTGACTGCCTGCCTGTGTGACTGTGTATGTGACTGTGACTGAATGTCTGCCTGCCTTTGTGTGTGACCGTCTGTCTGTGTGACTGCCTGCTTGTGTGTGTCTGCCTGCATGCGTGTGTGTGTGACTGTCTGTCTGTGTCACTGTCTGCCTGCCTGCATGTGTGGGACTGTCTGCCTGCCTGTGTATGTGTGACTGTCTGTGTGTATGTGTGTGACTGTCTGTCTGTGTAACTGCCTCCGTGTGTGTGTGTGTGTGACTGTCTGTCTGTGTGTGACTCCAATTGTATGTGTCGCTGTAGTTGTGCCGTTGTGTGTGCCTGTATGTGTGACTATCTGCCTTTAACGGAGTGTGTGTGTGACTATCAGCGTGCATGACTGTCTGCATGCCTGTAACAGAGTTTGTGTGACTGTCTGCTTGTGACTGTGTGCCTGTAACTGTTTATGATTGTGTGCCTGTAACTGTGTGTGACTATCTGCCTTTAACTGAGCATGTGTGACTGTCTGCCTGTAACTGTCTGCCTGTGCCTGTGTGTGTGACTGTATACAGACAACTTGGTGGGGGGTAGGGGGGAAGCCATGAAGACTTTTCTCACAGGGCACCTAATTGCCTACGGCCGGCCCTGCCCATTCGGTTTTAGAACATAATCCTAATGTTTCCAGTTCAGGTATTTTTACCTTGAATTTGAAATTTACTTTCGTGAATGATCCTGTCAGTCTACGCGACATTCTGTCCAAATGAGATATCTTCCCTTTTATAACCTATTTGTTCTGTTTCCTTTAGGGTGAAGACCCATTATATACGGTAAGTTCCTTTTCTGTTCATAAAATGGTGAACAGATGACGATCTTATACTACATATTTTCCATTTATAAATCTCAACCAATAAAGAGGAATCCTGATATTTCTTATTTAGGCTGAAAAACAAAATACTCCAGAACCATTAGATCAGTATCGATAATGTTGCTTTAGTTAAGTTAGGTTTCTATATAGTAATTTCTAAAAATGAATGCTATGTCCAGAAATGGTTTTTACATTTTGAAATAAAATTATTCTTTTAGCAAGTATACTGACATTGCTATTTTCCTAGTTTGTGAGGTTCATGGTTTAGTACCAATTATTGTTTAAAGGCATATTCTCTGACTGCTTCATCACAATGAAGTGGTCTGGTTGCCACATCCTTGTCTTTTTTAACCCTGCAACGTACAACATTTTCTGCAGGAACTGCAATGTTTGCAGAATTTTAAATGCCTCTGGTGGCTGTCACCCTGATTTATGCAGTGCAGCTTTCAACTGTTCATGCACACTTGCCTTCCTATGCTTTCCTATGGGGCTTGATTATCTTAGTCTTGGAGATAGGTGCTGCAAATGGGAATAAGTAAAAAGTTAAGTAAATGGCACAAGGTGAAATAAAATGTCTTTACTTTGTAGTAATGACATAGGGGGGTCAACTAACTTATTAGAATGGCACTATAGTGTTAGGAAAACATATTTGTATAGTGTGGCTTTACTATAAAGTTAAATTTACTGTACACAGAACAATATAAAATTTAACTCAACGTATTATAAGATATAAAGTGATTCAAAGTACAATAGAACGGGGGCGGAGTTAAGCTACTGAAGAAGGTTGCATGGCCGCAGAGCTCCCGGCATCTACTTCTGTAAACAACCAATATCCACGCTCACACACGAGCCAACCTCACGCTACGGTAATCCCTACACTTCAGAGGGCCCCATGGGTTGAAAAATGAAAAAGCAAAAAGCAGATAAGCCCCGGCTGGCCATGAACATCGGGGAGCTCTGGCGGCAGGCCCACGATGCCACAGATGCCAAGATGGCGTCCCTACACGGAGGCTGCACGGACTTCTCAGATGAGACCTCCGACGACGCTGACGGAGTCCCGATACCGGCTCCGGCACTGCCACCGCCGACACAGGCGCAGTCCCGGCCTGCAGAAATAACTCCCACTCCGTTGACCATGGAGGCCTTGGGTGAACTCATGGCGGAACACCACGGTAAGATTGCTGCGGATGTGGCCCTGATCCGAGGGGTATCGCAAAACTATAGCAGCACGGCTGGGAGCAGTAGAGGAGACCTCCAACAAACACACCCACCTGATCGCGGAGCTCCAGCCAGCTGTACATAACCGCAACAACAAAACCTGCATCACGAACAACAACTATCAACACTAGAAGACAAACGCCGCCAATCTCACCTGAAAATTAGAGGTGTTGCGGATGCCGTACCAGAAGCAGAGCTCCCACACCTCACCAGGAGATTACTCACCGCACTGTTGAACCCAAAGACAGCCAGAACAATTCTGATAGACGGGATCTTTTGGGTACCGCGACCAGTTAATGCACCTCCTAACACCACCAGAGACGTGGTAATCTGGTTTCAAACACTCAAGGATAAAGCTGCAGTTTAGATGCCACCAAGGGCCATACAACATACTCCTTCGAAGACATGGCCCTATGCAGACCTTACCGCCATGCTGCGGCATCACCAAATTAAATACCGGTGGGGACCAGGCCACATTTTACATGTTACCGCCGGGGAAACATCACAAGTTATCCATGACCTACAAGAGGCCACGAGGGCCCTCGGCAAACTCAACCTCCCCCTGGACTCACTTACATCAACCGGGACAACATCTGGGCCCAAGCACTCCTTCAGTAGAGATGCAGCCAGAGCCCCAGAGTTCGTGCCACTACGTCCTCCCGCGGAATCCTACGCAGCGGCTACGACCTGAACCGGGACTTACAATTGCAGCATCAACACCGGGACATTTCTTTCCCAGCACACATCACTACCCCATTGTCTTTTGGAAACAGCCCGAGAGAGGTGACTCTAATTTCCCCCCCCCCCTTTTTTTTCTTTTTTTTTTTAAATCTACGCTTCCTATATTTTCCATCGTTGCACTTCCTGACTGGCACTGGCTGGATGACCACTATCCTCCACACTTCCCTAGATGCCGATGGAACCCGATCTCTGAGGGCCACTCCGGAAGTCAGCATAGATAATAAGACCTTACACGCACTGGACTTGTGCCTCCCGGCACGGGGGGTGGGTTGGCGAAAGACTCACATACCAGGGAAGACCCACCACCCACAAACTGGGACTTATTTACCTACAGATCTAACTATTGTTCTTTCAGTCACGCTCTTAATCGACATAGCAGAGAGCTCCATATACCTGGTTGGCCACATTCAGTTAATAGTTACAGCACTCACTTTTTCATGCACATAGCTAAATGCAGAAACGCTGCAATTACCGATGGTTTACAACTGTCGTCCTAAACAGCACA
Source organism: Pelobates cultripes (assembly GCA_933207985.1). NCBI lineage: Eukaryota > Metazoa > Chordata > Amphibia > Anura > Pelobatidae > Pelobates > Pelobates cultripes. Next base: position 32,653,247 of record OW240921.1, on the reverse strand, counting down.
AGGTTAGTTAAATGCCTGCATCCAACATTATGAGCACTAACACATAGATACCCTAGGTAACCTGCGAATAGGTGCCATAACCTTGTACAACCAGGTACCAAGCTGGGGGTGCTAGGTCAAGTCTCACACACGTGGTGTCTCAGCGAGATCATTATCTTTACTTTGATTATTATTGCAGTACCAACCAAAGTTTAGTTTATGTTTACCATGTTTTGATTTGTTTTTGTTCATATCCTGTGGCACCCCTATATTGGCTCCACAACCTATTGTGTCTGGATCTACTTAAGAGGGGCCACGACATTGTCATCACATACACGGCTTCTCTTAAATCGATCTTTAACTACAGTATGGCACGGCGGGCTTGCTATACCCAGGCACCACCGGGTTATATCTCACCAAACCAGGACAATTGTCTGCACAGTAAACGCAGATTTAGTTAACAAGTATTACTATCCTGTTTTTTTTCTCCTTTTAAAAAAAAATGTGCTATTTACTCTTGCCATGATAATGTTTGCTACTGAAAGCCTGTGACCGCTGCTGTGGCGCTACGGGTCTTAATGTTATATTGTCTCATGCACACGAAAAATAAAGACTAAAAAAAAAAAAAAGTACAATAGAACAATTCAGTGTATCTTGATAAAAGTGTGTCAGAACCAGGTATGGTTTACTCAAATAAGTAGCATGGGATACTTCAGCCAGAGTGTGTACGGTTTGTTAGGAACATGTGGGGAAGAGAATATGCAAAAGATGACTATAATATCTGGAGTACCAAAAGGTTTTCAATCCCTGTTCTAGTGGTTTTGTATACATGTTCAGCACATATATACAAATTACCCTTCTCTACCATGGACATGTAACATTATAGAGGTTTAAAGTGAAATTAACGTAATCTAGCCAGGTACCCTGATTGCTTGGGAAGCCAGTTAATTCAGACTCAAGTACTTCTGTTATGTGGTTAGATGGATATACAGATAAAACTGAAAAAGTCAAATTTCCATTTTCCTCCCTCCTCTGAGACTTTAAAATGAAATTAATTAATTTTGCTATGGGATCCCCAGTCCTTAAACACAATCTTTATTTTATGCATCATTTAAGCCTATTGGCTGGATCATCAATAGGTCATGTGGTAAGCGCAGGGACATTTAAATGGTCTTGGAACTGTAACCAGATTTATCATTCTTTGTGGTGCATACGTTAGGGACTGGTGATACATCTGTGCAATTTCACAGCATAATGAACAGAAATATCTTACAATTTGTATAGGATTCTGTTGTAAAACACCTTTTAAGATTTTAATCCACAAACCAAATGTCAATTGCTGCACGTCCCTATAACAATATAGTGTTATGACCGTCCATCCAGGGAACCAGACTACAGACAGGTGCTGATTTCTACCATGTGCTTATAGTACAAGCCTTTCATGAAATAATCTTACCCGATTAAAGTATCCAGAATAGTTTGATTTTATTATAAGGAAAGCTGTACAGCTAATATCAAGGTTGTATTTCTTAAAGTGCAAAACAAAATCAAGTATATGGTCTGCAAACAGAGATTCAATCTATGTAATTAAACAAGTCATGCATCAGACAATATAATAATATACCTTTGCTCTTGGTTTTCAGAGCCTGCAGATGAAATATCAGAACACGTATTGTGAACTACAGAAAAATAATTGTGATAAGACTGCCATTCAAAAAGCCTTTAATTTTAAAATATATGGTTGAATACAATAACTGGAGTAGCTACATGATAAATCCCCTGCTTGGGGTTTTGCTTGCTCAATACATGGATTATTGATAAAATTATTGGTTAAATGTATATCTTATTTTTTTAAACTATGCCAGGAGGGGCACCACCTTATTTAGCTAGTATACATTTAATGCTGATTATGGATTTTTATTAAGCATAGTGTGACTTAGAGTAATGTATGTTAGTTTTTGCATTTGTTGTATTTTACATTGTTATGCATTTAATTACATAATCAACAGAGCATCATTCTACTAATGATTCCTAAACTTAGTCCAGGGACCTGTGTGAGTGAATGAGATTTAGATATTTACAGTATACATAATTTGTATATTTTTCTTTATCAACGTGTTCCCTTGCCATTCAATCATGCCCCTGCTTGACATGATGTACTTAGGATATCTCTTCATTGCTCTATATGTAAGTGGCACATTCAAACCAGAATAATTGAAGCCTGCAAGAATATCATTGCAAACCCTTTTGTTTTTTTCCATGAATAAATGAAGCCTTTAAATGCATTAGGACCTACCTAGTTACCCCATCACTTATACCTGGGATAGTGACATAGAAACATAAAAACATAGAAACATAGAATGTGACGGCAGATAAGAACCATTCGGCCCATCTAGTCTGCCCAATTTTCTAAATACTTTCATTAGTCCCTAGCCTTATCTTATAGTTAGGATAGCCTTATGCCTATCCCACGCATGCTTAAACTCCTTTACTGTGTTAACTTAAACCTTTCAGCTAGAAGGCTATTCCATGCATCCACTACCCTCTCAGTAAAGTAAGTGACATCCTTAAGGTAAATGAAGCTCATGCTTAGCAACACAGAGGAAGAAGAGGACGGTAGTTACAGAGGTTCTAGTGTATACCGAGATAATGAATGCCTTAAATCCTTGGGTGATTCTAATGGAGAGGCCAACTTCTATAGGTACCGTAACTCGGAAGCTAATAGTATGTGATAATAAAAAGGAGTATACACCGAAAATGAAAGAAAAAAACATGTAATTTACAGCTAATCGTAAAGTATAATACCATTACTGTCATGTTCATCATATTATATATAACATAATAAACAGATACAACCCCTAATTATGCCTTAAAGTATTAATTCATAGTAGCCTGGTCTCAATGAAAACTTGGGCTTCTTCACTGATATTTTGACAGATATGGGGAAATGCTTATAACGTCTGTGTGACATGTGAGAATGTCCGTGATTTCTTTGTGGATAATGACAGCAGTTCTGCGTGTTTCCTTGATCTCTATGTCACTACAGTTCCATCCTTCAAAACAGCAGTCTAAGTGAATAGAAGGCAAGGACTTAAAATAGCCCACTCAACACCCACATTGCACAGCATTACCCTCCTAGTGGTCACTGTATGTAGCATTACCGAGCCACAGACTAAGACAGAGGAACTTCTATAACCTCTACCTTGTCTGACAGGAAATGCTTACTGAGACCACTGAACAACTTCCTGTCAGACCGGTAGAAGAAACAGAAGCTCCTCTACTGCAGTCCATTGTCACGTTACAAGGAGAGAGGTGATCAGGCACAGGCAGGGGGGAGGGAATCAGTGGCATCGCTGGGGGGGGGGCCAGAGGGGGCCAAGGCCCCCCCTACATCAAGCTGTGCCTCCCCTTGGGCCACACCAAATGCCAGCAACTTGCTGGCCATGTGTTTAAATTATATTCCTCGGGCTGTAACAATCTGTAACAGTGTGTTAGAGCCCGAGGGAATGCAGTGCTGGGTATTGTCTGTGGCCGGAGGGAGCACTGACAGGCTCCCCGGCACAGCACCCGCCCCCAAATGAAGGTCCGCCTCCTCACATAAGCCCCGTCCCCGCCGTTAAGCAGCAGACCATGCTGCTGCTGGAAAGGATGGAAGATGGCTGTCTGACCCCCAGCAACAGACTCCAGTGACAGGTAGGCTTGGTGTGTGTGTGTATGGATTCAGCAGAGCCTGTGTGTGTGTGTGCATGGATTCAGCAGTCTGTGTGTGTGTGTATGAACTCAGCAGTCTGTGTGTGTGTGTGTGTGTGTGTATGTATTCAGCAGTCTGTGTGTGTGTGTGTGTGTATGTATTCAGCAGTCTGTGTGTGTGTGTATGGACTCAGCAGTCTGTGTGTGTGTGTATGAACTCAGCAGTCTGCGTGTGTGTGTGTCTGTGTGTATTGACTCAGCAGTCTGTGTGTGTGTGTGTGTGTGTGTGTGTGTGTGTGTGTGTATGGACTCAGCAGTCTGTGTGTGTATGAACTCAGCAGTTTGTGCATGTGTGTCTGTGTGTGTATGGACTCAGCAGTCTGTGTGTGTGTGTGTGTGGACTCAGCAGTATGTGTGTGTATGGTCTCAGCAGTCTGTCTGTGTGTGTATGGACTCAGTAGTCTGTGTGTGTGTATGGACTCAGCAGTCTGTGTGTGTGTGTGTGTGTATGGACTCAGCAGTCTGTGTGTGTGTGTGTGTGTGTGTGTATGGACTCAGCAGTCTCGTGTGTGTGTCTCTGTGTGTGTGTGGACTCAGCAGTCTGTGTGTGTGTGTGTGTGTATGGTCTCAGCAGTCTATGTGTGTGTGTATGGACTTGGCACACAGTCTGTGTGTGTGCATGAACTCAGCAGTCTGTGTGTGTGTGTATGGACTCAGCAGTCTGTGTGTGTGTATGGACTCAGCAGTCTGTGTGTGTGTATGGACTCAGCAGTCTGTGTGTGTGTATGGACTCAGCAGTCTGTGTGTGTGTGTGTGGACTCAGCAGTCTGTGTGTGTGTATGGACTCAGCAGTCTGTGTGTGTGTGTGTGTGTGTGTGTGTCTGGACTCAGCAGTCTGTGTGTGTGTGTGTGTGTATGTGTATAGACTCAGTCTGTGTGTGTGTATGAACTCAGCAGTCTGTGCGTCTGTGTGTGTGTGTGTGAACTCAGCAGTCTGTGTGTCTGTCTGTTTGTGTATGAACTCAGCAGTCTGTGTGTCTGTCTGTGTGTGTATGGACTCAGCAGTGTGTGTGTGTATGGACTCAGCAGTCTGTGTGCGTCTGGACTCAGCAGTCTCTGTGTGTATGGACTCAGCAGTCTATGTGTGTGTGTGTGTGTGTGTGTGTGTGTGTGTGGACTCAGCAGTCTGTGTGTGTGTGGATGAACTCAGCAGTCTGTGCGTGTGTGTGTGTGGATGAACTCATCAGTCTGTGTGTCTGTGTGTGTGTATGGACTCAGCAGTCTGTGTCTGTGTGTGTGTATGGACTCTGCAGTCTGTGTGTCTGTGTGTGTATGAACTCAGCAGTATGTGTGTGTGTGTGTATGTATGTATGGACTCAGCAGTCTGTATTTGTGTATGGACTCAGCTGTCTGTGTTTGTGTGTCTGTGTGGGTATATGGACTCAGCAGTCTGTGTGTGTATTTGGATTCAGTAGTCTGTGTGTGTGTATGGACTCAGCAATCTGTATGTCTGTGTGTGTGTGTGTATACTCAGCAGTGTGTGTGTATGGACTCAGCAGTCTGTGTGTAAGTGTATAAATGTGCATTCAGCAATGCCTGTGTGCATTCAGGAGTCTGTGTGCATTCATAAATCTGTGTGTGTGCGTATTCAGCAGTCTCTCGGTGTTCGTATTCAGTGTACAGTGTATTTGTATGTACTATCAATAATTTAAATTTGTATTCCTGTGAATTGTTGTGTAGGAAGGGCCGCAGTACACTGCTTTGCCCGGGGCCCTTAACACTGTTAAGATGGTACTACTGGTGTGTGTCAGTGAGCTTCTATTTAGTGAGCATGTGTGTGTCAGTGAGCTTGTATTTAGTGAGCTTGTGTGTGTCCCTGAACTTCTTTGTAGTGAGTCTTGTATTTATACAAGTGAGTTTGTCTGTATTAGGCTTGTGTGTTAGTCAGAGTTTTTTGTCTGTCAGTGAGCCTATTTGCGCATGTCAGTGAGCTTGTGTGCCTACTGTACAATATATATACATGTATATATATATATATAGACTTGTAGGAATGGCATACATTTTTTTTCCTGGGCTGCTTTGGATTCCCTGTTTTGCTCTGCCAGCGAGTGCGCTTTACCGCTGAATCATCTGTGTGAGCTGCCGCACACTTTAGCCCTATTACACGCGTCTGAGAGCTGCTGTTGACAGGTACTAGTAGTCTAGAGATTGGGACATGGGGTATATGCTCAGCTATCCGTATAATACTATAGTGCTGCTCTCTGTATAATACAGATCTGTGTGTGTATAATATCCCGGGATAGTCAGTGCTTCCTGTATAGTGCTGCTCTTTGTATAAAACAGGTCTGTGTCTGTATAATATCCTGCTCTCGGTCTTGGGATATTATACACAAACAGACCTGTATTATACAGAGAGCAGCACTATACAGGGAGAACTGACTCTCCTGGCATATTATACATATAGCCATGTATTATACAGAGAGCAGCACTGTACAGGGACAGCTGACTGTCCCAATTTATTATACACACAACCCTGTATTATACACTGACTGTCCAGGGATATTATACCCAGAAAGTAATTGATAGCTGTGCTGCAAAATGTCCATGGAATTTTTTTTCAAATGTTAGCAACTATGGCACTGTATCAAGGGTAATGTGTTTGTTTTTTAATAATCCCTGGTGGAAAATAATGAATCCTCTACCAGGGATTATTAAATTGTGTTGGGGGCAGGGCTTAACATGCAACAGAGGCGGGGTCAAACTGCAGCGAGGGCAGGGTTAAATGTGCCCTCTACTTTTGTCCCTGGCCCACCATGTGCCCCCCCTAAAAATGAATCCTAGAGACGCCACTGGAGGGAATAAAACACATGGATTAGAGGAATTGAGACACATGATATGGCTGGTGGAATAAGACACAGGGGCTGTAGGGAGTGGATTTAGAAGTTATTTAATCCTGTATGTATCACACTCTGTTCATAGGACACTACAGAAAGCAGTCTTGATACTTTGTGTCAAACTAGGTTTTTTATCTAAATGTTACATTTGTAGTCTGTAGAATCTAAATTGATCATTTGTGATACAGGTTTAGCAGTCATTTCATTATCACTTTCTATACACTATTTAACAAAACATTTAGGTTGCACGAGCACTTGTTATACTTATGTTTAGTATGTACTTTTTTTCAATAAAGTTTATTACCCTATATTGTATTTTATCTAGAGGTACTTCCTGTGGGGTGGATTTGTCTTTCTATATTTAGGAGGTACCCTTCCTCATTAGTCTTTATAATCTGTAATTATCTTTCCTCTATGAATACTTTAGGAACAAACTCCCTTCAGGTAGTAATATACAAACCAAATGTTATTTCATAGTAAATGGGTATACTAAAGAGGGCATATGGGATGCCCTTCCAAGGAAGCAGACTGCGCATCAGGTGAACCGACGTTAAATGAATGACATGGCATTTGAAAAGTACAGCTGAGGATGAAGGAAAGAAGGTGGATGACAGAACTAAAATGGTAGCTAGGAAGGAAAAGCATGAAACTGTTCTGTCCCGGCCTCACTAAGCTGCGCATCAGGGAGCAGAGCAGGGACATCACAGCTCCCTCGCTGCCCCGCAACAATATGTGCAGCCAGCCTCCCGCCTCCACAATCCCCCAGCATGCCACCCACAGGACCCCACAGGTATTAAAACAAGCAATAATGTTGTAGTCTGTGTCAGTGTGTGTGAGTGTATGTATGTCTGCCATAGTTACATAGTTACATAGCTGAAAAGAGACTTGCATCCATCAAGTTCAGCCTTCTTCACATATGTTTTTGCTGTTGATCCAAAAGAAGGCAAAAAACCTAGTCTGAAGCACTTCCAATTTTGCCACAAACTAGGAAAAATTCCTTCTTGACCCCAACATAGCAGTCAGATATCTCCTTGGATCAAGCAGCTATTACCCCACTAATTAGAAATGATATCCCTGTATGTTATGTTTTTGCAAGTATTTATCTAATTGCAGATTAAACATATGTAATGACTGACAAAACCACCTCTTCAGGGAGAGAATTCCATATCCTTATTGCTCTTACTGTAAAAAAAACTTTTCTTTGCCTTAGATGAAATCTACTTTCTTCCAGCCTAAATGTGTGACCTCGTGTCCTATGTATAGCCCTGTTTATGAATAGATTGCCAGATAAAGGTTTGTACTGGCCCTGAATATATTTGTATAATGTTATCATATTCCCTCTCAGGCACCGTTTTTTCAAGCTAAACAGATTTAATTTTTTGAACCTTTCTTCATAACTAAAATGCTCCATTCCTTTTATCAATTTTGTAGCTCGTCTCTGGACTTTTTCTAGTGCCATGATATCTTTCTTTAGAACAGGCGCCCAAAATTGCACAGCATATTCAAGCTGTGGTCTTGCCAGCGATTTATAAAGAGGCAAAATTATATTTTCATCCCGAGAATTTATGCATATTTATACATGATAAAACGTTACTGGCCTTAGCAACTGCAGATTGACATTGTATATTGCTGCCTAATTTGTTGTCTATAACAATTCCCAAATCCTTCTCGTGTGTGGTTATCCCTAGTTCACTACAATTTAGGCTGTAAATTGCTTGTGCATTCTTAACCCCAAAGTGCATAACTTTGCATTTCTCTACGTTAAATTTCATCTGCCATTTTAGTGCCCAGTCCCCCAATCTATCCAAATCCCTTTGCAGCAAAGCAATATCCTGCTCACATTTTATTACTTTACAAAGTTTTGTGTCATCTGCAAACACTGATACAGTTGCAAGAAAAAAGTATGTGAACCCTTTGGAATGATATGGATTTCTGCACAAATTGGTCATAAAACGTGATCTGATCATCATCTAAGTCACAACAATAGACAATCACAGTCTGCTTAAACTAATAACACACAAAGAATGAAACGTTGCCATGTTTTTATTGAACACACCATGTAAACATTCACATTGCAGGTGGAAAACGTATGTGAACCCCTAGACTAATGACATCTCCAAGAGCTAATTGGAGTGAGATGTCAGCCAACTGGAGTCCAATCAATGAAATGAGATTGGAGGTGTTGGTTACAGCTGCCCTGCCCTATAAAAAACACACACACCAGTTCTGGCTTTGCTTTTCACAAGAAGCATTGCCTGATGTGAATGATGCCTCGCACAAAAGAGCTCTCAGAAGACCTACGATTAAGAATTGTTAACTTGCATTAAACTGGAAAGCGTTATAAAAGTATCTTGCTGTTCATCAGTCCACGGTAAGACAAATTGTCTATAAATGGAGAAAGTTCAGCACTGCTGCTACTCTCCCTAGGAATGGCCGTCCTGTAAAGATGACTGCAAGAGCACAGCACAGGCTGCTCAATGAGGTGAAGAAGAATCCTAGAGTGTCAGCTAAAGACTTACAAAAGTCATTGGCAAATGCTAACATCCCTGTTAGCGAATCTACAATACGTAAAACACTAAACAAGAATGGATTTCATAGGAGGATACCACAGAGGAAGCCACTGCTGTCCAAACAAAACATTGCTGCACGCTTACAGTTTGCACAAGAGCACCTGGATGTTCCACAGCAGTACTGGCAAAATATTCTGTGGACAGATGAAACCAAAGTTGAGTTGTTTGGAAGAAACACACAACACTATGTGTGGCGAAAAAAAGGCACAGCACACCAACATTAAAACCTCATCCCAACTGTAAAGTATGGTGGTGGGGGCATCATGGTTTGGGGCTGCTTTGCTGCGTCAGGGCCTGGACGGATTGCTATCATCGAATGAAAAATGAATTCCCAAGTCTATCAAGACATTTTGCAGGAGAACTTAAGGCCATCTGTCTACCAGCTGAAGCTCAACAGAAGATGGATGTTGCAACAGGACAATGACCCAAAGCATAGCAGTAAATCAATAACAGAATGACTTATACAGAAGAAAATACGCCTTCTGAAGTGGCCCAGTCAGAGTCCTGACCTCAACTCGATTGAGATGCTGTGGCATGACCTCAAAAAAGCGATTCACATCAGACATCCCAAGAATATTGCTGAACTGAAACAGTTCTGTAAAGAGGAATGGTCAAGAATTACTCCTGACCGTTGTGCACGTCTGATCTGCAACTACAGGAAACGTTTGGTTGAAGTTATTGCTGCCAAAGGAGGTTCAACCAGTTATTAAATCCAAGGGTTCACGTACTTTTTACACCTGCACTGTGAATGTTTACATGGTGTGTTCAATAAAAAACATGGCAACATTTCATTCTTTGTGTGTTATTAGTTTAACCCCTTAAGGACTGGACTGTTTTTGCGATGTTGTACATTTGCGACCAGGCATATTTTTACACTTTTGTGGTGTTTGTGTTTGGCTGGAATTTTCCGCTCTCTCATTTACTGTTCCCATACAAATTATATATTGTTTTTTCAGGACAAAAGTGGCTTTCTTTACATACCATTATTTATATAATCTCATGTATTTTAATTTAAAAAAAATAAAAAAATATGATGAAAAATTGAAAAAAATACATGTTTTTGGACTTTTACTTGAAAAATCTTTTACTCATCTACAAAAGCGAATTAAAAAAACTGCTAAATAGATTCAAAATTTTGTCCTGAGTTTAAAAATACCCTGTGTAAACATGCTTTTTTGCTTTTTTTTGCATGTTATAGGGCTATAGGTACAAGTAGAATATTGCGGTTTCAAAACATAAATTTTTTAAATTTATCAATAGTGACATTGTAACACTATTATCTGTCATAAATCTCTGAATAACACCCCACATGTACATATTTTTTTTAAAGTAGACAACCCAGGGTATTCAATATGGGGTATGTCCAGTCTTTTTAGTAGCCACTTAGTCGAAAACACTGGCCAAAGTAAGCATTCATATTTGTTTGTGTGTGAAAAAGTAAAAAAACTAAATTGAACGCTAATTTTGGCCAGTGTTTGTGACCAAGTGGTTACTAAAAAAGACTGGACATACCCCATTTGCAATACCTTGGGTTGTCTTCTTTTGCAAATGGTATGCCATCATGGGGGTAATTCTCATTCCTGGGCTACCATACGCTCTCAAAGGCAGCGTAACCAACCTGGCCATTTTCAATGTAAAAATATTTGACCCATATATTTGACCCTGTAACTTTCAAAAATACTATAAAACCTGTACATGGGGGGTACTGTTTTACTCAGGAGACATCGCTGAACACAAATATTAGTGTTTAAAAACTGGAAAACGTATCATAACAATTATATCATCAGTAAAAAGTGCTGTTTGTGTGTGAAAATGCAAAAAAAGTCACTTTCACTGACAATATCATCGCTGTGATATGTTTTACTGTTTTGAATCACTAATATTTGTGTTCAGCGAAGTCTCCCGAGTAAAACAGTACCCCCCATTTACAGGTTTTAGGGTGTCGTAGAACGTTACAGGGTAAAATACAGTGCTAGCAAATTCAATTCTCTGGAATTTCGGCCTGGGTTGGCAGGCAGGTCCCTTAAATTGCAATCAATAAAATTACTGAATTATGTAAAACTATTACATAAATACGCACGTAGAATTTAAATATATATGCATATTTATATATTTGAAGTCTACGTGTATATTTATATAATTATTTATGTAATTTTGTATATGGACATATGTATATTTCTTATTATTTTTATTTATTTTTATATACATAGATATATATACAAATTCATTCTAAGTGTATTTTGATATAATATATATATATATTAATTTTAAAATACAGTTAGAATAAAATTTCATATAGCTATATAATTTTTTTAAAATTTTTTATTATTATTTAAAAAATTTTTTATTTAATTTAAATTACTTATTATTTATATTTTATAATAATATATATACAATATATATAGTTATTATATATATTATATATATACGTGTGTAATTTAATTATAAGTGTATTTTTATATTAATATAAGTACATATTAATATAAAAATACACTTAGTATGGCATTATATAGATGATATATAGACATATATTATATAGATATAATATATGTCTATATATCATATATACACATATATAATTATTATTTATTTTTTATTACCATTAACTTTATTTATTTTTTTGATTTTACACTAGCAGGGAGACTGCCTGTCAGCACAGACAGTCCCCCTGCAGGCAGACACATGGACACCTATTGTGACCATGTGATCGCTGTGTTAAGCGATCACATGGCCACAGGGGTCCTAAATCAGTGTGGGGAGACTGTCTGGGCTGCAGGCAGTCTCCCCACAACCGGAGCAACACTGATCGCCGCCGGGGGAACGACGGCGATCAGGTAAGTACCCCCAGACCGTTAGGACGGTTCAGGACCGTCATCGGTCCTCAAGGCAAAAATGCCGATGACGGTCCTGAACCGTCCTCGGTCGCTAAGGGGTTAAGCAGACTGTGATTGTCTATTGTTGTGACTTAGATGATGATCAGATCACATTTTATGACCAATTTGTGCAGAAATCCATATCATTCCAAAGGGTTCACATACTTTTTCTTGCAACTGTACATGGCTTTCAATGCCTATTTCAAGATCATTTATAAATATGTTAAATAGAAGTGGTCCCAAAACAGAACCCTGAGGGACACCACTTACCACTTTTGTCCAGCTTGAAAATGTACCATTAATGACAACTCGTTGTACTCTATCCTTAAGCCAATGTTCTACCCAAGAACAAGAATATTCATCTAGACTATGGGTTGTCAACCTGGTCCCTACCGCCCACTAGTGGGCGTTTCAGGATTCCAGGTGGGCGGTATGGATTTCGGCAGCTAAATCCTCTTTTTGAGAGAATTTCTCCTTTCTAGAGTGGGCGGGCGGGCATAAGGGGCTTGGGGCCCTCCGGATTTCAGTGACCAGCAGGAGGAAATTGCTTCCTCCTGCCAGGCCACGTACTGGACCCCCCGGCGCGGCAGAGTTCCAAACAGAGACAGTGAGGGAGCTCTAACCTCTCTGCTCTGCTCCCTCGCACGATGTTTGCTAATGCCACGGGAGCCGGAATTTGACGTCAGTAGACAGCCCGTGAGGAAGCAGAGCAGAGAGGTTAGAGCTCCCTCGCCACCTCGGATTAGAACTCTGCCGCCCGCCGAAGTGAAGCCCCACTGGACCCCAGGGACAGATCCACACCAGCTCTCCAGGTAGGGAGGCTGGGTGGACATTTAATATTAATAATGTGTGTGTCTGTAAGTGTATTTGTGAGTGTGTCTGTAAGTATATGTGTGGGTGTGTGTATGTTTGTCTGTGTATATGTGTTTGTGAGTGTATGTGTCTGTAAGTGTATGTGTGAGTGTGTATGTGTGTCTGTAAGTGTATGTGTGAGTGTGTATGTGTGTGTCTGTAAGTTTATGTGTGAGTGTGTATATGTGTATATGTGTGAGTGTGTGTATGTGTTTGTCTGTGAGCAGAGTACTTGTAGAATAGAAGAAAGAAGGAGCAGAGTATTTGTAGAATAGGAGAAAGAAAGAGCAGAGTACTTGTAAAAAAGGAGAAAGAAGGAAAAGGAGAGAATTGTTATGGCTAATAATAGTAAGTGGGCTACCTAGCTCAGCCTTCCTACTGGGCATTGCTATAAGGAAGGATAAAAAATAGAAAAAAGGGGAAAAAAAGTGGGGAGGGAAATTGAGGAGGGAGAGGGGAGCTGATGCACAGATGAGAAATCATGTTATGAGCAAACAGAGAAGAGAAATCGTCTGAATATCACCGAAATAGGAGACCTTCGTTTGTTCCTTACGAAAATCGAACCAGATATCAAATATTTAGTCTCAGCATCAACCTGAACGATCTCACTAATCACTAGTAAAGGTAATTTCTATTTACTTTGTTTTCTCATTAAACTTTATAAAGTTAAAAATATTATAAACATGCATAAAGTAGAAATAAAAAGATAAATGTACGTACATTTATTTTTTTTCAAACACCCTCCTTTCTAAAAAATATTCTGCACTTGCGTGAAAACTGGCGGGCGGTAAGGAAATGTTTCCATCAAGAAAGATGCATTAGTGGACGGTAGGTAGAAATAGGTTGACTACCACTGATCTAGACCAATTTCTTTTAGTTTGAAAACTAACCTATTGTGAGGAACCGTATCAAATGCCTTGGCAAAATCCAAGTAGATCACATCCACTGCAACACCCTGATCTATCCTTCTACTTACTTCTTCGTAGAATGCAATTAGGTTAGTTTGACATGACCTATGTTTCATAAAACCATGCTGATTATTGCTAATAACAAAGTTATTACCAATGAATTCCTGAATATTATCCCTTAATAGCCCTTCAAATATTTTCCCAGTTACAGAAGTTAAGCTCACAGGTCCATAATTTCCAGGCAAGGATTTTGAACCCTTTTTAAATATAGGAACAACATCTGCCTTCCTCCAATCCTCCGGTACAATACCTGAAACAAAAGAATCTTGAAAAATTAAATACAGAGGTTCACTTATTTCCTCACTTAGCTCCTTAAGTACTCATGGGTGAATACCGTCAGGCCCCGGAGCTTTATTTACATAAATTTTCTTTAAAGGACCACTCTAGGCACCCAGACCACTTCAGCTTAATGAAGTGGTCTGGGTGCCAGGTCCAGCTAGGGTTAACCCATTCTTTTATAAACATAGCAGTTTCAGAGAAACTGCTATGTTTATGAATGGGTTAAGCCTTCCCCCAAAGCCCCTAGCTAGAGGTGCTTGCGTGCTTCTCACTGTGATTTTCACAATGAGAGCACGCCAGCGTCCATAGGAAAGCATTGTAAATGCTTTCCTATGCGACCGGCTGAATGCGCGCGCAGCTCTTTCCGCGCGTGCGCATTCAGCCGACGGGGAGGAGAGGAGGAGGATCGGAAGAGGAGAGCTCCCCGCCCAGCGCTGGAAAAAGGTACGTTTTAACCCCTTTCCCCCTTCCAGAGCCGGGCGGGAGGGGGACCCTGAGGGTGGGGGCACCCTCAGGGCACTATAGTGCCAGGAAAACAAGAATGTTTTCCTGGCACTATAGTGGTCCTTTAATAGCTGTAGCACCTTGTCTCGAGTTATCCAATCACAAGTTATTTGCAGCAATCATTTGCATATCTCTTGCCATAGGATCCTCATTAATATATACTGAAGAAAAATTGTTTTTTAAAATTTCTGCTTTTTCCTGGTCTTCATGAGCTAATAAACCCAAAACTGTTTCCAGTGTACCTACACTTTCATTTTTAGTTTTTTTAGAATTGATGTATTTGGGTCTGGCTTTGCATTCTTAGGCTATCAATTTCTCATTTTCTAGTTTAGCCACATTAATTGCCTTTTTGCAAGCGTTATTGGCTTCCTTTTATCTTAAATAGGATGCCTCTGATTTGTCTGATTTAAACCCTAACCCTAGGGTATCTGTGTGTGTGTCTGTGTGCCTGTCATGGTATGTGTGTGTGTGTCTGTTTGCCTGTTATGGTATGTGTGGATGTGTGTCATGGTATTCGTGTGTGTTTCTGTCATGGTATGCGTGTGGGGGTCTGTTGGTATGTGTGTGTCTGTCTGTCATGGTACGTTTCTGTCTGTTATGGTGTGTGTTTAGGGGACCAGACCCCTTCCATTCGTAAGGGAATGGTGTTTTTACTCACCTTTTTTTCCCCATGCTGTGTTGATCTCCCCTAGACTGGCCCCGCCTCTATGGCTGAGATTATCAAGTGTGATGATCTCAGCCAATCTAATATTTTCCCATAGCATTGGCTGCAAAATTCTGCACCTACTCATAGAGATGCACTGAATTAATGCATCTGTATGGGGAAAGCTTAGCACCTCCATGTAGACTGTGGAGAGGCTGAATGTAGGTGCTGTCACTAGAGGAAGTACCTATATGGACTGTCTGAGTGACTGCCACTAGAGGTGCCACTAGGAAGCAATGTAAACACTGCCTTTTCTCTGTAAAGGCAGTGTTTACATTGAAACGCCTGCAGGGACATGCTATAGACACAAGAACCACTACGTTAAGTTGTAGTGGTCCTGGTGACTATTGTGTCCCCTTAAGAATTGTATTTTTGTTGCTGAATGTAAAGCTTTGTAAGTTTAAAAAAAAAAAGTTAACCTAACCTGCTATATCCTGCAAGATTAACCTAACCGAACCTGCTATATCCTGCAAGATTAACCTAACCTGCTATATCCTGCTAGATTCAAAGCAAATTTGTCAAGCAGTGCTCAAATCAGTCATTATATAAACCAACCTGCTTTTGCTCTATCATTTATTATTGTAGCTAGTCAAAGTCATGGGAGTCTGACTGGAAAGGATTGCTTCCAGAAAACTTAATGAAGTCAGGGCTTATACACAGAGCTGATGCCACTATAAGGCAGCACAGGTGGCCACCTTTGAGCTCCCCAGTAGGGGGTTCAAAATCAAAGAGAAACTAAGAGTCTCCATGGGCTCATTTGCAATCTTGCTACTCTTCACCAGTCAGCCGCACTCGCTAAAATGCCTGTCGCCTGTGAGTAGCGGCAGGGGCGTACCCCCCCCTCCCCTTAGTATGTCACTGAGTAGCTGCTACTTACCAACTGCCAAATTTCACAAGTAGGGATAAAGAGGTACTGGCTGAAATTTAAATTGCAAAGAATCAGATCCCTTTATTCTCTAGAAGTGGCAGGGGGTGAAGAGTGTGAGGGGTGAGGGGAGGGGACAGCAAAACCCCATCTTCACCTGTGTATCCAAAAATCCTTGCTTTGACCTTAAATACACATACTAAAAAAACTCTTAAAAGCATGGGCCCTGAAGCCAAGAAATGCACTCTCTAACAAGGGTCACAGCATAAAGGAAGGATGGAGTAGACCAATGATACAAAGGACTTGATCCTTTGAGTTAGACAAGAACACAGTAATAATATGCTATGCTATAGATTCATGCTAACCATAAATGGAATGCAAGCCGATTAGCGATCCTATGCAAAATATATTAAAACATCAACCCTTTCATTTTCATCTAAAGTATTGACACATTTATTTATTTTTAATATTACATTCAATCATACCTTTAGTCTTTTTGTATGCTCTGACAGAGGTAAGAACACACTTTTTTTCCTATTAATCTATGTAATAAAGAACTCTTCATTAAGATTATAGAATTTTAAGTTTCACAAACTTTTATCCCATTGTATATTATCTGAAAGTCAGCTTTTAAAGAGTTATATATTTATAGCTTTTAAAGAGTTATATTTCTACTTCCACTAGGAATCACCATTATCTAAGCCAGGGGTAGGCAACCTTTTAGCAGTACTGTGCCAAAATAAGATTGTGACATCCCGTAGAGTGCAGGTCCTGTTTTTTAAATTGAGGTGTGTACGTTGCCATATTCTACTTGTTATTTATGCTGCAGTTGCTTTGTATCGTTGTACAGTTGCATGAAAAAGTATGTGAACCCTTTGGAATGATATGGATTTCTGCACAAATTGGTCATAAAATGTGATCTGATCATCATCTAAGTCACAACAATAGACAATCACAGTCTGCTTAAACTAATAACACACAAAGAATGAAATGTTGCCATGTTTTTATTGAACACACCATGTAAACATTCACAGTGCAGGTGGAAAAAGTATGTGAACCCCTAGACTAATGACATCTCCAAGAGCTAATTGGAGTGAGATGTCAGCCAACTGGAGTCCAATCAATGAGATGAGATTGGAGGTGTTGGTTACAGCTGCCCTGCCCTATAAAAAACACACACCAGTTCTGGCTTTGCTTTTCACAACAAGCATTGCCTGATGTGAATAATGCCTCGCACAAAAGAGCTCTCAGAAGACCTACGATTAAGAATTGTTAACTTGCATTAAACTGGAAAGGGTTATAAAAGTATCTTGCTGTTCATCAGTCCACGGTAAGACAAATTGTCTATAAATGGAGAAAGTTCAGCACTGCTGCTACTCTCCCTAGGAATGGCCGTCCTGTAAAGATGACTGCAAGAGCACAGCACAGGCTGCTCAATGAGGTGAAGAAGAATCCTAGAGTGTCAACTAAAGACTTACAAAAGTCACTAGCAAATGCTAACATCCCTGTTAGCGAATCTACAATACATAAAACACTAAACCAGAATGGATTTCATGGGAGGATACCACAGAGGAAGCCACTGCTGTCCAAAC
Source organism: Pelobates cultripes (assembly GCA_933207985.1). NCBI lineage: Eukaryota > Metazoa > Chordata > Amphibia > Anura > Pelobatidae > Pelobates > Pelobates cultripes. Next base: position 32,635,478 of record OW240921.1, on the reverse strand, counting down.
AAAACATTGCTGCACGTTTACAGTTTGCACAAAAGCACCTGGATGTTCCACAGCAGTACTGGCAAAATATTCTGTGGACAGATGAAACCAAAGTTGAGTTGTTTGGAAGAAACACACAACACTATATGTGGCGAAAAAAAGGCACAGCACACCAACATCAAAACCTCATCCCAACTGTGAAGTATGGTGGTGGGGGCATCATGGTTTGGGGCTGCTTTGCTGCGTCAGGGCCTGGACGGATTGCTATCATCGAAGGAAAAATGAATTCCCAAGTTTATCAAGACATTTTGCAGGAGAACTTAAGGCCATCTGTCTACAAGCTGAAGCTCAACAGAAGATGTTTGTTGCAACAGGACAATGACCCAAAGCATAGAAGTAAATCAACAACAGAATGGCTTAAGCAGAAGAAAATACGCCTTCTGAAGTGGCCCAGTCAGAGTCCTGACCTCAACCCGATTGAGATGCTGTGGCATGACCTCAAGAAAGCGATTCACACCAGACATCCCAAGAATATTGCTGAATTGAAACAGTTCTGTAAAGAGGAATGGTCAAGAATTACTCCTGACCGTTGTGCACGTCTGATCTGCAACTACAGGAAATGTTTGGTTGAAGTTATTGCTGCCAAATGAGGTTCAACCAGTTATTAAATCCAAGGGTTCACATACTTTTTCCACCTGCACTGTGAATGTTTACATGGTGTGTTCAATAAAAACATGGCAACATTTCATTCTTTGTGTGTTATTAGTTTAAGCAGACTGTGATTGTCTATTGTTGTGACTTAGATGATGATCAGATCACATTTTATGACCAATTTGTGCAGAAATCCATATCATTCCAAAGGGTTCACATACTATTTCTTGCAACTGTATTTGTGCGTATATGAGCTGTTATATTGTAAATGTTTGAGTAGTTTGTGGTATTGTGTGATACCTATGAATATTGGCTGTGTATGGGGGCTGCGTGTGGAATTGAGTGTATTGTGTGTTTGGTGGGGTGTGTATGTGTGGGGCTGCTTGGGGTATTGCATGGGAGAGGCTGCTTGTGGTGTTGTGTGCATGTATTTAGATTGTTAGTGGTGTTGTGTTTGTGCGGTCTATGTGTGTGTTGCTATGTGAGCTGTTCATACTATTTGTATGAGTCGAGGGTTATTCTGCATCTTTGTGTATATCTAGCAGTGGGGACCGTGCTGGCCAGGTACAGGTCAAGGGCAGAAACTGCGATAGCTGCTGCAGGCTGGTCTACTCCAGTGCAGATTCCCATTTACAAGTGCTGGGAGGAAGTGATCACAGATCACTTCCTCTACGTGCTGCAATGCATATATTGAGGATTGTCCCTCTCCACCTTTTCGCATTAGCAGATATCTGAAGTTTCATTGGGACTCCTGATAGGCCAGAGCCTGTTTGGCTGTAGCAGCCTTGAGTGCCGTACAAAGATACCTCAAGTGCCTACCCATGATCTAAGCTCTAATAAGACATTGTGCCTGTCTCCTGCTAGGTAAATATGAATATGCATTTTAGCAGGTATGTAGTTTAAATACTTGAAGCAATATTATTTGATTTTTTTTATATTTCAATCTTGTAGAAAAATATTTTGTATATGGAAAAATTCAGTTACGTACCTGAATTGAAATGCAGTTTTAGAAGACGTTTATCATATCCTACAGTAGAAGGATTATATAAAAAAGCACCTCTACCTGGTAATAAAGTCCATGGGTTGTTATTATGTCCCTTTGGGAAATTTTTTAGAGATTTTCAATAGCCATTGCATTAAAGGAACACTTAAAGCACCACAAATATGTTTTACTCTAGGAGGGTGCCAGTACACTCATTGAACCATAACCACTATAGCAGGCTGAAGTGGTTATGGTGGCTGTTGTGTTTCTTTAGAATATGTTATACTTCTGTCTTTTTTGTTTTATGTGATTTTGGGTCTGTTACTGACAACTGTTTTAGCATGTACCCATCTTCTAGTCTCCCTCCAAAAATCCTTTGTGTGCTTATTAGGCCATGAAAAAAAATTAAAAATTAAGAAAATTAAGTTAATTACATTTTGCAGTTTTTTTGCACTAAATTGAAAAGTGCAGACAAATTAAAGGGAAATTACATATTGTACACTAATGTCATCTTGTAAAATGTGAGGATTCTTCCAAATTGGCTATTTTAGAGTATATAAAACCCTTTGAGTTTTTAAAAATTTGCTATGAAAGGTCCCAATCTTAACATGTATAGCTTGGAGGAAAGACGAGACAGGGGGGATATGATAGAAACATTTAAATACATAAAGGGAATCAATACAGTAAAGGAGGAGACTATATTTAAAAGAAGGAAAACCTCAACAAGAGGACACAGTCTTAAATTAGAGGGGCAAAGGTTTAAAAATAATATCCGGAAGTATTACTTCACTGAAAGGGAAGTGGATGCATGGGATAGCCTTCCAGTTAGTTAAAATGGTAGAGGTTAACACAGTAAAGGAGTTTAACACCTTAAGGACACATGACATGTGTGACATGTCATGATTCCCTTTTATTCCAGAAGTTTGGTCCTTAAGGGGTTAAGCATGCGTGGGATAGGCATAAGGCTATCCTAACTATAAGATAAGGCCAGGGACTAATGAAAGTATTTAGAAAATTGGGCAGACTAGATGGGACGGGTTCTTATCTGCCGTCACATTCTTTCTATGAGTAGCTATAATAAAAACACACAGAGATATGCCCTGGCACAGCAATACAGTAACTAATACTGAATCCAGTGATTATTGTCAATCCCAAACCTGTTCATGCCATTCAGAAACAAATTACTGTAAACGAGCCAGGGTCACGGCTACATAGAGACAAAAAGAATATGTCTGGTTTACAAGCCAAAGTTGTATAATAGAGGAGAAAGGAAATCAATGCCAGATTGTTTAATCTAAAAAATGGAATCATGGAAATATAGTTATAAGGGCAAAAAAAAAAGACTGTCAGAAGACCTCATTGGACATATTATAGAGGGACACATTCCGTGGATTAAGGTTACGTGAGAATGCAAGGATACATGCCAATGTAGAACCTTTACAGCTGTGCTATGTATATAGGTTCGGTTTTAAACAAGCCTACACCTTACAGAGGATTAAACGTGTGCTGTGATTATGCTAACAATACGCATCAGTTAAAAAAGTCAAAGTGACAAAAGACGTTAGGCAAACAGAAATGAGCCCTGGGGAAATAAGCTTGTAGCAGGGGTGATATAAGGGCCAGTGACATGTTGCTACGGACTGGTTTGTAATCTATTTGAGTACAATAAAATTATCAGCCTCTGCCATGCTAACACCAACCCTTTCCTTTAAAAACGGTATAAGGCACGTCATATCTGCATTACAACTCCCATGATGTCGAGCCAGTCTAAAGTAAAAATGTGGAATAAAAACCTACGTCTGGGCACACCCAATGGTTCCTTAACCCCTTAAGGACCAAACTTCTGGAATAAAATGGAATCATGACATTACACACATGTCATGTGTCCTAAAGGGGTTAATAACAGGCAGTCTTTTATTTGGAGTTCA
>OW240921.1:32582122-32631838 GCA_933207985.1 Pelobates cultripes | reverse complement strand
GATCCAGATTAAAAATATCCAGACCTATATTTGACAAATGAACTTGGTCTTTATGAAAAAGGCCCTGTTCATTCTGATCTAATTTGCAATGTCTGTATGAAAACCCTCCCAGACATGGTAAAAATCTTATGTAAATGGACAAAATAGGGATACAGCTGAATGACTAAAAAACATAAGAATGGGGCGGAGCCAACTGCCGACCGGAATGGCAGCACAGTAGCAGAGCTCCGGCGAGAAGGGCACTCAATCCGCGGACATCGGGCTATCATTTAAACATGGGACACCCCAAACGCACGCCCTCATCCCAGAGAACGACAGGGAGGTCAGTGGCAGCAAAAACCGGAGCCCTGACGAAATATTTCAGGGATTCCAAGGAGGCTCACGAAAGCATGGTAGGCCCCAATATGGCGCCGGACTCGCCAGGCACTACATCCCCTCCCTCTAGCCCAGCTGAATCTACAGGCTCCCTGGTACTACAAGACCCAGACCTGAAAGGTATACTACAAAATTTACCATCTAAGCAGGACATAGCCAATATGCTGGGGAAACTAGAAGCTGCATTTCAGTCTAAACTGGAAAGTGTGGGAGCTGATATAAGGCATACTAAAGATAGAGTGAGTGCACTGGAGGACGACAGGGATACAATACAACTCCAAGTGTCACACTTGCAATCTGTTATGGAAGCACATTCTGCACAGGCGTTTGATATACAGCGCTCATTAGATGATTTGGATAACAGAGGTAGACGAAATAATCTCAGATTAAAAGGGCTACCTGAACAGGACACAGAAAATCTAACAGAGGTACTGCAAGAAATATTTAATCTCCTCATGGGAAAACAAGCCGATACACCACTCATGTTTGATAGGGCACATAGAACGTTGCGCCCCAGAGGTGCACCAGCGGACAAGCCAAGAGACGTAATCTGCCGTCTGCACTATTACTCCCAAAAGGATGGCATACTCAAAGCACTAAGACAAGCCTCCCAGCCTCTACTATATAAAGATGCTCCAATCTCGATCTACCCTGACCTATCCTGGCTGACGCTGCAGGCAAGACGGACTCTCAAACCTATAACAGACATCCTACGCCAACGCAACATCAGGTACCGATGGGGGTTCCCCCTGGCGCTAAGTGTTAACCACCAAGGCAAAGTATTTACCATCAACTCCACTCATGATGTCCCCGTCTTTTTACAAGCACTGGACTTACCGGATACAAGAGTACCCGACTGGTATGGACTGCCACAACCAATGCAGAGGGAACCACTACAACAACGCACGAGATGGCAACAAACGCCGAAAAGACGGAGGCCAGAACAAGCACTCTCCAGGGCGTCCACGCCAAGGGGAGCCCACACAGATATGTACTGATCTCCACGCTCCCAAACAAACGCACAACATGAACAAACAGTAACTTCAGAAGACCGCTAGCATTTTTGCTGCAAATACTCCTCACGCTCCTCACCCCAGTGAGCAATTGGACTACTACGGGTAGCGGGGCCTTGGGAGGGCGGCTCCCCTCTTTCCCTACGGGGATCCGCGCCCCTAACGCTACCGAACTCAGTCTACAACCGCAAGTATTTTTAATATGTATATGCACTGATGACACTAGCTAAAGCCCAGAGGCCATAGTAACTACAACACCCATATGGCCACATGAATGACAGCTCTGTAGGAATGATGGGGTCTTGGGGAGGCGGCCACCCGGCTGGGTGCCCGTGTCCCCGACGCCGCCTGACCGGTTATACGCTCTGGGCTGGATACTTATATCCCATCTCTCAAATAGTAAGGTTCGACAACCGCAAGTATTTTCAATATGCATATGCACTGATGACATTAGCTAAAGCCCAGGGGCCATAGTAACAGCAACACCCATATGGCCACGTGAATTACATCTCTGTAGGAATGATGGGGTCTTGGGGAGGCGGCCATCCGGCTGGGTGCCCGTGTCCCCGACACCACCTGACCGATTAGACGCTCTGGGCTAGATACTTATACTTTTACTTTTATTCACTTTCTAATAGAAAGGTCATATGTATACCCCACCTTACTGCTACCTGTGAATCTCAAAACTCTCCATCATGCTCGCACGAGCTAGCCACATAGGGAGTAAAGAGACACTGAGAGATAAAAATCTCCTGGGGAATGTTAATGACTTATGTGAATTTTCTGTTATATGACTTAGAGGGTGGATCACACTTGAATAATGTCTGTAAGAGATATAAATAAAACACGTAATAGTGTAGTAAATTTTGGATAATGGAATATGAAGAAAATGAGTTCTGGTACTCACAAGCCTGGAGCCAAATCTCATATGGCTCCCATGGATATCGCCTTGGGACTATTTAAGAGGATGTCCCCTTCCTTCTTCCACATAGGCTGTTAGCTGATCCAATTAAAATGAGATCCAGGGTCCAATGTGTATCTTGAAAAATACTATTTATTATATAAAAACAGTAATAAAACTTCATTAAAAGGAAAAGAAATAATAAAATAAATAGCTATATTGCTGAGTAAATAAGTCCTGCCAATTGGCTGTAATAGTCCAAAAAATGACCGAAACGCGTTTCGCCCCTCCGGGGGCTTTCTCAATCGGTATAATTTCTTCCAGTTTGGCGTGCTTTTATCCCCCAGTCCGTGTATGACTTCCGGGTTCCGGCCGATGTCTATTTGGAACGCATCGTGCTTTCCAAATGTGGCATTTTTTCATTTCCGGGTGCGCCGTTCTACTTCCGGGTTCCGGCGGCGGTGCATCTGGAACGCATCATGCGTTCCAGACCTCTTCTTCATTCTGTTCTGTATCTCTGAACCTAAACTCGTATTAGTGGAATTCGCAGTGTATTCACTGTGAATTCCAAAATGCAATATTTAAACAGTGAATCATCTTACTGTATACATTCTTAAGAAATATTGGATACTAATCTTAAATGTGATATTCCATAGAAGATAGTATAAATAAAGAAAATATAGTATCTAGTTAATGTAATTCAATGTTAATAACATGCAACACTAATGACCATGCTGTGATACTCATGCTCTCACGTGAGGTGGTGATTTCTGTAATTTAGAAATAATTCATTTTTCAATTGGTGTTTAAATGGTCTTACCCTTCTATATTGAGAGATCTTTAACCCCTTAAGGACACAGCTTCAGAAGCTTGTCTTACGCTTAATGACACCAGCAATTTTTGCATTTTCTTGCTGTATGCGTTCAACTGCAATTTGCATCTCTCTCGTTTATTGCACCGACACATATTATATACTGTTTTTTAAAGGACATAAAGGGCTTTAATTTGATGTAACATATATATATATAAATGCTTATTTATTATTTAAAAAATACAGAAAAATGCAAAAAAAAGAAAAATTTTGTGTTTTTTGTACAGTTTTTGCAATAATAATGTGTGCCTAATTAGTGCAGGTTAAAGAAAGTAATTAAAAATAAATTTATTTAGTTGTTCTGATTTACAAAATATATAATGTGTCTGGGATTTAAAGTTTTTTTTGGTAGTTACAGGTCATAAAGCACAAGGAGTAAAATAAACTTTTAATGTAGAGCGATTTTAGAATTTTGTATGTTTGTCTTGTAAGCTTAATAGCCATAAAAGAAAACAAAATTGCCACACAAAAGTATATATTTATATAAAGTAGACATCACAGGCTATTGTCCTAAGGTTTTTTGACACTTTCTAAGTAGCCATTTCACCGCCAATCTCTGCTAAATATTGGAGTAAAATTTAGTTTTTTGGAGTTTTTGGCACACAAACTTATAACAAAGAACTTCCCATGTATATTTTGTAAAGTTGGTGTGTGCTATTCCTGTACAAAGTTTTATTTTGTGTTCAGTTACTTCTGCTGAGTACAACGATACCCCCATTGTATGTCTTTGGCACTATTTCGTGAAGCTACAGTGCCATATAGGAGACCTGTCCGTTTCAACATTTACAGTAGAATTTTGAGAGGCGGATTTAATGGGCCTATGCTTCAATTTGGGGTATTATAGCAGTTTGACTGTTCAAAAAAAAACCACAAAGGCCTACCATTTATAAAAGTAGACACTCCAGGGTATCTCATATGGTGCATATTGTGCCTTAACATGCCCCCATTTTTTCACCAATATATGCCAAAGTATGTGGTAAAAAATAATTTTGGGCATTTTTTACATACGGATTACATTTTTGCTGGGCATTTTGTACATTTCATATGTGCCACTAAGTTCAAACCCCACAAATTATGCTCAGCTAAGTCTTCTGAGTAAAACAATATGCCCAATGTATGACACTATTTTGTGAAGTTACACTGCTATAAAAGAGACGTAACAAGTTAAGGTTTTTAAGTGTGAATTTTCATGGAGGGTTTTGATGCGTCCGTGCCCACTTTGGAGCACTTGAGCAGGCTACATATTACAACTACACCATAAAGGCATACCATTTCTTAAAGAACACATCCCAGGGTATTTCAAAAGGCATATTTTGAACCTTAGCGTGGGATAATTTTTCCGCTAGCTTGTACCAAGTGTAATGGTAATAAGCGTTTTTTTGCCTTTTTGACACACAAAGTAAATTTGCGCAGTACATTTTGCAAATCTTATGTGTGCTACGACTGTATAATACTTCATATGTTGCTCAGCTATGTCGGCTGAGTACATCAATACCCCCGTATGTACCTTTGCCAGGTATATGTGGACATCGGAGGGGCACATTTGGGACACAGCCATTCCAGTTCATTTCAAACTTTAAATTTTTACACTGTTCCCATGTCCCATTTTAGAGTATTTTACCAGGCTATATAATCCAAATACCCCATAAAGCCATACCATTTCTTAAAGAAGACATCCCGGGGTAATTCAAAAGGCATATTTTGAACCTTAGCGTGGGATAATTTTTCCGCTAGCTTGTACCAAGTGTAGTGGTAATAAGCATTTTTTCTGCCTTTTTGACACACAAAGTGAGTTTGCGCAGTATATTTTGCAAACCTTATGTGTACTACGACTGTATACTACTTCATATGTTGCTCAGCTATGTCGGCTGAGTACATCAATACCCCCGTATGTACCTTTGCCAGGTTTATGTGGACATTGAAGGGGCACATTTGAGACACAGCCATTCCATTTTTTTCAAACTTTGAATTTTTACGCTGTGTCCATGTCCCATTTTAGAGTATTTTAAAAGGCTATATAATCCAATTACACCATAAAGGCATACCATTTCTTAAAGAAGACATCCCGGGGTAATTCAAAAGGCCTATTTTGAACCTTAGCGTGGGATAATTTTTCCGCTAGCTTGTACCAAGTGTAGTGGTAATAAGCATTTTTTCTGCCTTTTTGACACACAAAGTGAGTTTGCGCAGTATATTTTGCAAACCTTATGTGTACTACGACTGTATACTACTTCATATGTTGTTCAGCTATGTCGCTGAGTACAGCAATACCCCCGTATGTACCTTTGCCAGGTATATGTGGACATTGAAGGGGCACATTTGAGACACAGCCATTCCAGTTTTTTCCAAACTTTGAATTTTTACGCTGTGTCCATGTCCCATTTTAGAGTATTTTACAAGGCTATATCATCCAATTACACCATAAAGGCATATCATTTCTTAAAGAAGACATCCCAGGGTAATTCAAAAGGCATATTTTGAACCTTAGCGTGGGATAATATTTCCGCTAGCTTGTACCAAGTGTAGTGGTAATGAGCATTTTTAAATGTATTTTTTTACTTTGTAAAACTTTTTTTACTTTGTAAAACCCATTTTTAAACTTTTTTTTTTACTTATTAAATGTTTTACAAGATCTTAACTTTTTTTACACTTTTAATTTTTTTTCTAAACTTTTCTTTTACCGTTAACCCCTAACTAGCAGTAAGCAGCACTAACCGTAAATTCCCCATTTTCCCATAACTCCCACCCACCCCAGCTAGCAAAATATTTAATTATAAAATATTTAAATTAATTAATTAAATAAATGGAACCCCTGAGGGTTAAAAAAAAATAAATAAAAGTTAATCCTCAGGGGTTAAAAAAATTAGATCACAGTATAATACTGTGATCTGTATTTTGATCACTGTAGGCAGTGATCAGCTGGCAGGGAAGGGGTTAATTTTTATTTAGACTGGGTAAAGGGGGTGGTATTTTTTTTTTTTTTTACTTAAACGTTACTAAAACATTTAAAAAAATTTTTTTTTTTACCTTTTTAAAGCTTATTTTAAAACTTTTTTTAACGTTAACCCCTAGTTAGCCTAACACCAAATTCCCCAATTCCCCACTAACTTCCACCCATCCCAGCTAGCTAAATATATAATTTTTTTATATTTAAATTAATTAATAAAATAAATTTAACCCCTGAGGGTTAAAAAAAATAATAATTAACCCTCAGGGGTTAAAAAAAAAAAATCAGATGACATTAAAATGTATACCCTGCCAATTGATCACTGTAGTCAGTGATCAATTGGCAGGGAAGGGGTTAATTTTATTAAAACAGGGGCAGGGGGGGTGGGATTTAACTTTAATTTATTTTTTTTTTACACAGGGAAGCAGATCAGCACTGATCCGTCTCCCTGCACTTCACACAGAACCCGGAAGTGCAGGGAGGCGGAAGGTGAGTATGTGGAGCACATGTGCTCGCTCTGACATGCTGTCAGAGCGAGCACCGGTGCTGGGGCAGCCCGATCGGGTGCTCCCGGTCTGCCTCTAATGCAGAGGCAGACCGGAGCACCGTTAACCCCGCGATTGCCGCGATCGCGGCGATCTGGGGTTAACTTAAGAAAATGACGGAAATTTTCCGTCAACGGTCCTTAACTGAAGGACAAGGTTGACGGAAAATTTCCGTCCACGGTCGGGAAGGGGTTAAACTGAAAAACTCTTTTTTTTTTTTTTCCTTTTTAATATATATTCAATATTGATTTCCATCTTGTCAATTTTTAAAATCACCATACTGACGTTCAAAGTGACAGTTCTCCAAACTTATGTTGTGCAGCAGAAAATCTCTATGTGATCTTCAAATTAGAAATAAATGAAAAACTAAAAACTATGCTGTTGCCCTAAAAAAAGGAAGATATTCTATATTAACGATCTTTAAAAGAAGTGACACATCTCAAAGTCTGCGTTTAACCCATGTGGTATAAGGGTATTGAAATTATATATAAATCTCATCTCTTCTATTCCGATTTTTTTATTAAAATCACCTCCCCTCCAGTCTTTTTTTACCAGTTTTAAAGGACAGAAAAAAAGACTTTCAGGATCCTGATTATGATGAGTTTTAAAATGGTTGGATACACTATGTGTTTCTAGTCCTTTCTTAATATTGCGTATGTGTTCTGAAATTCTCACATGTACACATCTTATAGTTCTTCCTATGTAAAGTAAATCACAGGGGCATTTTAACATGTAAATTACTCCTTTCGAAAAACACGTCAATTGGTCCCTAATAGTAAAATCTTTATTCGTATATTCATTAATGTTGGTTATGCATCTTTTTTTACTTTTAGTGGTTCTACAGGCTAAACAGGTCCCACACCCATAAAAACCTTTATTTTGATTTAAAAAATGAACATTAGATTTAGGTCCTTCACTACTTTGTACTAAAGTTCTTTTAAGATTAGCTGCTCCTCTATATATTATATGGGGTTGATTTGGTAAAATGCCTTTTAAAACCGTGTCTTCTTGTAAAATATGCCAGTATTTCTTTATAACTTTATTAATTTTTTTATGGTTACCATTAAAATTGCATACGAAGGGAATTGTTTTTGAGTATTTTTGTTGATCAGTTTTTGGTTTATACATTAATAATTCTGTTCTTGGAATTTGTTTTACCTCCTCCATAACTTTCTCTAATTCTTTTTCCTCATATCCTTTCTCTTCAAACTGTTTTTTTATTTTTCCTGCCTGTATTCTGTAGTCATCATCATTTGTACAGTTGCGCCTGATTCTTAGGAATTGTCCTTTTGGCGCATTCTTCAGCCACGGTTTGTGATGGCAACTTGATTTCTCGATATACCCGTTTGCGTCCACTTCCTTAAAATAGTTCTTTGTTAAAATTTGTCCATTCTGTATAAAAATTGACAAATCTAAAAATTGAATTTCTGTGGGGCTTTGCACTGTTGTCAAAATGATTCCCCAATCATTCTCATTCAAAAAAAATTTAAAATTTTCCAATAGGTCCATGGACCCCTCCCAGATTAAAAAAATGTCATCGATATATCGTCGGTAGGACACCAAATTCGACACCCAAGGATGTGAGGAAAAGATGAAGTGTTCCTCCCAATACGCCATAAACAAATTTGCGTAGCTGGGTGCGAATTTGGTGCCCATTGCTGTACCTCTGATTTGTAGATAAAAGGAATCGTGGTGCCAGAAATAATTATTATGCAGAATAAGTTGGATTCCCTCTAAAATGAAATTGATTTGTTCTGTTTTAAAATTAGCTTTCATGAGGAAATATTCCACTGCCTTTATCCCCATGTCATGTGGAATAATGGTATAAAGGGATGTAACATCACTTGTACTAAGTGGTAGCTTTCCTTCCATTGCATCGAATCTAAAACTTGCAGAATATGAATTGTATCTTTAAGATGTGCTCTTGTTTTGCAAACTATCGGTTGTAACAGTATATCTATATACTCAGAAATTCTCGAGGATATAGAATCGATGCCCGAAATAATCGGGCGTCCTGGAGGGTTGAGAGGATTTTTATGTATTTTAGGTAAGTAATAGAAAACTGGTGTTTTTGGGTGCGTTACCTGTAGATATTTCCCTTCTTTTTCTGTAAGGATTTTTAATTCTAATCCTTTTTGAATAAAATCTCCGAAAAGTTTCTTAACCTTTTCAATGGGGTTTGAATTAAGCTTCTGATAAGTTGTATTGTCCGATAAAATTCTCTCAGATTCTGTCATATAACTAGTTTTAGATAGTATTACTATCCCTCCCCCCTTGTCAGCCGGTTTAATGACTAAGTCTTTATTATTTTGTAAATTCTTTAAAATATTTTTTTCTTTTATGGACATGTTATGTTGAAATCTATTTAATTTTTTAATTTTATTTATTTCACCCATCACCATCGTTTCAAAAGTTTTCATCTTATCTGAGATCATATGTCTAGGAAAAAAATTTGATTTATCTTTTAGTTGTGTATGTACAAATTCTGTGCTATATTGTTTTTCCTGTTGTTCCTCTAGTTGCTTTTCATCAAAAAATTTCTTAAGACATAGGTTCCTCATAAATTTATTCATGTCTATATAGAAGTTGAATTTATCAATTTCTACCGTAGGGGCAAACTTTAAGCCTTTTTGTAGCACATATATTTCATCTTTAGTTAGTGAAGAGTTTGTAAGGTTAAATATTCCCTTGGACGTTATAACCTCCCCCTCTTCTCTTTGTTGCCTTTTACTCCTTCTTCCATTTCTTGTTCTCTGGACCTCTGGCGTTTGCCTGGAGATTCCCACGATGTGGGTTTCTCTTGCCATTTTAACTTCTCTATTGTTGGTTCCTTCCGAAAAACCGGTGAGTTGTTCTGATGTCTCCTTGGATGAGTCCGTTCTGGAGTAGGTAATCTCGTATCTTTTTGTATATCTTGAGGCCTATTGATTGTCCTAATTTTTTCTTTATATCTATTTTGAAGATTTCTCTCACTTATGGGTCTAGGTCCGGCGTCTCTACTTCTACTTATGTCTCTTCTTCTCGACTCTACTGAAGGATATCTCTTTCTCATGTCTCCATGAGTCTTTCTTCCTTTTTGGGGAGATTCATCGTCTGTTTGTCTTCGTCCTTCTTTCACGACATCTCTGTAACTCCTATTCCAATGTTGGCGTGCAGAGCTGAATGTCTGTGGTGTTGTGGGATATTTGAAATCATTTCTATTGTATTCTTCTCTGTAATATCTATGATTACCTCGTCCATATGTAATATTTTGACCTTTTTCTTTCTTTAAATCTCATTCAAATGTTCTACTTGGCAATTTTTCTTTATTAAGCTGTTGATTACAATGGCTATGTGTTTGTTGTATATAGTTATTCTGTCTAGGGAAATCTTTTCGTGATTTATACCTTTCTTCTCCTTGGTAACTTCCACTCTGCTTTGCTATTCTTTTAGGGAACCGAATGTTCCCTGTCTTATAGTCATTAGTATCTCTCAAATATTTTTTTCTTTTGATAGCAATAGTTTCCTTTTCCACTCTTTCTATTTTTATTTTAATCTCTTTTATTGTTTGATTGAATATTTCTGGACTAGAGGTGTCACTAAGTTTTTGTTTCCATGTGCTAATTTCCTCATCTATTTGTATTAGTGTCTCTTCTCTTCTGGATACTATGTATCCCATGACACTAAACGAAAAACCTTCAAGTAATTTATTCCATCCTGACATGAAACTTTCATTTTCCCTATCAAAAGTGGGATCTTTTTCAAACCTTAATCCTCTTGGGGTGATTTGCTCTTTAACATACTTTTGTAAGGTGGCTACTTCCCATTTAATTTTCATTTCTCGGGTAAGTGCTTTTTCCAAGTTGATTTTACATTTATCTGCGTTAATATATTCCATATCGTTTACTGGGATTTCAATATCAGAAAACATATGGTCTATATCTTTCACTGTATAGTTCCTATCTTCTAGATATGACATATTTAATTCTTATAACTGTATACAAAAGGGAATTTATAACAACAAAATACAAAATGCAAATATATACAGCAAGAATAATCAAATAAAGTGTGGTAGCTGCACTACAAACCCCCTGAGTGGGAACCCCTTACACCACTCAACAAATAAAAGGCAAATACATACAATATAGAGGGTGGATCACACTTGAATAATGTAAGCCTGGAGCCAAATCTCATATGGCTCCCATGGATATCGCCTTGGGACTATTTAAGAGGATGTCCCCTTCCTTCTTCCACATAGGCTGTTAGCTGATCCAATTAAAATGAGATCCAGGGTCCAATGTGTATCTTGAAAAATACTATTTATTATATAAAAACAGTAATAAAACTTCATTAAAAGGAAAAGAAATAATAAAATAAATAGCTATATTGCTGAGTAAATAAGTCCTGCCAATTGGCTGTAATAGTCCAAAAAATGACCGAAACGCGTTTCGCCCCTCCGGGGGCTTTCTCAATCGGTATAATTTCTTCCAGTTTGGCGTGCTTTTATCCCCCAGTCCGTGTATGACTTCCGGGTTCCGGCCGATGTCTATTTGGAACGCATCGTGCTTTCCAAATGTGGCATTTTTTCATTTCCGGGTGCGCCGTTCTACTTCCGGGTTCCGGCGGCGGTGCATCTGGAACGCATCATGCGTTCCAGACCTCTTCTTCATTCTGTTCTGTATCTCTGAACCTAAACTCGTATTAGTGGAATTCGCAGTGTATTCACTGTGAATTCCAAAATGCAATATTTAAACAGTGAATCATCTTACTGTATACATTCTTAAGAAATATTGGATACTAATCTTAAATGTGATATTCCATAGAAGATAGTATAAATAAAGAAAATATAGTATCTAGTTAATGTAATTCAATGTTAATAACATGCAACACTAATGACCATGCTGTGATACTCATGCTCTCACGTGAGGTGGTGATTTCTGTAATTTAGAAATAATTCATTTTTCAATTGGTGTTTAAATGGTCTTACCCTTCTATATTGAGAGATCTTTAAACTGAAAAACTCTTTTTTTTTTTTCCTTTTTAATATATATTCAATATTGATTTCCATCTTGTCAATTTTTAAAATCACCATACTGACGTTCAAAGTGACAGTTCTCCAAACTTATGTTGTGCAGCAGAAAATCTCTATGTGATCTTCAAATTAGAAATAAATGAAAAACTAAAAACTATGCTGTTGCCCTAAAAAAAGGAAGATATTCTATATTAACGATCTTTAAAAGAAGTGACACATCTCAAAGTCTGCGTTTAACCCATGTGGTATAAGGGTATTGAAATTATATATAAATCTCATTTCTTCTATTCCGATTTTTTTATTAAAATCACCTCCCCTCCAGTCTTTTTTTACCAGTTTTAAAGGACAGAAAAAAAGACTTTCAGGATCCTGATTATGATGAGTTTTAAAATGGTTGGATACACTATGTGTTTCTAGTCCTTTCTTAATATTGCGTATGTGTTCTGAAATTCTCACATGTACACATCTTATAGTTCTTCCTATGTAAAGTAAATCACAGGGGCATTTTAACATGTAAATTACTCCTTTCGAAAAACACGTCAATTGGTCCCTAATAGTAAAATCTTTATTCGTATATTCATTAATGTTGGTTATGCATCTTTTTTTACTTTTAGTGGTTCTACAGGCTAAACAGGTCCCACACCCATAAAAACCTTTATTTTGATTTAAAAAATGAACATTAGATTTAGGTCCTTCACTACTTTGTACTAAAGTTCTTTTAAGATTAGCTGCTCCTCTATATATTATATGGGGTTGATTTGGTAAAATGCCTTTTAAAACCGTGTCTTCTTGTAAAATATGCCAGTATTTCTTTATAACTTTATTAATTTTTTTATGGTTACCATTAAAATTGCATACGAAGGGAATTGTTTTTGAGTATTTTTGTTGATCAGTTTTTGGTTTATACATTAATAATTCTGTTCTTGGAATTTGTTTTACCTCCTCCATAACTTTCTCTAATTCTTTTTCCTCATATCCTTTCTCTTCAAACTGTTTTTTTATTTTTCCTGCCTGTATTCTGTAGTCATCATCATTTGTACAGTTGCGCCTGATTCTTAGGAATTGTCCTTTTGGCGCATTCTTCAGCCACGGTTTGTGATGGCAACTTGATTTCTCGATATACCCGTTTGCGTCCACTTCCTTAAAATAGTTCTTTGTTAAAATTTGTCCATTCTGTATAAAAATTGACAAATCTAAAAATTGAATTTCTGTGGGGCTTTGCACTGTTGTCAAAATGATTCCCCAATCATTCTCATTCAAAAAAAATTTAAAATTTTCCAATAGGTCCATGGACCCCTCCCAGATTAAAAAAATGTCATCGATATATCGTCGGTAGGACACCAAATTCGACACCCAAGGATGTGAGGAAAAGATGAAGTGTTCCTCCCAATACGCCATAAACAAATTTGCGTAGCTGGGTGCGAATTTGGTGCCCATTGCTGTACCTCTGATTTGTAGATAAAAGGAATCGTGGTGCCAGAAATAATTATTATGCAGAATAAGTTGGATTCCCTCTAAAATGAAATTGATTTGTTCTGTTTTAAAATTAGCTTTCATGAGTAAATATTCCACTGCCTTTATCCCCATGTCATGTGGAATAATGGTATAAAGGGATGTAACATCACTTGTTACTAAGTGGTAGCTTTCCTTCCATTGCATCAAATCTAAAACTTGCAGAATATGAATTGTATCTTTAAGATGTGCTCTTGTTTTGCAAACTATCGGTTGTAACAGTATATCTATATACTCAGAAATTCTCGAGGATATAGAATCGATGCCCGAAATAATCGGGCGTCCTGGAGGGTTGAGAGGATTTTTATGTATTTTAGGTAAGTAATAGAAAACTGGTGTTTTTGGGTGCGTTACCTGTAGATATTTCCCTTCTTTTTCTGTAAGGATTTTTAATTCTAATCCTTTTTGAATAAAATCTCCGAAAAGTTTCTTAACCTTTTCAATGGGGTTTGAATTAAGCTTCTGATAAGTTGTATTGTCCGATAAAATTCTCTCAGATTCTGTCATATAACTAGTTTTAGATAGTATTACTATCCCTCCCCCCTTGTCAGCCGGTTTAATGACTAAGTCTTTATTATTTTGTAAATTCTTTAAAATATTTTTTTCTTTTATGGACATGTTATGTTGAAATCTATTTAATTTTTTAATTTTATTTATTTCACCCATCACCATCGTTTCAAAAGTTTTCATCTTATCTGAGATCATATGTCTAGGAAAAAAATGTGATTTATCTTTTAGTTGTGTATGTACAAATTCTGTGCTATATTGTTTTTCCTGTTGTTCCTCTAGTTGCTTTTCATCAAAAAATTTCTTAAGACATAGGTTCCTCATAAATTTATTCATGTCTATATAGAAGTTGAATTTATCAATTTCTACCGTAGGGGCAAACTTTAAGCCTTTTTGTAGCACATATATTTCATCTTTAGTTAGTGAAGAGTTTGTAAGGTTAAATATTCCCTTGGACGTTATAACCTCCCCCTCTTCTCTTTGTTGCCTTTTACTCCTTCTTCCATTTCTTGTTCTCTGGACCTCTGGCGTTTGCCTGGAGATTCCCACGATGTGGGTTTCTCTTGCCATTTTAACTTCTCTATTGTTGGTTCCTTCCGAAAAACCGGTGAGTTGTTCTGATGTCTCCTTGGATGAGTCCGTTCTGGAGTAGGTAATCTCGTATCTTTTTGTATATCTTGAGGCCTATTGATTGTCCTAATTTTTTCTTTATATCTATTTTGAAGATTTCTCTCACTTATGGGTCTAGGTCCGGCGTCTCTACTTCTACTTATGTCTCTTCTTCTCGACTCTACTGAAGGATATCTCTTTCTCATGTCTCCATGAGTCTTTCTTCCTTTTTGGGGAGATTCATCGTCTGTTTGTCTTCGTCCTTCTTTCACGACATCTCTGTAACTCCTATTCCAATGTTGGCGTGCAGAGCTGAATGTCTGTGGTGTTGTGGGATATTTGAAATCATTTCTATTGTATTCTTCTCTGTAATATCTATGATTACCTCGTCCATATGTAATATTTTGACCTTTTTCTTTCTTTAAATCTCATTCAAATGTTCTACTTGGCAATTTTTCTTTATTAAGCTGTTGATTACAATGGCTATGTGTTTGTTGTATATAGTTATTCTGTCTAGGGAAATCTTTTCGTGATTTATACCTTTCTTCTCCTTGGTAACTTCCACTCTGCTTTGCTATTCTTTTAGGGAACCGAATGTTCCCTGTCTTATAGTCATTAGTATCTCTCAAATATTTTTTTCTTTTGATAGCAATAGTTTCCTTTTCCACTCTTTCTATTTTTATTTTAATCTCTTTTATTGTTTGATTGAATATTTCTGGACTAGAGGTGTCACTAAGTTTTTGTTTCCATGTGCTAATTTCCTCATCTATTTGTATTAGTGTCTCTTCTCTTCTGGATACTATGTATCCCATGACACTAAACGAAAAACCTTCAAGTAATTTATTCCATCCTGACATGAAACTTTCATTTTCCCTATCAAAAGTGGGATCTTTTTCAAACCTTAATCCTCTTGGGGTGATTTGCTCTTTAACATACTTTTGTAAGGTGGCTACTTCCCATTTAATTTTCATTTCTCGGGTAAGTGCTTTTTCCAAGTTGATTTTACATTTATCTGCGTTAATATATTCCATATCGTTTACTGGGATTTCAATATCAGAAAACATATGGTCTATATCTTTCACTGTATAGTTCCTATCTTCTAGATATGACATATTTAATTCTTATAACTGTATACAAAAGGGAATTTATAACAACAAAATACAAAATGCAAATATATACAGCAAGAATAATCAAATAAAGTGTGGTAGCTGCACTACAAACCCCCTGAGTGGGAACCCCTTACACCACTCAACAAATAAAAGGCAAATACATACAATATAGAGGGTGGATCACACTTGAATAATGTAAGCCTGGAGCCAAATCTCATATGGCTCCCATGGATATCGCCTTGGGACTATTTAAGAGGATGTCCCCTTCCTTCTTCCACATAGGCTGTTAGCTGATCCAATTAAAATGAGATCCAGGGTCCAATGTGTATCTTGAAAAATACTATTTATTATATAAAAACAGTAATAAAACTTCATTAAAAGGAAAAGAAATAATAAAATAAATAGCTATATTGCTGAGTAAATAAGTCCTGCCAATTGGCTGTAATAGTCCAAAAAATGACCGAAACGCGTTTCGCCCCTCCGGGGGCTTTCTCAATCGGTATAATTTCTTCCAGTTTGGCGTGCTTTTATCCCCCAGTCCGTGTATGACTTCCGGGTTCCGGCCGATGTCTATTTGGAACGCATCGTGCTTTCCAAATGTGGCATTTTTTCATTTCCGGGTGCGCCGTTCTACTTCCGGGTTCCGGCGGCGGTGCATCTGGAACGCATCATGCGTTCCAGACCTCTTCTTCATTCTGTTCTGTATCTCTGAACCTAAACTCGTATTAGTGGAATTCGCAGTGTATTCACTGTGAATTCCAAAATGCAATATTTAAACAGTGAATCATCTTACTGTATACATTCTTAAGAAATATTGGATACTAATCTTAAATGTGATATTCCATAGAAGATAGTATAAATAAAAAAAATATAGTATCTAGTTAATGTAATTCAATGTTAATAACATGCAACACTAATGACCATGCTGTGATACTCATGCTCTCACGTGAGGTGGTGATTTCTGTAATTTAGAAATAATTCATTTTTCAATTGGTGTTTAAATGGTCTTACCCTTCTATATTGAGAGATCTTTAAACTGAAAAACTCTTTTTTTTTTTTCCTTTTTAATATATATTCAATATTGATTTCCATCTTGTCAATTTTTAAAATCACCATACTGACGTTCAAAGTGACAGTTCTCCAAACTTATGTTGTGCAGCAGAAAATCTCTATGTGATCTTCAAATTAGAAATAAATGAAAAACTAAAAACTATGCTGTTGCCCTAAAAAAGGAAGATATTCTATATTAACGATCTTTAAAAGAAGTGACACATCTCAAAGTCTGCGTTTAACCCATGTGGTATAAGGGTATTGAAATTATATATAAATCTCATTTCTTCTATTCCGATTTTTTTATTAAAATCACCTCCCCTCCAGTCTTTTTTTACCAGTTTTAAAGGACAGAAAAAAAGACTTTCAGGATCCTGATTATGATGAGTTTTAAAATGGTTGGATACACTATGTGTTTCTAGTCCTTTCTTAATATTGCGTATGTGTTCTGAAATTCTCACATGTACACATCTTATAGTTCTTCCTATGTAAAGTAAATCACAGGGGCATTTTAACATGTAAATTACTCCTTTCGAAAAACACGTCAATTGGTCCCTAATAGTAAAATCTTTATTCGTATATTCATTAATGTTGGTTATGCATCTTTTTTTACTTTTAGTGGTTCTACAGGCTAAACAGGTCCCACACCCATAAAAACCTTTATTTTGATTTAAAAAATGAACATTAGATTTAGGTCCTTCACTACTTTGTACTAAAGTTCTTTTAAGATTAGCTGCTCCTCTATATATTATATGGGGTTGATTTGGTAAAATGCCTTTTAAAACCGTGTCTTCTTGTAAAATATGCCAGTATTTCTTTATAACTTTATTAATTTTTTTATGGTTACCATTAAAATTGCATACGAAGGGAATTACCCGAGAAATGAAAATTAAATGGGAAGTAGCCACCTTACAAAAGTATGTTAAAGAGCAAATCACCCCAAGAGGATTAAGGTTTGAAAAAGATCCCACTTTTGATAGGGAAAATGAAAGTTTCATGTCAGGATGGAATAAATTACTTGAAGGTTTTTCGTTTAGTGTCATGGGATACATAGTATCCAGAAGAGAAGAGACACTAATACAAATAGATGAGGAAATTAGCACATGGAAACAAAAACTTAGTGACACCTCTAGTCCAGAAATATTCAATCAAACAATAAAAGAGATTAAAATAAAAATAGAAAGAGTGGAAAAGGAAACTATTGCTATCAAAAGAAAAAAATATTTGAGAGATACTAATGACTATAAGACAGGGAACATTCGGTTCCCTAAAAGAATAGCAAAGCAGAGTGGAAGTTACCAAGGAGAAGAAAGGTATAAATCACGAAAAGATTTCCCTAGACAGAATAACTATATACAACAAACACATAGCCATTGTAATCAACAGCTTAATAAAGAAAAATTGCCAAGTAGAACATTTGAATGAGATTTAAAGAAAGAAAAAGGTCAAAATATTACATATGGACGAGGTAATCATAGATATTACAGAGAAGAATACAATAGAAATGATTTCAAATATCCCACAACACCACAGACATTCAGCTCTGCACGCCAACATTGGAATAGGAGTTACAGAGATGTCGTGAAAGAAGGACGAAGACAAACAGACGATGAATCTCCCCAAAAAGGAAGAAAGACTCATGGAGACATGAGAAAGAGATATCCTTCAGTAGAGTCGAGAAGAAGAGACATAAGTAGAAGTAGAGACGCCGGACCTAGACCCATAAGTGAGAGAAATCTTCAAAATAGATATAAAGAAAAAATTAGGACAATCAATAGGCCTCAAGATATACAAAAAGATACGAGATTACCTACTCCAGAACGGACTCATCCAAGGAGACATCAGAACAACTCACCGGTTTTTCGGAAGGAACCAACAATAGAGAAGTTAAAATGGCAAGAGAAACCCACATCGTGGGAATCTCCAGGCAAACGCCAGAGGTCCAGAGAACAAGAAATGGAAGAAGGAGTAAAAGGCAACAAAGAGAAGAGGGGGAGGTTATAACGTCCAAGGGAATATTTAACCTTACAAACTCTTCACTAACTAAAGATGAAATATATGTGCTACAAAAAGGCTTAAAGTTTGCCCCTACGGTAGAAATTGATAAATTCAACTTCTATATAGACATGAATAAATTTATGAGGAACCTATGTCTTAAGAAATTTTTTGATGAAAAGCAACTAGAGGAACAACAGGAAAAACAATATAGCACAGAATTTGTACATACACAACTAAAAGATAAATCACATTTTTTTCCTAGACATATGATCTCAGATAAGATGAAAACTTTTGAAACGATGGTGATGGGTGAAATAAATAAAATTAAAAAATTAAATAGATTTCAACATAACATGTCCATAAAAGAAAAAAATATTTTAAAGAATTTACAAAATAATAAAGACTTAGTCATTAAACCGGCTGACAAGGGGGGAGGGATAGTAATACTATCTAAAACTAGTTATATGACAGAATCTGAGAGAATTTTATCGGACAATACAACTTATCAGAAGCTTAATTCAAACCCCATTGAAAAGGTTAAGAAACTTTTCGGAGATTTTATTCAAAAAGGATTAGAATTAAAAATCCTTACAGAAAAAGAAGGGAAATATCTACAGGTAACGCACCCAAAAACACCAGTTTTCTATTACTTACCTAAAATACATAAAAATCCTCTCAACCCTCCAGGACGCCCGATTATTTCGGGCGTCGATTCTATATCCTCGAGAATTTCTGAGTATATAGATATACTGTTACAACCGATAGTTTGCAAAACAAGAGCACATCTTAAAGATACAATTCATATTCTGCAAGTTTTAGATTCGATGCAATGGAAGGAAAGCTACCACTTAGTAACAAGTGATGTTACATCCCTTTATACCATTATTCCACATGACATGGGGATAAAGGCAGTGGAATATTTACTCATGAAAGCTAATTTTAAAACAGAACAAATCAATTTCATTTTAGAGGGAATCCAACTTATTCTGCATAATAATTATTTCTGGCACCACGATTCCTTTTATCTACAAATCAGAGGTACAGCAATGGGCACCAAATTCGCACCCAGCTACGCAAATTTGTTTATGGCGTATTGGGAGGAACACTTCATCTTTTCCTCACATCCTTGGGTGTCGAATTTGGTGTCCTACCGACGATATATCGATGACATTTTTTTAATCTGGGAGGGGTCCATGGACCTATTGGAAAATTTTAAATTTTTTTTGAATGAGAATGATTGGGGAATCATTTTGACAACAGTGCAAAGCCCCACAGAAATTCAATTTTTAGATTTGTCAATTTTTATACAGAATGGACAAATTTTAACAAAGAACTATTTTAAGGAAGTGGACGCAAACGGGTATATCGAGAAATCAAGTTGCCATCACAAACCGTGGCTGAAGAATGCGCCAAAAGGACAATTCCTAAGAATCAGGCGCAACTGTACAAATGATGATGACTACAGAATACAGGCAGGAAAAATAAAAAAACAGTTTGAAGAGAAAGGATATGAGGAAAAAGAATTAGAGAAAGTTATGGAGGAGGTAAAACAAATTCCAAGAACAGAATTATTAATGTATAAACCAAAAACTGATCAACAAAAATACTCAAAAACAATTCCCTTCGTATGCAATTTTAATGGTAACCATAAAAAAATTAATAAAGTTATAAAGAAATACTGGCATATTTTACAAGAAGACACGGTTTTAAAAGGCATTTTACCAAATCAACCCCATATAATATATAGAGGAGCAGCTAATCTTAAAAGAACTTTAGTACAAAGTAGTGAAGGACCTAAATCTAATGTTCATTTTTTAAATCAAAATAAAGGTTTTTATGGGTGTGGGACCTGTTTAGCCTGTAGAACCACTAAAAGTAAAAAAAGATGCATAACCAACATTAATGAATATACGAATAAAGATTTTACTATTAGGGACCAATTGACGTGTTTTTCGAAAGGAGTAATTTACATGTTAAAATGCCCCTGTGATTTACTTTACATAGGAAGAACTATAAGATGTGTACATGTGAGAATTTCAGAACACATACGCAATATTAAGAAAGGACTAGAAACACATAGTGTATCCAACCATTTTAAAACTCATCATAATCAGGATCCTGAAAGTCTTTTTTTCTGTCCTTTAAAACTGGTAAAAAAAGACTGGAGGGGAGGTGATTTTAATAAAAAAATCGGAATAGAAGAAATGAGATTTATATATAATTTCAATACCCTTATACCACATGGGTTAAACGCAGACTTTGAGATGTGTCACTTCTTTTAAAGATCGTTAATATAGAATATCTTCCTTTTTTAGGGCAACAGCATAGTTTTTAGTTTTTCATTTATTTCTAATTTGAAGATCACATAGAGATTTTCTGCTGCACAACATAAGTTTGGAGAACTGTCACTTTGAACGTCAGTATGGTGATTTTAAAAATTGACAAGATGGAAATCAATATTGAATATATATTAAAAAGGAAAAAAAAAAAAGAGTTTTTCAGTTTAAAGATCTCTCAATATAGAAGGGTAAGACCATTTAAACACCAATTGAAAAATGAATTATTTCTAAATTACAGAAATCACCACCTCACGTGAGAGCATGAGTATCACAGCATGGTCATTAGTGTTGCATGTTATTAACATTGAATTACATTAACTAGATACTATATTTTCTTTATTTATACTATCTTCTATGGAATATCACATTTAAGATTAGTATCCAATATTTCTTAAGAATGTATACAGTAAGATGATTCACTGTTTAAATATTGCATTTTGGAATTCACAGTGAATACACTGCGAATTCCACTAATACGAGTTTAGGTTCAGAGATACAGAACAGAATGAAGAAGAGGTCTGGAACGCATGATGCGTTCCAGATGCACCGCCGCCGGAACCCGGAAGTAGAACGGCGCACCCGGAAATGAAAAAATGCCACATTTGGAAAGCACGATGCGTTCCAAATAGACATCGGCCGGAACCCGGAAGTCATACACGGACTGGGGGATAAAAGCACGCCAAACTGGAAGAAATTATACCGATTGAGAAAGCCCCCGGAGGGGCGAAACGCGTTTCGGTCATTTTTTGGACTATTACAGCCAATTGGCAGGACTTATTTACTCAGCAATATAGCTATTTATTTTATTATTTCTTTTCCTTTTAATGAAGTTTTATTACTGTTTTTATATAATAAATAGTATTTTTCAAGATACACATTGGACCCTGGATCTCATTTTAATTGGATCAGCTAACAGCCTATGTGGAAGAAGGAAGGGGACATCCTCTTAAATAGTCCCAAGGCGATATCCATGGGAGCCATATGAGATTTGGCTCCAGGCTTACATTATTCAAGTGTGATCCACCCTCTATATTGTATGTATTTGCCTTTTATTTGTTGAGTGGTGTAAGGGGTTCCCACTCAGGGGGTTTGTAGCGCAGCTACCACACTTTATTTGATTATTCTAGCTGTATATATTTGCATTTTATAATTTCAGTATAGTAATCAAAGTACTTTATCTTTTACCTGAAGGAGGATCCCTTTATGCCTATAAGGTGATGATTCCCTAAATAGGAGGAAAAAACAGGGGATCAAGATTTAAAAAGAAATCAAAAACAAAAAAGCTTAAAAAACTAACTGAACCCCCCCATAAAGATCCTTCAATTTAAATAAGCTGAGAAGACAAAAAATAATAAGAGGACATTTTTTTTTTCTTTACATAACCTCTTGTTGCCTACAACTATTTAATTACCCCAATATTCCGAAAAGGTGGAATGATGCATTGAGGATTTATTATATATGTTCTGCATGTTCTGTTTGAAAGACAAGACACATAAAGGCACTGTATATATTGAATAAAGTACTATAACACTATAAATGTGCAGTACTAGAGCATAAAAGTGATCCTTTCCTATTTTTCTAATCAAGGGGGAAAAAAAAGAGAAAAAAGGAAAAAAGAAAGGAAAGATGACAGATTCCCGAGTAATACGGATTATCTCCTTAAAGCGGCACTGTCATTAAGAACTTACCTTTCCCCAATCGATTCCTTTTCTCTCCCTCCATCAGGATCTGTTCTTCATTTCTTCCTGTCTGCTCTAGTTTTCTTTAAAAATTAAGACAAATTAGGGACTATTTCTCGTCTGGAGGTTTCCTACGCCATGACCAGCTATGACCAGCGGAGGAGCAAAGTGTGCTTCGTTTCCGGTGGTCAGAGCAATTTTCCCATGATCCTTAGCTTTCCTCCCTGTTCCCGCGATACTTCCTGTCAGTATTGCCGAACATCCTGTCACTTAGACAGAACACCGGCAAAACTGCAGAATTGCATCCTAACAGAATGAGAACAGTTTCTCCATTTGTGTTAGAACGCAATTCAGGACTTTGTTCGTATCAGAATTTCATTCGAATGAATGAAACTCCGATCCTATTTGTGCTGTGGCTGCATCTTGCAGCCGCTTAGTAGATAAGTCCCTAATTCCCATGGTATTAGAGAGCTAGCTACCAAAAGGCTGAAAGACCTAAATCGGTCGTTCAGCCACATTTACTAATGCTAAGTAAAGATTACTTAGTATCAGTAAATTCTGCCCCTACTCGCTATACCGCGAGTAGGGGCATGTCTAGTAAACAGTGAGCAACCAGTGGCTGCTCACTGTAAAAAAATTTTTTTTTAAAAACCTTACATAACAATGAGGGGGGACCAACTTTCCACTGCCCCGGCCCCTACCCCTGAGCGGCGGGTGGGGGCCCTAAATTAAAATCCCCCCCTTCCAAGGGGACTAGGGGGCCCCTAGTCACCCCCCCACCCCAAAAAAAAGCTATCCCCTACCTACCTCCCTCACCCTAAAAATAGTGAGGGGGGAATAAAATAACTAACCTGCAAATAAAAATAAAACTTACCATTTGATGTCTTCTTTCTTCTAAAATCTTCATTTTTCAGCCCCAAAAAAGGCCAAATAAAAAACCATCATACCTGTCGAACTTAAAATAAAATAAAAAAAACCTTACGAAAAAAGAATAAACCTGATGCTAAAAAAAATAATCCATCTTCACCCGTGGAGGGCTCGCACAGACTGTGCTCTTCAGGGAGCAGGAAGGCTTATAAAGCCTTGCCCCGCCCTGCAATTATACTAAGAACACTCTGATTGGTTGGTTTAAGCCAATCAGAGTGCTCTTTGTCATTTTACACAGCGTGGGAAAGTTCTTTGGAATTTTCCCACACTGTGTAATTTGACTCATAACACTCTGATTGGTGGGCTTGGAATCTAACCAATCAGAGTGCTCTGTGTCATTTTACACAGCGTGGGAAAGTTCTTTGGAAGAACTAGTCAAATTCTTGTTGTGTTATATAGTGGTTTTCTACCCCTCTCTGTAGTGTTGCAAAAATAGTTTATCCAAATTTCACGGTTGGATCTATTTCAGAGCATTTGTACACTTTATCATCTGAAAGTTGTCTTAAAATCTCATTTTTATAGTCTTGATATTGCATCAAGACAATAGCCCCACCTTTGTCCGCTGGACGAATAGTGATGGTAGTATCTGCAGCCAAGTTGTTAAGGGCATCTCTTTAAATTTTGGAAATATTGGCACCTTTTTTGGTCTTATTGAGGTAACGTCTGCTTTCAGATCTTAGGCTCTGTGAGAAGACCTTCAGGGAAGCGTTATTACTCGGTGGATCAAATAAACAATATAATTTCATAGTTTCTTGCTGTTCATTTACAACATTCTCTGGGCGAGATTTAAAGAAGTCAGCCAGTCTTTAAATCTCGCCCAGAGAATGCTGTAAAGTCGGGACTTTGTTTGTATCGGAATTTCATTCAAATGAATGAAACTCCGATCCTATTCGTGCTGTGGCTGCATCTTGCAGCCGCTTAGTAGATAACTCCCTAATTCCCACGGTATCCCTAAATTGGTCTTTCAGCCACATTTACTAATACTAAGTAAAGATTACTTAGTATTAGTAAATTCTGCCCCTACTCGCTTTACCGCGAGTAAGGGCATGTCTAGTAAACAGTGAGCAGCAAGATGTAGCCACAGCACGAATAGGATCAGAGTTTCATTCTAATGAAATTCCGATACGAACAAAGTCCTGAATTGCGTTCTAAAACGAATGGAGAAACTGTTCTCATTCTGTTAGGATGCAATTTGTCAGTTTTGTCGGCGTTCTGTCTAAGTGACAGGACGTTCGGCAATACTGACAGGAGGCATTGTGGGAACAGGGAGGAAAGCTAAGGATCATGGGAAAATTTCTCCTACCACCGGCAAAGAAGTACACTTTGCTCCTCCGCTGGTCATAGCTGGTCATGGCGTAGGAAACCTCCAGAAGAGAAATAGCAGACAGGAAGAAATAAAGAACAGATCCTGAGAGAGGGAGAGAAGAGGAATCGATTGGGGAAAGGTAAGTTCGGCATGACAGTGCCACTATAATTACTGGAGAAGGAAAAAAAAATGGACCACGTGTTCCCACATAAAGTAAGAAGCAAGAAGTAATTAAACAATTAACAATAACCCTTCTCCTTCACAAATATTATTATTATTATTATTATGATATTTATATAGCGCCATCAAATTCCCCAGCGCTTTACAATGGGTGGACGAACAGACATGTAGTTAGAACCAGACAAGTTGGACACACAGGAACAGAGGGGTTGAGGGCCCTGCTCAACGAGCTTACATGCTAGAAGGAGTGGGGTAAAATGACACAAAAAGGTAAGGATAGTATTAGACTAGTGACATTTGCAGAAGAGGAATCGGTGAGGAGCTATTAACAGTTTAATTGATACGCTTTTATGAAGAAGTGGGTTTTTAATGATTTTTTGAAGGAGTGGAGACTGGGTGAGCATCTAACGGAGGAGGGAAACAAGTTCCACAGGAACGGTGCAGCCCTCAAGAAATCTTGAAGGCGAGCATCAGAGGTGGGAGTATGGACAGAAGATAGACGTAAGTCTTCAGCAGATCGTAAGGGCCTAGACGGGACATACTTTTGTATAAGGGAGGATAGATAGGTGGGAGCAGCATTATGTAGCGATTTGAAAGCAAGAACCAGAATTTTAAATTGAGCTCTATATTTTATAGGAAGCCAATGTAGGGACTGACAGAAGGGTGAGGCTTGGGAGGTGCGGGCGGACAGGAAGATGAGCCTCGCCGCCGCATTCATTAAGGACTGTAACGGCGCAAGTTGGGAGCACATAAGACCACTGAGAAGCGGATTACAGTAGTCAAGGCGATAATGGACAGTGAAATGGACCAACACCTTAGTCGCATCTGGTGTTAAGTAGGGGCGGATGCGCGCAATGTTTTTGAGATGGAAATGACAGGATTTGGCGATAGATTGAACATGAGGCTTGAAGGAGAGGACGGAGTCAAAGAGAACACCTAGGCAGCGAGCCTGCATGGTGGAGCTGATGGTAGCACCATTGACCTGGAGGGAGACAGACACTGGAGTAACAACACTTGAGGGAGGAAAGACCAAAATTTCAGTTTAGTTTAAGGAAGTGGGCAGCTATCCAGTTAGAAACAGCAGAGAGGCAGTCAGATACACTAGTCAAGAGGGACGGGGAGACATCAGGAGAGGACAGGTAGATTTGCGTGTCATCTGCATATAAATGATATTGGAAGCCAAAGGAGCTAATGAGTTTACCAAGGGAGGCAGTATAAATGGAGAACAGTAGGGGACCAAGTACTGAACCTTGGGGGACACCAACAGAGAGGAGCTGGGGAGAAGAAGCAGAGCCAGGGAAAGAAACACTGAAAGATCTCTATCTCTATCTCTATCTCTGCGCCGTGATTGGATGTATCATGGACGCCATTCACCAATCATCTCCCCTCTATGGGGTATTTCAATTTGAACTAGCAGCATTTTTAATTACCAATTGATAAAGCCGAATTATGCAGGCGAAACGCGTCTTGGACTCATCACCAGCACTTAAGTATATTGATTTTATTTTTTTATAGTATATGTTACTTTTTTATAAAGAAGTCTGGTGAAACATCTATGCTGCTTAAAGAAGGGCTGTGTCACTCTAATTTGACACAATATCCACATACTTGGATCCCAGTTAAATGCTCCTGACAAGGTGAAAAGCCAATTTTTATTTATATTCTGCACTTTATTACATCAAGGATTTCTGCACCAGGGTCAGGATTGCTTCCCTGTTCTCTCCATTTTTTTGTCTCTATTTTGAGGTTTTCGCCTAATATGGACGTTTAGGGTGTGTGTCACCTTAAGGACACAAAAGCAGATTAGATCAGAGCCGGCCCTTAAGAGGCTCTAGACCATGTGAGTAAATCCAGTATAAGATATTTCTCTCACCACTATACCGATCATATTGCAACATATTTTATATATTTTATTTTCAGGTATTTCCCACCCATTGCCTATATCTCCTGAGAATTCCAGGAGTAAGTGTTCGTTTATTTGTTAAAGCGCTACACACTTTTCACCATTTATTTGCAAAATAGCGTTTTTTTTTTTTTTTTACACATTCCAGTTCTTTCAAGACCTGGCCCCCAGCACATTACAGAAAAGGAGAGCACTCCGACCGCTAACAATAGCTCTGACGCAACAGAGAATGCGGTACGCATGGGATCACTCTTTTAAATTAATGGTCTGCAAAGATGACAGAATGTATGTCCTACATGACATTTCAGAAGCACACGATTTCGCAGAGCAACTAGGCCTCTCACACATTGACATGGCCCCACGACAGAGACCCCGCGAGGACCGGAATGCACCATCCTCACAATGAAGACCATCTAGACGAGAACCCTACAAACCATAAAGAACAGACACCAGGACTCCCCCAACCCCACAGATGGACTGCAATGTACTGTACGGACTCACTCGCCTAATTAACAGCAACCCTGACACCAAGTCTACTCATAACCCTGGACAGAACCTGACAAAACCCAGAAAGCAGATCATAAAGACAAGCTTCAATACCAGGGAGAACGCAAGTATAACCCCCCACAGCTATGCCCCCCCTAGACATTGGCTAACACCTTGTACCCCAATCCCCGCATGATCCCCTAAAAGGAACTGCCATTAAACCATGCCACTTGGAGTGGCCCAGTGGGGGGCACACAAGGCGGTCCACGCTGCACCCAGAAGGACGCTTAATGCAAAACTTTAAGGCTCAAAGACTATAATATCGGGGGTGGGGAGCAGGAAACACAAGTCTCCCTAGGCAGCCAATGCTTCTATAATCCAATACTCTATTGGGGGGGAAAAGGGCAATACAGAAAGATGTAATTAACTGTGGACACTTAGGAAAAAGTAAACGACACCGAAAATATGTGGATAGGATAGGGCGCCCGGGCCACTCCCTCCCCTGTCCCACCCGGACCTAGGTTCAGGGATGAGGGGGTCCTCGGGCGCAGGTGAAAAGACAGACGCAGCGCAGATGTAGCCAGGAATGGATTGGGGCTCGGGGGTGGCCCCTTGGGCCTTGCGGCCACGCCGGGTTGAGTCCTGGTGTAGGCACATGGTGGTGGGGGTGCCGTGCTCCCGACCCTACTTGAGACTAGTTCTGGCCAGCCCCCACCCCTATGGGAGCAACGGGCACAAAATGTGCACATCCCCTCAAATAGACAGGTATGAAAACAGACTGGGGAACATCCCGGATCCCCGGACCATCAGACTTAAATACTGCAACAAAACGACACAGCGATAAACCCAAATCACAGTGAAGAGACTCCAGACCGACGAACACTAGACCTAATGGAGAAGAGACAGAAACGAGAACAGACTGCCCGACACACCACTCGAACACCCTAGCTAACTCGGACAGGCAGAAATGACAGCTCTCCCTCCCCTCATAACCCTGCTCAGACAGCAGTCCGTAAGGTGGAATGGGAACTTTGACTAACTGGTGTCCTCATAGCTAAAATTGAATGTTTACATGTTATTAAGATAAATGCAAATGTTGAATGTCCACCCTTGCTAAACTGCAGGATGGTAATACCTAGAGACAGAGACCCCGAAACACTTAAAGAACCCGGTCCACGCCTCCCCTTTCCCCTCGCACCAGACTGGGGGGCAGGGCTGTGGGATGCGGGGGCTACGGACGAATGTTGAAACGGGTCATCGCCCGACTGCGAACAACCTCCCAGAAGGTTACCACCTACACTCCCCACACTCACTGCCCGCTCACGAAAACCACCTCCACCCACACTTGGAGAAGAGCGGTCAGACGACAGGACCCACATCTTACTGGCATAGTCTGTAAGCCCAATAACCCCAACCTTCCCGCCCCGGCCATCACTTTCCCCACTCATCTCTCCCTTACCTCCTACCCCCTCTCCCCCCCCCACATCCTACTTCGCCCAAAAGGCACACACGCAACCAAATATAACTCCAACACCAAAAAGATCAAAATGCCAATACAGATTAAATGCATGTCGCTCAATACCAAGGGACTCAACTCACCCAGGAAAAGGCACACATTTCTTAGGTAGGCACATAGACAACGAGCTGATATACTCATGATTCAGGAAACTCACTTCACAGTACAAAAACACTTCCCTCTGACCAACCGCTACTATAAACAGAGTTTCAAGGCAAACTCACCAGACACGAAAACAAAAGGAGTAGCTATTTTACTAAAAATATCATGCTCACTGACGGACATCACCGCAACCACAGATCCACAAGGCAGGTATGTGACTATCACAGGGAAGATAGGCACCCACAAATACTCCTTTTGTTCCCTATATGCCCCCACTACACCAGACTCCACTTTCTGGAAACAATTCTCTACCCACCTCAAGTCACAACCAATACCCGCCTCATTAAAGGGGGAGACTGCAACGCTGTACAGTGCGCAACACTAGATAGAACATCTCAAACGCAAGGACCAACTAAACCATCCAGATGTGACACGCTATTCCAGCACTTCCTAGCCACAGAGAACCTGATAGACATCTGGAGAGCACAGCACCCCTCCACCAAGGTCTACACGTTTTATTCCCACCCCCACCAGACTTACTCACGGATATACCACTTTCTAGCAACTCCCAACACCATATCGCAAATCACCACCTCCACCATAGGTTCGATAACTTGGTCGGACCACGCCGACATATTCCTGACACTGACTATACCAAATAACTGCAGAAGACACACCTCTCGTTTCCCCACGGACCCACCCACAAGCAATACTGATGGTGCCCCTCCACGGACTGGTGAGGGCATATTCCTAGTGGGGCAAGTCCTGCTCAGATGACCAATCTGGTTGCATCGAAAACAACGGCGGGCATCTGACTCACTTGACATAGCCCCGGCTACGCTGGCAGTCGGCGGTGAAGTTCTCACTGCAGATCTTACAGGTGGTGATTGAACTGTAGCTTCTCTCCAGGTCGAAGTAGCAGCTGACACAAGTCCACGCCTGGATGTGGGTGCATGGATGTCGGCATAGTCATCTGCCAGTTCTGCAGCAGCCCTAGCATTTTTTGGCTTTCTTTCCAAAATCCACTCTCGTACATTAGGGCTCCGGGTCTGCAAGAACTGCTCCAGGACCATTAAGTCATTAAGGGCTTCATAGGTAGTAGCTTGTACTCCTGTTACCCATTGCCGGAACGTGGTTTCTAATTGTGCAATATATAGAATGCAGCTGGATGATGGGCATTGCTGCATACTCCTAAACTTTTTCCTGTAAGACTCAGGAGTAAGGTTAAAAGTTTTTTGCAATGCAGATTTGATTGCCTCATAGTTGTTATCAGTCTCTGGGGGAAGGGACACAAACACATCCAAGGCTTTCCCTTTCAGTTGTGGAGTTAAATATCTGCCCCACTGGTCTGAGGGTAGTTGATGCTGCCTGCATACTTTCTCAAAACTTTTTAAAAATACATCCAAATCTGTCCCTTCTTCGAGGGAAGGAAAATCATCCTTACAGAGCCTACGTGTGCTGGACTCTGATGCATTGCTGTTCAGTGAGGACTGAAGGGTAAATTGCAGTTTAGCAAGTTCCAGCTCATGTCTCCTTTGTGCCTCCCTTTCGGCTAGCCTCTCTGCAGATTCCCTTTCTGCAGCCTGCTGTTGGATCATAACATGCAGGGCCTCCTGAGGATTTGCAGCCATCAGTTGCCGAAATAAATCAGTTGAGCAAATGTCCTTAATGTTTTGAGGGGTACAACCACCAGGCATTTCAGTAAGCAACACTCCTGCAGTAGTAGGGAGCTTGGTAACCCTTTCAGTGTCCGTCTCTGGCTGGAAAATATGGCTGTCCGCCTCCACAAGGTCAGCAATAAGTTGTGCCTTATTTTTGCCAAAAGTTGGTAAATTCTTTTCTTGGCACAACAATTCCAAGGCCTCTTTTGATTGTTTGCGATAGGCCTCCATATTCACAAATAGGATAGAGAAAGAAAAACAAAAGATGGGAGGGGAGAACTGTTTTGCACTTTGTATGTATTTTAAATCAGCACTGAGCTTGGTCTTTGGAAATTACACAAAAACAAGTATGCAATTTCTTTTAGTGCTAAGACCCCCTTTACAGGTAAAATCTAGCAAGCACTAAAAATCTCTAAATATATCCCACTAGCTGCCGCCAGTTTGTCACGTGCGTGGGCTATAGGCCCAGCCGAGACAGTGGGGAGAGTGTGGAAGTGACAGGGTTAATGACACCAGACCCCTGGTTACCTGTTGCTAGTCCCAGCAACCACTCAATTAACCCCTGCAATCCCTTCTACACTATCCCCCTTAGTACTACTGCCACCACCAAGACTTTTAAACCCGGGCGTCTTAGGTTACCCCACACACAGGAGAATTATAGTATCACAGTTCTACTTTTACTGATAAAACATATATAGTTAACCCCTTTTGGTAACGTGTTTACCTGAGCTTTCCTCTGGAGAGTGAAGCTCATAGAGAACAGAGACACAAGCTGATTAAGTAAACATTTAATCTGACCAAAAGGATTCACAGTGCTGAGTACAAAATACAGAAATAAATGACATACAGAAAACAAATTGCAAAACAGTACATAAAATAAAATAGGAGAAAACACAAGAAATTCCTTACATATATTTACCCCATATAGAATTCTTGTGGGAGTCTTAGATGGTATAGGTCTCCTAGAAGTTACTGACAAAAGAAAAATGAATAACTGACTTCCCTGGATAGTCCAACACCCTCATATATCTAAACTAGTTGTTTCTCAGTGGGCAGACCCCTGGGGGGGGATCAGAGGGGGTTGGTCTGGCAGTCTATTGCCCACTCTATGAAATTCCTTGTGTCCAGCTCTGGTGATGGCTATCTAGATGTTTTATGGTCTAGGCCTGGTGCAAGATCAAAGACCACAATAAATGTCATCCCAAGGTTTACAAAAAACAACTCTTAACATATATAAACACACATCAAACACCAACTCATGCTTTTGGCATGACATGTGTACTTTGTCTTTAAGAGATATTACAAACTGACAAGGTGTTAGAAATGTTTTTTCATAGATGTTTCTTTAAGCAATAACCTCAGTGCATATTATGTTTACGCCATTTTGTCCCAGACGAATTACAATAACAATAATGCATAAACAAGCTTCAAGGCTATGCTACGACTCTTTCAGTACGTAATATACTGTGGTAACCTTAGTAGATAAGGATGTCCAGACTTTAAGATGCCATCTTGAACTAAGTCAGGAAAATTTCCATGACGTATGCACCCTTTAGTAATTGCCTTGTATGTTTGCCAAGTTAAGGGAGGTCCTAAAATGAATAAAGCAAAAGAAGTGTTACTTTTTCATAAATGAACTACGGTAACCCTAAAATGGAGACACCTAAGGTATAAAGGTGTACTTTTAAACAGAGGAAAGACTTGGAGACAGACGTTGCTCCATCTTAAAATGACAGAGAGGCTGACACGATGACATGTTCAGAAGGGTATGTTAACCTATTAATGATATTTGCAAGCATTTAATTTAATCTTATAAACTCTGCTATAATGGATTTTATATGTCTATTTATATTTTTATATAATAAATATCTAAAAGACAAAACTATTGCTTTCAAGACAATCCTTATTTTATATTGCATTCTCAATTATTTATATATGTTAAATAGAGGATCTCTTACTAACTATATAAAATTATGGCTAAGATATCTGTACGGTTAGCCCTGCTACGTTCTATGCTTTAAGACATTATAGTGGTAAATAAGGGAACTATAAACGGCACACAAAGAATTACAACAGAGAACAGGAGCAGAGGAAACTCCAGTGCACGAGGTAGCACAGACGCTAACAAAGACCACAAATATTCAAACCTCTGGTAACATACTAAGCAATTGTAATTCATGTAACCATATATGTACACTGTTATATATGATGAAACCACCTAACACTTCCTCTTCGTTCTGTAACCCTATTCGTATAAATGAAACTGAAAAAAGATACAAATAAAGAATTTTAAAAAAGTTGTACATCTTGCTTTTCTATACTGATCCTCTCTCCCTGTTTCTTCATCCATTAACCATTTTCTCATGTTTCTCTAAAAAAATATGTTTGCAAATCTCTTATCACTAATTCCTCACTACTCCTTCCCTTTTTCCTTCATAAGTTCCTTATTTATTTTGCAGTATTTCCTTATTGTGCAAGGGTTCTCAGAAACCGGGTTATGTTGTATTTATTGTTCAGAGTAACAGAATACGTAGGTCCAAGCAGGTTATAATTCCATAATCTCTAGAGTTCTCACTGAGAATTCAACCAACAGGTATATTACAATTTTCAGGCTTATTTGCTGAAGTGAAAATTGTTGGGAATCTAAAGGGAATTTCAAATTTAAGGCCAAAATAGCTCAGTTGGAAACCTTTTTAGTTTAGTTAAATTTTTTTTTTAAATATAGTTCCTATTTAAGTAAATAACCGTGTATGTGCATGCATGTTAATTTGAATGCAAAAAAAATAAAAATATCAACGTTACCTGTCAGAATCCAGAATCTTAAGTCCATGATAAAGATGGATGTCTCTCACTTGCTAAGCATACATTAAGACTAATTCTTTGTCTTGTAAAGATAGGAAATATATTGCTTAGAACACAAAGAGGAACTGTAACTAACAGGTACCTCATGGTGCTATAAAAACTGTTTTTGGTATAACATACAGGAGAACAGAGAGTAGAATTGCTCTTCCTTATCATTCAGCCTGATCTTATAACTTCACCAGGCATATGTCTACCCATATGAGATCTAGGGAAAGTATGGACATAACTTTAAACAGAAAAATAATGATTTTAAAATCCCATTATAAGTACCTAACTACTATGCCTTTATTTTTTATTTTTATTTTTTTACAAGCTGAATGTATAGGCATCTGAGACCCTTAACCCCTTAAGGACTGGCCTGTTTTTGCGATGTTGTACGTTAAGGACCAGAGCAGTTTTGACACTTTTGTGGTGTTTGTGTTTAGCTGTAATTTTCCTCTCTCTCACTTACAGTTCCCATACAAGTTATATATTGTTTTTTTCAGGACAAGAAGGGCTTTCTTTACATACCATTATTTGTATCATGTCATATATTTTATTTAAAAAAATAAATAAAATATGGTGAAAAATTGAAAAAAAAACATGTTTTTGGACTTTTACTTGAAAAATCTTTTACTTATCTACAAAATCCCAGAATCACACCTCACATGTACATATTTTTTTAAAGTAGACAGCCCAGGTTATTCAAAATGGGGTATGTCCAGTCGTTTTTAGTAGCCACCTAGACACTGGCCAAAGTTAGCATTTATATTTGTTTGTGTGTTAAAAATGCAAAAAACTTTGGCCAGTGTTTGAGACTAAGTGGCTACTAAAAAAGGCTGAACATACCCCATTTGCAATACCTTGGGTTGTCTTCTTTTGCAAATGGTATGCCATCATGGGGCTAATTCTCATTTCTTGGCTACCATACGCTCTCAAAGGCAACCTAATTAATCTGACACATTTTAATAAAAAATAAAAAAAAAGTAAAATCAAGCCTTATATTTGACCCTGTAACTTTCACAAACACTATAAAACCTCTACATGTGGGGTACTGTTATACTCAAGAGACTTCGCTGAACACAAATATTAGTGTATCAGAACAGTAAAATGGATCACAGCAATAATATCATTAGTGAAAGTGCCGTTTGTGTGTGAAAAATGCAAAAAACGTCACTTTCCCTGACAATATCATCGCAGTGATATGTTTTACTGTTTTGAAACACTAATATTTGTGTTCAGCGAAGTCTCCCGAGTAAAACAGCCCCCACCCCCATGTACAGGTTTTAGGGTGTCATAGAAAGTTACAGGGTTAAACACAGTGCTAGCAAATTAAATTCTCTGGACTTTTGGCCTGAGTTGGCAGGCAGGTCCCTCAAATTGCGATCATTAAAATTACTTACTTAGGTAAAAATATTACATAAATCCGCACGTAGAATTTTAATATATATACATATTTATATATTTACCGTCTACGTGTATATTTATGAAATTATTTATGTAATTATGTATATGGACATAGGTATATTTTCGTATTTTTATTTATACATAGATATATATATATCATTACATTCTAAGTGTATTTTGATTTAAATATATATATATATTAATATCAAAATACTGTTAGAATAAAAATACATATATATATAATTTCTTTAATTATTAAAAATTATTTTTACTTTTTGTTATTTATTTTTAACATATTATTTATAATTTATAATAATATATACAATATATAGTTATATATATTGTGTGTATATATATATATACGTGTAATTTAAATTAAAAGTGTATTTTTATATTAATATACGTATATATAAATATAAAAATACACTTAGTATGACAATATATATTTATATATGATATATATATATATGATATATACATATATTATATATAGATATAATACATGTGTATATAATATATGTATATATATTATATATATATATATATTTTTTTTTTTACACTGATTGCTTTATTTCTTTACTTTTTTTCTGATTTTCTACTTGCAGGGAGACTGCCTGTCAGCACAGACAGTTCCCCTGCAGGCAGATACAGACACCTATTGCGGTCATGTGATCGAGTGATCACGTGGCCGCGGGGTCCTGATCTGCCGAGGGAAGACTGCCCGGGCAGATAGGCAGTCCACCTGGACCGGGAAGAGCACTGATCGCCGCCGGGGGACTGACGGCGATCAGGTAAGTAGCCCCAGACCATTATAACGGTTCAGGACCGTCATCAGGCCCCAAGGGGATTTTTCTGATGACGGTCCTGAACCGTCATCGGTCGTCAAGGGGTTAAATGCCTATATTGTCTGTAACAATTTACTCTTTTGTATCTATAAACGTTGTTGTACTTGTATCAGTGTAGTTTTTCTGTACTTGCTATTTGTGTATGTACACCTTGTGACCCTTCAATAAAAATGTTCATATTAAAGGCCCCCCCCCCCCAACAAATTATTTTGTTTTTTTTAATGATGTATTTTTATGGTTGAAGTCATTTTATCAACTTTCTTCTCTCGGTAAACTTTTTTTTTTTTTCTATATTTATATTTGATATTGCTGTCATCTGCACTTAATGCATTATTACAAATTACTGAAATATATCTAAACTTGGAATAGGTGAAAAAAGTATTTAAAAACATGTATTTAGAGACAAAAAAAGCACAAAATGAGTGAGTGCAAGTTTATAAATTTTAAATTGGGAAACCAAATCTACTGATCAATGTTTATTTTATCAATTGCATATATATATAATTTTGTATTTTTTTCTTTTTTTCTTTGGTATTTATGTAGCTTCAGCATATTCTGCAGAGCTGTACAATAGATGGAATACAAACCATAAATATATACTGATAGGAAAGGAACAAAATAACCTACCCGTCAGCTCACAATCTTGCAAATATAGTACTTGTATACAAAGTGCTTAGCAAGATAACTTGTGATCTTACAATCTATGGGGAGTTGACACGAAGTATTGCAAGGAGTACTTGAAGTAATGGCCAGAAATCAGGGGACATATACAAACACAGTGT
Organism: Pelobates cultripes; assembly: GCA_933207985.1. Taxonomy (NCBI): domain Eukaryota; kingdom Metazoa; phylum Chordata; class Amphibia; order Anura; family Pelobatidae; genus Pelobates; species Pelobates cultripes. The sequence continues at coordinate 32,595,416 of OW240921.1, read as the reverse complement.
AGCTTGTGTGGTAATTAAAGGACCACTATAGTTCCAGGATAACAAATTTGTTTTCCTGGCACTCTAGGGTCATTAGGTCCCCCCCACCCTCATGGCCCCCCTCCCGCTGGGCTGAAAGGGTTAAAACCCCTTCAGCCACTTACCTTAATCCAGCACCGGGCTCCCTCGGCGCTGGTGACCTCTCCAGCGCCAAATGCAAATGCGCGGCAAGAGCCGTGTGCGCATTCAAACCACCCATAGGAAAGCATTACTCAATAGAGGCTGCTTTCCTACTAGAGGCTGTTTTAACCCTCAGTGTAAACATAGCATGTTTTCAGCTGCAGGGTTAAAACTAGAGGGACCTGCCACCCAGACCACTTAATTGAGCTGAAGTGGTCTGGGTGCCTATAGTGGTCCTTTAAATAGCTATGGTTAAAGACCGCTGAAAGATTATTCCATAAAAGGAGATGGACAATGTGTGGGTAGTGGTAGTAATAAAATTAGGCTTGGTGCAGAGGAAAGACAGAGTGTGACGAGACCAATCTCGCCACATTGCATTGGAGAAGCCTGGTTGCTCGCCTGCTGCCTTTGGATTATGGCCCCATGTTAAAAGACATCTTTTTACCTGCAGAAAAGATTTATTCGTTCTTTTCTGCCTGGTGTTCGGTAGATTCAATCTACCGAACAACCGCACGAATGACTGGACCACCTGGGAGCTGGAGTGTGCCGGCAATTAGCCTCCCTGAAGCTGCGGTTAACCGAGTACAGTTTAATGATATAGTTCAACTTAAAGAGCCACTTAATTAACGAAATGCACGTGGGGCCCGGCTCTGTCTTGTGTCTGTTATGATTAGCTTTTAGCTGAAGTGATAATCGTAACCGAGATTTATTGATGGTCACTGGGGTCTGTACAATTACCCTGCTCTCTACCTATAGACTGACTTCAGGCACTGTGCCAATATGCTTTGTAGATTTTAGTGTACTTATCATTTTTTTTTCTTGCTAGCTAGATAGATCATTTTCTCTTATCTTTTTTCAAAGGTACAGATCAGCTTATAGGATTTTAAAACAGCTAGTCTGCATCATCCTGCAGTTTAGCTCTTTATGCAGACACAGTTCCTACAATACTCTTTTTTTCTACACTTAGTGTCTTCTCAGACACCTCGAGTAATAGCACTTCTTAGTCAACAGCACACTACTGCTTTCAGTACAGCAAAGCGCATTGAAACTGTTTTATTTTGTTTCCTTTTCTGTTTTACTTTCAAGGGTTCATTGTATATTATTTAAGCTTAAACAGAGTTGCTATGTTATGTTACACTAGTGCTTGTATTAAGTAGCAATGAAGCCCTTTTATGATAGGTTTGTATACTAGATACTTTTTTCTAGTCTGTGAACCCAAGACTCTGTATCTATTGGTCACATGACTTAAAGGACCACTATAGGCAACCAGACCACTTCCACTTAATGAAGTGGTCTGGGTGCCAGGACCATCTAGTATTATCCCTGCCTGCTGTAAACATAGCAGTTTCTTAATCCAGCCTCTAGTGGCTGTCTCGTTGACAGCCGCTAGAGGCGCTTCCGTGCTTCTCACTGTGATTTTCACAGTGAGAAGACGCCAGCGTCCATAGGAAAGCATTGAGAATGCTTTCATATGGACTGGCTGAATGCGCGGCTCTTTCCGTGCATGCGCATTTAGCCGATTACGACTGAAGTAGGAGGAGAGTCCCCAGTGCCGAGGGAGCCCGGCGCTGGAGAAAAGGGAGTGTGTAACCCCTTAGTGACCAGGCCATTTTTAAATTTTATTACCGTTAAGGACCAGGGCTCTTTTTATATTTCTGCAGTGGTTGTGTTTAGAAATAATTTGCCTCTTACACATTTACTGTACATATTATATACTGTTTTTCTCGCTATTAAATATTCATTCTAAAGATACCATTATTTTAATCATATCATATAATTTACTAGAAAAAAACGAAAGTAAAAAATGCTGAAAAATTGAGAAAAAAAAAATACAGCTGGCCATCATGCATCCATGTCCCAGTTGGAACATTTCTGAAGCCGGCCAATGTAATTAACCCCCGTCAAACCGTATGTTTTTGAAAAGTACACACCCTAGGGCATTTCACATGGTGGCATTTGAACACTTTACATGCACTAATTCTACCACCAGTCTCTGTCAAACGTTTGGGTAGTCAATTTTTTTTAATTTTTGTTTTGGTGATGGTATTTTTCACTCACACATTCTACTTTGGGCATAGATTCTCAGCTCCTGTTAGGTGTTACTGCCAAAGGACACCCCAATATGTGCTTGGCAACATCTCCCAAGTACAGCGATACCACCCATGGATAGGTGTGTCGGGTTCACTGGGGGTGCAAAGCAAAATGTCTGATATGCATTTTTCAAATTTTACATATTTTGTTTGCCTATCTTCTTTTTGGGGGCCTTATCAGATATCCCAATGTATTTTCTTGCCATGAGCGTGCATATATTTGAAAAATTGACAGTATAGTATATGGAGTGTTTTGATGCATTAGATGCAATTGTTTTAGTCAAAAAAAGTTGAACGTGTGTGGAGGTAACTGTTCAATCTTCATTTTTACACACACATTGCTTTTTGACTGTGATTTAGGAGTTGGTTATTGCAAGAAAACACCCCAGGTTGTTTTCTGCAAGGCCTCCTTAGGACACCCATACCCCCCATGCATAGGTTTGCCAGGATTTTGGGAAGGTACGGTTACAATTGTATGACTTGCAATTTGAGTTGAAATTGAGAGTATTAGCTTGGGGCTTATCACATACTTTTTTTATATCGCCATGAAAGGGTGCGTACTTGAAATGTAGACACCCCGAGGTATTGCACGTGGAGTGCTTTGATTCAACTTTTTTTAGCCAGGCAAAAAATAAAAAAGTTGAACGTGTGTGGAGGTAACTGTTCAATCCCCATTTTTACACGCACATTACTTTTTGACTGTGATTTAGGAGAGCCCGTTGTTGGTTATTGCAAGAAAACACCCCGTGCCCCACATGCATAGGGTAAATGTAACAAAACCAAAAAAAAGAAGACACCAAAAAAACTGAACGGCAAATGTTAAAAAATAAATTAAAAATGGACCAGCGTGTGGAATCGTGTGAAGCAGTCTCCAATGCAGAGTCCAGGCTGTCCAGGGCAATCAGGACAGTGATATACACTATCTTTTCTCTGACCCCTCTTAGAACAGACCCTGCATCTTTTTTGGGGATTCTGCTTTGCCGCAGTAAGGGGAATTTTAAAAATAAACTGTGTAGCCCCAACTCTGCTCTCTCCCATCACCGCCCGGTGAGCAGGTGCATCACGGTACAAAAGCCCCGAAATGATCTGGAGCTGAAACTGTAAAAATCTCAGTTGCGTCCCGGGGTTTGCTTTTTTGAACAACAAAAAAGCGTTGTGGGTTGCAATCTGCATTAGGTCGACTGCAACCTATTTGTACCAGGCCCTTGTCTTTCGTATAATAAGGTAGGGCTGCAGCAGCTGATCTGCCAGAACAACCCCCCACCCATATGCTGGTTATAGGCCTTGATGCACACTGGCTTCCTTGTTCTCTCAGCTCTTCCACGTACAGGGACCTCCACAGTCCCCTCAGTGTGTATGGTGGTAAGAAGGTACACATCCTTCTTGTCACTGTACTTAAGTGCTAACAGCTCCTTTTTGGTGCAGAGCTGAGGTCTCCCTCCTTCGTAGCCGGGTGCGTTCAAGTTGTCCTGGGAAACCCGTGCTGTTCTTTTTGATTGTGGCGCAAGCTACTGTATCAAAACAGTACAGTAGCTTGAACAAAGGGACACTTGTATAAAAATTGTCAGTATACAAGTGGTACCCTTTGTTCATCAGGGGGAATATCAGGTCCCAGACAATCTTGCCACTGGTTCCCATATGTTCTGGGCAACCTGGAGGGTCAAGGTGGCTATCCTTTCGCTCGTACACCCGGAAGGCCTGAGTATACCCAGTCTCGCTATCACAGAGCTTATACATCTTTACACCATACCTAGAGCGCATGGAAGGAACATACTGCTTGTATCCCAGCCTTCCCTTATACTTCATCAGGGATTCATCCACGCATATATTCCTTCCAGGTGTATAAGCCTCTACAAACCTGGCAGCGAAGTGGGTAATCAGGGGGCAGATTTTATACAGCCTGTCAAACTGGGGATGCTCCCTAGGGGACACAGGCTGTTGTTGCTGAAGTGCATGAAATGCAGAATCATTTCATACCTCTTCCGTGAGGCAAACAAGGCATTTGCCCTGGGCGGCATTTTCCGGGGCCGCCCCCAAATGCCCAGGGCAAATGCCTAGTTAGCCTTGTGGCTAACAGACATCCTGGGAACTGGGCGGCGCTGGGCGGGCGGCTGGCGAGGGAGCACTTCCTCTGACTGGTCTGCTCGGCTCCCTCGCACGCCGCAGAGTGAGGCTGGGAGCCAGAATATGAAGTCATCTTCCGGCTCCCAGCCTCACTCTGCGGCGCGCGAGGGAGCTGAGCAGACCGCTCAGAAGAGGTGCTCCCTCGCCAGCCGCCTGCCCAGCAGCCACTGGACCCCCAGGGAGAGAGAAACCCCCCCAGCATTCCCAAAGGAAAGGAGGCTGGGGGGGGGTATATAAAAAAAATAAAAATGTGTGAATGTAAGTGTGTGTATATGTCTGTTAGTGTGTGTGTGTTTGTTAGTGTGTGTGTGTGTTTGTTAGTGTGTGTTTGTGTGAGTGTGTCTGTTAGTGAGTGTGTCTGTTAGTGAGTGTGTGTGTGTTTGTTAGTGTGTGTGTGTGTCTGACTGTGTGAGTGTGTCTGTTAGTGAGTGTGTGTGTGTGTCTGCTAGTGAGTGAGTCTGACTGTGTGTGTGTGTGTCTGTTAGTGTGTGTGTGTCAGTGAGTGTGTGTGTGTCTGCTAGTGAGTGTGTCTGTTAGTGTGAGTGTGTGTGTCAGTGAGTGTGTGTGTCTGCTAGTGAGTGTGTGTTTGCCTGTGAGTGTGTGTCTGTTAGTGAGTGTGTATGTGTCTGCTAGTGAGTGAATGTGTGTCTGTTAGTGTGAGTGTGTTTGCCTGTGAGTGTGTCAGTGAGTAAACCGTAGCCTTCGAAAAGGTCAATCAAATGCAGAATTGAGATAACTGGTTTAGTTAAAAAAAAAAAAAAAAAGTAGGATTCCATGTTCTAATATCAGAACATTGTTTGATACTGTGGATTAGAGGTTCTAAACATAAAATAAAAATAAGGGTGAGAGCGAGCATCCTTGATGCGTTCCGTTCGCTATGGGAAACACATAGGAAAGAAAACCAGTGTTAAAGACTAGACATGTGCAATTCGTTTCGGTCCGAATGCAAATTCGGACGAATTTCGGGCATTCGGGTGCTTCCGAATGTCCAAATAGCTGAAATGCCGAATTGTCGAAGTTCCGAAATTACCGAATTTCCGAAGCACAGTATTGCCTAAGTACTAATATACTTACCCAGTGGAAGAAGGTTACACTGTATACAATTTTAAATAAAAAGTATACAAACATAGTCAGGATCAAGTAACACACATTCATATAAAATGTAAGTTACTTAGCCAGTCAATGTAACGACAGGAATGAATAAGTAGATAACTCCCTAATTCCCACGGTATTAGGAAGCTATCTACTAAAAAGCTGAAAGACCTGAATTGGTCTTTTAGCCAAATTTACTAATACTAAGTAAAGATTACTTAGTATTAGTAAATATGCCCCTACTCGCTATACTGCGAGTAGGGGCATGTCTAGTAAATAGTGTTTAAAAAAATAATAATAATAATCTTCCCCGACGCGCAAGTGGGGGCTTTTAAACTAAAGGGGGACCTATTGCCCCAACCCCTGAGCGGCAGGTGGGGGCCCTAAATACCAATAAGATGGGGGGGACCTATTGCCCTCCCCTCTGGCCCCCAGTCCTGAGCAGTGGGTGGGGGCCCTAAATTAGAAAAAGGGGGGGACCTAATGTCCTCCCCCTGGCCCCCACCCCTGAGCGGCGGGTGGAGGCCCTAAATAGAAATTTATCCCCCCCTGCTGACTAGGGGTCCCCAAACCCCTAGTCACCCCCTCCCCCCAAAAAATTAACCCCTACCTACCCCCGCACCCTAAAAATGAGGGGGGGACCTTTAACTAAGTACCTGTAAAAATAAAATAAACTTACCATTTGGTGTCTTCTTTCTTCTAAACTCTTCTTTTTTCAGCCCCAAAAAAGGCCAAATAAAAATCCATAATAACCGAAAAAAAAAAAAAAAAAAAACAAAACAAATATCTTCACCCATGGAGACCTAGAACTAATGACAGAGTAGGAGAAGACTTATAAAGCGCTTACTTTACCCTGCAAACACTCAGAGCATCTGATTGGTGGGTTTAAACCATCCAATCAGAGTGCTCTGAGCAAATGAAGAGACTGACAGGTAAGTCTCCACATTTACCTGCCACAGCCTCTGGTTGGCTTGAAATCCACCAATCAGAGTGCTATGTGTCATTACCCACAGTGTGGGAAAGTTATTTGGCCCCACACTGTGTAATTTGACTCACAACTCTCTGATTGGTGGATTAAGTCACAAAAGAGTTATGAGTCAAATTACAGGCGTGGGAAAATTCCAAAGAACCGCGGAAAATGACACAGAGCACTCGGGTGGATTTCAACTAACAATCAGAGTGCTGTGACGGGTAAATGTGAGACACCTGTCAGTCTCTTCAACCTGTCAGAGCACTCTGATTGGATGGCTAAGCCCACCAATCAGAAGTAGCTCTGAGCTAATGACAAGGCTATAAACTTCTCCCTTCCTGCCATCAATCCGTGAAGCGAAGATGATTTTGTTTTTCGCACATTATTATGTAGTTTTTGTTGGCTTTTCAGAACAAAAAGGCTGAAAGCAAATTTAAGTTAACATACTAATAACAGTTAAGGATTAGTCCCCAGGTCAGATAAATGGGGTTGACACCAAGGGATGAAAGTGACTGGGGTTGATTCAATCCTTTATTCAGGTACTATTGGGGCCCCCACCTGCTGCTCAGGGATGGGGTCGGGGGGAGGGCAATAGATCCCACTTTTAGTTTAAAAGCCCCCACTCGCGCGTTGCATTTGGGGACTCAGAAGGGGGGGGATGCCTTTTTTTTTTTTTTAAACAGTGAGCAGCCACAGGCTGCTCACTGTTAACTAGACATACCCCTACTCGCGGTATAGCGAGTAGGGGCAACATGCACTAATACTAAGTAATTTTGACTTAGTAAATTTGGCTAAAAGACCAATTTAGGTCTTTCAGCCTTTTGGTAGATAACTCCCTAATTCCCACGGTATTAGGGAGTTATCTACCAAGCGGCTGCAAGAGAAGTCCTGAATTTCGGAATGCCGAACCAAACCGAAAATTTTCCCCATGCACATGCCTATTAAAGACCCTATCCATTGGGGAAGAACGAAGAGCCATTATGCTAGTAAGGAAGGACTGGGAAAATCCCAATTAAGCCAAGCTCATGTATAACCAGTTTAAGCAATCAATTGCTTTTTCAGTGTCTAAAGCCATGAGCACTCACCGTTGTGAGCTGATTTTTGCCCATTCTATTAAGTTTATAAAGTGCCTGGTATTGTCCCCTACTAGAGTTGAGCGGACACCTGCATGTTTGGGTCCGGCAGGTTCGGCTGAACAATGAAAAAAAGTCCGGGCTCGAACTTGACCCCGAACCCCATTGAAGTCAATGGGGACCTGAACTTTTGGCCACAAAAATGCCTCTAAAAAAACTCCTGGAAAGGGCTAGAGAGCTGCAAAAGGAAGTAAAATGGGGGTAAGAGTAGGACAAGTGCCCTGCAAACAAATGTGGATAGGGAAAATAACAAAAATTAAAAATACAGCTGAGCCATAAAATAGCACAAGATGGAATCTAGAAGAACATAAAGCAAAATCTAAAGCATGGCTTTTAGGAGGCTCACCAGAATTATCTATTTGAGAGTGGGTTGGAGTGCAGGGTATTCTTTCATTGTTCAAATTGAGCTCAACTCCTGATGCATGGAGAAAAGGCCTTCACAAGCCTCTGCTATTGTGTACATAGTTTATACTAAGTGACCCATAGGTTGAGGAGGCAGTGACCGTGGTGGTGTAGGTGGGTGTGGTGGTGGAGGAGGAGGAAGAGGTAGCCAACACTGTGTGTGTGTGTGTGTGTATGTATGCATATTTATGTGTGTGTATGTGTATATGTATGTATGTATGTATGTATATATATATATATATGTATGTGTGTGTGTGTGTGTGTGTGTATGTGTGTATATATATATATATATATATTTATATATATATATATATATATATATATATATATATATATAAAAATTGTTTTTTATTTTAATTGGGGTAGCCCCCAAAATATTGGGACATATAAAAAAAGAAAACAAAGAATAAGTGCACTTGAGTATAACAATGGCTGGGTGAGGCCGGTATAAATGTCTATTCTGCACAAGGTACAGACAAGTCTGGTGGGATCCATGCCTGGTTCATTTTAATAAACGTGAGCTTGTCCACGTTTGCTGTGGACAGGCGGCTGCGCTTGTCTGTGATAACGCCCCCTGCTGTGCTAAACACACGTTCAGACAATACACTAGCTGCAGGGCAGGCCAGCACCTCCAAGGCATAAAGGGCAAGCTCAAGCCATGTGCCCAGTTTGGAGACCCAGAAGTTGAATGGGGCAGACCCATCAGTCAGTACGTGTAGGCGTGTGCACACATATTTGTTCCACCATGTTGCTGAAATGCTGCCTCCTGCTAAGATGTTCCATATCAGAAGGTGGTGCTGGTTGTTGTGGCGTGCTGACAAAGCTTTTCCACATTTTGGCCATGCTAACCCTGCCTTCTGAGGTTCTGGCGGTGCCCCAGCTGCGTTGGCGACCTCTTCCTCCTCCTCTGCCTTCGCCTTGTGCTTCTACTGAGCCCCCGGTGTCAGTTGGGAATGCCCTCAGCAGCGCCTCTACCAGCGTGCGCTTGTAGTCGCGCATCTTCCGATCACGCTCCAGTGAGGGAATTAAGGATGGCACGTTGTCCTTGTAACGGGGATCCAGCAGGGTGGTCACCCAGTAATCAGAACAAGTTAGAATGTGGGCAACTCGGCAGTCGTTGCGCAGGCACTGCAGCATGTAGTCGTTCATGTGTGCCAGGCTGCCCAGAGGCAAGGAAAAGCTGTCCTCTGTGGGAGGTGTATCGTCTATGTCTTCCGTATCCCCCCAGCCATGCTCCAGTGATGCCCACAAGCTGGACAATTATGTACCTGGCCTATGCTGGTGCAGGAACCCACCCTCCAAGCCACTTGTGAATGACTGGCCTGATAACCATGAAAATGACCCCTCCTCCTCTTCCTCCTCCTCTTCCTCCTCTGCCACATCCTCTTCCATATCCTCTTCCATCATCGCCCACAGCATTTTTTCAAGGAGACATAGAAGTGGGATAGTAAGGCTGCTGCTCGTACAGTCTCTCTGGCATGTGCAAGGTGTAGTTCTACCTTGTGGGCACGTCACATATGAGGCAGTGAGCGGGAAGGCCGAAGTTATGCTTCAGCACACAGGTGAGCAGCAGCAGGGTGAGAACGCCGAAAGCGCACACAGAGGGCCCGCACTTTCTGCAGCATCTCTGATATATCTGGGTAGTTTTTCCAGGAATTTCTGCACCACCAAATTCAGCACATGCGCCAGGCAAGGGATGTGCGTCAAACCGACTAGGCCCAGAGCTGCTTCAAGATTTCGCCCATTATCGCACACCACCAGGCCGGGCTTAAGGCTCAGTGGCAACAACCACTCATAGGTCTGTTGTTCCATGCCCGTTCACAGCTCCTGCGCAGTGTGGGGTTTTTCCCCCCAAACATATGAGTTTTAAAACAGCCTGCTGTTGTTTCCCCCTGGCTGTGCTGAAGTTGGTGGTGAATGTGTTACGCTGCCCAAATGAGGTGGTAGTAGAGGAGGAAGAAGCAGAGTAGGAGGAGGAGGCGACAGGAGGCAAAGAGAAATGCCCTGCAATCCTCGGAGGCAGAAGGACATGCGCCAAACTGCTATCCGCATCAGGCCCAGCCACCACTACATTTGTCCAGTGTGCAGTAAGTGAGATATAGCGTCCCTGCCCGTGCTTACTGGTCCACGTATCTGTGGTTATGTGGACCTTGCCACAGATGGAGTTGCGCAGTGCACACCTGATTTTGTCCGCCAATTGGTTGTGCAGGGAAGGGATGGCTCGCCTGGAAAAGTAGTGGCGGCTGGGAACCACGTACTGTGGGACAGCCACCGCCATCAGATTTTAAAACTGTCCGTCTCCACCAGACGGATTGACAGCATTTCAAAGGCCAGGAATTTCGAAATGCTGGCATTCAGGGCCAGGGATCACGGGTGGGTAGGGGCATACTTTCTCTTTCTCTCCTGTGTTTGGGAGATGGACAGCTGAACGCTTCCATGGGACAGTGTGGAGATTCTTGGGGACGGCGGCAGACGTGGTGGCGTTGCTGCCACATCCTCTGTTTGCGGGGTGGCAGGTGACACTATCACTCCAGAGGTGGAGGAAGAGGCCGAGACAGCAGCAGAAGAGGAAGCAGAAGGAGCCTGAGACCGTTATTGGTTTTTGATGTGCTTACTCCACTGCAGCTCGTGCTTTGCATGTAGATGCCTGGTCATGCAGGTTGTGCTCAGGTTTAGCACGTTTATGCCTCGCTTCAGGCTCTGATTGCACAGCGTGCAAACCACTCGTGTCTTGTCGTCAGCACATTGTCTGAAGAACTGCCATGCCAGGGAACTCCTTGGAGCTGGTTTTGGTGTGCTCGGTGGGCAGTAACAGACGTACCGTCTAGGGGAAGGCCGTTCTGCTTTTGCACCTTGCTCCCTCTTATACTGTGCTGGTGCCTCTGTACGACCACCACCTCTTCCTCCAAACTGCACAGGTCACTCTCATGATCTTCATTCCATGTGGGGTCTAGGACTTCATCACCCTCCACAACATCTTCCACCCACTCCTCAACCCTGCCCTCCTTGCCGGTCTGCACACTGCCAAAAGCCACAGCAGTTGGCACCTGTGTTTCGTCATCATCAGAGACGTGCTGCGGTGGTCCTTGCATGTCCACATCCTCACACATAAGTGGTTGTGCATCAGTGCACTCAATCCCTTCCACTTCTGGGGCAGGGCTAGGTGGATGACCCATGGGAACCCCACCAGCAGAGTCATCAAAAAGCATAAGAGACTGCTGCATGACTTGTGGCTCAGACTGCTTGGGTGATTTGCAAGGGGGTGAGGTGATAGACAGATGGCCATGGGCTGCAGGTGCCAACTCTGAGCTTTCAGCAGGGCACCAGGTGGTAGACAATGTGCAGGAACTGGAGGCACTGTCAGCCATCCAATCTACTATCGCCTGTACTTGTTCTGGCCTCACCATTCGTAGAGCGGTATTTGGGTCTACCAAATAACGCTGAAGGTTCTGTCGCATACTCACACATGAGGAAGGTGTTTCACTTGTGCGTGTAGCTGGCACAGATCGACCACGTCCTCTCCTTGCAACAGGGATTCCACCAACACCAGAAGCACCACGACCTGGGCCACATCCCTTATTTGACGCTCTCCTCATTCTTTGCGCTCACCCACCAAACTAACAGATGGTTTATGTCAGGCGACAATGTAACCGCCAACAATCAACAATTAAAAAAACATTTTTTTTCGTTTATTGGACGGCAAGAAATGCACCGCAGGCTGCAAATGTACTATTTAGCACACAAAAAAAATTGAATTTTTACAAGTGCGCTGTAAGCACACTATTAGACGCTTCTATTTGACTCTCAGATATGAAGTGCACCCCACTAAAATTCTATTTAGCAGTTTAGGACCCAAAAGTTTTAAAACTGTGACAGCAGTATTTGACGCTTCTATTTGACTCTCAGATATGAAGTGCACCCCACTAATGTACTACCCCACTAATGAACTATTTAGCACCAAAAAAAATGTACTTTTTAAAACTCCAATGTAACCGCGGTATTTGAAGCTTCTATTTGACTCTCGGATTTGAAGTGCACCCCACCCCACTAATGTACTAGTTTGCAGAATTCTTTCCTAAGCTGTCCCTATCAGCGGCAGCATCTTTGCCCTACACTAATAAGACCGCATGTGCGTGTGGCGCTACGCGACTCCAGCTTATATATAGAGGCTGGGTCACTTGCTGCACTGGCCAATCACAGCCATGCCATTATTAGGCATGGCTGTGATGGCTTCTTAGGGCACACGAGTCAAATGCTTGTTGATTGGCTGCCCTGCAGCATTTCAAAACACGTCATTAAATCGCCGAACACCAAACTCCAACCCTAACATACAGTGATATGTCCGTGTTCGGGTCCGGGGTCCAAAAAACGTAATGTTCGGTACGAACCCAAACTTTATAGTTCGGGTTCACTCAACTCTATCCCCTACTTGTTTTACTAGGGCAATCCCTGCTTTCTCCCTGGAAATTATATCCGCCAACATTATTTTGAATCATGTGGTCACTAGTTTTGCGTATAGCTTTACATCAGCATTTAGCAGTGATATAGGGCGAAGATTAAATTGGAAATTTGTTGGGCTTGGGGAAAGTAACCACGTGTGCCTCCAGCATCTCAAAAGCCCTTTTCTTAAATTTGTTAGTAGACCACTCCCTTATTTGTTATCTTTATGTGGGATTGCCATGTTCAAGGATACCAACTTAACAAATATACATGTACATACATATGCACACATAACACACACAATCACAGACCTATACACACCATCACGGACATACACACACAATCACAGACCTACGCGCACACATATATAATCACAGACCTATACACACATAATCACAGATACACATACAATCACAGACCTATATGCTCAATCACAGATACACACCCACGCATACAATCACAGACCTATACACACCTTCACATACATACACACAATCACAGATGTAAATACACACACACAATCCCAGACCTATACACACAGTCACAAAGATACACATATAAACACACACACATACATAATCACAGACCCACACACATACAACCATAAACCTATACATACAATCACATACATACACACACAATCAGATAATCACACCCACACCTATACACACAATCACATACATACATACATACACACAATCACTGGCCTATACACACACAATCACAGATGTACACACAGACACACACACACAGACCCAAACATGCACATAAAATAGCAAACATATACACACAATCACATACACATACACAATCATAGACCCGCACACACATATAATCACATACATACTGTGACGGATCACCTGGTAACCTGACCGGTTACCTCC
>OW240921.1:32504131-32582022 GCA_933207985.1 Pelobates cultripes | reverse complement strand
TTAGAATTAAAAATCCTTACAGAAAAAGAAGGGAAATATCTACAGGTAACGCACCCAAAAACACCAGTTTTCTATTACTTACCTAAAATACATAAAAATCCTCTCAACCCTCCAGGACGCCCGATTATTTCGGGCGTCGATTCTATATCCTCGAGAATTTCTGAGTATATAGATATACTGTTACAACCGATAGTTTGCAAAACAAGAGCACATCTTAAAGATACAATTCATATTCTGCAAGTTTTAGATTCGATGCAATGGAAGGAAAGCTACCACTTAGTAACAAGTGATGTTACATCCCTTTATACCATTATTCCACATGACATGGGGATAAAGGCAGTGGAATATTTACTCATGAAAGCTAATTTTAAAACAGAACAAATCAATTTCATTTTAGAGGGAATCCAACTTATTCTGCATAATAATTATTTCTGGCACCACGATTCCTTTTATCTACAAATCAGAGGTACAGCAATGGGCACCAAATTCGCACCCAGCTACGCAAATTTGTTTATGGCGTATTGGGAGGAACACTTCATCTTTTCCTCACATCCTTGGGTGTCGAATTTGGTGTCCTACCGACGATATATCGATGACATTTTTTTAATCTGGGAGGGGTCCATGGACCTATTGGAAAATTTTAAATTTTTTTTGAATGAGAATGATTGGGGAATCATTTTGACAACAGTGCAAAGCCCCACAGAAATTCAATTTTTAGATTTGTCAATTTTTATACAGAATGGACAAATTTTAACAAAGAACTATTTTAAGGAAGTGGACGCAAACGGGTATATCGAGAAATCAAGTTGCCATCACAAACCGTGGCTGAAGAATGCGCCAAAAGGACAATTCCTAAGAATCAGGCGCAACTGTACAAATGATGATGACTACAGAATACAGGCAGGAAAAATAAAAAAACAGTTTGAAGAGAAAGGATATGAGGAAAAAGAATTAGAGAAAGTTATGGAGGAGGTAAAACAAATTCCAAGAACAGAATTATTAATGTATAAACCAAAAACTGATCAACAAAAATACTCAAAAACAATTCCCTTCGTATGCAATTTTAATGGTAACCATAAAAAAATTAATAAAGTTATAAAGAAATACTGGCATATTTTACAAGAAGACACGGTTTTAAAAGGCATTTTACCAAATCAACCCCATATAATATATAGAGGAGCAGCTAATCTTAAAAGAACTTTAGTACAAAGCAGTGAAGGACCTAAACCTAATGTCCATTTTTTAAATCAAAGTAAAGGTTTTTATGGGTGTGGGACCTGTTTAGCCTGTAGAACCACTATAAGTAAAAAAAGATGCATAACCAACATTAATGAATATACGAATAAAGATTTTACTATTAGGGACCAATTGACGTGTTTTTCGAAAGGAGTAGTTTACATGTTAAAATGCCCCTGTGATTTACTCTACATAGGAAGAACTATAAGATGTGTACATGTGAGAATTTCGGAACACATACGAAATATTAAGAAAGGACTAGAGACACATAGTGTATCCAACCATTTTAAAACTCATCACAATCAGGATCCTGAAAGTCTTTTTTTCTGTCCTTTAAAACTGGTAAAAAAAGACTGGAGGGGAGGAGATTTTAATAAAAAAATCGGAATAGAAGAAATGAGATTTATATATAATTTCAATACCCTTATACCACATGGGTTAAACGCAGACTTTGAGATGTGTCACTTCTTTTAAAGATCGTTAATATAGAATATCTTCCTTTTTTAGGGCAACAGCATAGTTTTTAGTTTTTCATTTATTTCTAATTTGAAGATCACATAGAGATTTTCTGCTGCACAACATAAGTTTGGAGAACTGTCACTTTGAACGTCAGTATGGTGATTTTAAAAATTGACAAGATGGAAATCAATATTGAATATATATTAAAAAATAAATAAATAAATAAATAAAAAAAAAAAAAGTTTTTCAGTTTAAAGATCTCTCAATATAGAAGGGTAAGACCATTTAAACACCAATTGAAAAATGAATTATTTCTAAATTACAGAAATCACCACCTCACGTGAGAGCATGAGTATCACAGCATGGTCATTAGTGTTGCATGTTATTAACATTGAATTACATTAACTAGATACTATATTTTTTTTATTTATACTATCTTCTATGGAATATCACATTTAAGATTAGTATCCAATATTTCTTAAGAATGTATACAGTAAGATGATTCACTGTTTAAATATTGCATTTTGGAATTCACAGTGAATACACTGCGAATTCCACTAATACGAGTTTAGGTTCAGAGATACAGAACAGAATGAAGAAGAGGTCTGGAACGCATGATGCGTTCCAGATGCACCGCCGCCGGAACCCGGAAGTAGAACGGCGCACCCGGAAATGAAAAAATGCCACATTTGGAAAGCACGATGCGTTCCAAATAGACATCGGCCGGAACCCGGAAGTCATACACGGACTGGGGGATAAAAGCACGCCAAACTGGAAGAAATTATACCGATTGAGAAAGCCCCCGGAGGGGCGAAACGCGTTTCGGTCATTTTTTGGACTATTACAGCCAATTGGCAGGACTTATTTACTCAGCAATATAGCTATTTATTTTATTATTTCTTTTCCTTTTAATGAAGTTTTATTACTGTTTTTATATAATAAATAGTATTTTTCAAGATACACATTGGACCCTGGATCTCATTTTAATTGGATCAGCTAACAGCCTATGTGGAAGAAGGAAGGGGACATCCTCTTAAATAGTCCCAAGGCGATATCCATGGGAGCCATATGAGATTTGGCTCCAGGCTTACATTATTCAAGTGTGATCCACCCTCTATATTGTATGTATTTGCCTTTTATTTGTTGAGTGGTGTAAGGGGTTCCCACTCAGGGGGTTTGTAGTGCAGCTACCACACTTTATTTGATTATTCTTGCTGTATATATTTGCATTTTGTATTTTGTTGTTATAAATTCCCTTTTGTATACAGTTATAAGAATTAAATATGTCATATCTAGAAGATAGGAACTATACAGTGAAAGATATAGACCATATGTTTTCTGATATTGAAATCCCAGTAAACGATATGGAATATATTAACGCAGATAAATGTAAAATCAACTTGGAAAAAGCACTTACCCGAGAAATGAAAATTAAATGGGAAGTAGCCACCTTACAAAAGTATGTTAAAGAGCAAATCACCCCAAGAGGATTAAGGTTTGAAAAAGATCCCACTTTTGATAGGGAAAATGAAAGTTTCATGTCAGGATGGAATAAATTACTTGAAGGTTTTTCGTTTAGTGTCATGGGATACATAGTATCCAGAAGAGAAGAGACACTAATACAAATAGATGAGGAAATTAGCACATGGAAACAAAAACTTAGTGACACCTCTAGTCCAGAAATATTCAATCAAACAATAAAAGAGATTAAAATAAAAATAGAAAGAGTGGAAAAGGAAACTATTGCTATCAAAAGAAAAAAATATTTGAGAGATACTAATGACTATAAGACAGGGAACATTCGGTTCCCTAAAAGAATAGCAAAGCAGAGTGGAAGTTACCAAGGAGAAGAAAGGTATAAATCACGAAAAGATTTCCCTAGACAGAATAACTATATACAACAAACACATAGCCATTGTAATCAACAGCTTAATAAAGAAAAATTGCCAAGTAGAACATTTGAATGAGATTTAAAGAAAGAAAAAGGTCAAAATATTACATATGGACGAGGTAATCATAGATATTACAGAGAAGAATACAATAGAAATGATTTCAAATATCCCACAACACCACAGACATTCAGCTCTGCACGCCAACATTGGAATAGGAGTTACAGAGATGTCGTGAAAGAAGGACGAAGACAAACAGACGATGAATCTCCCCAAAAAGGAAGAAAGACTCATGGAGACATGAGAAAGAGATATCCTTCAGTAGAGTCGAGAAGAAGAGACATAAGTAGAAGTAGAGACGCCGGACCTAGACCCATAAGTGAGAGAAATCTTCAAAATAGATATAAAGAAAAAATTAGGACAATCAATAGGCCTCAAGATATACAAAAAGATACGAGATTACCTACTCCAGAACGGACTCATCCAAGGAGACATCAGAACAACTCACCGTTTTTTCGGAAGGAACCAACAATAGAGAAGTTAAAATGGCAAGAGAAACCCACATCGTGGGAATCTCCAGGCAAACGCCAGAGGTCCAGAGAACAAGAAATGGAAGAAGGAGTAAAAGGCAACAAAGAGAAGAGGGGGAGGTTATAACGTCCAAGGGAATATTTAACCTTACAAACTCTTCACTAACTAAAGATGAAATATATGTGCTACAAAAAGGCTTAAAGTTTGCCCCTACGGTAGAAATTGATAAATTCAACTTCTATATAGACATGAATAAATTTATGAGGAACCTATGTCTTAAGAAATTTTTTGATGAAAAGCAACTAGAGGAACAACAGGAAAAACAATATAGCACAGAATTTGTACATACACAACTAAAAGATAAATCACATTTTTTTCCTAGACATATGATCTCAGATAAGATGAAAACTTTTGAAACGATGGTGATGGGTGAAATAAATAAAATTAAAAAATTAAATAGATTTCAACATAACATGTCCATAAAAGAAAAAATATTTTAAAGAATTTACAAAATAATAAAGACTTAGTCATTAAACCGGCTGACAAGGGGGGAGGGATAGTAATACTATCTAAAACTAGTTATATGACAGAATCTGAGAGAATTTTATCGGACAATACAACTTATCAGAAGCTTAATTCAAACCCCATTGAAAAGGTTAAGAAACTTTTCGGAGATTTTATTCAAAAAGGATTAGAATTAAAAATCCTTACAGAAAAAGAAGGGAAATATCTACAGGTAACGCACCCAAAAACACCAGTTTTCTATTACTTACCTAAAATACATAAAAATCCTCTCAACCCTCCAGGACGCCCGATTATTTCGGGCATCGATTCTATATCCTCGAGAATTTCTGAGTATATAGATATACTGTTACAACCGATAGTTTGCAAAACAAGAGCACATCTTAAAGATACAATTCATATTCTGCAAGTTTTAGATTTGATGCAATGGAAGGAAAGCTACCACTTAGTAACAAGTGATGTTACATCCCTTTATACCATTATTCCACATGACATGGGGATAAAGGCAGTGGAATATTTACTCATGAAAGCTAATTTTAAAACAGAACAAATCAATTTCATTTTAGAGGGAATCCAACTTATTCTGCATAATAATTATTTCTGGCACCACGATTCCTTTTATCTACAAATCAGAGGTACAGCAATGGGCACCAAATTCGCACCCAGCTACGCAAATTTGTTTATGGCGTATTGGGAGGAACACTTCATCTTTTCCTCACATCCTTGGGTGTCGAATTTGGTGTCCTACCGACGATATATCGATGACATTTTTTTAATCTGGGAGGGGTCCATGGACCTATTGGAAAATTTTAAATTTTTTTTGAATGAGAATGATTGGGGAATCATTTTGACAACAGTGCAAAGCCCCACAGAAATTCAATTTTTAGATTTGTCAATTTTTATACAGAATGGACAAATTTTAACAAAGAACTATTTTAAGGAAGTGGACGCAAACGGGTATATCGAGAAATCAAGTTGCCATCACAAACCGTGGCTGAAGAATGCGCCAAAAGGACAATTCCTAAGAATCAGGCGCAACTGTACAAATGATGATGACTACAGAATACAGGCAGGAAAAATAAAAAAACAGTTTGAAGAGAAAGGATATGAGGAAAAAGAATTAGAGAAAGTTATGGAGGAGGTAAAACAAATTCCAAGAACAGAATTATTAATGTATAAACCAAAAACTGATCAACAAAAATACTCAAAAACAATTCCCTTCGTATGCAATTTTAATGGTAACCATAAAAAAATTAATAAAGTTATAAAGAAATACTGGCATATTTTACAAGAAGACACGGTTTTAAAAGGCATTTTACCAAATCAACCCCATATAATATATAGAGGAGCAGCTAATCTTAAAAGAACTTTAGTACAAAGTAGTGAAGGACCTAAATCTAATGTTCATTTTTTAAATCAAAATAAAGGTTTTTATGGGTGTGGGACCTGTTTAGCCTGTAGAACCACTAAAAGTAAAAAAAGATGCATAACCAACATTAATGAATATACGAATAAAGATTTTACTATTAGGGACCAATTGACGTGTTTTTCGAAAGGAGTAATTTACATGTTAAAATGCCCCTGTGATTTACTTTACATAGGAAGAACTATAAGATGTGTACATGTGAGAATTTCAGAACACATACGCAATATTAAGAAAGGACTAGAAACACATAGTGTATCCAACCATTTTAAAACTCATCATAATCAGGATCCTGAAAGTCTTTTTTTCTGTCCTTTAAAACTGGTAAAAAAAGACTGGAGGGGAGGTGATTTTAATAAAAAAATCGGAATAGAAGAAATGAGATTTATATATAATTTCAATACCCTTATACCACATGGGTTAAACGCAGACTTTGAGATGTGTCACTTCTTTTAAAGATCGTTAATATAGAATATCTTCCTTTTTTTAGGGCAACAGCATAGTTTTTAGTTTTTCATTTATTTCTAATTTGAAGATCACATAGAGATTTTCTGCTGCACAACATAAGTTTGGAGAACTGTCACTTTGAACGTCAGTATGGTGATTTTAAAAATTGACAAGATGGAAATCAATATTGAATATATATTAAAAAGGAAAAAAAAAAAAGAGTTTTTCAGTTTAAAGATCTCTCAATATAGAAGGGTAAGACCATTTAAACACCAATTGAAAAATGAATTATTTCTAAATTACAGAAATCACCACCTCACGTGAGAGCATGAGTATCACAGCATGGTCATTAGTGTTGCATGTTATTAACATTGAATTACATTAACTAGATACTATATTTTCTTTATTTATACTATCTTCTATGGAATATCACATTTAAGATTAGTATCCAATATTTCTTAAGAATGTATACAGTAAGATGATTCACTGTTTAAATATTGCATTTTGGAATTCACAGTGAATACACTGCGAATTCCACTAATACGAGTTTAGGTTCAGAGATACAGAACAGAATGAAGAAGAGGTCTGGAACGCATGATGCGTTCCAGATGCATCGCCGCCGGAACCCGGAAGTAGAACGGCGCACCCGGAAATGGAAAAACGGCCACATTTGGAACGCACGATGCGTTCCAAATAGACATCGGCCGGAACCCGGAAGTCATACACGGACTGGGGGATAAAAGCACGCCAAACTGGAAGAAATTATACCGATTGAGAAAGCCCCCGGAGGGGCGAAACGCGTTTCGGTCACTTTTTGGACTATTACAGCCAATTGGCAGGACTTATTTACTCAGCAATATAGCTATTTATTTTATTATTTCTTTTCCTTTTAATGAAGTTTTATTACTGTTTTTATATAATAAATAGTATTTTTCAAGATACACATTGGACCCTGGATCTCATTTTAATTGGATCAGCTAATAGCCTATGTGGAAGAAGGAAGGGGACATCCTCTTAAATAGTCCCAAGGCGATATCCATGGGAGCCATATGAGATTTGGCTCCAGGCTTACATTATTCAAGTGTGATCCACCCTCTATATTGTATGTATATACTGAAATTATATACTATATGAGAAAGACAAAAAAGTAGACAAAGATTTATAGCAGATTTCAGGAGGCAAAATTCATGGACTTTTATCGTAAATTGTCTATACTTTCTTTTCAGCTGTTAGAAGGTAGATTTAATTGGGTAGCCCTCCTCTCGTTTCTGCTGTCTGCTTGTGGGTTCTGCTCCCTTTTACTCCATAATAGCGATTGAAGTCTGTGATCTCTCTGTTGTTTAGATGACAGAGGAGTCAAGATAACCGCATTAGGGTATTCTCAGAACAGGTAGTTCTTCTTCCTGTGATACACCATGGTGCTCTTGCTCCCAGCAGGACTACAGACTCACAGGCTTTCGAGTTTTCTGCAATTCTCTGGTTTGTCTCTTCTCCTCTCGGCCATTTACTTCTCAGCACCACGCTTCACTCAGCATACTTTTTAGGTGTGCAGCTACCTCATTCCAGAGCGCTGACATTTGCGTCTTACATCATAGCTCCTCCCCAGAGAACATAAGTGTTGTAACTTACTAATAAAAAACCACCAAACGTAACTTAGCACAATATCTATGTAATTGCAAAATCCTAATTAGTCTCTTCAGGTAGTGGGATTCTTTACCAGACAAAGGCAGAACTTAATAAAGGAATATTTATTATGAGCAAACAATAGTCACAGTGCATACAAAAATATAGATGACAATCAAGTTATTTACACCAACAACAGATAAAAACAAAATGGGATGAAATGACAGAAGTCCTAATCACTTACTCAGGTTTTCAAATTATAACTTCTGCCCCAGGAGGTTTCTGGTAAGAAAGATGGTGACTCACTTAGAATTAGATTCTGGCCCTTCAAGCAAGCAAATACACCCCTCAGTAGCATTGGATATATATATAAATATACACTCCACTTATAGGTCAGGCCTGGTAATCCATATATATATATATATATATATATATATATATCACTTATTGTCAATATAGATAGGCCTTAACTCCACCTCTAGGCTAGGCCTGGTAATCTATTTACATATGTATATAGATTACCAGGCCTAGCCTAGAGGTGGAGTTAAGGCCTATCTATAGAGACAATAAGTGATATATATATATATATATATATATATATATAAATGGATTACCAGGCCTGACCTATAAGTGAAGTGTATATTTATATATATATATCCAATGCTACTGAGGGGTGTATTTGCTTGCTTGAAGGGCCAGAATCTAATTCTAATCCACCTCTAGGCTAGGCCTGGTCATCTATATATAGATTACCAGGCCTACCTAGAGGTGGAGTTAAGGCCTATCTATAGAGACAATAAGTAATCACCTTCTTGTGTTCAAGACCTACATCAATCCAAATGGAAGCATTTGGTTCTATGTCCTCGTATGTACTTGCCACAGAAATATTAATTGCATCTAGGAATTTGTTACAATTTCTCCATTCCATAGATATGTCATGTCACACGTCTTACTTGTGACCCAATATAGTGGACATCCCGATCCCTTCCCATATGTTTAAGTTAAACCGATCATGTTTGGGCTTGTTTAGAAGATGGTATTTGTACCATTCTAAATATAATACAAATAAGGCTTAGTTATTATGTTGTGGGGACGTATTAATGTTTCTTTTGGATATGATACTTGAACACAAGATCTCACCTTGTGGAGTTTCAATGATCATGACGGTGAAGAAACAGCCCAGAACTACACTGGAGGATCTTGTTAATGATCTCAAAGCAGCTGGGACCATAGTCAATAAGAAAACAATTGGTAACACACTACACCATGAAGAACTGAAATCCTCCAGCACCTGCAAGGTTTCCCCGCTCAAGAAAGCACACGTACAGGCCTGTCTGAAGTTTTCCAATGAACATCTGAATGATTCACAGGAGAACTGGATGAAAGTGTTGTAATCAGATGAGACCAAAATCGAGGTCTTTGGTAAGAACTCAACTCACAGTGTTTGGAGGAGGAGGAATGCTCCCTTTGACCCCAAGAACACCATCCACACCATCAGGGCTGTCTATAATATGCATAGGACCCTGGGCGAAACATTTTCTTGAGCCCCCTGGGCCCTGCCCCTCTCACCCCCCCAATTACGCCCAACCCCCAATCACACTGACAGACATACTGACACACACAGGCAGACATATTAAAACATTTGCAGATACATGCTGACAAACACATATATACTGGCAGACATACTGACACACATTCAGACATACTGAAACACACATACAAACACACAGACAGATACACTAACACACACAGACATACACTGACAGATATACAGTACTGACACACACACAGACACATACACTGACATAAATACTGAAACACACACACAGGCATACTAACATAAATACACACAGACATACACACACACAAGCATACTGACATACACACAGACATACATACACACACACACACACACAGACACATACACTGACAGATATACTGACACACACACAGACACATACACTGACAGAAATACTGAAACACACACACACACACACACATACTGATACACACAGGCATACTGACAGACATACTGGAGGTGTTTTTCTGCTAAGGGGACAGGACAACTGCACCGCATTAAAGGGACAATTGACGGGGCCATGTATCTTCAAATCTTGGGTGAGAACCTCCTTCCCTCAGCCAGGGCATTGAAAATAGGTCAGGGATGGGTATTCCAGCATGACAATGGCCCAAAACAAACAGCCAAGGCAACAAAGGAGTGGCTCAAGAAGGTCCTGAAGTGGCCTAGCCAGTCCCCAGACCTTAATCCCATAGAAAATCTGTGGAAGGAGTTGAAGGTTCGAGTTGCCAAACGTCAGACTAGAAACCTTACTGACTTAGAAAGGATCTACACGAAGGAGTGGGACAAAATCCGTACTGAGATGTGTGCAAACCTGGTGGCTAACTACAAGAAACCTCTGTGATTGCCAACAAGGGTTTTGCCACCAAGTACTAAGTTGATGCGATCAAATACTTATTTCACTCATTGACATGCAAATCAATTCATAACTTTTTTGACATGTGTTTTTCTTGATTTTTTTTTTTTTTAATTCTGTCTCTCACTGTGAAAATAAATCAGCAGGGGATCAAATACTTTTTTTCCTCACTATATATATATTTATTTATTTTAAGAGGAATCATTTTGCATTTTGTGGAATAGGCTGGCCATTTGTTGCCATTAATCTGCTGTTTTATCTTTTTCAGTTTTGCTCAGTGTGTGGATGCAGCCAATCAGTGCAATTAGTATCCAGCCAATCCCTCAGTATCCTGCGGTGGGTCAGTCAGTCACTCTCAGTGTTACTGGGATCAATGGAACTGTCCGGCAATTCACCTGGTATAAAGGACCGAACACAAACGCTGATAATCAAATCCTCTCATATATCCCGAGGGCAAACCCCCCACAGACTAATGGAACACAGTATTTATCTCGGGCCAGCGGACTCCCTAATGCCTCATTACTGATCTCAGATCTGGTGATTACAGACCGGGGGATTTACATAGTGTCTGTACAGACATATACAGACGCACAGCAAGAATCAGTGACCCTGACTGTATACAGTGAGTAATGTGTGATTTCTTTTTAACTCATATTCTTCTGTACAAATACAAAAAAACAAGTCCTGCGCTTAAACTCCCCCTACTATTGGGCGACTGCAATGACCATAGTACACATCAGCCCCAATACGTACAGAAAAAAAAAAAAGGAAAAAAGTCACCTGCGTTTTTCCGAAATCCCTATGCATATTTAAACAAATTGAGGTAATTTAATAACTCCAATGGCCATTAGAGGGATGCCCACAAAACTTCTTAAGTGGGCCCTACACAGACTATTCACCTTGCTTTCTTGAGCTTCAGGCAAAGATACCTCTAATGAGACAGAGTGGAGTATTTTTCTAAACCCATACCTACTTATTAACCTTTAATAGGGAACATTAAGGGTTAATAAGTAGGTAGGGGTTTAGAAAACTACCCATATTTCTCTCATATTTTTCTATATTTACCTATCCTAAAACATATTTTGTTGTGAAGGTACTTGACTTATACATGCAACACAAATATCCAAATACTGTATATTTCTGAAATGCATTTTTTTCACCAACCGTGTAAGTCACTGAAGTGTGCATTTTCAGAGACGCAAAATTGTTCAACGTGCATTTTATACATTAAGGTAGAAATTGAAGGTTTTAATTTCACATGGCCTAAATTTCAAATTAACTTTGAACACACTTTGAGAGAATTTGAGAGAGAGACCGCATGCTGAAAAATCTGACAGTTTCTATTGCTTTGAAATCCAGTGCAAAAGAGATACATTGAAAGACAGGTAGCAGACATAAATTGGACAGATGGACGGACTGACAGACAGACAAGCAGTTAGATTAAAATATACCTTAGATATTGGTTCGCAATATATATATGTTGCAGAATATTATTTCATTAACTCACAAAAAAGTTTCCCATTAACAAACCAAAAACTTGTCTGTTAATCACTGATACAACTGACTGGCTTTAGGTCGTAATATATGCAAAAAAATGAACTTGGTCAAAGTCAACTGAATGAAACTGGTGCCTATAACCTGGGAATTTTCCTTGTTCTTGTACCCACAGAGCATGTCAGTAAACCTGTAATCAAGACAAGCAGCTACCTGGTCCAGGAAAATGACACGGTCACCCTCACATGTGAGGCGGAAAATGCTGTAAGGATCCTGTGGGGCCGCAGTAATGGCACACTCTCTTCTGACGACACCCTATCCAGTGATAACAGGAAGATTTTCTTCTCCAGTATCAAACCCTCAGACTCAGGCGATTATTATTGTGAGGCTGAGAATGCTATCAATAAGATCACAAGTGACATCTACACACTGACTGTAAACTGTAAGTAAATAGTTACATAGTAATCTAAGTTGGATAAAGACTAAAATCCATAAAGTTTAACATTTAGTTGCCATTTCCATGGAAAAAATATCCTTCTTGACTCCATAATGGCAATCAGATTTCTCCTTGTATAAACAACCTGTTCACATAAATATCAGTTGAAGGTTCGAGTTGCCAAACGTCAGACTAGAAACCTTACTGACTTAGAAAGGATCTACACGAAGGAGTGGGACAAAATCCGTACTGAGATGTGTGCAAACCTGGTGGCTAACTACAAGAAACCTCTGTGATTGCCAACAAGGGTTTTGCCACCAAGTACTAAGTTGATGCAAATAAAAATATCCTTGAATATTTACCGTATATACTCGTGTATAAGTCGATCTCATTTATAAGTCGAGTGCAGTTTTGTGACCAACAATTGTGAAATATGCTATGCCTCGTGGATAAGTCAAGGGTAAAACTTGGGGCTATGAAATTCTGTGATTTTTATAATTATATACACACACACACTCATACAAACACACACACTGCATTACATACACACACACTCATACAAACACACTCTGCATTATACACATACACACACTCTGCATTATACACACACACTCATACACACACTCTGCATTACACACACACACACTCATACACACTGCATTATATACACACTCATACACTCTGCATTATACACACACACACACTCATACACACACTCTGCATTATACACACGCACACTCATACAAACAATCTGCATTATACACACACACTCATACAAAAACACACTGCATTATATACACACACACATACAAACACACACTATGCATTATACACACACTCATACAAACAATCTGCATTATACACACACACACTCATACAAACACACACTCTGCATTATATATGGACACACTCATACAAACACACACTCTGCATTATATAATGCAGAGTGTGTGTGTTTGTGTGAATGCAGAGTGTGTGTGTATATAATGCAGAGTGTGTGTATAATGCAGAGTGTGTGTTTGTATGAGTGTGTATGTATATAATGCAGTGTGTGTGTATACAATGCAGAGGGTGTGTTTGTATGAGTGTGTGTTTGTGTGTGAACTGGGTGGGGGGAGGGCATTTTTATTATTTAAATTTTTTTTCATTTTAATATTTTAATTTTTTTATTGTAATATTATTTTTTTTATTATTTAATTTTTATTTTCGCACCCCCTCCCTGCTTGTTAGCTGGTCAGGGAGGGGGGTTCTCATTCCCTGGTGGTCCAGTGGATGGGCTGTGTAGGAGGGGGGCCGGCAGAGAGCTGTTACTTACCTTTCCTGCAGCTCCTGTCAGCTCCCTTCTCCTCTGGTCCGGTAAGCTCCACTGTAAGTCTCGCGAGAGCCGCGGGGTCAGAGCGTTGCCACGGGTTACCGTGGCAATGCTCCGCGCGGCAGTCACACCGCGATACTTACAGTGGAGCAGAAGGGAGCTGACAGGAGCTGCAGGAAGGTAAGTAACAGCTATCTGCCAGCC
This sequence comes from Pelobates cultripes, assembly GCA_933207985.1. Lineage (NCBI taxonomy): Eukaryota > Metazoa > Chordata > Amphibia > Anura > Pelobatidae > Pelobates > Pelobates cultripes. The sequence goes on along the minus strand of OW240921.1, from coordinate 32,568,011 downwards.
CCCAACAGGACCGCCGGGCTTGTAATGAGCCCGGCGGTCCTGGTCTGTATTATGGCAATGTAAGTTGCCATAATACAGACACTGACTCAAGTCGAGTGGGGGTTTTTCAGCACAAATAATGTGCTGAAAAACTAGACTTATACTTGAGTATATATGGTAGTTTATGTACAAATGTATCCAGACCTTTTTTTAGAATGTCTATAGAATCTGATTAGACAACAGCTTTAGCCAGAAAATTCCACCTCTTTTTTCATATACTTCTTCCAATTTCAATGGTCGACTTCTTGCCTGTAGTATATTTCTGCAAGTGAACAATCACAGAGCGGTTTGTACTGACCCTGTATATATTTGTATAGAGCTGTCATATCCCCTCTGAGGCGACTATGTTCTAAAGAAAACAAATATAGTTTTTCTAGCCTTTGTACATAACTAATGTTTTCCATCCCCTTATTTATTTTGTAGCTTGCCTCTGCACTTTTTCTAGTTTTACAATATCTTTCTTTTTTTCTGGTGCCCAAAATTGCATATTCAAGGTTGGGTCTTACTGTTGATTTATAATAAGGCAAAATTATATTTTGATCACATGAATCAATATCCATGTTTATACATTTGCAAGAAAAAGTACGTGAACCCTTTGGAATGATATGGATTTCTGCACAAATTGGTCATAAAATGTGATCTGATCATCTTCTAAGTCACAACAATAGACAATCACAGTCTGCTTAAACTAATAACACACAAAGAATGAAATGTTGCCATGTTTTTATTGAACACGCCATGTAAACATTCACAGTGCAGGTGAAAAAAGTATGTGAACCCTTGGATTTAATAACTGGTTGAAACTCCTTTGGTAGCAATAACTTCAACCAAACGTTTCCTATAGTTGCAGATCAGACGTGCACAACGGTCAGGAGTAATTCTTGACCATTCCTCTTTACAATACTGTTTCAGTTCAGCAATATTCTTGGGATGGCTGGTGTGAATCACTTTCTTGAGGTCATGCCACAGCATCTCAATCGGGTTGAGGTCAGGACTCTGACTGGGCCACTTCAGAAGGCGTATTTTCTTCTGTTTAAGCCATTCTGTTGTTGATTTATTCTATGCTTTGGGTCATTGTCCTGTTGCAACACACATCTTCTGTTGAGCTTCAGCTGGTAGACAGATGGCCTTAAGTTCACCTGCAAAATGTCTTGATAAACTTGGGAATTCATTTTTCCTTCGATGATAGCAATCCGTCCAGGCCCTGATGCAGCAAAGCAGCCCCAAACCATGATGCCCCCACCACCATACTTTTTTTCGCCACACATGGTGTTGTGTGTTTCTTCCAAACAACTCAACTTTGGTTTCATCTGTCCACAGAATATTTTGCAAGTACTGCTGTGGAACATCCAGGTGCTTTTGTGCAAACTGTAAACGTGCAGCAATGTTTTGTTTGGACAGCAGTGGCTTCCTCTGAGGTATCCTCCCATGAAATCCATTCTTGTTTAGTGTTTTACATATTGTAGATTCGCTAACAGGGATGTTGGCATTTGCCAGTGACTTTTGTAAGTCTTTAGCTGACACTCTAGGATTCTTCTTCACCTCATTGAGCAGTCTGGGCTGTGCTCTTGCAGTCATCTTTACAGGACGGCCACTCCTAGGGAGAGTAGCAGCAGTGCTGAACTTTCTCCATTTATAGACAATTTGTCTTACCGTGGACTGATGAATAGCAAAGCTTTTGGAGATACTTTTATAACCCTTTCCAGCTTAATGCAAGTCAACAATTCTCAATCGTAGGTCTTCTGAGAGCTCTTTTGTGCAAGGCATCATTCACATCAGGCAATGCCTCCTGTGAAAAGCAAACCCAGAACTAGTGTGTGTTTTTTATAGGGCAGGGCAGCTGTAACCAACACCTCCAATCTCATCTCATTGATTAGACTCCAGTTGGCTGACATCTCACTCCAATTAGCTCTTGGAGATGTCATTAGTCTAGGGGTTCACATACTTTTTTCCACCTGCACTGTGAATGTTTACATGGTGTGTTCAATAAAAACATGGCAGCATTTCATTCTTTGTGTATTATTAGTTTAAGCAGACTGTGATTGTCTATTGTTGTGACTTAGAGGATGATCAGATCACATTTATGACCAATTTGACCAAATCCATATCATTCCAAAGGGTTCACATACTTGTTCTTGCAACTGTATATGACAAAACCTTACTAGCATTTTGCAATGGCAGACCAGAATTGCATACTCTTTCCTAGTTTGTCATTTATATTTGTGCCAAGCCCTTTTCATTTAATAAATAAAAAGCTGGAATTTCTAGCACTTGTTAAAAGTCTACATGACAGCTCAGGCTTCCCAAATTAGAGTCTCTTCCTTCGGGCCGTAGGTAGATATAGAAAGGGAAAGCAGGGAAGCAGCGCTTTCATAAGTGTCCTCAACTCAAATAAAGGTAAAGCGATATGCAAAACAAAAGGACAAATAAAACAGAATATGGTGTAGTATTTTTGATGCTAGTAATTATAAATAAAAGAAAGGAAATGCACTTACAATCTTCTGGAGGTTAAAATCAGATCCAGATATAGGCAATTTAATGGTATAATCCATGTCTGTTTATATGGTGATCTTGGTCTCAGTCTTAATCCTATGTGGCAATGTATCCGTAGGTCAGTCAGCAGTGTGTGGTGGTCAGTGTTCATAGAAGTTTTCTCTCAATACGCAGTTTTGTCACAGTGAGAGTTCACCAGCGTAAAAAATGAAAATAAAAACAGGAGATAGTGCTCTCCGTCCAAAATAATAATAAAATAATAAAAGGAGGTATACCCACAAACGGAGAGCAGAGTAAAGTTATGCTCAATCCTATATAGGAGTGTAGGAAAACGAAGTATGAATCCTCCAGGCAGTGGCGTACACACAGTCCATGGGGCCCCGGTGCAAAACTGATCCATGCTGCAACACATGGCGACGGGCACCCGGTCGCAGCTGCGACCCCTGTGACCGCGGTATGTATGCCACTGCCTCCAGGTGAAAATCTTCAACACGCTGCACCACTCACACAATGCTTCCAAACATATATGTATATATACTAAAGAACCCCTCACACTCTCATTGCACTCTCACACACATACTGCACCCTTAAACACATTACATTCCAGACACACATTCTCCTTATGTCACAGCAAGGGGGCATAATTTATTATTACACTATGAAATATTGCTATTTAATGTAACTTCTGTAGTGCATCAATAATTTGATCCCTGGGTAGAGGACAACTGGCAGAGAGAAATTGCTCTTTTGATCAAAAGGGGCTTCTGCAATGTGTGAAAAGGATTGCCCTTCTATCAAAGGCCCTGCAAGGTGAACATTTTACACTTGAGCTGCCTCTATGTCTAGTTTCAATGCAAACTAACTGACTTTGACCATATGGCCTGAAACTCTCAATTGATAGTTCAATCCTTTGTTATGGTAATGGTATTAGTTTCATGAAGACCTTTGTGTTCCAGTATCAAATCCAAGAGAAACATTCATATTTACCCCACAGAATAATAATTAATCCAAAATTACTTGTGCATTCTGGAATGCCCACTCCATCTGCAGTAATTTAAAATCAACAACCATACACAACTTTTTCATCTCAAACCCACTCACACTGCTTGCACTTACAGAGACCTGGCTGTCCCCCTCTGATAGCGCCACTCCTGCCTCTTTATGTTTTGGTGGGCTACAATTCTCTCACACTCCCAGACTTAACTGTAAAGGAGGTGGCGTAGGCATCCTTCTCTCCCCTCAATGTACCTTTCAAAAAATCATAACTCCCCCTGCCCTATCCTTTTCTTCTTTTGAAGTTCACACTGTCTGCCTATTTAAACCCACTTCTTTAAGAATTTCTATCATCTACCACCCCCTGGTTATCCTAGACTATTCATTGAGCACTTTTCTTCCTGGCTTCCCCACTTCCTCTCATCTAGCATTAGTTCCCTTATACTTGGGGATTTCAATATCCAAATCAATAACCCCAATTGCACTGATGCCTCTCGTCTGCTCTCTGTAACCTCCTCCTTTGGCCTTATGTAATGGTCCAATTTAGCAACCCATACAGCAGGAATCACTCTTGATCTTGCCTTCACCAACTAATCTAATCTCTCCAGTATTCCTTTTCCTCTATCTGACCACCATCTGCTGATTTTTGACATTGGCATACCTAAGACCCAATTGACACCACCGTCTGAACATCACTCTCACAGAAACCTCCAATGTCTTGACCTAGAGCATTTCTTCACTTATCTCCAAACTCTCCTTTTACCTATCTCAAACCTCACCTGTCCAAGCTCTGCAACCTCCTTCTACAATTCCACCCTCTCCTCTCAACTAGACATCATGGCACCTTGTACATTTAAACGCCGCAGGCCCCCCCAACAATAACCCGGGCACACCAAGCTCACTCGATACCTCCAAAAATGCTCCAGAACTGCTGAACGCTGTTGGAGAAAGTCTCACTGTGCATCTGACTTTCTCCACTATAAATTTATGCTGAGCTCATACAGCTTGGCTCTTTCCTCTGCAAAAGTTAATTACTTCAATACCCTCATAACCACACTCTCCCGCGAACCCAAACGACTATTTCACACATTTAACTCTCTTCTTCGCCCTGCTGTTCCTCCTCCACCTACTAACTTGTCCGACTCAGACTTTGCAACTCACTTCACTGACAAGATCTCTACAATCAAAGAAGAGATCTCTCGTCTTTCTTCTTCACCTTACATACTTCCCCTAATTCACTCCCTCTGCTGTTCTATGTTCATTCGCACCCGCTACATTGGAAGAGGTTTCTGCTCTGCTCCAGTCCTCCCGCCCAACCACCTGCTTCCTAGATCTAATTCCCTCACATCTCATCCGTACTCTGTCTTCTTCTCTTTCTCCACCTCTCACTAAAATTCTCAATCTCTCTCTCTCCTCTGGTATATTTCCATTGCCCTTCAAACATGCAACTGTAACCCCAATTCAAAAGAAGCCAAATCTTGACCCTAACTCCCCATCCAACTATCGTCCTATCTCGCTACTGCCTTTTGCATCCAAGATCCTTGAAAAAATTATGTATACGAGTTTGACAGACTTCCTCGAGTCAAAAACTCTTCTAGACTCGCTTCAGTCTGGTTTCCGTGCTAAGCACTCTGTGGAAACGGCACTGACCAAAGTATCCAATGAACTACTCGCTGCAAAATCTCGTGGTCACTACTCTATCCTAATTCTCCTTGACCTGTCTGCGACTTTTGACACTGTTGATCATCAACAGCTTCTTCTCTTCCTCCGCAATATCGGTCTACAAGATATTGCTCTCTCCTGGTACCTCCTACCTCTCCCAGCGCTCTTTCAGTGTTTCTTTCTCTGGCTCTACTTCTTCTCCGCAACTCCTCTCTTAGTGTCCCCCACGGTTCAGTCCTTGGTCCCCTACTGTACTCCATCTAGGTGTTCTCTCTGACTCCGACCTCTCCTTCAAGCCTCATGTTCAATCTATCGCCAAATCCTGTCATTTCCATCTCAAAAACATTGCGTGCATCCGCCCCTACTTAACGCCAGATGCGAATAAGGTGTTGGTCCATTCCACTGTCCTTTCTCGCCTTGACTACTGTAATCCACTTTTCAGTGGTCTTACGTGCTCCCAACTTGCGCCGTTATAGTCCATAATGAATGCGGCGGCGAGGCTCATCTTCCTGTCCGCCCGCACCTCCCATGCCTCACCCTTCTGTCAGTCCCTACATTGGCTTCCTATAAAATATAGAGCTCAATTTAAAATTCTAGTTCTTGCTTTCAAATCTCTACATAATGCTGCTCCCACCTATCTATCCTCCCTTATACACAAGTATGTCCCGTGTAGGCCCTTACGATCTGCTGAAGACTTACGTCTATCTTCTGTCCGTACTCCCACCTCTGATGTTCGCCTTCAAGATTTCTCGAGGGCTGCACCGTTCCTGTGGAACTCGCTCCCCTCCTCCGTTAGATGCTCACCCAGTCTGCACTCCTTCAAAAAATCGTAAAAAACCCACTTCTTCATAAAAGTGTATCAATTAAACTGTTAATAGCTCCTCACTGATTCCTCTTCTGCAACTGTCACTAGTCTAATACTATCCTTACCTTTTTGTGTCATTTTACCCCACTCCCTCTAGCATGTAAGCACATTGAGCAGGGCCCTCAACCCCTCTGTTCCTGTGTGTCCAACTTGTCTAATTACAACTACATGTCTGTTGGTCCACCCATTGTAAAGCGCTGCAGAATTTGATGGCGCTCTATGAATATCATAATAATAATAACAATAATAATAATAATAAGCCTAATTTTTGTTATATTGGGAATGTGAAAAGCGCCATCTTCTAAACAAGCCCAAACATGAGTGGCCTAACTTGACCATTGGGAAAGTTATGTGATGTCTGTCCTATTGGATCCCGGGTGGGGCGTGTGACATGTCAATGGAATGGGAAAATAACAAATTCATAGATGCATTTATTATTTCTGTGGCAGGTACATAAGAGAATACAAATACAAAAAAACAAGTCCTGCGCTCACTCCCATCACTCCTGGGCGGCAGCAAAGACCACAGTACACATCAGCCCCAATACATACAGTAAAAACCAAAGACAAAGTTACCTGCGCTCTCTCCTAAATCCCTATGTATATTTAAACAAATGGAGGTCATTTAGTTACTCCAATAACCATTGGAGGGAATGCCCGCCTGCCAAAGTCATGGCAGACCCCCACAGGTGGGTTCCTACACTGACCTTTCACCTTGCTTCCTTCAGCTTCTGGCAAAGATATCTCTGAGACAGAGAGGGGTATTTTTTTTATATACCCCCTGTATGCTTATTAACCTTTAATAGGAACACATGGGATGGGTGGCAGCATTGTAACATAGCTGTGTGATACAAAAAGTGAATACAAATACAAAAAAACAAGGTACATAAGAGAAGATAGAGCCAAATGTTTCCATTTGGATTGACGTTGGTCTGGAACAAAGGAGGTGGTCACTTATTATTTCTATAGGTACGCCTTAACTCCACCCCTGGGCAAGACTTGATAATCCACAGGGTATATATCCAAAGATTTGGAGGGGTGTTGGTGTACTTTCTTGGGGCCAAGATCTAATTTTGACTGAGTAATAGAGTTGAGTGGACACCTGGATATTCGGGTTCGCCAAGTTCGACTGAACTTCGTCAAAAGTTCGAGTTTGGCTCGAACGTGACCCCAAACCCGAACCCTATTGAAGTCTAAATTGGTCTTTCAGCCACATTTACTAATACTAAGTAAAGATTACTTAGTATTAGTAAATTCAGCCCCTACTTACTATACCGTGAGTAGGGGAATGTCTAGTAAACAGTGAGCAGCCAGTGGCTGTAAAAAAACAAAAAACTAATAAATAAAAACCTATTGGCCCCCACCCCTGAACGGTGGGTGGGGGCCCTAAATTAGAATAAGCGGGGGGATGTATTGTCCCCCCCGGCCCCCACCCCTAGGTGGGTGGGGGCCCTAAATATCAATAAGGCGGGGAACTATTGTCCTCTCCCCTGACCCCCACCCCTGAGCGGTGGGTGGGGGCCCTAAATCAGAATTAGGGGGTCCTATTGTCCTTCCCCCTGGCCCCCACCCCTGAGTGGTGGGTGGGGACCCTAAATTAGAATAAGGGGGGACACCTATTGTCCTCCCCCCTGGCTCCCACCCCTGAGCGGCGGGTGGAGACCCTAAATAAAAATTTAGTCACCCCCCCCCAGGTGACTAGGGGTCCCCGAACGAAGCCCAATCTTGACCCTAACTCCCCATCCAACTATTGAAATCCACCAATCACAATTCTCTGTGTAATTTTACACAGCGTGGGAAAATTCAAAGAACTTTCCCATGCTGTGTAAAATGACACAGAGCATTCTAATTGGTTAGCTTGAAATCCAGCCAGTCAGAGTGCTCTGAGTCATTTTAAACAGCGTGGGAAAATTCCAAAGAACTTTCCCACGCTGTGTAAAATGCCACAGAGCACTCTGTGCTCTCAGCCTAATTGCAGGGCGGGGCAAGGCTTTATAAGCCTTCCCCCACCCTGCAGAGCTCAGTCTGTGCGGAGCCCTCCATGGGTGAAGATGGATTTATTTATTTTTTGCGCTCGTTTGTTTTTGGTTTGTTTTTTTAAGTTAGTCGGTTATTATGGATTTTGACTTGGCCTTTTTTGGGGCTGAAAAAAGAAGATTTTAGAAGAAAGAAAACATCAAATGGTAAGTTTTATTTTATCTTTTTAACAGGTACTTAGTTAATGCCCCCCCTCATTATTTTTTAGGGTGACGGGGGTAGGTAGGGGTTAGGTTTTTTTGGGGGAGGGGGGTGACTAGGGGTTTGGGGACCCCTAGTCACCTGGGGGGGATTTTTATTTATGGCCCCCACCCACCGCTCAGGGGTGGGGGCAGAGGGGAGGACATTAGGATCCCTCCATTTTTTTTATTTACTGAGCGGTGGGTGGGGGCCAGGGAGGAGGACAGTAGGTCCCCCCACTTATTGTTATTTAGGGCCCCCACCCAGCGCTCAGGGGTGTGGGCCGGGAAGGAACAATAGGTCCTCCAACCTTATTTGTATTTAAGGCCCCCACTGAGCGCACTGGGTTGGGCACCGGGGGGAGGACAGTAGGTCCCCCCACTTATTGTTATTAAGGGCCCCAATCCACCGTTCAAGGGTGAGGCCCTTGGTTTAAAAGCCCCCACTCGCGCATCGCTCAGGAGGGGGGGAATGTTTTTTTTTTTGTTTTTTTTTATAACAGTGAGCAGCCACAGACTGGTTGTGATGGCTTCTAAGGGCACACGAGTCAAACGCTTGTTGATTGCCTGCCCTGCAGCCTTTCAAAACGCGTCATTATATCGCTGAACTCCGAACTCCAACCCGAACATACAGTGATATGTCCGTGTTCGGGTCCGTTGTCCAAAAAACGTAATGTAACTTTTCAGTTCGGGTTCGCTCAACTCTAATCTTCACCCATGGAGGGCTCCGCGCAGACTGAGCTCTGCAGGGCGGGGGAATGCTTATAAAGCCTTGCCCCGCCCTACAATTAGGATAAGAACACTCTGATTGGTTGGTTTAAGCCAATCAGAGTGCTCTGTGTCATTTTACACAGCATGGGAAAATTCCAAAGAACTTTCCCATGCTGTGCAAAATAAATCATAACACTCTGATTGGATGGCTTGAAATCCATCCAATCAGAGTGCTCTGTGTCATTTTGCACAGCGTGGGAAAGTTCTTTGGAATTTTCCCATGCTGTGTAATTTGACTCATAACTCTCTGGTTACTTTCAATCCACCAATCAGAGTGTTATGAGTCAAATTACACAGCATGGGAAAATTCCAAAGAAAGGTGGATTTAAAGCTAACCAATCAGAGTGCTGTGACAGGTAAATGTAGAGACTTACCTGTCAGTCTCTTTATTTACCTGTCAGAGCACTCTGATTGGATGGCTTAAACCCACCAATCAGAGTGCTCTGAGCCTAATTGCAGGGCGGAGCAAGGCTTTATAAGCCTTCCCCTGCCCTGCAGAGCTCAGTCTGCGTCGAGCCCTTCATGGGTGAATATGGATTTAATTTTTTGCGCTCTTTTTTTTTCTTTTCTTTTTTTTTTTAAAGTGCGTCGATTATTATGGATTTTTATTTGGCCTTTCTTGGGGCTGAAAAATGAAGATTTTAGAAGAAAGAAGACATCAAATAGTAAGTTTATATATTTTTATTTTTTTTACAGGTATCTAGCTTTTTTTAGGATGAAGGGGGTAGGTAGGGGTTATTTTTTGGGGGCAGGGGAGTGACGGGGGGTTTAAATTTTTATTTAGTGCCCCCACCCACCGCCAAGGGGTGGGGGCCAGGGGGAGGACAATAGGTCCCCCCCCTTATTCTAACTTAGGGTCCCCACCCACCGCTCAGGGGAGGGTCCGGGGGGAGGACAATAGGTCCCCCCCATTCTAAATTTAGGGCCCCCACCCACTGCTCAGGGGTTGGGGTTTGGGGGTGGACAATAGGTTCCCCCCCCTTATTCTAAGTTTAGGGCCCCCATCTCAGGGGTGGGGGCCGAGGGGGGAGGACAGTAGGTCCTCTTGGTCTTGGTGATGGCAGCGTTAAACATAATAATATAACTATTACTATTTTAAGTGGTGTTAAGGTGGACTTTGTCATTATTGCCAGTCTAGTGCAGACAAATAGTGAACTTTAACCCTTTCACCACCACAACAACGTCACACACACTCTTGGAGTAGGGAGCGTTCATGACACCTTACTCAACTCTGCATCATCTACACACATACACAAACTAACTCCCAATATACACTCTGAATCCTCTACACACACACACTCACTATATCTCCTATACACGCAGTGATCACTGTTTAGTGTACTGCGTGCGCAAAATAAAGGCTATTAAATCCTCTCCCAAGGTTAAAATAACTAGGTCCTTCAAAAAATTTAATCTTGAATCCTTTTTAAATGACATCAAGAATCTCTCATGGCACAGATTAAACATTATCCCAGATCTAGACTGTGCTGTTGAATACTTTCATTCTGAACTCCTTCAAATCTGGAATTTGCATGCCCCGCTGCGTAAGGTGAGGGTAAAAGGAGCGCATATGAACTGGATCACAGCTGACCTCATCCAAATGTACCAGTTTCGGGATTCTTTGTGGTCAAAGTTTAAGCGTACTGGCTCTATGAATGATCACGGTGCATATAGACAATGGCGAAATATATGCACAAAACAGACAAAACTGGCCAAGGCCCAATATTTCTATGAAAATCTGAACAGTAACATCTCAAACCCTAGAAACTTTTGGAAAGTCATAAATAAACTACAAACTCCCCCAATCCACTCCCAACCCTCCACTGTCAAAGTGGGTAACCAAACCCTGCAACTTCCTTTAGATGTTGCAAATGCCTTTAACAATTATTTTGTCAGATGCTCTACTGCCCTGATTGACAAGCTAATAAATGACACGCATCCTGAAACTACAAATGTGGATCAGGCCCCACTAAATTTGCAAAGGCCCAATATAGATAAGTTTAATTTTAGACCTGTACCTGTTAGTGTCATTAAAAAACATCTTAATAATCTAAAAATGAAAAACCAGTCCGGACCTGATCAAATCCCAGCAATGCTGTTGAAGCTCAGTGCGCCGGCAATTGCTAAACCCGTCTCAACTCTAATTAACGAATCCTTGGTGTCTGGATACATACCCAAACTTTGGAAGACTGCGAGAGTAGTGCCTATCCATAAAAGTGGTGACACTACTTTGGTTTCTAACTATCGCCCAATATCATTGCTCCCGGTATTGTCAAAAATCTTAGAAAAATGTGTCCATACGCAACTTTGTGAGTACTACCAACAATTAAACTATCTGACCCCTGATCAATCGGGCTTTCGCCAGAATCACTCCACTACAACTGCCCTCCTAAAAGTTTGCAATGACATCCAAACTGGCATGGAACAAGGAGCCCTAACTGGAGCTATTTTCCTTGATTTTGCTAAGGCCTTTGACACAGTAGACCACGACATTCTACTGCACAAACTCGAAAACTCAGGTATTGGTGATCATTCTTTAAACTGGTTTCGATCGTATGTATCGGATCGCTCGCAATATGTGTCCATTTCTGACAGTGACTCCCTCCCTCTCCCGGTCACGTGTGGTGTTCCCCAGGGTTCCATTCTCGGCCCCCTACTATTTACATTATTTATAAATGATCTGCCTTATGTCTGCCAATCCTCAAATGTACACATGTACGCAGATGACACGGTAATCTATGCGAGCAAACCCAATCTACCGCAACTTGAGGCTTTGCTCCAAGACCAGTTTACAGAGGTAGAAAAGTGGATCGCAAAAAACAAACTCTTCCTGAACACTGACAAAACTGTCACAATGATCTTTGGAACAGTACCTAAATTGCACAAATTACACAATCCCCACCTATCCATCAAAACAAATTCAAATGGCACACTGACCGCGGTCCACTCTTTCAAATACTTGGGTATGATATTAGACCCCAATTTATCTTTTGGCCTGCACATAGAAAAGCTTGCATCTAAACTTTATCCAAAATTAGGTGCCCTGTACAGAAACAAAGCCTGCCTAAGCCCTACAGTAAAGGAAAAGATTGTACAGCAAATGCTGATGCCAATCATTGATTATGGGGATGTAGTATATGCGTCTGCATCGCAATCCCACATTAATAAACTCAACACATTGTATAACTCGTTCTGCCGATTTGTGCTACAATGTAATTACAGGACCCATCATTGTGACATGCTAAAGGAACTAAACTGGCTATCGCTGGAATCCAGACGCACCCTTCATCTTTCCAGCCTTGTTTTTAAGAGCTTCTCTGGGAAACTCCCACCCTACCTGAACAAAATGCTTTCCTTAGCTGTTCCCACTTTCTATAAGCTCCGATCCAGTACAAGCACTTTACTTAGTCTACCTCAATACAAAAAGAAAGCGGCCCGATCCTCCTTCTCCTACAGAGCGCCGCAATTGTGGAACGACCTCCCGCACAATTTAAAATCTTCCCTAAGCCTAAAGTCATTTAAGAGATCCCTCTCTACATACCTCAAAACAGAATGCACGTGTCATGGTTGATTATATATTTCCTGCCTGTTCTATGTTAAATTTTGTATATATTGTGTATTAATATTGTTTTTGTATTTTGTTGTACCTAATGTAACAATGCAATGATTTGTGGACCCAGGACATACTTGAAAACGAGAGAAATCTCAATGTATCTTTCCTGGTAAAATATTTTATAAATAAATAAATAAATAAATACACACTATGGGTCCTTCAAACACACACTAGATCCCCTACACACACACAAACACACACACACAGACACAAACACAGTCAGACACAAACACACACCTCAGTCACAAACACACACACACACACACCTCAGTCACAAACACACACACAGTCAGACACACACAGTCAGACACAAACACACACACACAGTCAGACACAAACACACACACACAGTCAGACACACACACAGACACACACACAGTCAGACACACACAGACACAAACACAGTCAGACACAAACACACACCTCAGTCACAAACACACACACAGTCAGACATAAACACACACACACACAGTCAGACACAAACACACAGTCAGACACACACAATCACTCACATTAACTTTTTTTTTTAACCCACCCCCCCAGCCTCGTTACCTTTGGGAGTGCTGGGGGGGTCTCTCTCTCCCTGGTGGTCCAGTAGCTGCCGGTCGGGGTGATGGGCTGGCTGCTGGGCGTGCGGCTGGTGAGGGAGCTCTTCCTCTGAGCTCTCTGCTCAGCTCCCTCGCGCGCCGCAGGGTGAGGCTGGGAGCCGGAATATGACGTAATCTTCCGGCTCCCAGCCTCACTCTGCGGCACGTGAGGGAGCTGAGCAGTCAGCTCAGAGGAAGTGCTCCCTCGCCAGCCGCCTGCCAGCGCCGCCCGCTCGGCATGTCTGTTAGCCGCGAGGCTAACAAGATATTTGCCCTGGCATTTGGGGGCGGCGTTTTTTGCCTCGCGGCTAATACGCCCCTGCATTACATTACACCACAAACACAACACGACTGAAACCAACCTATTTACACAATACCACACCACAATTGGTGCACTTTATACACACGCAATTCCACAAGCAGGCTCCAAACACATGTACAATACTCTTTCTTGGCATTTGTCTCCTGGTATCCATTTATGAGATACCAGAGACAAGTTTCAAGCAAACACAGCACAATCATGTTATTAAATTTGCTTGCACTGTGCAGAACACATACAGGGCCTTTTTCTCATGCTAGAGCTCTTCAGCAGAGCTCTGCACATGGTCTGCCCTAGAAGAGCATTGAACCAACATGCTCACTTTGAAAGGGGCATGCTTGTCATTGGTGATGACAAAACACACCTTCTCTGGCTCCACCCCCTTCTCCATGAGCCAGGGTGATTAAAAAATGCCCGGACAAATTTGTTTTCCCAGTCCGGCCCTGGTGCAAGCCAATTAATTAATTAGTTAATTAATATGTTGCTTAATTCAAAAATATGTGAGAGAAAGCATGTGAGGGAATTTCAACTGAAAGCAATACAATAAAATAAAACTATACAAAACAGAAAGCACACATAAAAAAAATAAGAAAGTATATTTATAGAAGTGATAATAGAAAATACTTTATTAGCTGGAGAGGTAACCAGAAACGTTTAGACAGAACATTCTACATAAGATCAGATATATATAGAAGGTGGACCAGCAAGATGGAGATACAGAAAAGGTAGATATATAAGTTTAATGGAAGTTACATGTGCCTTCCATAAAAAGGTTATTCCACCTAGTTTCCTGGTCACAATTCCAGACAGACAGTTGGCTTAGATTAGAGCTGTTACCTCCTATATCAATGTTAAGTAATGCACATTAAGCTAAAGTTGCTTTAAACATAGAAACATAGAATGTGACGGCAGATGAGAACCATTCGGCCCATCTAGTCTGCTCAATTTTCTAAATACTTTCATTAGTCCCTAGCCTTATCTTAAGCCTATCCTACGCATGCTTAAATTCCTTCACTGCTTTGCTTTGGTGCCTTCAGTATCCATTTATTATAAAATCTTGATAAAATGCATATATATAAAAATCTCATTGGTCAAAGTTTCAAAGTACCTATAGATGTTATTGTGTTACATTTATAAAGGAATTTAAGAAGCTGTTTGCCTCCCCTGTTTTTCTTTTGTCTATTTCTATTTATTATTTTCTATAATTACAGATGGCCCTGAGAACCTGTCAATTATACATTCCTTTGAAACCAACAACAATTCTACATTCCCTTTAAAATGTTCTGTAGCATCTTTCCCAATACCGATCTACCGTTGGATACACAATGAGAAAGACATGCATGTCCAGCAGGATATACTTCATATGGAGTGTCCTACAAAAGCAAACTATGGTAACTTTACCTGTATGGTAGAAAACCCAGTAACAAAAAGAACAGCAAACGTTTCCATTTTTGTGACATTCGGTAAGTCCAGTCATCAACAAAAGGACTCAATATTTGTCTTTCATATAAACTGCCATTGCAAAATAGACAACAAAGCTATGACATCTGACTAATAGATATAGATAAATCTTGTTCTTAACCCCTTAAGGACCAAACTTCTGAAATAAAAGGGAATCGTGACATGTCACACGTCATGTGTCCTTAAGGGGTTAAAGGGACACTTTAGTCACCAAAAAAAGTTTTCGCTGAATGAAACAGTTTTTGTGCATAGATCATGCCTCTGAAGTTTCACTGCTCAATTCATTGCCATTTAGGGGTTAAATCCCTTTTGTATCTGTTTATGCAGCAATACACAGCCTGCATAAAAGAAATTGGTTTAATATTCAATCAGATGTAACTTAATTTAACCCCTTAAGTACCAAACTTCTGGAATCAAAGGGAATCATGACATGTCATGTGTCCTTAAGGGGTTAAAGGTTTTTACCTCACGCACTGTAAATTGAACTTTGATCACAGCCAGGAGGCTTCTGCAGGGTCTAGGAGACTATTAACAGAGCAGGAGATAAGAAACTATGTGTTAAACAGAATTTACAATAAAAGAAGTGTAAACATTAGATGACTCTTTAGAGAAAGTGTAGGAAGGCTGTGTGCAAGGAGATATGCCTTGGGCTGTATAAACAGCGATTTAACTCCTGATTGGCAGATAGTTGAGGAGTGACACTGCAGAGGCATAATCTATACACCTAAACATCTTTATTAAGCTAAAGTTGTTTTGGTGACTATAGTGTCCCTTTAAGGTCATACAGAGTTATTTACTAAAGTAAGAATGCAAAGTGAATTTCAAATTTAAGGTCAAACCAGCCTAATTAGAACAAATATCAGCTATGCTTCCAATTTGGCTTCATTCTCCTTAAATTTGAAATTCACTTTGAATTCTCAGTTTAGTGAATAACCCTTATTTTTATTTTTCATTATTGGATAAGTCTGCAAGAAAATCTATGGTAAGACATTTTATTTGCTGCTATTCTGCGCTGTTCTCCAGGCAGCTTTGTCATGAATGAGTTTTTCAAATCATGGTTTTCTTACTACAAACAGCGGAATACAACTTGATACCAAAAAGAAATGCATATGTAAACGGCACATCTTGAAAAATGCTTGCCATTGTCAAAAGAGAGTAAAAGGTTATGTGGATAATAAGAACTCACAGGTGTTTAGATATTTAGTTAACCCATAAGTTAATTTTGTTTAGTTTGGCCAAATCTAGCTTCTAATGCAAAAAGGTAAAGGGATCGTATAATGCCAGGAAAACAAACTCGTGTTCCTGGCATTATAAGGTTAATAGGTCCTCCCCTCTCTCGAGGCCCCCCTCCCGCTGGGCTGAAGGGGTTAGCCACTTACCTTACTCCAGCGCTGAGCTCCCTCTGCGCTGGTGAACTCTCCTCCCCCTGCCGACGCAGGCTCCCAAGTGAACCCGAATGGGCATGCATGGCCAGAGGCGCGTGCACATTCAATTCCACCCTATGGGGATCTTATTTGATGCTGGACTCTGTGAGGACGCAATTTACTCACTGAGAATTGCGGAAGCAGCCTTTAGTGGCTGTCAGGGAGACAGCCACTAGAGGCTGTATTAACCCTGCAATGTAAAGCTGCTGGGTTAAAACTATGGGGACCTGGCACACAGACCACTGTATTGAGCTGAAGTGGTCTGGGTTCCTATAGTGATCCTTTAAGCATGACATCACTCTTGACTGATCTGGTGAGTTTTATGTCTGTTGTGCATTAAGCAAGTTTAGGGTGTGTATGTAGCAAGGTGCCAAAAAGTTTGTGGTGAGACCGAACACAATAAAACTTCCGGAAGTGTATAGAGAAAATTTACTTCTGTGCACTACCTACAATTCTTAAGTTGCTCTTGGGGAATCCACCTTGTGCACAGAAACTTAAGAAATCCTGTTTCCATAACTACCCAGAGTTCCCAGAGTGGAATGCAAATTAGCACAGACAGGGATTGTGTTTAGACTTTATCCTGCTTTTCTGCAGGTATCCTGAGGATTGGATGCTGTTTTATACACAGCTTTTTTTTTTTAAACCAGTCATGGACTTTATTTGTGATTCGGTCTCATCAGCATAGTGCCAGTTCTGGTCTGGAAGTTGAAGTCTGTTTTAGAGCATACAGATAGGTTCCAAACACAGTAAAACCCCCACAGAGCATTTGCCATAGCACAGCTTCGCTAACCCCCCACCAATCTCTCCCCCCGCCTCGGCGGTCTTAACAGTTAGGGCGTACAGAAACAAATTAGTGCCTTAAAATGTTTCAGGCAAACTTGAATAGAACTACCATTGTATATATGTATTATATTCAGAAGCTGGTGAAGTGTGCCTAATGATTAATATCCAATTCTATGCACAGATGTTAATATTAATACTTTTTGTATGACTATGATACATTGTTTTATGCATTGTCGCCCTCCCTCCCCCCCTTCCTTTTTCTCTCCGTGTACCCCCTCCCACGTTATCCCCCTTTTGTATACTATGCATATTCATTGAAAAACCGAAAATAAAATACATTGAAAAAAAAATAAAATAAAAATAAAATTAAAAACACCCACTGTGCACCTAGAAATAATACCTGCATATCTCAAATTGGACTAAATGCCACAAAGGTTTTGGTAAGACCAAACACTTGTATGGTAAAATACAAAAACACACTTCATATATTCAAGAAATATTGATCAGGAGACTTGTTCTATTAAGTATTAAGTATGGTAGACTGACTTAATAAGAAATATCACACTTTTAATAAATATGTTCATTCCAAAATGTACTGAACCTTTACACCATGAAACTATGTTTAAGGAAAAACACCATTGCATTGCTTCGTTTATGTTCAAAAACCCACCCAAAATAGTCCCCAATCTGTATGAACTACATTTGTTAACAAATGGCCTGAAAAATAAACTGATAAAGGGGCTATGATAGATTGATAGAAATACATAAGTCAAATGCACAGGGCTAATGCAAACTTCACTATAAACCAACTTGTACATAATTTAATACACTAGCACATTATTTTTCATGTAAAATAATGAGTTCATATATTTTATTTTATATATGAGTTATAGATTTCATAATATTACATAAGACAACCATACATATTGCCATAAAGGAAAAGTGCAATTTGTTATTATTTAAAATAAATAATCATACGTTATTTTGTAATGTCAGTATATAACTGCCCTCTGATTAGCCACAACATTAAAACTGCCTGCCTAATATTGGGTAGGTCCCCATTGTTGTGCCAAAACAGCTTTGATGCATCAAGATATGGACTTCCTTGGAATGTGTCCTGTGGTATAAGGCACCAACAAATTAGCAGCAGATCCTTTAAGTCTTGCAAGATGGGACCTCCATAGGTCGGATTTGTTGTTCCATCATATCCGAAAGATACTCAATCAGATTGAGACTTGGGTAGTTTGGAGGCCAATTCAACACATTGAACTCTTTGTAATGTTCCTCAAAGCATTCCTGAACAATTTTTGCAGTGGGGCAGTGTGCATTACCCTGCTGAAAGAGGCTACTGCCATCAGGGAACACCATTGCCATGAAGGGGTGTACATGGTCTGCAAAAATCTCTAGTTAGGTGGTATGTGTCAAAGTAACATCCACCTGAATGCCAAGACCCAAGGTTTCCAAGCAGAACATTTCCCAGAGCATAACACTGCCTCCTGCTGGTCTGCCTTCTTCCCAACGCGCATCCTGCTGCCAGCTCTTCCCCAGGTAAACGACACACAAGCACTAGGTGATACAACTAAAGTGATACATCTGAGGAAACGTGATTCATTAGAACAGGGAACTTTCTTCTATTGATCCAGTTCTAATGCTCATGTCCTCATTAGGTGGTGGACAAGGGTCATCATGAGCACTCTGACTGGTCTGCGGCTACGCAGTCCCGTACATAGCAAACTGTGATGCACTCAATGTTCTGACAACTTTCTATATGTGCCAGCATTATGTTTTTCATTAGTTTGAGCTACAGAAGTGTCAGGATAATAGTTAATCCAGCACGCAGAATGGTATCAAACCTAGGACGTAAGGTAACGTCTTACCGGGCCTTAGAATAGCCAGACTTAACGTACCAGAAAATAGTATTTGCCGAGGTCAGGGACACAGAGGGAGACACAACGATGAGGGAAAAGCCGAAAGTCAAGGATACCAGAATACAGGGAAGTCAAAACAAAGCCAAAGTAAAAAAACCTGAAATAAACACTCAGGAACACTCTCTTGGATAACCTACTAAGGGAAACCACGACAGGGCAATGATGTAAAGGAAAAAGGAGTTTAAATAAGCCTCCTTCAGATCCGATTGACCGTACCCAGCCTTTAACCACAGAATGTGTGTCGTCAATACCATGGGTGGACATGGGGTTACAAATTGGAATGCATCCGCAGCGACCGGCATCCTTCAACATGCCGCAGGAGTCAGATACACCGCTACAGGGCTGCTGAGTGGCACCTCCATCAATGCCAGAAAGGCAGTTGTCATCACAAGCACAACGAGGTGAGGATGAACATGTGACAAGAAGCTCTGTGTAATTGGACCAAATTGGCTAGCCTTTGCTCCCTACAGGCATCAATAAACCATGGGCGCCCATGACATTGACGCCAATTTACCAGTTTTCCTTCCTTGCACCACTTTTGGGAGGTACTAACCACTGCATACCAGGAGGGAACACCCCACAAGACTTGCCATTTTGGAGATACTCTGACCCAGTTGTCTAGTTATCACTATTGGGCTCTTCTCAAAGTCACTCAGATATTTTTGCTTGCCCATTTTTCCTGCTTCCAACACATGACATTCAATAACTTGCTGCCTAATATATCCCACCCCTTGACAGGTGCCATTGTAACAATATAATCAATGCTATTCCCTCCATCTTGCAGTGGTTTTAATGCTGTGGCTGATCAATATATATACCTCTTTTCTGTTCTATGTTATAACAATTCTGTCAAAGGTCCACTGTTCTTATGAATGGGGTTAAGAAATAATGTTTGTTTTTTTTCATTCAATCATCATTTTTAACACATGATGTATTGTAAATCTTAAATAACAGATATGATTGAATCCCTTCCGAAATGCGATGCTGCATCTAGTGTTGGAATCATCTTTGGAAGCATCTTGGGAATTGCACTGATTGTAACTGTCATTGTAGTGCTATGCAAGAAATACTTAGCACTCATCATTCTCATAATTCAAGGTAGGGGAGTGGTGATGTTTATGTCACTTAACTGGGATTAGAACAATGAGTTACTGTTGTTTAGTGAGTAGTTGTTATTAATTCTATTGACTTTTCTCTTCTTCAAACAATTTAGAGAACATTTATTGTACTTGAAGATTGCTAGCTAAATGTAAATCTAAATAAACATCTTTCCATGGGGAAAAAAAAAGGAATCAAAGTCAGTGATAGGCATGAAGATTGATATAATTTAGACATAATCAATACAATATGTATAGGAAAGGTGTTATTTATAATGATAAAGGAAGGTTTTTGGTCCTGTAGTTTATTTCCTGTCTTATTCTGCTTCCAATGTCTATATTCTGCCTGAACGTTTATATATTTATATCAGTTTAAAGGGACACTTTAGTCACCAGAACAACTACAGCTTATTGTATTTTTTTCTGGCGAGTTTAATCATTACCTTCAGGCTTTTTACAGTAAACAGTGTATTTTCAGAGAAAATGCAATGTTTACATTACAGCCTAGGTATAACTCTCCTTTGCCACTTCTCAGATGGCTATTAGAGGTGCTTCCTGGGGCAGTGCTGCACAATGTGACTGCTATTTAGTGTTTCCACCCTCTGTATGGAGACACTGTATTTTACTCATAGAGATGTATTGATTCAATGCATCTCTATGAGGAGATACTGATTGGCCAGGGTTGTGTTTGGCTTGTGCTGGCTCTGCCCCTGATCTGCCTCCTTGACAGTCTCAGTCAATCCTATGGGAAAGCACTGTGATTGGCTCAGAGAATCACTTCAGATTATGTCAGCCAAACAGGCAGATCAAGGGCAGAGCCAGCAACAGCAGACTGGAATACATATTTTGCTATATATAGGGGGTAAAGTGGGGGGCTACAAGGTCATTTTAACACTATAGGGCCAGGCATACATGTTTTGATCCTGATCCTATAGTGTTACTTTAACAAAGTAAGAGTATATCCATACTACTGCATGATCAATTAAAGGGATACTCTAAGCACCAAAACAACTTAAGCTTAATGACGTGGTTTTGATGTATAGATCATGCAACTTGCTGAAGTAAAAAAAAGTTTATCTTCCCTTATTGCAGAGTGTTCTTAAAGGGACACTGTAGCCTCCAGAACAACTACAGCTTATTGTACTTGTTCTGGTGAGTAGGATCATTCCCCTCAGACTTTTTGCAGTAAACACTGTCTTTTCAGAGAAAATGCAGTGTTTACATTATAGCCCTGTGATAACTCCACTGACCACTTCTCAAATGGCTACTAGCTGTGTTTCCTGGGACAGGGCTGCACACTGTGCAGCACTGCCATTCAGTGTCTCCATCAATGGAGACACTGAACTTTTCACATAGATATGCATTGATTCAATGCATCTCTATGACGAGATGTTGATTGGCCAGGGCTGTGTTTGACTTGTGCTAGCTCTGCCCCTGACCTGCCTCCTTGACAGTCTCAGTCAATCCTATGGGTAAGCTGTCAATCACAGAAGCATTGTGATTGGCTCAGACCACCAATTCTGATGTGTCAGCCATGCAGGCAGATCAGGGGCAGAGACAGCATGCAGACTTGAATACAAGTGTTTCTAACCCTATAGTGTTCCTTTAATTTAGACTTTCTTATCTCATACTTTTTTAATTATATCCTGCAGAAGAATTGTGTGTGATAACAATGTTTAAAGTGAACACACTGTGCTGTAAGATTTGATTGGAAATGATTTTTTTTCATGGAAACAGAAACAAAAGGGATTTAACTCTTGTTGAATGCAGAATAGTGGGAAATGAGACTGCTAGGGCATGAACTGTATACCAAAACTGCGTCCAATGAAGCAGTATTTAGACTATTAACAAGATGTGACCTGATATAGTTGTTTAGGAAAGTGGTTCCCATACCAAATCTCATGGAGCAAAAACAGTCCAGGATATTTCCCTGTTTTAGTCCAATGGAGATATTGGTGGGTCTTGAGGACTAGTTTTGGAAACAATGGTTTAGGGTATTATCCTGATCATGTCTGTGATTAACTTCTAGGAAGCTCCACTAGCACACAAGACCTGCATGCAAAGGCTATGAAAAACAACAATGTTGAAAAGGTAAGCTGGCTTAAAATTTATATAGTAAATACCAGACTTCTGCAAGTAGAGATGTCGCGAACTGTCCGCCGAACTGTTCGCGAACTGTCCGCCGGCGAACAATAGCGTGTTCGCGTTGGGCGAACATATCCGATTTCCGGTCCGTCCCCTATACGTCATCATTGAGTAAACTTTGACCCGGAACCTCACAGTCAGCAGACACTTCCTGGGAGGGAGGGTCTGCTGCTGATTGGGTGGAATGTGTCTGCTGGCATTCTTAGTGAGCTGTCCAGGAGGTGGGAGGGTCTGGGAGGGAGGGTCTGCTGCTGATTGGCTGGAATCTGTCTGCTGACTGTGAGGTTCCGGGTCAAAGTTTACTCAATGATGACGTATAGGGGGCGGACCGGAAATCGGAAATCGCCCAACTCGAACACGCTATTGTTCGCCGGCGGACAGTTCGCGAACAGTTTGGCGGACAGTTCGCGACATCTCTATCTGCAAGTTGTTGCAAAATAAAAAAAATCAAATTTCATCCAAATTATGACCCATTTTGCAATTTAGAATTGTATTAATTTCCGAATCACTGCAAACCTAATGGATCCATAATTAATCAAATTATAGATCCATTTGTTTCTAATCTATTTGTTTTGATAAGAATAGAAAATGAAGCTTTTGACTACACAGCTGTAAGAGAAATATTAAGACAAGTCCTTCTTTTCTTAATTTTGCTCTTTCAGTTGTTTAGTCGATAGCTCCCTAATATGGAATCCTTAAATTTGGCAATCCCACAAAAGGATAGCAAAATGGGGAGTTATCTAAAAAAAAACCATCTGAAAGATCAAAACTAACAAAAGGCCAAAAAAAAAAATCTAAAAATACTTGCAGCACGGTCCCTAATTCCTATCATACCAAAACTGGCAGGATCAAGTTAAGGAAATAGATGGAGGAATACATTGATGTCTGGCAGAGGATTACCTAGAAATCACTGGGTCCCCCCGCCCCCCATGTGTCTCATCCCCTCGGTCCTTCCATGTGACATAGTCTCTCCAAGCATCTCATTCCTCCCTAGCCCCTCCATGCGTCTCATTTACCCCCAGCCCCACCATGCCTTTTATTTACCCATCAGCCTCTCCATGCATCTTATTCCCTCCCCTATAGCCCCTCCATGCATCTCATTCTTCTGTAGCCCCTCCATGCATCACATTTCCCCCCCAGCCCCTCCATGTGTGTCATTCCAAACCCAGCAGCCCATACATGTGTCATCCCCAACCTACCCAGCCCCTCCATGTGTGTCATTTTTCAAACCCCCCAGCTCTTCCATGTGTGTCATTCCCAACCCGACCCAGCCCCTCCATGTGTGTCATTCCCAACCCCACCTGTCCCTCCGTGTGTGTCATCTCCAACGCCCCCCCAGCTCTTTTGTGTGTCATCCCGAACCCCTCCACCCCTCTATGTGTGTCATTCCCAACCCCACCCTCCCCTTCTGTACCTGTTTACGCCCTGCCGCAGTACCTGGTTTGACAGGAAATGTTCTCTCAGTGAGCACTTCCTGTCAGACTGCCCACGGGCCTCAAGACGGTGCGGCTCTGTACTGGGCCGATATACAGTTTTATAATTGTATTTTGAAATCATGTAATTTAGACTTAATTTTCTAGGACTATGTCTACTGTTAGTAGAAAATAGTGTATGTCCCACCGTTATTGGTGTACTGGGAAGCAGTGGTGGGCAGTACCATCTTAACAACATTATGGACCCCCAGGCAAAGCAGTGGGGCCCTGCCTACACAACCAGTCACAGGAATAAAAATTTAAATTATCGATAAAATTAAGCTGATATTTATTGGTAACCTCTGACAAATGCAATACATTCATACAATACAAACACACCGACTACTGAATACACATACAGACTGCTGAATACACCCCCACAGACTGCTAAATACACACAAAATGCAGAATACACACAGGCTGCTGTATATACGCACAGGCTGCTGAATACATACACACAGACTGCTGAATACACAGACAGACTGCTAAATACATGTACACAGACTGCTGAATACATACACATACTGCTGAACACATACATACAGACAGCAGTGATGATTGCAGTGTGTTTGTGTGTGGTGCTTTGTGTGTGTGCCAGTGGTGCTGTGTGTGTGACAGGTGTGTGTGTGGAGTGCAGTGTATGTATGGTTGTGGGATTCAGTTTGTGTGAGAGGTGCTGTGTGTGAGAGGTGCTGTGTGTGAGGGGTGCTGTGTGTGAGGTGTACAGTCTGTGTGAAGGGTAATGTGAGGGTGTGTGTGTGGTGCTGTGTGTGAGGTGTACAGTCTGTTTGAAGGGTGGTGTGTTTGTGTGTGTGTGTGTGTGTGTGTAGTGCTCTGTATGTATGTGAAATGTTAAGTGTGTGTAGTGTGTGTGCATGTGTGTGCATGTGAGGGGTGCTGTGTGTGTATGAGGGGTGCTGTGTGTGGGGGGTTCAGTGTGTGTGGTGCCGTGTGTGTAAGGGGTGCATTGTGTGTGAGGTGTGCTGTGTGTGTGAATAAGCTGCTGTGTGAGTGAGGTGCTGTGTGTGGGGTTGTATGTATGTGTGTGTGTGTGTGTGTGTGTGTGTGTGTCTGAAGGGTCCTGTGTGTGAGGGGGGATGCATAGAAATAATGGATTTTTTTGTCAGTGGCAACACTCAGACCAGCATGCCCGTGGGAGGAACTGCCTGTGTGTGGGTTTGAGGGGTGCTGTGTGTGTGTGATGGCAGATGTGTGTGTGAGAGGGGTGCTGCATGTGTGAGAGGGGTCCTGCGTGTGTGAGAGGGGTCCTGCGTGTGTGAGAGGGGTCCTGCGTGTGTGAGAGGGGTGCTGCATGTGTAAGTGGAGTGCTGCGTGTGTAAGTGGAGTGCTGCGTGTGTAAGAGGCGTGATGTGTGTATGTGAGGGCTACTGTGTGTGTGTGAGGGGGGATGCATAGAGATAAGGGATTTTTGTCAGTGGCAATGCTCATACCAGCATGCTTGTGAGAGGAATTGCCTGTGTGTGGGTGTGAGGGGTGCTGTGTGTGTGATGGCGGCTGTGTGTGTGAGAGGGGTGCTGCGTGTGTGAGAGGGGTGCTGCGTGTGTGAGAGGGGTGTTTGTGTGTGAGAGGGGTGTTTGTGTGTGAGAGGGGTGTTTGTGTGTGAGCGAGGTGCTGTGTGTGTGAGCGAGGTGCTGTGTGTGTGAGCGAGGTGCTGTGTGTGTATGTGAGTGAGGTGCTGCGTGTGTGAGAGGGGTGCTGTGTGTGTAAGAAGCGTACTGTGTGTGTGAGGTGTGCTGTATGTGTGAGGAGAGGTGCATAGAGATAAGGGATTTTTTTGTCAGGGGCAACGCGGAAAGATGACCCTGGTGGTGGGCTTAACACAACATGGCCATGTGGTGAAACTGAATCCCCATATTTTTTGCTGAAATAGGTGATTTTAAATAGCCTTATAACATTTTACATTTTATTTTTATATGTGCGCTGTTCCTTAAT
The DNA here is from genome assembly GCA_933207985.1 of Pelobates cultripes. NCBI lineage: Eukaryota > Metazoa > Chordata > Amphibia > Anura > Pelobatidae > Pelobates > Pelobates cultripes. The sequence goes on along the minus strand of OW240921.1, from coordinate 32,542,191 downwards.
CTGTATTACGTATAAATTTTGGTCTCTACGGAAGCACCATTCCTGTAAAATACATGTTCCTTGTGTGCCCCCCAATTTCCTCTTTGTTTTTACTATGTCTAATGTTGGGGAATTTAAGCAGCTAACACATTTATGTAACTCCATAAGTGCACACTGTTTAGAATCTTAAAATTTATATAGTCAAACTTATGACATTCCTGTATGCCATTTGCTCATCTCATGGTGTATTTTGAGCATAAATGTGGTCCATATTTGTATTACGCAATGCTGTAATGACACAGAATATATCAATATTAATGTGTAGTGGTCTGAGGATATCTTGAGCTGGGCTGAATGCAGCCAAAGACGTGATTGCGACATATAAAAGTAGCCTGGTCTGCTTTATGTTACTGAGGGTCTTGATTCCTGTACATAAAGTCAAAGTAGACACATTCCAGCCAATCAGCAGCAGACCCTCCCTCCCAGACCCTCCTACCCACCTCCTGGACAGCATCCATTTTAAGAATGCAGCTTTCTTAGTGAGCTGTCCAGGAGGTGGGAGGGTCTGGGAGGGAGGGTCTGCTGCTGATTGGCTGGAATGTGTCTGCTGACTGTGAGGTACAGGGTCAAAGTTTACTCAATGATGACGAATAGGGGGCGGACTGAACAGCGCATATGTTCGCCGTCTGCGGCAAACCGTTCGGCGAACCGTTCGGGACATCACTAGTCCTCAGCAATTATTGTAGGATTAGGGTGTGACGAAGTGCACTTCAGCACTTGGTCCTGGAGAGGCCTGCTTGCCAGCCTCCTGCCCTGCGACTATGGCCCCTGGGAGATTATACCTGTTTAAACCAGCATTTAGGCTTATGGACTTTTATTGTACGGTGCTGGCCCTTTAAAACTGTGTATCAACATATTAAAAATTTTTGGACACTTTTTCTTCCCCTTTGAATCCCTGGAAAGGTGTGGCTCTTCCCCTCCCCCAGCTCCATTGTTCTCCAGCAGGGCGTTGTCCCAGGGACACTGCCAGACCAGTGGGAACTGGTTTGGGCAGGAAAAGCCATGCTTGCAAGTGATAACAAAGGACTTCAACCTAACCTTTAAAGGACCACTATAGGCTCCTAGACCACTTCAGCTTAATGAAGTGGTCTGGGTGCCTGGTCCAGCTAGGGTTAACCCTTTTTTTTATAAACATAGCAGTTTCAGAGAAACTGCTATGTTTATAAATAGGTTAATCCAGCCTCTAGTGGCTGTCTCTTGACAGCCGCTAGAGGCGCTTGCGTGCTTCTCACTGTGAAAATCATTATGAATGCTTTCCTATGAGACTGGCTAAATGCGCGCGCAGCTCCTGCCGCGCATGCGCATTCAGCCGAAGAGGAGGAGGAGAGCTCCCTACCCAGCGCTGGAGAAAGAGGTAAGTTTAACCCCTTCCTCACCCCAGAGCCCGGCGGGAGGGGGTCCCTGAGGGTGGAGGTACCCTCAGGGCAATATAGTGCCAGGAAAACGAGTATGTTTTCCTGGCACTATAGTGGTCCTTTAAACCCCTGAACCTATTCAAGTGAATTTTGGATATGTTTGTCCCCAAGTTATACTGGTTAAAATAATATAAGTTTTATGTATGTACGATGTAAACTTACAAAGTTATAAGAATTTATAAAAAGTGTAACTTTTCAGCTTGGAGATAATTGAGTAGATACAGTAATTGACTCAATTATCTCCTAAGCAGAGGGGAGGAATATGATGGGTGTTTCTATTGTCCCATTGTGTCTGATTGGCTGCTGTACTTGCATTGTATGTGTTGTAATGTTTTAATTGGTTGTTCTGAAAAACTCTGTGGGTGGTACTATGTGTGGAAAACCTGCATAAAAGAAGGCCCTTTGGTGCCAAGTCATACAGTTCTTCGTCACCCTCAATCTAGAGTCCTGTCTCTTATTGGGGGAATTGCTATATCACTACAAGATATTGCTATGCTCTGCATGCTCCCTTGGATAATCACTTCTAAGCTCTTTTAAGAGCTTGTTCCTGTCTTGCTCTCGGAAGGAGTCTACGGTGGTTATGGTGTCGGCTGGAGTGCTTGGAGCCCTCAGAAAGCGCTAGGAGCATCCGTCAACGGAGGTACCCAGTCGGGGTACCAGGTGATCCATTACATAGGGTTTTAGGAATTTAGAGTTAGGGGGTTGTTATGGTTAAAACAGCAATGTCACACAGCCACTTTCCCTTGCAAAATGAGTATTACATGAAGATAGAATCTCTATGAAATACTCAGAGTGACTGTGTTGGCATTCCACTGAAATTTTAACCATGTCGAAACATATACTGAGACAAAGCTTTGTCACTAATGCCTGACACTACTTGACACTAGATGAAGGTACCGCCATCAAATCATGTAAATTTACTATTTCTATGGAAGATCCTCCATAGACCTCAGTGCTGTACTCCATAGACTTCAATGCTGTACTCTTGTGCTGAAGAATAGCAGCAGGAAGAGGACGGTGATGCTCACGAGGGACAGGTTCAGGCAAGTAAAACTCATCTTTGTCTGCCACCCCAGCCACAATGTCATAGTCGGAGGGTTTTTACAAACTCAGATGTGACAGATTCACTTTAAAAGGGGGCTACTTAAGGGAACCTTCCTTAAAGGGACACTCCTGGCATTAAAACAACTTCATTGCAATTAGGTTGTTATGATACAAGCAGGTCCCAAATGATTGCTTATCTGAAGGGGTTAAACCGTTAACAACTGGAGGAAGCCTTGGACTGGGTGCCGCTGATAAACTGTGAGCATCGGCTGACACTCTCAGTCCCTCATGAACTCCCCATTGAGAAAAGAGAGTGAAAGAGATATATACATTTTAACTGCCTGGACTTCTTCGCACAATAACAATTTCATTTTGATTAAGTAGTTATAGTGCCATGAGTGGAACTTTAAAAATGATATAGAATGCTTTTGTCTTATTTACACTCATAGTTATAGTCTGTGGCAACTTGAAGGCAAGCATTCTCTATCCTTAAATTCCCTGTAATCCTATATCATCCATAATCCTATATACCCTCCAACCATAATTCTAGATCAAAAGTAGGCATCCTTCAGCACTCCACTCCACTAATACTGGCAAAGCATCAGAGTGGATCTAATCCACATCTGGAGTGCCAGGGCCGATCCTAGGGTCACTGGGTGCAAAAATATTTTTGCCAACCCCTCCCTTTCACAAACAAAACACCTTTTAACCACACCCATTTCCTATGGAAACCACTCCAAATCTCTGGGCCCTCCAACTACACAAGGTAGCATGTCACCCACTTCCTGCAATCCCAGCTTTGCCCCCAAAAAGCTTTTCAGTGTCATCTTTGTGCATAGCTTCCCAGTGCTCAGGGCTGCCATCAGAAATTGTGGTGCCCCTAACACAGCTCAATGTCTGGGTCGTCGTGTGCCCGCCTCCAAGCCCCGCCTCCAAATCCCTCCTACAGGAATACACACACACAGACACAAAAGGACACAGACACAGAAAGATACACACATACTCACAGACACAAATACTGAAACAGACATTCACACATACAGACACATACACAGATACACACACACACAAACACACTGATATACAGACACACACACTGACATACATACATACTCACATACTGACACACACACATACATACATACTGACAAACAGACATACATACAAACTGACTTACAGACATACAAACAGACATACATACATGCACATAATGGCATACATACACATACATACTGATATACATACATACATACATACAGACATACACACACACACACACACAGATAGATATATACATACACAGATACATACAGACATACTGACATACACACACAGACACATGCATACTGACAGATATATACATACATACACAGATACATACTGACATACACACATACTGACAAACACACACACACACACACATACAGATAGACACATACATACAGACATACTGACATACACACACACAGACATACATGCATACTGACATACATACATACATACATACAGACATACATACTGACATACACACACATACATACATACATACTTGCAGACACATACACAGACATACATACTGACAAAGACATATATACAGACATATATACATACTGACATACACACACACACACATACAGATAGATAGACACATACACACTGACATACATACATACTGACATACATACACACATACACAGACATACATACACACATGCATACAGACATATTGACATACACACACTGACTACATGCATACTGACATACATACATACTGACATACACACACACATGCATACACACAGACATACATACTGACATACACACACAGACATACATACTTACATACACACAGACATACATACTGACATACACACATACATACACACAGACATACACACAGACATACATACTGACATACACACACATACATACACACACAGACATACATACTTGCAGACACATACACAGACATACATACTGACAAAGACATACATACAGACATATATACATACTGACCTACACACACACATACAGATAGACACATACACACATACATACAGACATACTGACATACACACACTGACATACACACACTGACATACATGCATACTGACATACATACACACATACACAGACATACATACTGACATACACACACAGACAAATATACATACTGACATACATACAGACATATTGACATACACACACTGACTTACAATCATACTGACATACATACATACTGACATACACACACACACAGACATACATACTGACATACACATAGACAGACATACATACTGACATACACACAGACATACATACACACACACACACAGACATACACACAGACATACATACTTGCAGACACATACACAGACATACAGACATACACACAGACATTCATACACACACAGACATACAGACATACATACACACACAGACATACACACAGACATACATACACACACACACAGACATACACACAGACATACATACACACACAGACATACATACATATACACACACACACCTCATTTATCAGCCACCCTCCTCTTACCTTTAAGTTGCAGGAGGGTGGCTGGGGATGATGGGAGCGAGCAGATGCCTCTCCGCTCTCCCTCTGCTCTCCTTCTGCTCTCCACCCGCGCGCAGTAAGCTGAGAGGAAGTGACCGCCGTCACTTCCTCCTGGCAACACTTGCGGTGTGGCCGCAATTTTTTTTTTTTTTAAAGGGGCCCGGTCGCGCAATTACACGCCCGCAGCGCTGACCGGGCCCCTGAAGATATAGGGCCCATTGGGTGGCCCTAAATGCTTGGACCACCTGATGAGCCCTGGTGCAGATGCACCTGCGGCAGTTTCGCCGCTTCACGTTAGGCCCGGGCGGCCGGGCCCCCCAGGGCAGCCGGGCCCATGACAACTGTTATGGTTGTCACCTCCTGATGGCGGCCCTGCCAGTGCCATCTCTGTCCCTATATAGCTTCCATAGACACCTGTATCCCAAAATAGCTAATTAGTGCCATCTTTGTCTCAATATAACTAATAACTGCCATCTTTGTGCTCAAATAGCTTATTAGTGCCATCTTTGTGCCCAAAAAACGTATCAGTGCCAGGGGCAGATCCAGCACCTAATCTCAGGAGAGGCATTGGTAGTGGGTTGTAGGGGCTGTAATTAAGGAGTTAGGGGTTATAGTAAGGGGCTAGGTGCTGAAGTGGGGGACAGGGGCTGTAGTGCAAGGATTGGGGCTGTAGTGAGGAGGTAGGGATTGTAGTAAGATCAATTAAACTGTTAATAGCTCCTGACTGATTCCTCTTCTGCAACTGTCACTAGTCTAATACTATCCTTACCTTTTTGTGTCATTTTACCCCACTCCCTCTAGCATGTAAGCTCATTGAGCAGGGCCCTCAACCCCTCTGTTCCTGTGTGTCCAACTTGTCTGGTTATAACTACATGTCTGTTCGTCCACCCATTGTAAAGCGCTGCAGAATTTGACGGCGCTCTATAAATATAATAATAATAATAGGGTCTGTAGGCTGTATTTGGTGGTTAGAACATCTATTGGGGTTAGGAGCTGAATTGGTGGATGGCTGCAATTGGAGAAAAGAAAAATAGGCTCTAGTGTGGAGCGGATGCCTCTCCTCTCTCCTCTCTCCGCTGTTTACCAGGACACCACTTGGAATGCGTGGCCTGGGTTGGTGGCGCTATGAAGAACATTTTCGCCAGTGCCTTGCGGTTTGGCCCGCTGTAGCATGGGATCAGATGGACATTGGCCCCTGGCTCTCCATCGTAACCCGGCCGGCGGTGCATAAAGGGGCTTTGTCCTCCTTTCCTGGGGGAAGTGGGTCCGCCCCATCGGCCTCGCAGCAACAGCCAGGTTGTTGCGGGAAGTTTAATGTCAGCTGATGTAAGTGGGGCAGGTCGTGCTGCTTTAAGCTCGACTGCTCCCATCGTGCTGGGGGCTCACTCTGCCTCCTGCTGTTTCAAGAGGGGTAAGTCCGGGGAGGCTCCTGCTGGAGGGGGTCACCCAAGGCTTCGGGATCCCCTGCTCGGAGCGCCCGGCTTCGGGGTGGTGCAAACCTTGAAGAAAAAGTTAAAGGTGGAAAGCCGAGAAAGGGAGGATATGATAAAAACATTTACATACTTCAAGGGAATCAACGCAGTAGGGAGGAGACTATGTTTCAAAGAAGTAAAACTTCCACAATAAGAGTACATAGTCTTAAATTAGAGGGGCGAAGGTTTAAAAATAATACCCGGATGTATTACGTTACTGAAAGGGTAGTGGATGCATGGAATAGCCTTCCTGCTGAAGTCGTAGAGGTTAACACAGTAAAGGGGTTTAAACAGGCGTGGGATATGCATAAGGCTGTCCTACCTATAAGTTATGGCCAGGGACTAATGACAGTAGTTAGAAAATTGGGCAGACCGGACAGGCCGAATGGTCCTTATCTGCCATCACATTCTATGTTTATGTTTGCTCAACTTCCCGCAGATGGTGCTGGATAAGGAGGTGGCTTTGGGGTGAATCGCGGGGTCATTTGAGGCCCCGTCGCTCCCCAAGTTGCGGGTCCCCCTTGGGCCTGGTGCCCAAGTAGGAGGCGGGGGAGTTTCAGCTTATTCATTGTTTGCCCTACCCTCAAGAAGTTTCAGTGTGAGATGTCGGAGCGGGCGTCCTAGGCATCCTTCGATAAAACAGCGGGGTTGTGGCGGGGGTGTGTCCTTGCCAAATAAGGGATGGTCTGGTAGATTAGATGAAAAAGAGGGATAATGGCCGGGTCTCGTCCTCCCCCTGTCTCTTATGGTAAACCTGGAGGAGGTACCAGGTTTGACGTGTCCCCACTGGGTTGTAAGTCAACCGGTGGGGAGCATTATGGTTGGGCCCCACCGAGCGGAAAACCAGCTGGTGGGGAGCCCTGAAAAGGAAGATGTTTTTCTTATGCCGAGGGGGAGGTGAGAGCCTTGGGGAAGTTAGATTGGCAAGGATGGTTTCTTTGGTTACTGTATGACTATATGCAAATTGTTTGTTAATTTATGTTATTTATTATTTCATCATACGTTAAAGGAGTTATACAGTATTTGGTTGTGTTAATAAATGCTGTGGCCTGTTTTCTCCAAGAAGTTGTCTGTCATTATTTGAAGGGGTAAGTTATGGTTCTATGGGGGATGAAGGGAATGCTATCCAATGCCCACTGCGTACATACATGTATCACTGTAATACATCTCACTATAATATGATTGTTTGTGTTGTCTGTGTATGTAATAGGTGTGATGACTGTGTGTGATATGTATGCTATGTGTTGGCTATGTGTAATATTTGTAATGGGTGTACTGTGTGTGATATGTGTGTATTGGTTGTATGTGATATTTGTGCTGGGTTTATTGGCTGTGATACAAATATGCATTTAGGCCTATGTGTGAATGCAGGCCTATATGTATATGAATGCAGGTGTATATTTTTGCAGAGTTAAGTGCACACAGTCCCACAGTCAGATGCACACAGTTATACATATACACTGTCAAATCCATCACATGCACACAGTCGCAGGCAGATAGTTACATACACAGGATCAGGCAGAAACACAGTTACAGGCAGATAAACACACTCACACACAATTACAGGCAGAAAACAACACACACACACATAGGCAGACAGCCCCACACACACAGTCACACATACTGTCTTATACACACATACTTACATGCAGACAGCCACACACACAGGCAGACAGTCAAACACACACGGGCAGACACAGACACACACGCAGACAGTCACACACACACAGTCAAACACACACGGGCAGACATACACACACAGGCAGACAGTCTCACACACAGTCATACGCACAGACACACACACAGGCAGACAGTCACACACACACACAGGCAGTCACACACACAGACGCAAACAGTCGCATAGACACACACAGGCAGACAGTCAAACACACGGACAGCCACACACAGGCAGTCTCACACACACACACACACACACACACACACACACACACACATAGGCAGACAGTCACACATAGTTACCTCTGTTCATTATGGAGGAGTGGAGACAGTGCAGCTCCTGGAGACTGGTTGTTACATAGTTACATAGTTACAGCTGAAAAGAGACTTGCGTCCATCAAGTTCAGCCTTCCTCACATTTGTTTTTTGCTGTTGATCCAAAAGAAGGCAAAAAACCCAGTTTGAAGCACAATTTTGCAACAAGCTAAAAATCCTTCTTGACCCCAGAATGGCAGTCAGATTTATCCTTGGATCAAGCAGTTATTACCCTACATTGAAAGATTATATCCTTGAATATTCTGTTTTTGCAAGTATGCATCTAGTAGCTGTTTGAACATCTGTATGGACTCTGATAAAACCAATTCTTCAGGCAGAGAATTCCACTTCCTTATTGTTCTTACAGCAGGGACTCCTTATGATTGAGATCAGGGGAGGATGGAGGCCACACCATGATTTTCTCTCCTTTTATCCCCATAGCAGCCATTGATGCAGAGGTATTCTTTGCAGCATGAGATGGTGCATTGTCATGCATGAAGATGATTTTATTACGGAAAGCATAGTTCTTCCTTCTGTACCAGGGAAGAAAGTGGTCAGTCAGAAACTCCACATACTTTGCAGAGGTCATCTTTACACCTTTGGGGACCCTAAAAGGGCCGACCAGTTATCTTCCCATGATTCTGGCCCAAAACATGACTCCACCACCGCCATGCTGATGTCGCAGCCTTGTTGGAACAGGGTGGGTAATCCACCAACCATCCACTACTCCATCCATATGGACTATCCAGGGTTGTACTGCACTCATCAGTGAACAGGACTGTTTGAAAATTAGTCTTCATGTATTTTTCTGCCCAATGCAGCCGTTTCTGCTTGTGAGCATTGGTTAGTTGTGGCCGAATAGAAGGTTTATGCACAGTTGCAAGACTCTGGAGGACTCTACACCTTGATGTCCGTGGGACTCCAGAGGCACCAGCAGCTTCAAATATCTGTTTGCTGCTATGTAATGGTATTTTAGCAGCTGCTCTCTTGATCCGATGCATGGATCTGGCAGAAATCTTCCTCAATGTGCCTTTATCTGCACAAACCCGTCTGTGCTTTGAATCAGCCACAAATTTCTTAATAGTGCGATGATCACGCTTACGTTTTCATGAAATATCTAATGTTTTCATACCTCGTCCAAGTCATTGAACTATTTCACTCTTTTCAGCAGCAGAGAGATCCTTTTTCTTCCCCATATTGCATGAAAATGGTGTTCTGCTTAATAACGTAGAACACCCTCCTTTAGTAGTTTTTCCTTAAATTGGGCTTACCTGGCAATCTAATTATCACAGGTGTCCGAGATTGTTTTCACTGATCAAAAGAGCCCTGAGACACAATGCCATCCATGAGTTAAACTGAAAAACAAAATATTTAATCTTTGTGACACTTAAATAGAATTTGCATAATCATTTGGAACAGGGTGTAGAGGCTCCCTTTCATTGGGTGAAATACTTGGTGACATCATGGCTAATTTAAAGTGCTGTGTACAGGGTATAATTTGAGTGTTGTACATAATCGTATAACTTCCAGAACAGAGTATTATATTATTAGTTATTGCTCAATGTAAAGGATTAAAGATGTCATAATGTGAGCTGATTCCTAAGTTGTAAGATTTAGACTGAAATAGTTGGAAATGGTTATATTGTGCTACATATGGCCATTCTATATATCTATCAGTTTGCCACCATTTACTATAAAATCAAACACTTGTTTCTTTTAGTTTTAGTCAAACCTAACAGCACTATTTTTGCTAAATACAGGGGATAAGTAAATATATTACCACAAATCTTGAAAAGTAACAGTTCCCCTTTAATATGGATGAACAAATGCTCACATGTCACAAATTAATCTTTGTTTCTTTCTTATAGAATCAACATTGCAACGCTGAGGAGGAAGTATATGGTAAGCAATGTGGATAGTATTACAATAAAAAAATGGGTGTTATTCATGAAAAGAGACTATTGGGCAACATTTTTTTTTTTGTCAATCTTTCTTTTATTAAGGCTTAAAGTTGCAAGGGTACAGAATAAAAAATTGGAGACGATAAAGATACATACAGGATGGGGATATCTTCTTGCAGTGTATATCATCTCTGATAGTTATCAGCCCCTTTTTATATTAAGTAAACAATACGATAAATGTAGAAACAGTATGCTATATGTTAAAACAAGCTAGTGCGGTTAGATTATGCAATAATTAAATATTTAACCCCTTAAGGACACATGACATGTGTGACATGTCAATATCCCCTTTTTATTCCAGAAGTTTAGTCCTTAAGGGGTTAAAGACATGCCCAACTGCTGCACCTTAACTGTGTGGAAACATAAAAAACGTAAAACATGCTGGTTAAGCCTAGAGTAGTCAATATCTTGCAGTCTACATAAAAGTGTATGCTTGCTGTATCAAAGTTAGGCTAGGTAGGGCTTTAGACATGTAAACTATGGTCATCAGTTAGATGGCAAGCAGATGAGACATGTACTCTCTCTCAGTGAAAATGCTTATAGGTGAGTACGGTATATAATGTGACAGAGACAGGGGGTGAGTGAACCTCTGAGGCTAGTTAGCAATTAAGTAGGCTAGTTAGCAATCAAGGTCTTGATGGTAAGGTATGTCTTTTTGCTGATGATACTAAGATATGTAACAGGGTTGATGTTCCAGGAGGGATAAGCCAAATGACAAATGATTTAGGTAAACTAGAAAATGGTCAGAATTGTGGCAACTGACATTTAATGTGGATAAGTGCAAGATAATGCATCTTGGACGTAAAAACCCAAGGGCAGAGTACAGAATATTTGATAGAGTCCTAACCTCAACATATGAGGAAAGGGATTTAGGGGTGATTATTTCTGATGACTTAAAGGTAGGCAGACAATGTAATAGAGCAGCAGGAAATGCTAGCAGAATGCTTGGTTGTATAGGGAGAGGCATTAGCAGTAGAAAGAGGGAAGTGCTCATGCCATTGTACAGAACACTGGTGAGACCTCACTTGGAGTATTGTACACAGTACTGGAGACCGTATCTTCAGAAGGATATTGATACCTTAGAGAGGGTTCAGAGAAGGGCTACTAAACTGGTTCATGGATTGCGGGATAAAACTTACCAGGAAAGGTTAAAGGATCTTAACATGTATAGCTTGGAGGAAAGACGAGACAGGGGGGATATGATAGAAACATTTAAATATATAAAGGGAATCAACACAGTAAAGGAGGAGACTATATTTAAAAGAAGAAAAACTACCACAACAAGAGGACATAGTCTTAAATTAGAGGGACAAAGGTTTAAAAATAATATCAGGAAGTATTACTTTACTGAGAGGGTAGTGGATGCATGGAATAGCCTTCCAGCTGAAGTGGTAGAGGTTAACACAGTAAAGGAGTTTAAGCATGCGTGGGATAGGCATAAGGCTATCCTAACTATAAGATAAGGCTAGGGACTAATGAAAGTTTTTAGAAAATTGGGCAGACTAGATGGGCCGAATGGTTCTTATCTGCCGTCACATTCTATGTTTCTATGTTTCTATGTTAAGTACAATTTAACCTACTGGTATACTGAGTAACTATTTAATACACAATATCCTGGTGTAGGTATGCAGTGAAGTGTGAGTATCGCAGTAATAAACATGCTAGGTTGCCTACCAACCCTACAGAGCTAATCAAAAGAATACTACATACAAAGACAGCAAAGTGAACATGTTTGCTCAGTGGAAGCCTATTAGTGAATATTTGCTTGGACAGTTCAGGTTGAGTCCTGGAGAGCTCTTGGCTGGGAGCGTTATTTGAAGGGACTACGGGCTAACAAACACGCAGTCAGCCGAATCCCCTGTACCTCGAACTGACAGAGTGCGCAGGAGGACGGTGAGTTGCAGGTATAAGGAGGGTGCTCCCCAACCCCGTTCTGGTGTGTAGACCAGCACCTGAGGTCCACAGACTCAGTGTCTCGTTGTTGAGGCCGGGTCTTCCCTCTGTCTGGCGCCCTGGAAAGCTCTGATGTTCTGTCATCGCCAGCAACGGTCGGCTTTCCGGCGGTGTGGTCGGTGTCGCAGAGGCTTTCTCCGAGTGGCCCTCAGCCTAGGAGAGTGTCTGGGGTAGACAGTGTCAGTCGCTTTGTGGGGTTCATCCGATTGAGGTCTCCCCCAGCTCTGCTCGTCCTCTCTCCTCACCTCCTCCATAGGATCAGACTGCTTCTGTCTGCAGCATTGCTCCAGACGTTCCCAGAACCTTTGGAAAACCATGTCCAGTTACTCGGTGTAATGCTACACCGGGTTATTGCTCTGGCTGCCCTGGTGTATTGGTTCTGCTTCTGCCTCTGGTATGTGGGCGCCATCTTATGCGGCTTACTGGCCATGTTGGTCAGGCTGTAGGGTATAGCCGTGGCTTGTTGTGTCGTTTACCCTAGGTTGGTGGGGACCGGGATAACCCCCGCTGGTCCAAAGGGAGGGGGGGGGACCCATGCTTAGATTGTGACATAGTGTGGCCACGAGAGAGCAGCCGTCTCCCCCGCGGCTCCCCTGCGTGTTTCGCTGCATAGCAGGCTGCACTGCTGGGCTCTGGTTGCCGCTGTCGGGCTTCAAGAGTCGGGTACCGTTCTGTGCCGCTTTGAATGCAGGTCAGCCCCCTGGGTCTGATATGTTGTATTCTGCTTAGCAAGTCCCTGTTAGGGCTTAGATTGTGCCCGTTACTGCCGAAGCTCTTTGCATGTGCGTCCAGGCCATCTTGGCTGTCAGGCCCCGCCCCTCTTGGGCAACATTCTTAACCCCTTTGTGACCAGACTGTTTTTCAATTTTCTTACCGTTTGGGACCAGGGCTCTTTTTATTTTTCTGCTGTGTTTGTGTTTCGCTGTAATTTTCCTCTTACTAATTAACTGTACCCACACATATTTCTCTAAAGATACCATTAATTTCATCATATCATATAATTTACTATTAAAATTTTTTATAAAATGTGGTGGAAAGATGTAAAAAAAAAAACGCACTTTTTCGAACTTTGACCCCCAAAATCTGTTACACATCTACAACCGCCAAAAAAACACTCATGCTAAATAGTTTCTAAATTTTGTCCTGAGTTTAGAAATGCCCAATGTTAACATGTGTGGCAAACTCACCCAGTTAAGGGAGTTTGCCATGAGTTTTTGGAGGGGCCTGCTTGCCCGGCTCCTGCTCTGTGACTATGGCCCCTGGGATGTATTGCCCTTTAAAGACATCATTTGGGCATAATGGATTTTCTTGTGCTGCTTCTGGCCCTTTAAACCCTATGGAAAGGATCTGTACTTTTAAATTGGCACTTCGGATGCAGCCATTTTCATTCATGTGAACGCGTTCAGCGGTGTTTTGCCGTCGAGTTCCTGGAACTGAAATCGGATACTCGATGGCACGAATACTGCTGAAGTTTTACCTTCCCTGGAACTATCTCAATCGACTGGATTCGAATGCCGTTCGACAATTCGAATGGCACTTCAACATTGACTTTTGCACGAACCGTTGTCGTTCGTCTGTTTGAACTGACTTTAACATGGGAAATAGACCGGCCGCACAGCTCAAATCTCTGGAACTGTTTTGGGCATTAAAATATGACTTCCAGCTAACTCCCGAACGGCTGAACGGATTCAAATGATTTTTGCATATGTTTGTTTCCTATGTATGCTGATTCAGAAAATTTTACGCAACTGTGATGTATAGTTTTAAAGTTATAGAAATTGGGTAAAAATGTGTGTTTAAACTGTACGGTTAATTGTGTTACCTCTCAGGCTAACGGGAGGGTATGTGTGGGACGTAACCAGTTAGCGATTGGATGGTTACGGATTGTCTGTGGGTGTCTCCCTTGCATGGGAGAATTGCATAAAGGCAGAGTATGTCATTAAACTTCAGTTCTATTTCACCCTCAATTTAGAGTCCTGTCTCTTATTGGGGGAATCTGCTACAAAGGATTGCTATGCTCTTCCTTGCTATAATCACTACTAAGCTCTTTTAAGAGCTTGTTCCTGCGTTACATTCTTGAAGGAAAGGTTTACCCACTGGAGCCTGTAGCCTTGTCATATGTCCTGGGTGGGTAGGAGACGGCGAGACCCCAACCAAGCTGCGGCGGTTCTGGAGGTCTGCGGTGGTTATGGTGTCTGGCGGAGTACTTGGAGCCCTCGGGAAGTACTAGGAGCATCCATCAATGGAGGTACCCAGTCGGGTGCCAGGTAATCCGTTACAACATGTTCTTTGGAACGTTATAGGGCTATAAGTTGCTATTTCCAAATCATTTTCTTTCCAAAATTAACGCAGGTTACATTGTAACACTGAAATCTGTCAGGAATCCCTGAATATCCCTTCAAATGTATATATTTTTTAAAAGAAGACAACTAAAGGTATTAAACTTGGGGTAGTTTGACTCTTTTCATGCAACCATTTTACCACCAATCTGTGCCAAATTTAAAAAAATTATAATAATTGGTGATTCTTTTGACACACATAGCAATTTAAGAATACATGTACGGAGAACTTTAAGGGTTACTGCCAAAGAAGACCCCAATA
The DNA here is from genome assembly GCA_933207985.1 of Pelobates cultripes. Lineage (NCBI taxonomy): Eukaryota > Metazoa > Chordata > Amphibia > Anura > Pelobatidae > Pelobates > Pelobates cultripes. The sequence continues at coordinate 32,527,139 of OW240921.1, read as the reverse complement.
TGTGTTCAGCAACATCTCCTGAGTACAGTGATACTACCCATGTATAGGTGTGTCGGGTTCTCTGCGGGCTAAAAGATCTTATTTGGAGGGTGCGCATTCCAGTTTTCCAACGTGGAATTTTCACAGACAGTCATTATGCACCCATGTCCTATTTGGGAAATTTTTGAAGCCGGACAATGTAATTTACCCCCATCAAACAATATATTTTTGAAAAGTAGACACCCTAGGGTATTTCAAATGGTGATATTTTAATACTTTCGATGCACTAATTCTACCTCCAGTCTTTGTCAAACCTTTGGGTAGTAATTTTTTGTGCTATTTTTCTCCCATATTGTATTTCAGTTTCTGTTATGTGTTACTGACAAACAACACCCCAATATGTGTTCAGCAACATCTCCCGAGTACAACAGTGCCCCAATGTACAGGTTTTATGGGTTTTTGTAAACTTACAGGGGTCAAATGTAGGGCTTTCCCCTTTTCCATGTTTGCACATTGAAATTTGCTAGATTGTTTGCTGGACCTATGTTGCCTTTGAGACCGTATAGCAGCCTAGGAATGAAAATTAACCCCATCATGGCATACCATTTGTAAAAGTAGACAACCCACGGTATTCAAAATGGGGTACATCCAGTCTTTTGTAGTAGCCATTTAGCCACAAATGCTTGCCAAAGTTAGCTGCACTTTTACTGGTGATTTCATTGTCGTGATAAGTTTTACTGTTGTAAACATATTTGTGTTCAGCGAAGTCTCCCGAGTATAACAATACCCCCCCACATGTACAGGTTTTATGCTGTTTTGGAAAGTTACAGGGTCAATATAGGGCTTGCCCAATTTAGTTTGCCAGATTGGTTTGCTGGGTCTGTGTTGCCTTTTGAGACCATATGGTAGCCCAGTAATGTGAAATAACCCCATCATGGCATACCATTTTCAAATGTAGATAACTCATGGTATTACAAATGGGGTATTTCCTGTCTTTTGTAGTAGCCTCTTAGTCACAAAGGCTGGCCAAAGTTAGCGTTTTTATTTGTTTTTTATAAATGTTTTTTTACCCATATATATATATGTGTATATATATATATATATATATATATACATACATACATACATACATACAATGTAGTACAGATAGCACTCCAGGGTCTTCCAAGATGTAAGATAAAATCTAACTTTTATTGCTCAAATACAAGGATCGACGTTTCAGTTTGATATAAAAACTTTCATCCTGATGAGTTTTTATATCAAACTGAAACGTCGATCCTTGTATTTGAGCAATAAAAGTTAAGTTTTATCTTACATCTTGGAAGACCCTGGAGTGCTATCTCTACTACATTGTGTATCTATGAATGCTGACAAGCACCGGGCATTTAACACCAGTAAGTGGAGTGCTGAACTATTTTTTATATCTGTGTGTCCCTGTCTCTTTCCCCAGCCCCTTTGAATGTCTCTCTGTCCCCTTTCCCCAGCACCTCTGTGTGTTATAGTCCCCTTCCACAGCCCCTCTGTGTCTCTTTATACAACCAGCCCCTCTGTGTGTCTCTTTATACAACCACTGTGTGTCTTTGTTCCCCCCGCCCCTCTGTGTGTCTTGGTCCATCCTTCCAATCCCTTTGTAGTCTCTTTCCGCCTCCTGCTTACCTTTATCTAGCGTGGCCAAGAGGACCGCTGTATAGAATCTTCTGTATCCTTTACCCGGTCTGACAGAAAGCAGTTCAATGCTCATAGTAAGCACTTCCTGTCAGACTGGTAGAAGATACAGAACAATCTCTACTGCAGTCCACTCGGCCAAAATACATGAAGTGACTGGCAGTGTGCTCCCCTACTTCCGGTCATCAAGAAACTACACCTTAGGTTGCTTCCTAAAGTCTTGCGGGATCCTCCATAGACCTCAATGCTGTACTCTTGCACATGCACAAGACTACAGCAGTGAGGTTGGCTCCTGGCAGTAAAGCACAGCAGAAGAAGGTGGTGGCACCCGCAAGGGAAAGTTTCAGGTAAATATAACTCATGTTTGCCTGCCGCCCACCCCCCATCATCGGATGCCAGCAACAATGTCACCATCAGGGGTCTTTGTACTTTGCACTTTAACTTTATCATTGTATTGTTTAAACCTTTAGGGAAAAAAAGCATATTTGAAGATAAACACAATCATCTTATTATCACTTTTTTGTCACTTTACAGCAAATGCAAACTTTTAGCTGGCAATGTCTTATCCAGCAAGAGTTTGACTTCTACTGAATTGATATACAGATATCCACAATGTACTGGAGATGGGATAACCGCATACATCAATGGCAAAATAATGTATCGAGTCTGAAGACCCCAGCTGATTAAAGAGGCTAATGAACCTACACTATATGCGTCCTTGTTGCAACATCTAGAATATATGCATGAAGACTTTTCTGGAGAACCTGGTGACAGACAAGAAACTGTCCATCTGCAATAAAATAGTATACAATGTAAGATACTGAAAGAGAAAAATAATACAATAAAATAACATAACAAATTAATCATATCATGTCTGCCAGTCTAATGTCTGACAGGTGTCTTAATGTACTTTCAGTAAGACTGTCAGTTATCTGACCAAAACCTCATTATTTTGCAAATGTCTGTTTACTTTTAAATTCACCCAAAAGGAAAAGCTGCAGGCAGAAAGAGCACATAATTATTGTTTTTAATATTTATTAGGTGCCACAAATATTAATAAAATATATACTCTATACAATCAAGAAACATAGACAGCACAGTTTAGACAAGCCAATACAAAAGGAATAGAGGTCTCTGCTCGTAAGATGCAATCTAGCACTGACAAGGAGCATTGGGTCAAAAAATTTACAATCTGACTGAAAGTGCAATGATACAGACAGAAAGCGGATTGGGAAAGGTAGCAATGGATTGCTTAAGAATTTTTAATATACATGAACTAAAAAAAAAAAAAAAGAGACAGTATATTATAACAAAGATTATATTGCACTATGAAAAAAAATAATAATGTAATTTATTCGTTAATGTTAGGGATGGTATCTGGAGTTAAATCTAGGTATTTAGAATAAATGAGAGAAGAGAAGGGAATTCATAGAAAATAATGGGAGAGAGCATTGAAGAGAGGTGATAAAACAAAAGAAAGTAAGAAGAAAAGAAGAAAAACGGAAAGTAAATTAAAAGAAGGAAGGGGCAGTGACTAGACACAGAAAATCGAGGTGGGGGGAAGAGAACAGTAAATAGTTTGGTAACAAACATGGAGAAGAGATGGGAAAGTTATGGAAAAATGATTGGGTCTATGGAAAAGTAATTTTACTAAACACTAAAGCGTCATATAGTCACTATAAAAGAAGAAAAAGAATACAGTTGCATTCCAATTACACCACACATAAGAAGAATAATAAAGTCCACTTTTGCATATATTATACACTTCATTCACACATGTTTACTCCCATGCATTTTTGTTATGCACATCACATTTTCACTTATGGACTTAAACTGTAGGAGTCTGTCTCTGAGGGCTGGGAAAGCCCCAGTTTTTGTCAAACCACTTTTAATCAGTTTGACAAAAAACTAGAGGACATTACTCAAAGATTCTTGCACCAAACCCGCTACATTGAGCTATATTGGCTTTTCCTGGTGAAAGATCTGGAATAACTCTTAAGTCGATTTTGTTAAAATAAAAGTTACATTTTAACCATTTGGAAAATCCTAGAGTGAGATATCTATATATATATATATATATATATATATATATATATATATCACGCTTGCAGGACTTCTTGCGGGTGGCACCTTTCCTTTGGAATAGCCTGCCTATGACCATCAGACTCTCACCTAGTCTTCAATCATTTAAAAAGCGCCTCAAAACCCATGTCTGTAGGAAAGCGTATTGGCCTCCCAGAGTAACCTCTACCTCACGTACCTGTCTCTTGCTCTCTCCTAAAGGGCAGCACTTTATTCTCTCCTCCAGCTCTGCTTCACTCCACCTTGTTTTATTGCTACCTCAATTGTCTCACTTACTGTTAAATCTTCTCCTTTTATAATATTGTAAAGTGCTACGGAATATGCTGGCACTATATAAATACCAGTAATAATAATATAAACAGATGCAGTTTCTGGCACTCACCATAACAACAAAGATAAAGTGATAATACCTTGTGCTTCTAAGTGCAAAAATCTGCAAGGTAAATGATAGAGCACTCCATAGGATTTTTTCAATAGTGTAATGTGTCATGTGGCAGACCTCCCTGCCTTTGGATTATTACTTAAGACTGTTTTGTCTGCTTGTTCGCCAGTCCCTGGTTGTTCGTGTGGTTCCCTGATTGCATTCCCTAAAAGACGAACTAACTACCAAATGGCGGGCCACCCAGCAGGGAAGTGTGCTTCTTGTTAACCTTTTTGACCTTGTTAACACTGTGGTTAACGGCAGCCCCTTCCAACTCCCGAACAGGTCATCTGAGTGGTCGTCGATCGTATCTTGGACAGTCGAACGTCCAGCGATGTTTCATCGTCAACCACATGGAACTAATTTCGGCCACTGTTTCCCACAAATACCGCTGGGATCACCAACCATCCACCTCTTCGTTCCAGTTTGGCTCAATGGTTCGACTGTATACATGAGATCTGAGCGCTGTTCGGATATATTGAGCGCTAAGATCCAAGCTATCTGGGAATATGTCAAACGTGGGGGTCCAGTTCTGTGGAATAGGAAATATTGTAAAATGGGAATATTCTCTATACCTGGAGGTAATTGAGTTTCTTCAGGCACTTAACCCAATTATCTCCAGGATAGAGAGGAGGAATTGTACTGTTTGAGTGGGAGTGTTTACATATTGTGTTTACATATTGTAACTGTATATGATTGTATACTGTAACTATGTCTCCGTCCTCTGCAAGGTCCATATGGGAGTGTCCTTTGGAGGACCTGCATAAAAGGCCGATCTGTGGCCACCATTAAACAGATCCTGCTTGACCCTCAACACAGAGCCTCGTCTCGTGTTTGGGAGCATATTTCATTAAGATTCCTGTTCAGTGTTTAGGAGTTTTCGGTAGCCAACTTCACACTTGGGGGAAAGAACAAACTTGGCGGCGTTAACCCCTTCTCATACCCAGGGTGCCGTCACAATTGTGTTAGTGTGCGTGTCTGTTAGTGAGTGTGTTAGTGTGTGTGTGTGTGTGTGTTAGTGAGTGTGTATGTGTGCCTATCTTAGAGTGTGTGTGTCTGTCACTGAGAGTGTATATGTTCCAGTAGCTAAAGGTAGATTTTTGGGTGTTGGATATAAACACTTATTAAGCTCATCATTTCTGACCTAATACGTAGCAAACAAAAAAATAATAATAATTACACCCCATTATTTAATGGGAAGGATTGGTGTATCTGTTATCCCATACATGCAGAGGGGAGACATGAGTAGGGGCCTGATACATGGACATCCCATTGTCCTCCATGTTTGTGGTTGGGTGGAAGGTAATATAATAGTGGGCCAAATTATGCATTATTCTTACCAAATAGGTACACAATAGGTCACAAACATTTCTACCTTTGAATAGTGTTTTCAGTTTAACGGCAGTAGTGTTAATTGAATAGGAACACAATTTTCATTACTTGTAATATCAGTCAGTACAGGAAATACTTTACCGCTCCAGAATTTCCACAGGATTTCACATTTTACAACTGATACAGTTGCAAGAAAAAGTATGTGAACCCTTTGGAATGATATGGATTTCTGCACAAATTGGTCATAAAATGTGATCTGATCATCATCTAAATCACAACAATAGACAATCACAGTCTGCTTAAACTAATAACACACAAAGAATGAAATGTTGCCATTTTTTTTTAATGAACACACCATGTAAACATTCACAGTGCAGTTGGAAAAAGTATTGTAATTATAGCAATCTAGTTCATTAAAGTTTGGTTCCCTCTGGATCCATTCTAAGTTTTCAATCTCTATTCTCTCTCTGTACAAAGTTTTAGATCCAAATCAGGTGAGAAGTGGAATTTTTTTTTTCTATAATTCAGTGGGCTTATCCCATGAGTATGGTCCTGAAGCTCCTTTAGCCCCGATATCAATTCAGCTATGACCATAGAGCAGTTGTAGTCATCCTTTTTCTACCTACCGCCCACTAATGCATCTTTCTTGATGGAAAAATGTCCTTACCGCCCACCTGTTTTCGCGCAAGTGCAGAATATTTTTTAGAAAGGAGGGTGTTTTAAAAAAAATAAATGTACGTACATTTATCTTTTTATTTCTACGTCATGCATGTTTATAATGTTTTTAACTTTATAAAGTTTAATGAGAAAACAATAAAGTAAATTTAAATAACCTTTACTAGTGATTAATGAGATCCTTGAGGTTGATGCTGCGAGACTAAATATTTGATATCTGGTTAGATTTTCGTAAGGAACAAACGAAGGTCTCCTCTTTCGGTGATATTCAGACAATTTCTCTGTTGCTCATAATATGATTTCTCATGTGTGCATCAGCTCCCCTCCTCTCCCTCCTCAATTCCCCTCCCCGCCTTTTTTTTTTTCTTCCTTTTTTCTATTTTTTAACCTTCCTTATAGCAATGCCCAGTAGGAAGGCTGAGCTAGGCAGCCCACTTACTATTAATAGCCAACAACAATTCTCTCCTTTTCCTTTTTATTTTCATTCTTTCTCCTTTTTTACAAGTACTCTACTCCTTCTTTCTCCTATTCTACAAGTACTCTGCGCCTTCTTTCTCCTTTTTACAAATACTCTGCTCACAGACAAACACACACACACAAACACACACACTTACAGACAAACACACACATACACACACACTCACAGAGAAACACATACACACAAACATACACACACTCACACATACACTTACAGACACACACACATACACTTACAGATACACACACACACACGTATACTTACAGACACACACACTTACAGACACACACATACACTTACAGACACACACACACACTTACATACACACAAATTATTAATATTAAATGTCCACCCAGCCTCCCTACCTGGAGAGCTGGTGCGGATCTGTCTCTGGGGTGCAGTGGGGCTTCACTTCAGCGGGTGGCAAGGGAGCTCTAACCTCACTGCTCTGGTCCCTCGAGGGCTGTCTACTGGTGCCGGGAGCCGGAATATGATGTCATATTCCGGCTTCCGCGGCATCAGAAAACATCACGTGAGGGAGCAGAGAGGTTAGAGCTCCCTCGCCGCGTCTGATCTTACAACTGCCGCACGCCATGCCGGGGGGGTCCAGAAGGTAGCCTGGCAGGAGGGAGCACTTCCCTCCTGCCGGTCACTGAAATCTTGTGCCCGCATAACCACTTGCGCCCTCCCAAAAGGAGAAATCCTCAAAAAAAGAGAATTTAGCCGCTGAAATCCCTACTGCCCAGCTGGAATCCTGAAACGCCCACTAGTGGTAGGGACCAGGTTGATGACCCATGCCATAGAGGGTCTTTGCAAAATATGCAGAGACCCCCCCAAAGGTGACATAGTCACTTTAATGTGAATTTTTTTTTTCAATATATAATGTTGCTACATTGTTAAAATTTACTTTACTTTAATTTTTCTAGCTAAAATGATTAAACTGTTAGGAGAGGGGGGAGGGGTGGATGTTTTCTGGACATCTGTTTACAGAATGCCAAGAGTCTGCCTCTCATTTGCACATGTGCACTGGTCCAGAATTCACACAAATAAGGCTGAACAATGTGTGATGTTACTTCATTGAAAATATTCATGGGTCAAAGTTATTTTACAGCTGTTTTATCGGAGCACAGGGGAGAACAGGATGTGGGTAAGGATGTAGATAAGAACATTTAGTGACCAAACTTGTGTGTACGAAACAAGCAAAATAGGAAGAATTTAAATAAATACTGACTATAAAGCATTTATTTATTTCTAGTATATTATATTACAAAATACTGCACATTTATAAGTCTCACCATATTTCCCACATGGATTTATTTAAACCATAAATAAACTTGCAATTTGTCATAATGCCTCTAGACTGTAAGCTCGTTTGAGCAGGGTCCTCTTCAACTTATTGTTAATGTAAGTTTTTATAGTTTTATCTTTTATTGTTAAATCTCCCTCTCTTGTAATATTATAAAGCTATATGGGATTTGTTGGCACTATATAAATGTCAATGTTAACAATAATAATAATGCCATTGTTTATTGTGTCCAAGCCTCCTGACCCTAGTCAGCTCTGTGGCACATTCAGTACTGTTCCTCAGTAATCAAATGAAAATAAAATTCTGGGGGTAGGAATCATCACCTTGTGAGCATTTCCTATTTAGGATGCTTGTTACTCGTGTATGGCAACCTAGAAGTGGAAAAACTTTTTTTTCCCCTCAGCTCTCTTTGTGGCACTGTAGGTCTATTGTGTTCTGTGCAGTATCTTAGTTGTTCCTAGAAAAACATTAATCCCTACACTTAACACACTAACTCTTTTGAGTCCTTTTTCCCTTATGAGTCTATATGTTATAAATTTAATTTTCTTGAACAGATAAATGACTTGCGAAATTCCCATCAACGTTGCCAAGTTGGAAAAGCTCTGTGGCGGGGCTGCAATCCCAGCACCCAATATCTCGGCCAAAATCCTCTCGAGCTGGAACCAAGCGCTGCTTAGTGAATATAGCCCAATCCTCCAGTAACTGGATGACACACAGTTCTGGGAGTACAAAATTACATAGGTTAAACAGCCAAAATGATAGTTGCGTAAAAGAAAACACCAGTACGTGATCCGATTCTCAAGTATATACACCAAAGACATTTTTATACAGCACATCGTACAACATCCAATAAGAATGACAAAGGCAAAATATTGGAGGTTCAAACTCAATCAACTGTATGGAGTAAATACAAAGACCAATTGAACTATTAGCGTTATATATCACAGAATATGAAAGACATGACAATAGAATTAGAGAAAATATTAGAGGGATATGAAAGAAGAGGGAAGAAAGAGGGGGGAGTAGGAAGGAGAAGGATAAAATAAAAAAGTGGAAGGGTGCAGAGGTTGATGGAGTGGGTGAAGCCCATATCCCAATAAGCTACTACCAGTAATTAAGGAGTTATACTCCATCCATGGTTTCTACACCTCGCAGAAAGATGTAGAATTGTGATGTAGAAAAACAGTTAGCTTGCAATTTGCATGTTATTTTTAGAATGACTATTTTGAGGGATGGTGGGCCTACATGCAGACACTTTTCAGCAAAGGCTCTGCAGGTGGCAATGGTGATCCCAAACAGTAACGTATTCTAATAAGACTTAAGTGCTTCTATTGGTTTAGATAAGAGGAAAGTCCATGGAAATATTGGGATGGGTTTTCGAGAGGACTGTCTCACATAGTAGGTGAATTTCTTTCCAATATGCAGTGAGCATATCTACCACGAGAGCCATGCATTTGCCAACAAAGGTCCGAGGGTGTATGCCCCATGAGGTGGAGTGAAATAGACTTAACATGCCATCTGAGCATCGTTTTAATTCCCTGTTCCTGTAATGTAACCCACAGATGCTTTTGCCATGTATTCCCACATATCATTCCAATCATCTCCCATGATTTCACTCCCCAGGTTCGACTCCCATCTCTGCACATATGGCAGATCATTCCAATCTACAATTGATGTTAGCCATGAATAAAGCGTGTAAGACATTGAAATTAAACATTTAACATATACATCCAGACAAAGTCATAAATAGAAGTCTGCATGGACTGCAGATAACAAAACGCAGCAAGCGCCCACAACAACAACACTGGCACACCAAGATGACTCGATACCTCCAATAATGCGCCAGAACTGCTTAATGCTGTTGGAAAAAGTCTCACTGTGCGTCTGACTTTCTCCACTATAAATATATGCTGCGCTCATACAGCTTGGCTCTTTCCTTTGCAAAAGTAGAGTGCCTTGCAAAAGTATTCACCCCCTTTGGCATTTTTCGTGTTTTGTTGCCTTACAACCTGGAATTAACATGGATTGTTTGAGGATTGTTTTGCATAATTTAATTTACAGAACAGGCCCACAACTTTGAAGAAGTTTTTTTTTTTTTTTTTTTGTGAAGCAAACAACAAATAGGACAACATAACAGAAAAAGTCAATGTGCATAACTATTCAACCCCCTAAAGTCAATGCTTTGTAGAGCCATCTTTTGCGGCAACCACAGCTCCAAGTCACTTTGGATAAGTCTCTACGAGCTTGCCACATTTACCACTGGGATTTTTGCCCATTCCTCCTTGCAAAACTGCTCCATCTCCTTCAAGTTGTATGGTTTGCACTTGTAAACAGCAATCTTTAAATCTGACCACAGATTTTATATTGGATTGAGGTCTGGGCTTTGACTAGGCCATTCCAACACATTTACATGTTTTCCCTTAAACCACTCAAGTGTTGCTTTAGCATTGTGTTTGGGGTCATTGTCCTGCTGGAAGGTGAACCTCCGTCCTAGCCTCAAATCACGCACGGAGTGGTACAGGTTTTGCTCAAGAATATCCCTGTATTTAGCACCATCCATCTTTCCCTCAACTCTGACCAGTTTCCCAGTCCCGGCTGATGAAAAACATCCCCACAGCATGATGGTGCCACCGCCATGTTTCACTGTGGGGATGGTGTTCTTTGGGTGATGTGATGTGTTGGGTTTGCGCCAGACATAGCGTTTTCTTGGATGGCCGAAAATATCAATTTTAGTCACATCAGACCAAAGCACCTTCCGCCATACATTTTAGGAGTCTCCCACATGCCCTTTGAAAATTCAAAACGTGCCATTTTGTTTTTTGCTGAAAGTAATGGCTTTCTTCTGGCCACTCTGCCATGAAGTCCAACTCTATGGAGCGTACGGTTTATTGTGGTCCTATGTACAGATACACCAGTCTCTGCTGTGGAACTCTGCAGCTCCTCCAGTGTTACCTTTGGTCTCTGTGCTGCCTCTCTGATTAATGCCCTCCTTGCCCGGTCCATGAGTTTTGGTGGGAGGCTGTCTCTTGGCAGGTTTGCTGTTGTGCCATGTTCTTTCCATTTAGTTATGATAGATTTGATGGTGCTCCTGGGGATCTTTAAAGATTTGGATATTTTGTTTATAACCTAACCCTGACTTCTCAACAACATTTTCCCTTACTTGTTTGGAGAATTCCTTGGTCTTCATGGCAGTTTTTGGTTAGTGGTTCCTCTTGCTCAGGAGTTGCAGCCTCTGGGGCTTTTCAAAAAAGGTGTGCATATGAAATGACAGATCATGTAACACTTAGATTGCACACAGATGGACATCATTTCACTAATTATGTGACTTCTGAAGGTAATTGGTTGCACCAGAGCTTTTTATGGGCTTCATAACATAGGGGGTGAATACATACGCACATGTCAATTTTCTGTTTTCCATTTCTAAAAAATTGTTTTATGTATATATTTTTCTCATTTCACTTCACCAACTTAGACTATTGTGTTCTGATCCATCACATAAAATTCAGATTAATAAAACATTGAACTTAAGGCTGTAATGTAACAAAATAGGTAAAAAGTCAAGGCGGGTGAATACTTTTGCCTCAACAGAACCACACTCAACAGAACAGAAAACTACTATTTCACACATTTAACTCTCTTCTTCGCCCTATTGTTCCTCTTCCACCTACTAACTTGACATCCTCCGACTTTGCTACTCACTTCACTGACAAGATCTCTACAATCAGGGAAGAGATCTCTCATCTTTCTTCTTCCCCTTACAAAACTTGGCCCTAACCTCACTCCATCTGCTGTTCTTTCGCACCCACTACAGTGGAAGAGGTTTATGCTCTGCTCCAGTCCTCCCGCCTCACCACCTGCTCCCTAGATCCAATTCCCTTGCATCTCATCCATACTCTGTCTTCTTCTCTTCCTCTACCTCTCAATAAAATACTAAATACAATCTTTGTCTCTCCTCTGGCATATGTCCATCGCCCTTCAAACATGCAACTATAACCCCAATTCTAAAGAAGCCCAACCTTGACCCTAACTCCCTATCCAACTACCGTCCTATCTCGCTACTGCCTTTTGCGTCCAAGATCCTTGAAAGAGTTGTGTATGCGAGATTGACAAACTTCCTCGAGTCCAACTCTCTGCTAGACCCACTTCAGTCTGGTTTCCATGCTAAGCACTCTGTGGAAACGGCACTGACCAAAGTATCCAATGATCTACTCGCTGCAAAATCTCGTGGTCACTACTTTATCCTAATTCTCCTGGACCTGTCTGCGGCTTTTGACACTGTTGATCATCAACAGCTTCTTCTCATGCTCCGCAATATCGGTCTACAAGATATTGCTCTCTCCTGGTGCTCCTCCTACCTCTTCCAGCGCTCTTTCAGTGTTTCTTTCTCTGGCTCTGCTTCTTCTCCCTAACTCCTCTCTGTTGGTGTCCCCCAAGGTCCCCTACTGTTCTCTATCTATACTGCCTCCCTTGGTAAACTCATTAGCTCCTTTGGCTTCCAATATCATTTATATGCAGATGACACACAAATCTACCTGACCTCTTATGATCTCTCTCCGTCCCTCTTGACTAGTGTCTTTGACTGCCTCTCTGCTATTTCTAACTGGATGGCTGCCCACTTCCTTAAACTCAACTTGACCAAAACTGAAATTCTGGTCTTTCCTCCCTCAAGTGTTGCTACTCCTGTGTCTGTCTCCTTCCAAGTCAACGGTGCTACCATCAGCTCCCCCCCGCAGGCACGTTCTCTTTGACTCCGACCTCTCCTTCATGCCTCACGTTCAGTCTATCGCCAAATCCTGTCGCTTCCATCTCAAAAAGATTGCGCGCATCTGAACCTACTTAACGTCAGATGCGACTAAGGTACTGGTCCATTCCACTGTCCTTTCTCGCCTTGACTACTGTAATCTACTTCTCAGTGGTCTTACGTGCTCCCAACTTGCGCTGTTACAGTCCATAATGAATGCAGGGGCAAGGCTCATTTTCCTGTCCGCCCGTACCTCCCATGGCTCACCCTTCTGTCAGTCCCTACACTGGCTTCCTGTAAGATATAGGGCTCAATTTAAAATTCTGGTTCTTACTTTCAAATCTCTACATAATGCTGCTCCCACCAATCTATCCCCCCTTTAATACACAATTATGTCCCGTAAATCTTACGCTCTGCTGAAGACTTACGTTTATCTTCTGTCCGTACTCCCACCTCTGATGCTCGCCTTCAAGACTTCTCAAAGGCTGCACTGTTCCTGTGGAACTCACTTCCCTCCTCCGTTAGATGCTCACCCAGTCTCCACTCCTTAAAAAAATCATTAAAAACCCACTTCTTCATAAAAGCGTATCAATTAAACTGTTAATAGCTCCTGACTGATTCCTCCCTTGCAACTGTCATTAATCTAATACTATCCTTACCTTTTGTGTCACTTTATCCCACTCCCTCTAGCATGTAAGCTCATTGAGCAGGGCCCTCAACCCCTCTGTTCCTGTGTGTCCAACTTGTCTGGTTACAACTACATGTTTGTTCGTCCACCCACTGTAAAGCACTGCGGAATTTGTTGGCGCTATATATAAATAACATAATAAGAACCAGTCACTGGGGTCTGGAATAGATAAAGGAAATGTGGCATAATATTCATCTTAACGTTGTATACTTTGCCCACCAAGGAGATGGCAAATATGTCATTATTAATAAAGGAGAAACACAAAACATTTGTTCAGTCTTATTTTTTTGTTTTTGGATACTGCAGTAATCTCACCTCTCTCTATATGGCCACCCAGGAGATGACTTGTTCCAATTTCAATGTCTATTTTTAAGGCAGAATAAATTTGAGGATAATTAGTGGTATAAAGATGTGATGGCAGTACAGGTTTATGTATAATGCCCAGATAATGGACAGAGGATGAAAGGAATTGGAGATGGAAGGTTTCTGACAATTGTCTGCAATCCTCCTGTGGGATGTGTATGGAGAGTGTAATGGATTTGTGGATCAAGCATGTCAAACTCAAAGTCTGGCACGGGCCACATAAACAAGGTTTAAGTTTATGTGGGCCGCAAAAAACCCCCCAAAAACTAAAATTTTCATATAAACGTAGGTTTATTTTAAAAAGTACAGAATATAAAAAAAAAAACAGCATTCCCCCTCTACTAAACCACAGCATCCCCCCTCTACTAAACCTACTACATCCCAGTCTCCCCCTATTAAACCACAGCAACCCCCTCTACCACCCTGTGCCAAATATGATCCTCCTGCTGACACACACAGACACACTGATCTACACATACAGACACATTGACAGATACACACATACTTGCTGACACACTCACTGATAGACACACTGACTGACAGAGACACACACATACAGACACACTCACTGACAGACACACACATACTTGCTGACACATACACACACTCACTGAAAGACACACTGACTGACAGAGACACACATACTTGCTGACAGACAGACACACACTCACATACTTACACACACATACTTTTCTTTATTGCTCCCTACCTTTTGGAGCATCTTCCTGGGGTCCTTCCTGCTCCTCACTGCTCCCTCACGCAGTTCAGTGATGCCAGGTGCCTGTATATGATGTCATATTCCAACACCCAGCTCACTACAGATGGAGCGCGCGAGGGAGCAGTGAGGAGCAGAAACACAGAGCTCCTTCGCTGGCCCTCCTCCCCGGCCAGGTAAGTGTTAGCAGAGTAGGCACCTGCAATGTGGGGACATCAGGTGCCTACTCTGCTATAACACCAGCATGTACTCGCGGCTCGCCGGGCCGCAAAGATGGACCTAATGGGCCACATGCGGCCTGCGAGTTTGACATGCTTGATTTAGGGTGAATCCAATGGGTTATTATGCTGATTCCAGCACCCCAAAATTGGTGTAACTATGGAAAATGTTGTGTCCCATTTTCTGTTGTTTTTTTTCCTGTTTTTCTTTTTTTTTCCCCCTTTGTTTTTTCTTTCTCCTCTTTTTTTCTGTTTATTTCCCCCTGTCCATGAGGAACACCTCTGCAGGTAAGCTAGACAAAGAGGTTTTAAACTTGGTCAGCTTCATGACTCTCCTCAGGCAGGCCCCTCAGTTTGATGTTATTCCTCCTGGACCAGTTGGAGAGGTCCTCCACTGAAGATTTCAGGCTCTTCGCCCTTGTCAATAGGGAAAGGGTAAGGTCTGCAGTTTTATGGTGCTGGATGACTTCCTCCACTTTGTCTTTTAAATTTGAGGTCTTTTGTCCAGGGCCTGTATCTCAGCTGAGATCTGCTTAGCCCTTTTATCTTTTTCGCCCTTTAAAGCATGCTCCACTGAGGAGAGCTTAAGAAACAGGTAATCCACATGTTGCCTTGTAGCCGCTGGAGCGGGGGATCCAGGCCTTATTCACCATGTTTGGGCTCCAAGGTACACAAGCGTTGCCATTTTGTGCCATTGGTCTTCCATTGGGCTCCAAAAATCAGAGCAATTTAAGCTCCCGAATCCCATCTCATAAAAGGTAACATCAACCTCAGAGTTTCAGGGGATAGGGGAGTGTGGGGACAGGATAGGGGAAGCAAGAATTAAAGTGATAATTGCTTATATTAGGCTAAGCATGCCTGGAGCCCTGTAGCATGCATTAATTCGCTCTGCAAGGCAAACCCCGACCCCTATTTAAATACTTTTTAAAAATTATTACAATCAAGGTTCAGTAACAACTGTAAGGTCATTAGATCGAGTATCATTAGAATGGTCAGATCCATAGTAAAAAACAAAGAAATCTCTACTCTAATTTGAATAGAGATGTAATCGAACCAAAGGCAACCAGTAAGACATTTTGAACAAAAAGAGATTATGTATTTACCAGGGAAAAAATGCAGACAAGCAGGGGCGTAACTAAGAAACACAGAGACTTGGTACAAGAATCAAAGAAAAGCCTCTCTTTGCTCCCCCTACTCACAACTGAGTAGGGTGTGTCGTAGTTGAGTGTGATTGTGTGGGTGTCGGTTGAGTGTGATTCTGTGTATGTGTGTGGCTGGTTGAGTATGCTTGTATATGGTATTTGGCTGCTTGTCAGTGTGAAATGATTGGCCCTGCTTGGGGTCACTCCCAAACCACGGCAATCCCCCATGCTGATACGAACACACTTGCTTCACTGGCATCAGTGCATCCCATACTCTCCCAGAAAGAGCCTGCTGGGGGAGTAACACAGTCACAGGGAGCAAGAGGACAGCCGGTCACTCAGTCTATGGCACTAGACGCTGTGTGCCACTGGAACACAGGTCTAATGTTGAAGATTGTATGGACAGGTAGGGGAGGGCCCATATTTTAAAGAGCTTTAAATTAAAATCTATACATTTGCTAACATTTCTGGTAGCTCAACATACCGTTGGAAGTTAATTATTATTATTAATGCTTTTTAACCTATTTTATATACAGTTTAACATAATACACATTTATTAATAATACTTGAATGTGTATATATACTGTGTATGTACATTCATATATACATACACACATATATGCATATTACAAATCATATTCCTTGAATGAAACTATTTTTTTGAATTTTTATCCATATGGTTAGTATATTTCATGATGCTCACGGAATATCTCTTATAAAACGGATTGACTTAAAATGGTAATGAGAAAAAAAATCAAAAAATATATAGTAAAAGAGAATCTAAAAAAACAGAGTAGTATTGCACATTCACATATAGTGTTAGGAGTGAATAAAGTGCACTCACAAACTAAAATTTGATTGTAAGCACATCAAAAGAGTCACTAGACCACGCCACATCCTCCAAGCAATGATGAACCATGCAGGGGAGAGATAAACGAATATAGTGAAGAGTCGTAATATATAGACACAATTTTTTTTAACAAATTCACTTACAAGATAAAAAGAAATGAGCATTGTAACAGAGCTCCCTGTACTCCGACTGAGTACCCTCCATTGATGGACGCTTTCTAGCTTGCGCCAAGGACCACAAGCACCACACTAGACACTACAACCACCACAGACTCCTCAACCGCTGTAGCTTGACTGTAGTCTCACCGCCTTCCTTCCACCCTGGATCAGCTTCTGTCCTCCAGAACCATGTGAGAAAGATTTTTTCCTTCCACCCTGTATGAATTTCCAGCATCCAGGACTATGCAGTGAAGACCCCTCCTCCAAGGAAAGCATGTCAAGCACAAGCTATTAAAAGAACTAAATGATTCAAGCTCAGATGAGCATGCAGAGCATAGCAATCACCAGTGTGATTATAACAGTTCCCTCTAATAACAAGACAAAGCTATGTTTAGAAGGATCAAGAAGAACTACCTAAACCTTTATTTTACTTGGAACTAGCCCATATGGTCATTACATTAACAATGCTGTGAAAACTCAATAAAATTACAAACAGCCAAATCATAGCAGGCAACATACCGTGACTTATAACACAATGGCATATTTTTAAAGGGGTGGGGAGACAATATTTAACAGAAAATATCTCACGTGCCTGCAAAATTAGCAATATGCAAATCTACCCAAATATGCAAATGAACCAGTCTTGCTATTCAGGTAGTGCATATTGCTGTTGCTACCAACAGAGGGCACTAGACAAGCTCCATAGCCAAATCCACCTAGTTGGTAGCAAACCTCAGCAGTACAGGACAGCAGGCAATACATTTCACAGTACACACACACACACTATAAACAATTACATTACACACACCCTGCACCTATAATGGGTACAGGGTGACTAAAACATAAGAGAAATAAAGCAACCTACATAAATAGTCTGTCTGAAGGTAGAATAGGGGCTTTAAAGCCAAATACATCAAAGAGTCATAGTCACAGGGGAGGAGGCTGGCAAGCAGGCCTCTCCAGGACCAAGTGGCGAAGGGCCCTTCGTCACAAGCATATCAACAAATATTTCAAAAACCTGGAATCCCCACTGATGTCCCAGAGTTATTGATTTTTCAGAATCTTGCCTAGCCTTCGGTTAATACATGATAGTCATGTTTTATTATGCAATTTCTTTCCCCCAGATTTGGTCTAATTTTTTTTATATATACTCTTTTTTTAAGTATATGATGTTATTAATTCTTATTTATTCTAATTACCTTTCCCCTGTAAAAAATTATATATTTGCATTTAGTCTGTTATCTATTGATTTTTATAAAGCCCCCCATCTTCTTCCCAATATTAACTATATTTTGTAGCTGTTTTAATCATATCAGGTGTAATACATATGGCCAGAGAGCTTACATTTGTTTTTATTTGTGTTTTTATTCTATTTACATGTGCACCACACACTACAGCCCATATCTCCCCCAAAAACCTTACAGACCCTATTAAAGAAAAATCTGATTTGGATGCTAACTAAAATGTGTAGGTGACTAAAAAAAAAATACAGTCACTTCTGAACAGACTATAAAATGATGGAAATAAAATGTCTACCTGATGTTATTTTTATAAATTCTTCTTTTTACATTATGTATTTGCATTCCAGCTATAGCGTGGTCAGAAGCTAGGCCTATGAACATCTCTAGGGGTAATGTGCCATGTAAGCTGAGCATGATAGGAGTTGCACACCGCAGAATCTAACGTTCCATTTCTCTAACCCTTCCTTTGTGGGACGTTCCCATAGTAAAAGGCGTGGTAGAACGAAAGTGAAAGTACACATTGTAACCACTTCCTGGTGGTAATGTACTGATCGAGGTCTGTGACCTGCCAGAAACACCGACCCCACACACCTTACACCATGTTTTGTATAGCACTGATAGGTAAGTGTCAAATAATACACTGGGACACTGTCACACTGAGCCAGGTACATGATCAGCACACACCATGTACATACAGTGAGTACATGGGCCGCGCATTAGCATGATCACCGCTTGTATTCCATTATGACTTGACACACTGCTAGTGTATGTCCTGTGCTGTGTGAGACGAAGACACAGTATTGCGACAGTAATTCTGTGTAATTCGAGATTTTCTCAGGGTTTAATTCTTAAATGTATACGATCTGCCAGTAATGTATTGTAAAATGTATAGATGTAGCTATAATTAAGGTTTATTAGTGTTTTTTTATCTATAGATATATCTAGAAGGGATGCTAATGTCAGGTATGCATGTACATATGTCTGTTAGTGTTCTCGTATTATATAAAATGTCTATTAGTGTTCTCTTGTAATATGTATGGATGTGTCTGTAATGTCTGTTAGTGTTCTCTTATAATATAAAATGTCTATTAGTGTTCTCTTGTAATATGTATAGATGTATCTATAATGTCTATTAATATTCTCTTATGTATGGATGTATCTATATGTCTGTTAGTGTTCTCTTATAGTATGTATAGATGTATTAGATCAGAAACGGCTTATAGTACTTGCTTTATTATAAAATGTCTAGAGGTCTGTTAGTGTTATATCGTAACATGTCTAGATGTATGTAATATCTGGTAACGTGCTGTTGTAAATGTAACTCATTCTACACATTGTCTGGTTGTTAAAGCGGCACTGTCATGCCGAACTTACCTTTCCTCAATCTCTTCCTCTTCTCCCCCTCTCTCAGGATCTGTTCTTCTTTTCTTCCTGTCTTCTTTAATTTTCTTTAAAATCATAAGACAAAGTAGGGACTCTTTGCCTTATGGAGGATTCCTCCGCTTGACCAGCTCTGACCAGCGGAGGAGCAAAGTGTGCTTCATTTCCGCTGGTCAGAGCAATTTTCCCATGATCCCTAGCTTTCCTCTGTGTTCCCACAATGCTTCCTGTCATTTTAGCTAAAACTGCCGAATTGCGTTCTAACTGAATGAGAACAGTATGTTCGTTTGTTTTAGAACGCAATTCGGCACTTTATTCGGATCAGAATTTCATTCGAATGAATGAAACTCTGATCCTATTCATTGCTGTGGCTGCATCTTGCAGCCGCTTAGTAGATAACGCCCTAATTCCCACGGTATCAGGGAGCTATCTACTAAAAGGCTGAAAGACCTAAATTGGTCTAACAGCCAACTTTACTAATACTAAGTAAAGATTACTTAGTATTAGTAAATAATATGCCCCTACTCGCTATACTGGGAGTAGGGGCATGTCAGCCTGTGGCTGCTCACTGTAAAAAAAAACAAAAAAACTATTGGCCCCCACCCCTAAACGACGGGTCGGGGCCCTAAAGTAAAATAAGGGGGGAGACCAAATGACCTACTTCCCCCCCCCGCGGCCCCCACCTCTGGGCGGCGGGTGGGGGCCATAGTGAGAATGAGGGGGGGCCTACTGCCCCCCCCCCCGACCCCCACCCCTGGGTGGCGGGTGGGGGCCATAGTGAGAATTAGGGGGGGGACCTACTGCCCCCCCCCGGCCCCCACCCCTGGGCGGCGGGTGGGGGCCATAATGAGAATGGGGGGGGACCTACTGCCCCCCCCGGCCCCCACCCCTGGGCGGCGGGTGGGGGCCATAATGAGAATGGGGGGGGACCTACTGGTCCTTCCCATTATGGTGGGTGGGGGCAATAATGGGGGCCTACTGCCCCCACCCCTGGGCGGCGGGTGGGGGCCATGAAGATAATGAAGGGGGGGGACCTACTGTCCTTCCCCCCCCGGCCCCCACCCCTGGGCGGCAGGTGGGGGCCATAATGAGAATGGGGGGGACCTACTGCCCCCTGGGCGGGTGGGGCCATAATGAGAATGGGGGGGGACCTACTTTCCCCCCCCACCCCTGGGCGGCGATGGGGGCCATAATGAGAATGGGGGGGGACCTACTGCCCCCCCCGGCCCCCACCCCTGGGCGGCGGGTGGGGGCCATGAAGATAATGAGGGGGGGGACCTACTGTCCTCGCCCCCACCCCTGAGCGGCGGGTGGGGGCCCTAAGTCAATTACCCCCCCCACCAAGGTGACTAGGGGTCCCCAAGCCCCTAGTCACCCACCCCCCACCCAAAAAAAAAAGTCCCTACCTACCCCCCTCACCCTAAAAAATAGTGAGGGGGGGATAAAATAACTAACCTGTAAAATAAAATTAAACTTACCATTCGACGTCTTCTTTTTTCTCAAATCTTCATTTTTCAGCCCCAAAAAAGGCCAAATAAAAAAACCATCATAACCGTCGAAGAAAAAAAAATTAAAAATCCCGAGCGCAAAAAAAAAAACAAAAACCGACCGCAAAAAAATAATCCATCTTCACCCATGGAGGGCTCCACGCAGACTGAGCTCCGCAGGGCGAGGGAAGGCTTATAAAGCCTTGCCCCGCCCTGCAATTAGGCTAAGAACACTCTGATTGGTGGGTTTAAGCCAATCAGAGTGCTCTTTGTCATTTACAGCGTGGGAAAATTCAATTTTCCCACGCTGTGTAAAATGACACAGAGCACTGTGATTGGATGGCTTGAAATCCATCCAATCACAGTGCTCTGTGTCATTTTACACAGCGTGGGAAAGTTCTTTTGAATTTTCCCACGCTGTGTAAAATGACACAGAGCACTGTGATTGGATGGCTTGAAATCCATCCAATCACAGTGCTCTGTGTCATTTTACACAGCGTGGGAAAGTTCTTTTGAATTTTCCCACGCTGTGTAAAATGACACAGAGCACTGTGATTGGATGGCTTGAAATCCATCCAATCACAGTGCTCTGTGTCATTTTACACAGCGTGGGAAAGTTCTTTGGTACTGCGCTAAAATGACACAGAGCACTGATTGGATGGCTTGAAATCCATCCAATCACAGTGCTCTGTGTCATTTTACACAGCGTGGGAAAGTTCTTGAATTTTCCCACGCTGTGTAAAATGACACAGAGCAGTGATTGGATGGCAAAATCCATCCAATCACAGTGCTCTGTGTCATTTTACACAGCGTGGGAAAGTTCTTTTGAATTTTCCCACGCTGTGTAAAATGTTCAAACTTACTAATGATTGGATGGCTTGAAATCCATCCAATCACAGTGCTATTTAATTTTACACACAGCGTGGGAAAGTTCTTTGAATTTTCCCCGCGTAGTAAGCAAAACACTCTGATTGGCTTAAACCCACCAATCAGAGTGTTCTTAGCCTAATGCAGGGCGAAAAGGTTTTATAAGCCTTCCCCCGCCCTGCGGAGCTCAGTCTCTCGGAGCCATGGGTGAATGGATAATTTTTTCGTCGGGTTTTTTTTTTTTCGCTCAGGATTTTATTTTATTTTCAATTCGACGGTTATGATGTTTATTTGGCCTTTTTTGGGGCTGAAAAAAGAAATTTGAGAAAAAAGAAGACGTCGAATGGTAAGTTTAATTTTATTTTACAGGTTAGTTATTTTATCCCCCCTCACTATTTTTTAGGGTGAGGGGGGTAGGTAGGGACTTTTTTTTTTGGGTGGGGGGTGGGTGACTAGGGGCTTGGGGACCCCTAGTCACCTTGGGGGGGGTAATTGACTTAGGGCCGCCCAGGGGTGGGGGCCGGGGGAGAGGGACAGGTCCCCCCTCATTATCTTCATGGCCCCACCCGCTGCCAGGGTGGGGGCGTGAGGGTCCCATTTCTCATAAGCCCCACCCCCCGGGGGTGGGGGCGGGACGTAGGTCCCCCCTCATTCTTTATGGCCCCACCTGGCCCAGGGGTGGGGGCAGAGTACTGCCCCATTCTCACTATGGCCCCACTCGCCCTGGGGGTGGGGGGGGAGGACAGTGGGTCCCCCCCCTCATTATCTTCATGGCCCCCACCCGCCGCCCAGGGGTGGGGGCCGGGGGGGACAGTAGGTCCCCCCCCATTCTCACTATGGCCCCCACCCGCTGCCCAGGGGTGGGGGCCGGGGGGGCAGTAGGTCCCCCCCCATTCTCATTATGGCCCCCACCCGCCGCCCAGGGGTGGGGGCCGGGGGGGGAGTACTGCCCCCCCCCCTCATTCTTACCATGGCCCCCACCCGCTGCCCAGGGGTGGGGGCGGGGGTGGGGAGGACAGTAGGTCCCCCCCCATTATCTTCATGGCCCCCACCCGCTGCCCAGGGGTGGGGGCCGGGGGGGCAGTAGGTCCCCCCCCCATTCTCATTATGGCCCCCACCCGCCGCCCAGGGATGGGGGCAGGGGGGGGAGTACTGCCCCCCCTCATTCTCACTGTTTAGGGGTGGGGGCCAATAGTTGTTTTTTTTTTGTTGTTTTTACA
>OW240921.1:32447250-32504031 GCA_933207985.1 Pelobates cultripes | reverse complement strand
GATGCACCTGGGCCCCCTGTTAGCGGCAGCAGATGGCGGCGGCGGTCGCCCGGCGCGGGCCAGGAGGCTACCACGGCGCTTGAGTCCGGGCGCGGGGCCCGTGACTCCTTTCCCTGGCGGTCCGGCGGCTGGGGAGGAAGGCCACGGCAGGCCTGGAGGCCGCGCGGTCGAGGCATCGCCTCCCGGCGTCCGGCCAGGGCCTCGGCAGGCGGGCTCCCGGCGGGCTGCGGCCCTGGCAGCAGATGGCGCGCCCCCTGGACCGGTTGGG
Source organism: Pelobates cultripes (assembly GCA_933207985.1). Taxonomy (NCBI): domain Eukaryota; kingdom Metazoa; phylum Chordata; class Amphibia; order Anura; family Pelobatidae; genus Pelobates; species Pelobates cultripes. The sequence continues at coordinate 32,503,763 of OW240921.1, read as the reverse complement.
GCGGCGCCGGGCCCGGCGGACGCACCGGCGATGCGGCGGCTCTGCCGGGAAGCGGGCAGGCAGCGGGCGAGTTCGCGGTGGGAGCGGCGGACGGAGGAGAGCGGGCCAGGAAGGCACGGACCGGGCCCAGGACGGAACAGGCAAGTGCAGGGGCCCCCCTTGGGGGTCCCCTTGGCGTGGGGCCCAACCTAGGGGTGCAGCCTGGGGGCAGTGTGCCTGTGGCCAGGGGGGGGAGTGGGGCTCGGGTGTCTGGAGGGGAACCTTCTGGGGGGACCCAAGGTAGCTCTCAGGGCCTCAGAGAGGGAGGGAGCGGGGGGGGCTCTGCGGTAGGGCTTCTGGGGTCATCGGGGGGGTCCCTGGGAGTGCCTGGGAGATCTGCTGGTCGGGTGAGGGAGGTAGGTGTTGCGGTTGGTAAGGAGGGGGTTGGTAAGAGGGCGGTGAAGCATAGGGGGCGGGGGGTGTCTGGGGGCCACTTCCAGAGGCAGGGAGGCACAGGGGCGGGAGGGGGCTATGCGGGCTCAGAGGCCGGGTCTAGTGGGTCGGAGGGTGGTGGGCCTGGTGACAGCTCCGGGTCAGACTCTAGCAGCGTTGGTTCTTCACCTGTGAGGGACGCGGGGTCCCTCAGGGCGTGGGGAAAAAGGAGGGCTCGGCGCAAGCGCTCTCCCTCGGGAAGTTCAGTAGAGGCTAGGTCAGGGTCATTGGGGCGGGGACGACAGGAGAGGGCAGCGAGGGTTGAGGGTAGGAGTCGGAGTCCTCGGGGCGGGGGGGAGCGGGCTCACGGGGGACAGCGGGCGAGTGGTGCACGGCGGGAGGCCTTGGTGGCAGGCAGGCACTCCCTGGGTCGGGACGGGAGGGGAGCCAGAGAGCACTACCCCCTGCCCAGGATGTCTTCTCCTCATTTCAGGTCTCCGAGCCGTTCATCATCCACGTTGGCGAGGCACCATGTGGGCTCCCTGGTTGGCGGGACGTCGGCGGATGTTGCGCATCCAGGTCACGCAGCGGTTGACAATGCAGCCCCGGGTACGGACGGATCGAGGGGCTTGGCCGGTGAGTCCAGAGGCCCCCTAGGGTCCAATACACTAGTTCAAACACTTCAGTCACTGCTCCACTCATTGGGGGCGGGGGGTGGCACTTCGGGCGATGTAGGTCAGGTTTGGACGCGAGGGTCCGGCGAGGTGGGGCATGCTAGCGGGGCTCCCGTGGTAGCCGCGCCCAGCGGGGAGGCGGGTGTGGAGTCCAGCCCGGGAGAGGTGGGGAGCGAACGGGCGGAATTGTCGGGAGGAGTGTCGGACGCGGCCAGGCAGCATGCTTACGTGTCATTTGCGGGCCCGCTGGGGGTGCACCTCAAGCAGGAGGCGAAAGAAAAAATTTGGAAGGGGGAGTTCTGTGAGATATTCTCCCTTCTTCCTCTGGAGGACTTCATTGACCTCAAGGAGGAGGATAAGAAGGACGAAAAGAAGGAGGAGGAGGAAAAACGGAAGCGGTATCGAAAGATACCGAAGTCCTTCGGGAACTGGCTGAGGGCCTTCTGCGTCCTAGCCAGTGTGATAGGGGAGAAATCGCCGAGTTCTTGCTCTTCCCTATTCTGTTACTTAGATGGGATCTGGGAAGCGTACCGCACCTATGGCGGGCTGGCCTGGTGGCGGTACGACGAGCAGTTCCGGCAACGCTTGGCGGCCAATCCTGGGATGAGGTGGGACCAAATGGACCTGCCCCTGTGGATGAACCTGATGATGGCGCAGAAGGCACAGCCCTTTCAGCACACGGCTGGCGCAAAGGGACAGTCCGCCTCGTCGGCCACCTTGCAGAAGGGCTTATGCTGGTCGTTCAACGAAGGTCAGTGCAAGTGGGGGGCGGCCTGCCGCTTCAAACATGAATGCGCGGGCTGCGGTGGGACTCACGGGCTCCAGAGATGCTATAAGAAAGGTAAGTCGGGCGGAGCCGGAGCTCCTCCAGCGCCCGGGGGCAGTGGGACAGCTGCTGCCCCGGGGCCGAACCCCGGTGAGGCTCGACGCGATGGAACCCTGGCTAAGCCGCTACGGTAATGAGGGGGACACAGAACTGCTTAGGTCGGGGTTTGGACAGGGGTTTTTCATCCCCTTCCGAGCGAGGGAGGGTTCGTTGTGTACGCGTAATCTGAAATCGGTAAGGGAATTTCCGGATGTGGTCCGGGAGAAGCTTAGTAAGGAGGTGCGGTTGGGCAGGATGGCAGGTCCATTCTCAGCGCCGCCGATTGAGGGCCTTAGGGTGTCACCATTAGGGATGGTTCCCAAGAAGGAGATCGGGAAGTTTCGGCTCATTCATCACCTGTCCTATCCTAGGGGAGCGTCGGTGAATGACGATATCGATGGGGAATTGTGCTCGGTCTCTTATGCATCATTCGACCAGGCGGTCGAGCTGGTCAAGAGGGCCGGGCGTGGGGCTTTACTGGCCAAGGTGGATATCGAAGCTGCTTTTCGCTTGCTTCCGGTTCATCCGGCTTGTCACCACCTACTGGGGTGCTTCTTCGAAGGGGGTTACTTCGTCGACTTATGTCTCCCGATGGGCTGCTCCATTTCGTGCTCCTATTTTGAGAAGTTCAGTACCTTTCTCGAATGGGTGGTGCGGATGGAGTCGGGGAACGAAGCAGTGGTGCATTATTTAGATGACTTTCTCTGCGTAGGGCCGGCTGGTTCTCCCGCCTGCCGGAACCTGTTGCGGACAGTGGAGTGGGTGGCGGGCCACTTCGGGGTGCCGTTGGCGGCGGACAAGACTGAGGGCCCGACCGAGTGTCTCAGCTTTCTGGGTTTAGAGATAGATTCGGTGCGTGGGGAATGTCGGCTGCCTCTGACTAAGTTGTGCGGACTGCGCAGTGCGGTGGCCGCGGTGCAGCGGGCGCGTAAGGTGCCCCTGCGGCAGCTACAATCGTTGATCGGGATGCTCAACTTTGCCTGCAGGGTGATACCCATGGGTAGGGTGTTCAGCCGCAGCCTGTCGGCAGCCACGGCAGGGGTCGGTTCTCCACACCATTTCGTTCGGGTCTCTTCCTCAATGAGGGCTGACCTGGACGTTTGGAAGGTATTTTTGCAAGACTTTAATGGGACGGTGTTCTTCCGTCAGGAGGGTGTGTCTACGGCCGAATTGGAGCTGTTCAGGTTGTTCGATCTGCTTCCCGGGGTGATGCTGGTGTGGTCTGAGATCGTTCCGAGGCGTCGGTGGCGACACGCGAGGGACCCAGTGGCCATCGACAGATGCAGGGCAAAAGTTAACAGCTTGATGGCAAGCTTCGTGAGGAAATTGGGGGGCGTGGTAGTGAGGCACGTAGAATTGGAAGGCGGGCTGCCGGGTTATTACCACACGGACGGTGTTCATCTTTCAGCGGTGGGTCTGGATTTGCTGAACTTGGGTTTGCAGGAGGGGATGCAGAGGGCTCTCTTTCTTCGGGGTGGCGGAGCTCGGTCGGCTTGAGGGGTCAAGGTCCGAGCTTGTGGCGGGATAGAGAGCTAGGGAAGGAAAAATAGGCTCTCCATGAGGAACATGAAGAATTGTGGTCACTGGTCGATGGTGGGTTTCGAGTCCTGGAGGTGGCTCAGAACCTGGTGGGGTAGGGGTATCTGGGTATACCCCTACCGTGGTTACTTATGGTTGCATTCAAATCGGTTCTTGTTGGAGTAAAGTTAAAGCGTTATTTATATATATTTATGTGTTGCTTATGTTGGGTCATTGCCCTGATATTTAATGAAGGTATAGATGCGAGGGCGGAGGATGGGGGGCAATGACCCATGTGTTATATATATGTTAAATTATTAGTATCGTTTCTGTTTGTTAATAAAGCTGTGGACAATTTTTCCCATATTCCTAGTGTCAGCGTGTTATTGGGGATAGGTATGTGGGATGGTTGTCCAAGGTTCCGACTGCCCATATGGCGACTATACACCAGTCATGTAGCCCCATGTAGCCAGAGCGCAGCTTAGCGGAAAAGGGCCTTGACAGGGGTTAGGAGGCGGGCATAGGAGGGACCAAGCAGGACTGTGGGATTATGGGATGGGGGCTGGCTATTTATTAGGCAGCCATTTTAAAAATGTGCACATTAATTTCTACCTAGCTGTGTTTGTCCCACCCTCCCTCCCTGTAATGGGTTTGTTTTCTTTTATCCCGTTTTGTCACAGCGGCGGGATAGAGAGCTAGGGAAGGAAAAATAGGCTCTCCATGAGGAACGTGAGGAACATGAAGAATTGTGGTCACTGGTGGATGGTGGGTTTCGAGTCCTGGAGGTGGCTCAGAACCTGGTGGGGTAGGGGTATCTGGGTATACCCCTACCGTGGTTACTTATGGTTGCATTCAAATCGGTTCATGTTGGAGTAAAGTTAAAGCGTTATTTATATATATTTATGTGTTGCTTATGTTGGGTCATTGCCCTGATATTTAATGAAGGTATAGATGCGAGGGCTGAGGATGGGGGGCAATGACCCATGTGTTATATATATGTTAAATTATTAGTATCGTTTCTGTTTGTTAATAAAGCTGTGGACAATTTTTCCCATATTCCTAGTGTCAGCGTGTTATTGGGGATAGGTATGTGGGATGGTTGTCCAAGGTTCCGACTGCCCATATGGCGACTATACACCAGTCATGTGGCCCCACAGCCAGAGCGCAGCTTAGCGGAAAAGGGCCTTGACAGGGGTTAGGAGGCGGGCATAGGAGGGACCAAGCAGGACTGTGGGATTATGGGATGGGGGCTGGCTATTTATTAGGCAGCCATTTTAAAAATGTGCACATTAATTTCTACCTAGCTGTGTTTGTCCCACCCTCCCTCCCTGTAATGGGTTTGTTTTCTTTTATCCCGTTTTGTCACAGCGGCGGGATAGAGAGCTAGGGAAGGAAAAATAGGCTCTCCATGAGGAACGTGAGGAACATGAAGAATTGTGGTCACTGGTTGATGGTGGGTTTCGAGTCCTGGAGGTGGCTCAGAACCTGGTGGGGTAGGGGTATCTGGGTATACCCCTACCGTGGTTACTTATGGTTGCATTCAAATCGGTTCATGTTGGAGTAAAGTTAAAGCGTTATTTATATATATTTATGTGTTGCTTATGTTGGGTCATTGCCCTGATATTTAATGAAGGTATAGATGCGAGGGCGGAGGATGGGGGGCAATGACCCATGTGTTATATATGTTAAATTATTAGTATCGTTTCTGTTTGTTAATAAAGCTGTGGACAATTTTTCCCATATTCCTAGTGTCAGCGTGTTATTGGGGATAGGTATGTGGGATGGTTGTCCAAGGTTCCGACTGCCCATATGGCGACTATACACCAGTCATGTAGCCCCATGTAGCCAGAGCGCAGCTTAGCGGAAAAGGGCCTTGACAGGGGTTAGGAGGCTGCATAGGAGGGACCAAGCAGGACTGTGGGATTATGGGATGGGGGCTGGCTATTTATTAGGCAGCCATTTTAAAAATGTGCACATTAATTCCTACCTAGCTGTGTTTGTCCCACCCTCCCTCCCTGTAATGGGTTTGTTTTCTTTTATCCCGTTTTGTCACAGCGGCGGGATAGAGAGCTAGGGAAGGAAAAATAGTCTCTCCATGAGGAATGTGAGGAACATGAAGAATTGTGGTCACTGGTCGATGGTGGGTTTCGAGTCCTGGAGGTGGCTCAGAACCTGGTGGGGTAGGGGTATCTGGGTATACCCCTACCGTGGTTACTTATGGTTGCATTCAAATCGGTTCATGTTGGAGTAAAGTTAAAGCGTTATTTATATATATTTATGTGTTGCTTATGTTGGGTCATTGCCCTGATATTTAATGAAGGTATAGATGCAAGGGCGGAGGATGGGGGGCAATGACCCATGTGTTATATATATATGTTAAATTATTAGTATCGTTTCTGTTTGTTAATAAAGCTGTGGACAATTTTTCCCATATTCCTAGTGTCAGCGTGTTATTGGGGATAGGTATGTGGGATGGTTGTCCAAGGTTCCGACTGCCCATATGGCGACTATACACCAGTCATGTGACGGCAGATAAGAACCATTCGGCCCATCTAATCTGCCCAATTTTCTAAATACTTTCATTAGTCCCTAGTCTTATCTTATAGTTAGGATAGCCTTATGCCTATCCCACGCATGCTTAAACTCCTTTACTGTGTTAACCTCTACCACTTCAGCTGGAAGGCTATTTCATGCATCCACTACCCTCTCAGTAAAGTAATACTTCCTGATATTATTTTTAAACCTTTGTCCCTCTAATTTAAGACTATGTCCTGACTATGAACCTGTGAAACCTTCTAAGTGTATCCAATGCTCTATGATTTTTATGCCATGACTGAACTGAAGCAGAACTAGTGCCAACTCCTTAGATAATTGGAGCCTCAAACTTGATTTATTGCTCAAGACTTTTTGCTGTTTTCTGGTTTTGACTTACCCTTTTTGAACTGGTTAGTGCAGTGGTTCCCAAACTTTTAAGGTTCAAGACACCCTTTATATTTTAGCACTCTGTCGTGATTATGGTGCCAGGAGTGCCGTGGTTCCCTCCCAGAGTAAGTAGTCAAACGATTTAAGTACAGTTTGACAACTTACCTGAGGTCTGCCAGGATAGGTGCTGTAGTGGGGGATAGGGACAGTAGTGTGTGTGTGTTAGGGGTGCAATGTATGTGTGTTAGGTGTGCAATGTATGTGTGTGAGGGGTGCAGTGTGTGTGTGTGAGGGGTACAGTGTGTGAGAGGTGCATTGTGTGTATTGTTGGCAGTGTGTGCATGAGGGGTACCAGTGTGTGTGTGTGAGGCGTACCGTGTGTATAGGGGGCGGTGTCTGTGTATGGGGGGAACAGTGTGTGTGTGTAGGGGGAGTTATTAAAGGTGTAGGAGTGCAGATTAATAAATATATATGCTTATTTTTTAATTTAAAAAAACAAATAATAACAATTCATATTCCTCCTCCCTTCTTACATTTGCCTGGGAGGGAGACCAGTACTAAACCCTGGTGGTCCAGTAGGGGGGGCCATTGTGGTCCAAGTGATGAGAGTGAATTCTAGCAGCTCCTGAGAGCTGCTAGAATTCATTCTCGCAAGATTTGGAGCGTTGCCATGGTAACCACGGCAATGCTCCGAGCTCACAAGAGGAGAATCTGGCGGAGCTGCAGGTTAGAGCTCCCCGGCTCATCTCTCCCTCCCCTGCCGTTAGCAGCCCGGTGAGGGAGATCTCTCAAAAAAACATTTTGCAGCGCCACTGTGTGCCTGTGCCGCGGCACACAGTTTGGAAATCGCTGGATTCGTGTATGGACCTCCTGACCTCCATTATCATTGATTTCTACGAGTCCTTGTTTTTCTACAATTCTTGCTTTGTGACCTTGCTTACATAGTTTCTATCAGCACTTTAGTTCTTACCTCCCTGGAGCATTTTCCATTAAATGTCTGGTGACACATTTTCCTTTTGACTCTTTAGAACGAGCTCTATGTTTGTGAGTTTGGTCATTAGCTGCTCTAGACATATACACAGTGTTTGGAGAGAAGGGGTTAATAATTCCCAGTCAATTTAATTCACTGCAGTTAATTTACTATTAAATTACTGTATGTAAAAATTTCCCTTTTTTTTGTACACATTTCCTGGTTTTAATGTCATGTTGACATAAATACATCCAGGGACTTCCCCACAGCTTACTGTTGGCATGCTGATATTTCCCAATTATCTCTTTTTGATTAACTCCCATTTTTCTGTTTCCCAACGAAATGTCTTACTTTGTATCAACCAATACATATTCTAAATAAATAAAAAGTGAGCAAGTAATGGTTAGAGAGAACAAGAAGAAAAAAAAACAGATGGATGAGTGAGACATGAGTTTTTCTCTGTTACATAGTTACATAGCTGAAAAGAGCATCCATCAAGTTCAGCCGTCCTCACATTTGTTTTTTTATGTTGATCCAAAAGAAGGCAAAAAACCCAGTTTGAAGCACAATTTTGCAACAAGCTAGGAAAAAAATTCCTTCTTGACCCCAGATTGGCAGTCAGATTTATCCTTGGATCAACCAGTTATTACCCTACATTGAAAGATTATATCCTTGAATATTCTGTTTTTGCAAGTATGCATCTAGTAGCTGTTTGAACATCTGTATGGACTCTGATAAAACCACTTCTTCAGGCAGAGAATTCCACATCCTGATTGTTCTTACAGTAAAAAAACCTTTCCTTTGCCTTTAGACGAAATCTTCTTTCTTCCAGTCTAAACGCATGGCCTTGTGTCCTATGTAAAGTCCGGTTTGTGACTAGATTTCCACACAATGGTTTGTATTGGCCCCTAATATATTTGTATAATGTTATCATATCCCCTCTCAGGCGACGTTTTTCTAAACTAAATAGGTTTAAATGTGTTAACCTTTCTTAATAGCTGATATGTTCCATTCCTTTTATTAATTTTGTAGCCCACCTCTGCACTTTTTCTAGTGCCATAATATCCTTCTTTAGAACAGGTGCCCAAAATTGCACAGCATATTCAATATGGGGTCTTACCAGTGATTTATAAAGAGGCAAATTATATTCTCGTCCCGAGAATGAATGCCCTTTTTCATGCATGACAATACCTTACTGGCCTTGGCCACTGCTGATTGACATTGCACATTGTTGCATAGTTTGTTGTCTATAACAATTCCCAAGTCCTTTTCGTGTGTTGTTATCCCTAATTCGCTTCCATTAAGGGTATACGTTGCTTGTGTATTCTTTACGCCGAAGTGCATAACTTTGCATTTTTCAACATTAAATTTCATCTGCCATTTGAGTGCCCAGTCCCCCAGTCTATCTAAATCCCTTTGCAGCAAAGTAATATCTTGCTCACATTGTATTATTTTACAAAGTTTTGTGTCATCTGCAAACACTGAAACATGACTTTCAATGCTGTCTTCAAGATCATTTATAAACATGTTAAATAGAAGGGGTCCCAGAACAGACCCCTGAGGGACACCACTTGCCACCTCTGTCCAGCTTGAAAATTTACCATTAATGACAACTCTTTATACTCTGTATTTAAGCCAATGTTCTACCCAAGAACAAGCATTTTCATCTAGACCGATTTCCTTGAGTTTGAACACTAATCTATTGTGTGGAACTGTATCAAATGCCATGGCAAAGTCCAAATAGATCACATCCACTGCAACACCCTGATCTATACTTCTACTTACTTCTTCGTAGAACGCAATCAAGTTAGTTTGACATGACCTGTGCTTCATAAAACCGTGCTGATTTTTGCTGATAACCATGTTCTTCTCAAGGAATTCTTGAATATTATCCCTTAATAACCTTTCAAAAATTTTACCAGCCACAGAAGTTAAGCTCACAGGTCTATAATTTCCAGGCAAGGATTTTGAACCCTTTTTGAATATAGGAACCACATCTGCCTTCCTCCAATCCTCCGGAACACTTCCTGAAAGAAAAGAATCTTGAAAGATTAAAACAGAGGTTCACTTATTTCTACACTTAGTTCCTTAAAAAGGACCACTATAGTACCAGGAAAACATACTCGTTTTCCTTGCACTGCCGACCACTTACAATGCCCACCCTCAGGGACCCCCTCTCCCGCCCGGCTCTGGAAGGGGAAGAGTTAAGCGATACCTTTTCCAGCACTGGAAGGCTCTCCTCCACTCCGATCCTCCTTCTCCTCCCCACGTCGGCTGAATGTACGGCGGCAAAAGGCTTCGCAGCGCTTCGGCCCGATCTCGAAAGCATTATCAATGCTTTCCTATGGACGCTGGCGTGCTCTCACTGTGAAAAATCACAGTGAGAAGCACGCAAGCGCCTCTAGCGGCTGTCAATGAGACAGCCGCTAGAGGAAATAGGGGAAGGCTTAACCCATTCATAAACATAGCAGTTTCTCTGAAACTGCTATGTTTATGAAAAAATGAGTTAACCCTAGCTGGACCTGGCACCCAGACCACTTCATTAAGCTGAAGTGCTCTGGGTGCCTAGAGTGGTCCTTTAAGTATACGTGGATGGATACCGTCAGGCCCTGGAGCTTTGTTTATATTAACTTTCTTTAGTTGCTGCAGCACCTTGTCTTGAGTTAACCAATTACAATTATTCTGCAAGTTTTTAGTAGCAATCATTTGCACATCTATTGCCATGGGTTATTCCTTAATATATACGGAGGAGAAATAGTTATTTAAAATTCCTGCCTTTTCCTGGTCTTCATTAATTAACACCCCCGTTTCAGTTTTTAGTGTACCTACACTTTTAGAATTTATGTACTTAAAAAATGCTTTGGGGTTGGTTTTGCTCTCTTTAGCTATCATTTTTTTCATTTTGAGGTTTAGCAAGTCTAATTGCCTTTTTGCACGCATTATTTGCTTCCTTATATCTTTTTTTAAATGCCCTTTTCTTATTTTTAATCTCTTGTTTTACTTCTCTACTAAGCCACATTGGTTTTAAATTTGTTTCTTTTATATTTATTTCCCAATGGTACATACTGAGAAATGTACCGTTCTAATATTTGTTGGAAGATGATCCCTTTATCCTCAGTGTTCTTTTCACTAAAGAGTTTATGCCAGTCAATATATTGTAAAGTTTCCCTTAACTTATTGAAATTGGCCTTTTTAAAATTATATGTTTTAGTATACCCCATGTGCTTTTGTTTTTTTTGAGTTTATTTCAAAGGACACTATATTGTGATCACTATTTCCCAAGTGCTCACCTACTTGAATGTTGGTCAAAAGATCAACGTTGTTTGTTAAAACCAGGTCCAGACAAGCGTCCATTCTAGTTGGTGCTTGTACAAGTTGTGACATGAAGGTGTAATTTAACAAGTTTAAAAACCTAATTTCCTTTGCTGAGCTACTAGTCCCTCTGTCCCAATTTATGTAGCAAGTGTGTTAAAAAATGATAAGCTTAGAGTCATGTCTACAAATGCTCGCAGTTTAGGGAATAAGATCCATGAACTTGTGGCAATAATGGCAACTGATAGTGTAGATTTAGTCGCTGTTACTGAGACATGGTACAATGAGAAAATGACTGGGACATAGCAATACCAGGGTACTCTTTATATAGGAAAGATAGGGAAGGCAAGAAAGGGGGAGGGGTGGCCTTGTATGTGAAGGATAGCATAAAATCTAGCCTAATAAAAGTTAGTGAGGCAAACATAGAGTCCGTTTGGGCTACGTTAGAATTTGGTAATCACACAGTAACTCTTGTAGGTGTGATTTATAGGCCCCCAGGACAAATTGAAGAGTTAGATAATCTACTAGTTGAGGAAATAGCTAAAATGACAATGAAGGGGAAGTTATCATCATGGGTGACTTTAATCTTCCTGATGTAAATTGGAAAACAAAATTAGCTACTTGTGCCAGGAGCACACATATTCTAAACTCCCTACTGGGATTGTCTCTAAAACAAGTTGTTGAGGAGCCAACTCGTAAAGAGGCCATACTAGATTTAGTGTTAATAAATGGAGATTTGGTATCAGATGTTACTGTAGGTGAAAGTTTAGGATCCAGTGATCATCAGTCAGTGTGGTTTAATATAAGAACAGTGACTGAGTCACACCACACAAAAACAAAAGTTTTAGACTTTAGAAAAACAGACTTTTCTAAAATTAGAATATGGGTAGAGGAGTCATTATCAGACTGGAGCAATTTAAATGGAGTCCAAGAAAAATGGGATTATTTAAAAGTTGCACTATTGAAGGCAACAGAAAATTGCATTAGGCTTGTCAGTAAAAGCAAAAAATTCAAGAAACCACTGTGGTACTCCGCAGATGTGGCCAAAATAGTTAAAAACAAAAAGTTAGCATTTAGGAATTATAAAAAAACCCAGAGTGAGGGAGACAAAATGATCTATAAGATTAGGCAGAAAGAGGCTAAGCAAGTTATAAGAGCTTCCAAATCACACACAGAAGAGAAAATAGCACAGTCAGTAAAAAAGGGGATAAAACATTTTTTAGATACATAAATGAGAAAAGAAAAGTAAAACAAGGATTAGTTAGATTAAAAACAAAAGAAGGAAGGTATGTAGAAGAGGATAAAGGTCTAGCTGACTGCCTCAATGAATATTTTTGTTCTGTATTTACAGATGAAAATGAAGGAAAGGGACCTCAGTTGAGAAAAAGGATAAATGAGTCATTTATTACACGTGAGTTTACAGAGGAAGAGGTTATATTTCAACTGTCAAAAGTAAAGACAAATAAGTCAATGGGACCTGATGGAATACACCCAAAGCTATTAAAAGAGCTTAGTGGTGTACTAGCAAAACCATTAACAGATTTATTTAACCAATCATTGTTAACAGGAGTAGTCCCAGAAGATTGGAAGTTAGCGAATGTTGTGCCCATTTACAAGAAAGGTAATAGGGAGGAGTCGGGCAACTATAGGCCAGTAAGCCTTACTTCAGTAGTGGGGAAAGTGATGGAAACCATGTTAAAGGATAGGATTGATGAACATCTAAAAACACATGGATTTCAAGATCAGAGACATGGGTTTACTTCAGGGAGATCATGCCAAACTAATCTTATTGATTTTTTTGATTGGGTAACTAAAATTATAGATCAGGGTGGTGCAGTAGACATTGCTTACCTAGATTTCAGTAAGGCTGTTGCACATAGAAGGCTTATCAATAAACTGCAATCTTTAAGTTTGGATTCAAATATTGTTGAATGGGTAAGGCAGTGGCTGAGTAACAGGCAACAGAGGGTTGTAGTTAATGGAATGTATTCGAAGCTTGGACTTTTCACCAGGGGGGGACCTCAGGGATCTGTACTTGGACCCATTCTCTTTAATATTTTTATTAGTGATATTGCAGAAGGTCTTGATGGTAAGGTATGTATTTTTGCTGATGATACTAAGATATGTAACAGGGTTGATGTTCCAGGAGGGATAAGCCAAATGACAAATGATTTAGGTAAACTAGAAAAATGGTCAGAATTGTGGCAACTGACATTTAATGTGGATAAGTGCAAGATAATGCATCTTGGACGTAAAAACCCAAGGGCAGAGTACAGAATATTTGATAGAGTCCTAACCTCAACATATGAGGAAAGGGATTTAGGGGTGATTATTTCTGATGACTTAAAGGTAGGCAGACAATGTAATAGAGCAGCAGGAAATGCTAGCAGAATGCTTGGTTGTATAGGGAGAGGTATTAGCAGTAGAAAGAGGGAAGTGCTCATGCCATTGTACAGAACACTGGTGAGACCTCACTTGGAGTATTGTACACAGTACTGGAGACCGTATCTTCAGAAGGATATTGATACCTTAGAGAGGGTTCAGAGAAGGGCTACTAAACTGGTTCATTGATTACGGGATAAAACTTACCAGGAAAGGTTAAAGGATCTTAAAATGTATAGCTTGGAGGAAAGACGAGACAGGGGGGATATGATAGAAACATTTAAATATATAAAGGGAATCAACACAGTAAAGGAGGAGACTATATTTAAAAGAAGAAAAACTACCACAACAAGAGGACATAGTCTTAAATTAGAGAGACAAAGGTTTAAAAATAATATCAGGTATTACTTTACTGAGAGGGTAGTGGATGCATGGAATAGCCTTCCAGCTGAAGTGGTAGAGGTTAACACAGTAAAGGAGTTTAAGCATGCGTGGGATAGGCATAAGGCTATCCTAACTATAAGATAAGACTAGGGACTAATGAAAGTATTTAGAAAATTGGGCAGACTAGATGGGCCGAATGGTTCTTATCTGCCGTCACATTCTATGTTTCTATGTCCGGGTAATTAAAATCTCCAATAATTAAAGTGTTACCCAGATTTGCAGCTTGCTCAAACAGCTGTTGTTCCTCGTCAATATTAACATTAGGTGGTTTATAACATATCCCAACCATTAGTTGGTTTCCCTTCTCCCCCCCCCCCAAGCAGATATTTACCTATAAAGCTTACACATTTTCCTCATCTCATTCCATTTGCTTAAGATTTGGCTTTAAATCATGGTTGACATACAAACATACCACACCACCCTTCTTGTTTTTCCTATCCTTCCTAAATAACATGTACCCATTTACGTTAACTGCCCAGTCATGTGTCTCATCCCACCATGTTTCAGTTATGCCTATTATATCATATTGTTTAGTGTATGCTAATGCCTCTAGTTCCCCCATTTTGTTATTTAGGCTCCTTGCATTAGTAAGCATACATTTAATATTATGTGTCACTTGTATATTTTCTGAATTATCATTATTACATAGCTTCTCTGTTCTGAGCTTGCCCCTCCCCCCGTCTCCACCCCCCTTATACTGTGCTAAAGCCCATCTCCTTTCTGTCCTATCTCCATTTTGTAGATTGCTATGACCCTCCCCCTCCTACTACTAGTTTAAAATCTCCTCCAACCTTCTAGCTATCCTATCCCGTTTAGGGGATATCACTACTATAAAGGTTGTACCCAATAGCAAAGTCGGCCCAGTGCTCTAAAACCCCAAAACCCTCCTTCCTGCACCAAGACTTAAGCCACGTATTGACCTCTCTAATCTCCCGCTGCCTTTCCACTGTAGCGCGTGGCACAGGTAATATCTCAGAGAATACCACCTTGGAGGTAATTTTCTTAAGTTTGCTACCTAATACCCTTAAATCATTCTTTAGGACCTTCCATCTTCCTCTTACTTTGTCATTGATACTAACATGGACCATGACTGCTGGGTCATCCCCAGCCCCTCCCAATAATCCATCCACTCTGTCAGCAACATGCCGGACCAGAGCACCCGGGAGACAGCAAACTGTCCAGTTGAGCCGATCAGAGCGGCAGATTGCCCTATCTGCTCTCCTAATGATAGAGTCCCCTACCACCACAACCTGTCTTGCCTTCCTTACATTTTGATCCCCACCCGTACTAGGGGGGCTGTTAGCTCGGCTGTTAGAAGTAACAGCTTCCTCTAATACAGCTACTCCTGAGCTGATGCTCCCAACATCTTCCCTCAAACGGGCAAATCTGCTAGGTTGCACCAGATCAGGACTAGCTAGCCCTTTCCTCTTCCCTCCCCCCCTGCTTCCTCGCCCCACTGTCACCCAGCTACATGCCTGTTTCCCATCTGTATTATCTCCTCCCTCTCCACTACCTGTCCCCACTAAACTCTGCTCAGTTACTGTCCACCAATAGCAGCAAAGGATATAAACAGAATGTAAAAACAATGAACATACAGTGACATAGGCCCCTCCCTGCACAGGTCCCAGTATAATAGGCAGCACTTCCCTTCCATTTCCCTCTTTCTTTGCTGCTCCAAGGATAAGTAACAGCTCACATTTTTCTCTCATTGATTACTTGTTTATTCTGTCAGTTATGGTTGTTATTCTGCTATTTATTGTCATTTATTGTTCTATTGTTTCTTCCTTATTGACAGATTCAATACTATTCTTTTATTTGATTCTCTTAAGGAATTTTTTTCTCCTCAGTTTATCTATTTATGTTTATTATATGTCTGTATATACATATTGTTGTCTCCCAGGGTTCCAGACCTTCTGTGTGAAATATCTATCTATGCACTCTCAGTTTAACTTTTTTCTATGATTGCTCCTATCTCTTATTCCTTTTCTCGCCATTTCTCCTCTCCCTGTCCTCTGGCGCCATTTTGCGCTGCTTTTCTCCATTCTGTTCGGCTGTTTTGTACATGAATCATGCCGTCCGGCTAAATTAAAAAATCCAGACCATTCATTAGTTTCACCGGCAAATATAGCAACATTCGCCTATTTGCCGCGTTCGACTAATTGGTTTGTGCGGTTTACTCATTCGTCTGTTTTTACATTCGTCTGTTTTATTCACACGAATTTGCCTATTTTACCGCACGTTCGGTTCTTTTTCTATTGACGAATTCCCTGGTTTGGCCGCGAGTCTTGCGAAGTCGGCCATTTTCCGACTTCCTGTCTCTCATACTACCTCGTGTGTGTCTGTGTGCCTCTGGTCTGGACCCTGGTGAGATCCCGATCATTCTTTTTCCTTATAGTTTGGGTGACTAACCCTTACTACCCTGTAATCTCACTGGTAGGAATATTGAACTGCATCCAATATGCCCAAACCCAGGATGCCTTCCAGCTCACCACCCTCTGGGGTGATGGATGCCCCTTTGCCTCTGGGAGAGTCCCCTGTCATCTATGGCATGCCATCTACTCTGGCATATAGACCCACCCAACCTAAAGGGGACCAATTCTTGGTGCTACAGCACTCGATGACAGATGCCATTATGGCAGCCATGGGGTCCATGTCTTCTACCCTTTCCCATACCATCTCCCAGGCTCTCCTGCCACTTCCTTTGGCCGTGCAAATGTTAGGTTCCACGCTGCCTCTTCCACGTCCCACTATGGACCTGTCTGAGGGCGCACCTAAGAAGGCGACCCATAAGTCCAAACACCCCTCTGCCTCCAGAACTGTTACGACTGGCGTACCTACGGTCGCTCCAGAAAGCGTGTCCCACCCACGCAAAAGAGCCTTTCCGCACCAGGCAGAACGGGCGCGGCTCTGGAAATGTGCTAGAGCACAACCTGAGAGTGACTCTGACTCAGAATCGGGTCAGGTGAGGAGGCTATGGTTGAGTCGGATGACGACTCTGATGTTGAAACCGCTGAGCTGGGCCTTGACCTCCTTCCCTCTGCTCAGGCAGAGACGTCCGGAGGTGACACGGGGGCGCTTCACCCCGCAACTGCGGGGTCCACCCTCTTGGATCCGTTGGGCGAACCTCTCTTCGACCCGGATGAGCTTCACCATCCAAGGTCGGCGGAGTGGCTCCCAGAGGACCATGTAGCCAAGTACCTTGAAAATTGGGTACGACGCCCGCTCAGTAAAGCGGCACTAAACAAACTGAGGGCAGAGTGCCCAAGGCCTACGGTGCCAAATAAAGTCTGTGATACCCCTGGAGTTGATCCGAAAATGACCCAGTTCCTAACTAAATTGGGCTGGAACCCACGTAAGGGCCTGGACTCTGCCCTGAAAGCATGCCAGGATAAACATTTAGACATATTTGGCCCACTGGCATAGCTTTTCGAACTGGCTGAGGATGCCAGAGCTGAACACCATATTGTTGACCCCGAAGACCTCCGTGGTTGGGTCCAAAGGACTATTTGTATTGCCGGGAGCGTAAATACCTCCCTCTCTATTGAACGGCGTAAAGCCATTTTTTTTAAAATAGAGCCTAAACTGGCGAACCTTGCCCTAACAGAGGCTGGGAAGGACGCCCAAGGATTATTATTTGGCGACTCCTTCATTAAAGACCTGGG
The DNA here is from genome assembly GCA_933207985.1 of Pelobates cultripes. Taxonomy (NCBI): domain Eukaryota; kingdom Metazoa; phylum Chordata; class Amphibia; order Anura; family Pelobatidae; genus Pelobates; species Pelobates cultripes. The sequence goes on along the minus strand of OW240921.1, from coordinate 32,486,603 downwards.
GCACTTTGTGGGGGCATTTTTACGGCCCTTGACAAGGCCCAAACCTCCATGACACAGGTTTTTCAGGGAAGGGTCTCCACCAGGGCCGGCAGATCCAGGAGCCGCCTGTCCGGCCGGTCCTACCTTCAGTCCCGTGGCTTGGGACGAGGCTCTTTTCAGCACCGCTCCAACTTCCAGGAGACAAATGCCTGCTCCCCATTCTTCCCATCACGCGGATGCCCGTGGCGTTCCAGAGGTTTCCGTGGTAACACCAGCTCCAGAAGACACTATGGTGAGTTTACTCATACCTCATGTTTCTTTGCATGTTTATGAAGGGGGCAGACTCCAACATTTTTTCCCAGCCTGGGCACAGATAACCTCCGACCCCTGGGTACTAAACACCATTTGAGGTTTCCACATAGACCTTGTAGGGAACCCTGTAACTATCCCGCCTCCTCGTCCGATCTGCTTCTCCATCCGGGATCGCAGGTCGATCAACGAAGAGCTATCCTCGCTCCTCACCAAGAGAGCAATAGAACGGGCACCCCTGGACTCCACGGGAGTCGTAAGCAATATTTTCCTAGTGTAAAAGAAGGGCGGCCAAATGCGCCCAGTCATAAACCTGTGCCCACTCAATGCTATGGTCAGGCACCGCCAATTCAAGATGGAGGGTATCCATCTGTTGAGAGATCTACTCCTTCAGGGGGACTGGTTGGTAAAGCTGGATCTCAAGGATGCATATCTCACCTTGCCTATAGTCAAAGCATCCCGAGATCTCCTGTGTTTCCATTGGCGGACAGGGACTTGGCGGTTCACATGCCTGCCGTTTGGCCTATCATCAGCACCATGGTGCTTCACAAAACTGCTGCGCCCAGCTATGGCCTGGCTACGCAGTCGAGGCATTCGTCTAATAACTAAGAAGATACACCAAAAGTGTTTATAAATACTAGGAGCTGGCCTAGAATATGGCTACAAGTGAGTGTATACCTATATATAAAAGAGGATATAAATATAGTGGTGCTGTAATTATTGAATTACATTTATCCTGTTTTTACTTTGCTATTTAGATCTCTCTTAAAGGTACAGCACCACTATATTTATATCCTCTTTTATAGATAGGTATACACTCACTTGTAGCCATATTCTAGGCCAGCTCCTGGTATTTATAGACACTTTTGATGTCTCTTCTTAGTTATTCTTTTATAGGTTTTAGTGGATCCCTATTTTTTTCCCAGTTCTTTTGAGCAGCCTAGCGCCAGTCCTATTCCCTCATCTCTGGGTAACACATTAGGTGTACCAGTATCCATTATCTCATTCATCTAATCATATACCTAGACGACATCCTGCTCATGGTCCAGGATCGCGACATACTTCTGGCACACCTGTGGCTGGCAATGCATACATGCATCCGCCTCCGCATGGACAATGTATCAGCGGTGAGGAATGTCAACCACTTGGGCGGTACTCAATCTGCGGTCCTGGCTAGATTGGCGAAAGACTTTTGGGACTTTTGCTTAGACCGGGACCTGGTGGTTCACGCGGAATACCTGCCAGGACTACACAACGTCCAGGCAGACTGGGGCTCACGATATCTATCGGATGCCAGCGACTGGAAATTGAACACGAACGTGTTCTCCAGTATATCGTCTCTTTGTGGACCTTTTGCTATAGACCTATTCGCCTCCCGGCTCAACACCCAACTCCCTCGCTTCTACAGCTGGAGGCCGGATCCGGCGGCGGAGGCAGTGGACGCCTTCCTGCAGGTTTGGAGCGGAGACCTCCTATATGCCTTTCCCCCATCCTCATGATCCCTCGCACCCTTCTACACAATTGCAGATATCAGGCCAAACTGGTCCTAGTGAACCCGTTCTGGGAAACACAATCATGGTTCCCTTAACTTCTCAGGATGACGGTGGATTATCCCAGACGGTTGCCACCCTCCCAGGAACTTCTACTGGATCCGATAGGGTGTTGCCACCCTCTCCGATTGGAGGGCTCCCTCCCGCTGCTAGCGTGGTGGATTTCAGGGGACCCTGGGAGGTCCAGGGAGTTTCGGACACTACTAGATGCCTACTGGCAGTGGCATGGGCTCCTGGCACTAGACAGGCATATGGGTCAGCTTGGCGAGCTTGGGCTGGTTGGTGCCTGGCTTGGGAAATAGATCCCGTTTCAGCCCCTGTAACTGCGGTCCTACAGTTCCTGACTTCCCTCTTTGAAACAGGTAAGGCATACAGGACCATTAACCTATATCGATCAGCCATCTCCTCAACACATCAGGGGTTCGATGGCTGCCCGGCGGGCCAGCACCCCTTGGTGTGCCAACTCCTTAAAGGTTCTCGCCTCTCTCGGCCGCCCAGACCATGCTAGACGGCAACCTGGGATATATCGGTGGTGTTATCCTTCCTCACTTCTTGGACCACTAATTCCGCGCTCTCCCTAAGACAACTGTCAGCCAAACTGGTCTGTTTGTTTTGTCTCGTCTCCTGTAAGAGGGTCTCGGATGTCCGAGCACTGGACTTTAATGCCAAACCATACACCCCAGAAGGAGTGACATTCAATATCAGCAGATGCACCAAAACGTCTATTAGGTCTATATCTTATCAGAGTTTCCCCACTACACAGACGCTGTGTCCGGTGGCTTGCCTACGTGCATATGAGGATCGCACCAAGCTACACCGTTCTTCCATCCTCCCCCCATCTATTTTTATCTACCCGTCTGCCGTTTCAACCCGTAACTAGCACCACTTTGTCTCGATGGGTTAAATGGCTACTCTCTCAAGCCGGTATTGACACTGCGATTTTCGGTGCCCATTCGATCATGGGGGCCTTGGCATCTTCAATGATGGCTTCAGGCGCGCGCCTGGAGGACCTCATGAAGATGGCCGACTGGTCGAGGGAATCGGTTTTTCGAGAATTCTACTTCAGACCGGTTCCTCATACGTTCGCGGCAGTAGTCGATCAGCTTTAAACTTGCAATATGAGCCTCCATGTCTTGTCATAAAATTGCATGATTTTGCTATTACATGACGAAAAGTCATGATTTTATTAAAGACACGGAGGCAAGTAATGTCCCACCCATCTTATACTACTCAGGTTATGACTTGTTTGTTTCCCCCCCCCCCCATTTCAATATATAGGTGACACGTATCGCTTTGATTGGTACGGTAAGTGGGATCTGTGTTGGAAGGGATTTGACTTTGTAACTATGTCAGTTTGGGTCTATCTGGTTACTTCTCTGCAGATATTTGTGGGGCCTTGCTCTGTCTGGCCTGATGTCAGTCTCAAGTACCGGTTTAACCCTCGGGCTCCTGTTCTTTATGTTTTCACAGCCTAATCTGCTCCTGTGGAATGTCTGCTTTCAGCATGTGAAGATCTCTCCCTGCGAATACAGTTTGGTAGGCAGTCATCAAGTTGTCCTTCCATGTTAATTGATGTTATGCTCCTCCTCTTGGGTTGAAGTTTTTAAGTTTTCGTTTATCTCTGGACTATATTGCTGTTCCTTTTTTGGACTCTGTGTATAGTGTCGCATCTTCAGAAAGAGGGAAATGGAAGGGAAGTGCTGCCTATTATACTGGCACCTGTGCAGGGAGGGGCCTATGTCACTGTATGTCCATTGTTTTTTCATTCTGTTTATATCCTTTGCTGCTATTGGTGGACAGTAAAGAAAGGGATATGCAATACTCGCCTCTGTGTCTTTAATAAAATCATTACTTTTCGTCATGTAATAGCAAAATCATGCAATTAATGAACACTCCCCCAATCAATCAAGCAGCAGCACAAAAGAGGGGGAAAAACCAGAACACAGAAAAAAACACTTTTTCTTTTTTAAACTTTACCAATTTTACAGATTAAACAAAAATAAAATACAAACCACTCCTGGTTTTCTGACTCCTACTTGAAAGAGTCTACTTTCAAGTAACGTTTGCACAGTTAAATTGAGTTTTGCGTCAAATTTGAAATCCCCTGTGAATTCTCACTTTAGTGAATAACCCTGAAAGTTTACTTACTAAACAACAATTGTAAATTTTATATCTGAATTGCAAAATGTAGGCTAAAATAGCCTAGCCATAATTATTGGTGAGCGAAAAAAATATCTATATTTTTTTGCCTAGATTTTACATTACAGATTTCGATTTGCTACAATTCGGAGTTTAGTAACTAATTCTACTGTTTCCAGCTCTTTGAGAAATCTATTGTATTTAATTAGATTTCTTGGATATTACATAGACTTCGCGGACATCCAGGAGCCGCAATTAAAATGTGGAAACGCCCAGGAGTTTTGGGATTTCTGGCGTTAGAAAGTACATATTGAACTTAACTTGCCTTTCCTACCTAGATCAAGAAGATTAACTAGCAATAAATACAGATAGCGAGACACTTACAGCTGTTCTTGTCTCAGTGAATAGTTATTTCCTCATACTAATTTTGGAAAGCTAGTTGTATTATTCAGATAGATAGTTTCGAGCCTTTTGGATTCTTTGACCACATAAATGTTATGATTCAACAATACCTGTGCTTTACGCAACTTTGTAGTATTAAGCCACTGGATAGCCTTACGTGACTGCCAGTGTTCGGAAAGCAGGAAATTCCAAACTGCCATAAAGTCTTGAAAAATCTAGACTGAGATCACAGCAAATAATGTAATTGGTCTTTAGGGGTTAATGATTTCTCGGATACGTCTCGAATAAACAAAGGTCAAGTGCCCCTTTAGGAGTAGTGCTTAAAACATCTCAATTCCAGGATAAGTTACAGAATATACAAAACACAGGAAGACGGGAAAGTACCTTAATTCTTGTAATAAAAGCTTTATTTTTAAACCGGTTTCTGACATAGTTTATAACATGTAATAAAGACAGAACTTATATGTTTATAAGTTGACTTTTCATGATACGTCCAGAAGATTCAGGTGTAAAGTATCTCCTGTCCAGCAGTGGGTCGGAGAAGTTCTTGGAGGGGGCCACATATTACTACACTAGATGGCAATGGTGTGCAGTTCTAACTTGACAATCCTTAGCTAATTTGCACATTTTCTTTTAAGAACCTTTTGTAACTGAACTGAACTGAACAATTTAGGCAGTTAACAGGTGAGATGAGGTGAGATGATGGCTTTGGTTTATACAGGGAATTGTAAAGATATTTATATTGAAGTAGCATGGCTCCCAATTGTCCTGCTTTTGGCAGGGCAGTCCCAATTTCGGGGTCCTGTCCTGATTCATTATGCTGGTGACTAACCTCTGGGAACACTGTTGGGGTTAAAAGCACTCCATAAATGTATTGAGGTTCCAAAATAATGAACATTTCCACATGCTAAGAGGTTTTTGTTAAAGGACCACTAGAGTGTCAGGAAAACAAACTCATTTTCCTGGCACTATATAGTCCCTCACCCTCAGGGCCCCCCTCCTGCTGGGCTTAAGGGGTTAAAATCCCTTCAGCCACTTACCTTAATCCAGCGCCGGGCTCCCTTGGTGTTGGTGACCTCTCCTCCCTCTCCGACGTCAGCTCCCGAGTGGAGCTGAATGCACATGCGCGGCCAGAGCCGCACACGCATTCAAACCACACATAGGAAAGCATTACTCAATGCTTTCCTATGGACGTTCTGCGTGCTCAATGCGATTTTCGCATTGAACGTCGCGTTAGCATCTCTAGCGGCTGACAGGAAGACAGTCACTAGTGGCTGGATTAACCCTGCAATGTAAACATAGCAGTTTCTCTGAAACTGCTATCTTCACAGCTACATGGTTAAAACCTGGGGGACCTGGCATTTCTTCATTGAGCTGAAGTGGTCTGGGTGACTATAGTGGTCCTTTAAGCTGTGGAGTGCTGGGCTATCTTTATTTATCTACAATGTGCTAAATTGCAAACCTGCACACCCCAATAAAGCCATTGTGAGTAGTTGTGATGGTGTGAGATGGTATTTTATTTTACAAAACTATCTAAAAGTGAATTTCTGGAATTTAAATTTGGAACACCTCTTAGCCAGGGCAGTCTCTTAGTCTACGCCTTCCCATCCAAGCTCAGTTTTAGATCAGCCTACTAATGACAGAAACAGGGAATCATTCTGCAGCAGCAGGGAAGAAAAGCCTGACTCTGGAGCCTACTCCCTGCTCTGCATGAATGACACTGATCAGACTCCCTCTATTCTCCCCTTATCATGTTTTTGAAGAGCAATCTACAAACTGCACATGTGTAAGTCTATCAGGCACACCCAGTGCACTTTTACAGCATTCCTAGGGATAGGCTACTGATTGGTTAGATTAGTGTCTCCCCTGGAGTAGGTGTGGAAGGTATAAGAGAGAAGAAGCAGGTAAACATGAAGAAAAAAAAACATTTACCTGCTTATTGTCAGCCTGCAGAGTGAGGCAACAGCCTCATTCGAAGCTAAATCTTTTGAACGAGAAAGTTGTCTCAAAGTTATGAATGTCCCTTTAAGTAAAAGTATTTACTTCTAGGATATGGATACAACATAAGCAAACATGTCAAGCTGTCTGATTTAACTGTTCTACCATATAAGATTGCAATTAAAGGGACCGCTTGGTTTTCCTGACACTATATTACCCTGAGGGTGCCCCCCACCCTCAGGGTCCTCCTCCTGCGGCGCTGAAGGGGTTAAAACGCATGCACATGCTTTCCTATGGACGCTCTGCATGATTGAAGCATAATATGCCTCAATCATTGCCGATGCACCTCTAGTGGCTGTCCGGAAGACAGCCACTAGAGGCTGGCTTAACCCCAGAAGTAAACATAACAGTTTCTCAGAAACTGCTATGTTTACATCAGGCAGGGTTAACCCTAGAGGGACCTGACACCCAGACCACTTCATTGAGCTGAAGTGGTCTGGCTGACTATAGTGTCCCTTTAACACCTTAAGGACCAAACTTCTGGAATAAAAGGGAATCATGACATGTCACACATGTCATGTGTCCTTAAGGGGTTAAAGTCATCCCGCATCGCATCGTATCGTATCGTATCGCAGTCTGTATCGTGATAAGCTAAGAGTACATAAGGATAGGCTTGCACCCTTTGAAAACAATTTCATGAGGGTTTGTTAAAGAGGGATATTTGTGGAGAATTTTTCCAGTGAAACGTTTTTGGCATTAGATTTGAAATTAACTTGAAATCTGGATAATTTTAGCACTGCTAAATACCACGTTTGCTAAATATGAGATATAAGTGGGTCATCAAACTGCTTTAAAAATAAAGAAACTATTTGAAAAATGCAGCTCTAAAGTGGTACAGCAACATTCAATCCTTGCACTGAAAATATTTTACAGATCATGTATTAGTAAAACACCAGAAGAAAATTAGAATAAATAGAAAAGTAATAATAAACCTTGTTGAAAAGGGATATTTAGTACTTCTGTCCGTCTGTCCTTTGATGTTTTTTTATCCTCTACTTTACACTTTTGCTCCTTTCTGGTTGAAAAAGCATGTGGGAGAGTTAAGGAAATTGATACTACAGATCATATTGTTACAATACAGTGTATTGTTATACAGTAGTGTGTTCCGCTGTACATGTTACTTCCTCTTAACATTTTAAAGTGTAAGATCTCCTGAGAAATCAAGTGGTGGTTTACACGAACTTGGTATTTTTTTTTTTAAATAGTTAGATGTAAGATGAAATCTTAACACATTTACTCACAGTAAATTACGAAGACTGAATTGTATCATTTAGACCAAATTAGGCAAGTTTCTGTTTTGGATAGTCATTGCAGCCATTCTGTCCTGTGGTTTTGTAGTAAATAAATGTATTATTTTAGGCCAAAATAGCTGAAAATAATTCTCGAACTTGCACAAATTGAAATGTTTCTCCCTACCTAGTTTTTAAGCCTATATTTAGCAGGCTGGTTGACAACTAAGTGCAATTGACTATTTAGTAAATAGATGAGATTCCACAGTGTTTAACCCTTTTAGATATGCCAGATTCAATGATAGATTAAAGTCTATCACAAAAGCAAACACTCCAATACTAAGTTGGCACCCCGAGTTAACTATTAATGGCGGATGCAAGGAGCTTCTCCAGGGGGCTTTCCTATGCCATTACCCCAGATACAAATATAAAGAATATTAGCTTGGCAGGGATACAACTCAACCTACAATAGTGTGTTACCGTTAGACACAAAATTTGCCACAATACAAAAGCATGCATATATATATATATATATATATATATATATATATATATATATATATATATATATATATATATATATATATATAGTTGATAGCACCTTTTCCATGGAGGGCCGGTGGAGAGATCTCCCTCACCGGCCCACTTGGACAGACATGCGGCTGGTGAGGGTTGCCATGGCAACGACCGGATCTCGCTAGAGTTCACTCACCACTGGACCACCAGGGATGGTGTCAGAGTGCCTGTCCCCCCCCTCCCCCCCCAGGTACCACCGTGCCGGACCCCCCCTCCTAGGCTAAAGGTAAGAAGGGAGGGAGGGACATAATGCCTTCATTTTTTTTTACCCCCCACACACACACACAATCCCTTCTAACATTCACACACAGCACTCATCACACATAGCACTCATACCCATCACACATAGCACTCATACCCATCACACATAGCACTCATACCCATCACACACAGCACTCTCACACCCATCACTCTCACATCCATCACTCTCACATCCATCACACACAGCACCCTCACACCCATCACTCTCACACCCATCACACACATCACTATCACACACAGCACCCTCACACCCATCACTCACACACCCATCATACACATCACTCTCACACCCATCACACACAGCACCCTCACACCCATCACGCACAGCACCCTTGCACACAGCACCCATCACACACAGCACTCTCACACCCATCACACACAGCACTCTCACACCCATCACACACAGCACTCTCACACCCCTCACACACAGCACTCTCACACCCATCACACACAGCACCCTCACACCCATCATAAATAGCACCCTCACTCACATCATAAACAGCACCCTCATACACAGCACCCACAGCCCCCCACATCACCACTCAAACACAGCGTCCATCACACACACATACTGCACCCTTCACATACACACTAGATCAGTGATGGCGAACCTTTTTGAGCCCGAGTGCCCAAACCGTAATATATGCCAATTTTTTTTCCCTCAAAGTGCCAAAACGGCAATTAAACCTGAATACTGAGATTTAAGTTTAGAAAAAACAACTCATACAGTTGTCCGAACTAATTAACATCTCTGTGTGTGTATTTAGCAGTCTGTCTGTGTGTATTTAGCAGTCTGTCTGTGTACTTAGCAGTCTGTCTGTATTTAGCAGACTGCTGAATACACACACAGACTGCTGAGTACACAGTCTGCTGAATACACACACAGACTGTTAAATACACACACACAGCCTGCCGAGTACACACACACACACACAGACTGCTAAATACACACACACACACACACACACAGAGACTGCTAAATACAAGCACACACAGGCTGCTAAATACAAGCACACACAGGCTGCTAAATATACACACACACAGGCTGCTAAGTACACACACACACACAGACTGCTAAGTACACACACACACACAGACTGCTGAGTGTACACACACAGACACAGACTGCTGAGTGTACACACACAGACACAGACTGCTGAGTGTACACACACAGACACATACTGCTGAGTGTACACACACAGACACATACTGCTGAGTGTACACACACAGACACATACTGCTGAGTGTACACACACAGACACATACTGCTGAGTGTACACACACAGACATACTGCTGAGTGTACACACACAGACAGACTGCTGAGTGTACACACACAGACAGACTGCTGAGTGTACACACACAGACAGACTGCTGAGTGTACACACACAGACAGACTGCTGAGTGTACACACACTGCATTGAGGGGTACAGTGTATGTGTTTGTGTGTAGGGTGATGTATGTGTGTGGGGTGATGTGGGGTGGTGTGATGTGTGTGGGGTGATGTGGGTGTCTTGTAATAATTGATATGTGTAGGAGCAGGAGTGCTGTGTGTATATGCGTCCCCTCCCGTCCACCTCTGTTTTCTCCCGTCCCACACTCAGTTTTCTCCCCCCATACCTCCCTCAGTTTCCCCCCCAATATCTCTCCCTCAGTTCCCCCCCATAACTCCCCCCCTCAGTTTCCCCTCCATCTCTCCCTCAGTTTCCCCCCATCTCTCCCTCAGTTTCCCACCCATATCTCTCCCACTCATTTCCCCCCCATATCTCTCCCACTCAGTTTCCCCCCATATCTCTCCCTCATTTCCCCCCCCATATCTCTCCCTCAGTTTCCCCATCTCTCTCCCTCCAGTTTCCCCATCTCTCTCCTCAGTTTCCCCCCATATCTCTCCCTCGGTTTTCCCCTTCATCTCTCCCTCGGTTTCCACCATCTCTCCCTCAGTTCCCCATATCTCTCCACCAGTTTCCCCATCTCTCTCCCTCAGTTTTCCCTATGCTCTCTCCCTCAGTTTCCCCCATCTCTCTCCCTCCGAAGTTCCCCCCCCCATATCTCTCCCTCAGTTCCCCCCCTCTCCCTTAGTTCCCCCCCAACTTGAGCTCCTACCTTGTAGTGTGGCCGAGCGCACCGCGGAGCTCAGTTTCCTGTACCCAGCCGGACAGGAGGTGCTCTCTCTGTGAGCACTTCATTTCTGTCCGCCCGGGTACAGGAAACATAAGTTCCTGTACCGCGGTGCGCTCGGCCACACTACACAGAGTGCCTGGCAGGAGGGAGTGATATGCGCTCACCTCCTGCCGGTCACTCCGGCTTTGCGCCCTAAGGCGGCCACTTGTGCCGCCTTATGGATGCGCCGGCGGAGCGCACCCTCCCTCTGGCGACCTATGGCCGCGTGCCCACAGATGGGGCTCGGCGTGCCACCTGTGGCACGTGTGCCATAGGTTCGCCATCACTGCACTAGATCCATCACAGACACCCACTGCACCCCTCACACATACACACTGCACCAAACACACACACAATACTTTCGAATAAATATATATATATATATATACACACACACACACACACACACACACACTACAGCACCCCTAAACACATTACATTACATACACACACTAGATCCCTTACCCAACTCTGGATCATATACACACACTAGAGCCCTTTATACACTCTGAATCCTTATATACACACACTCACTAGATCTCCTACACATTCTGGGTCCTTCAAACACACACACACTGCACCACCTACACGCACATACTACATTCCTAAAATACACACTCTGGATCCCCTATAAACACACTAGATTCATTGTAAACAAACACATTCTATACCCCAACAAACGCTACATCACCTAGATATACACACACACTATAGCCTGTATGCACACACTTACTACATCCTCTATACACACATTCTCTACAGCCCCTAGCCACATATGCATTACATTACACCAAAAACACAACCCGACTAAAACCGACCTTATTACACAATACCACACCACAATCAGCTCACTCTACACCAGTGGTAGTCAACCTTTTTCTACCTACCACCTACTAATGCATCTTTCTTGATGGAAAAATTTCCTTACTGCCCACCAGTTTTTGCGCAAGTGTGGAATATCGGTTAAGAAAGGAGGGTGTTTTTAAAAAAAAAAGAAATGTACGTACATTTATCTTTTTATTTCTACTTTATGCATGTTTATAATTTTTTTACTTTATAAAGTTTAATTAGAAAACAATAAAGTAAATTGAAATTAGCTTTACTAGTGAGATCCTTGATGCTGATGCTGCGAGACTAAATATTTGATATCTGGTTCGATTTTCGTAAGGAACAAACGAAGGTCTCCTCTTTCAGTGATATTCAGACGGTTTCTCTGTTTGCTCATAATATGATCAACAGCACTAAAGCCTGATTCTACAAGATATGTGGTAGGGAAAGGTATCAATAAGTTGAACATCATTTTCCACATATTTGGATATAACGCAGGCATTTTTTTATTTTGCCAGAGTTTTTGGTATTCACCACTGCCAAAATTACATTTACTCTCTTCGTCATATTTAAGTTCTAATAGTTCTTCTTGGCAAGTTATATCAACCTCAGCAACATTTGCTGTAAAAGGATTTATCATCCAGTCATGCACCTTTAAGTTCAAAATATCTTGAAATCGTTTTTCCATATCCAATTTGAGTTCCTTGAGGTGGCTACTGAACCTTTCAATATGCCCCGGAGTTACATCATTGTTTATAGAGGACAATTAGGGATTATTCTAGCCTTGGTGAGGGAATAATCTAAATTTTATTAAAGACAGGAGGTGAATAAACAAAGTCCACAGATCTTATGAAGACCTTGTATCTAGTATCTACCTAAACTAAAAGACATAGACGAAACATAATTACAACACAAACATCATGAATAAAACGCACACGGACAAACGTCACTGTATATGAAATAACCTTTATTATGTAAAACCATACATTCACAAAACATAACAATATCCACAATAATTATAATAGCATAAGACCCAATTAAAGGGGAGGGAACGTAAAAGGTGGGGAAATATTCACCTCCTGTCTTTAATAAAATGTAGATTATTCCCTCACCAAGGCTGGCAGGACAGGAGGCTTTATATTTGCAATTTTAACGCCCAAATATTAAAACCAGAAGCAATATGAGATAGAGGACTGAAATAAAAGGAAGATGTAAAACCGATTCCCTAAGCCAAGCAGCAGTGTAGAGAAAATTCAGAAGGGACCGAACAGCTTCCCAAGTTGTTGAGGTGACAGCACCCCAAACCAAAAGTGTCCAAGAGGTCAGCCGATGAGAGGATCCACCAAATCCAACTGGCGAGTGAAGATGTAGCAACAGTCCTAAACGGTTCTGCGCAGAAATAAACAGCTGTCCATGAGAAGACGGACGAAAGGGCGAGGTCCTAGATATACATGGTCGTGTACAACCTGTCAACAGAGCCATGACTTATCCGGGGAATAGGGGTGTGACACAGAAGGCGAATAGAAATCCTATTTGTGTGGAACAGAAGCCGACGCACTGAACGGTGAGAAGGAAAAAGACACTACGTCAACATCAGGACGCAATGAAATACATGCAGCGTAGGCATGGGGCGGGAGTCCACTCCACTGCATCCTTCGCCCAGCAGAGCAAACTTCGGAATGAGCCGGAATGGACACCTCTTTGGTCATGCGTATCATTCATGGAACGGTCCAAGGTTCAGCAACATTAAGCCTGAGTCCGAGTACGGTCTGAGAAACCTCTGGGACTAGTTAAGGAAAAACCCTATGAATAGAAACGTGTCGGCTCAGTTTGTACGTGAGGGCAACTCCGGAGAGCCGACCCAGCACTATGGATGCCAAATCCATCAGTTTGATGTCCAGCTTGGATAGGGGTCGTTTTGCGGTTCCCAGGGGTAGAAACCAAATAAGCGATGTCTATAAGTCATATCGGCCCCATCCCAATGGGGAGTTAGTCCTCTCCGCTTTCCAAGCTGTAACGCATCGTTTGTCGTGAGGAAAAAATCTGTGTCCGTGTGTCATCGACATCCAGTGGTTAGTGCAGGATAGAGTGCAAACCCTGTGTCAGGTGTTTGCGGGGTCCTTTCCGGACTAAGTCATGAAGACTGGTCCTCTTGATGAGTCTGTTAGCCAACGAGTACCAGGGGCAGTGGTGTATCCTGGTTTTGTGTTGCCCTAGGCAGGACAAAACTCAGACATCCCCCTCCCCCCGCGCCACCCCCACCCAACCCTTCCCCCCAGCCCCACCTTCTAAATACACACACACACACACACAGTCAGACACACACACACACAGTCAGACACACACAGTCAGACACACACACACACAGTCACACACACAGTCACACACACAAACACACAGACACAAACACACACACAGTCAGACACACACACAGTCAGACACACACACAAACACACACAGTCAGACACAAACACACACACAGTCAGACACACACACAAACACACACAGTCAGACACAAACACACACACAGTCAGACACACACACACAGTCAGACACAAACACACACAGTCACACACACACAGACACAAACACAGTCAGACACAAACACACACACACAGTCAGACACAAACACACACACACACAATCACTCACATTAACACTTTTTTTTAAATTTAACCCCCCCACCTCATTACCTTTTGAGAGTGCTGGGGGGGGGGTTCCCTCTCTCCCTGGGGGTTCAGGGGGTGCAGTGGCTGCTGGGCGGGCGGCTGGCGAGGGAGCACTTCCTCTGAGCGGTCTGCTCAGCTCCCTCGCGCACCGCAGAGTGAGGCTGGGAGCCGGAAGATTCCGGCTCTCAGCCTCACTCTGCGGCGTGCCAGGGAGCTGAGCAGTCAGCTCAGAGGAAGAGCTCCCTCGCCAGCCGCCCGCCCACCCAACCATCAGCCAGCCCGGCAGCCAGCCCAGCATGTCAGTTAGCCGCAAGGCTAACTAGGCATTTGCCCTGGGCATTTGGGCCGGCGTTTTTTGCCGCCCCCTGAAAAATGCCGCCCAAGGCAAATGCCTTGTTTGCCTCGCGGCTAATACGTCCCTGACCAAGGGTGCTTGGTGTAGCGTTTAGGATGGCCAGTGGAGTGTCCCCTGTAGGGTACCGATGGTTTGTGGCAGTGAGGCTAGAGGGGCGGCATGAGGACAGGCCCAGTGGCCTTCTGGGTATGGGAAATTTGTCCATCAGCTGTGATTGCATAACTGCCATAGAGGTAACACTGTTGGAGTGATACCTGATGCGGCCAGCTGGGGGTCACCCAGCCTGCAAGAGGGGCTCACCCAACAAGCACAAGCATACCATGCAGTATAGGCCAGCAGGGGAGGGGGGTCACCCTCACTCTGAAAATAATCGGACACTGTATGTGCAGTGCCGTAGTGGTTAGCCGTATAATAAAGATCCAGCAGATCCAGCAGTGCAGACGGCCAGAGGGGCTCACCCTCATTTAACCATAACCGGACATTGCAGATCCAGCAGTGCAATAGGTAAGAAGGGGTCACCCTCAGTGTGGGTATCATAGGGGTCTGGTACACCCAGTAGTGCAGTCAGTGAGAGGGGGTCACCCTCATTATGGTTATAACGGGACACTGTAGGTCCAGCAGAGTAGTCCACAGGAGGGGGTCACCATCAGTATTTGCGTATAGCAAGGCACTGTAGGAACAGTAGCGCAATCAGTGGGAGGGGTACTCTCCTTTATGGGTATGCCCGGGCGCTGCCGGTCCAGTAGTGCATATTGTAGGAGGGGTTCACCCTTGGTACGATAATAACAGGACATTGCCGGGGCATTAATGTAGGAAGCAGGAGGGGGTCACCCTCAGCATTAATCCTACAGGGCATTGTAGAGCCCGCAGGGTACTCATCGGTAGCCATGTTGCCAGAAGGAGGGGGTCACCAAGCCCACAATGGTGTTACACGTCCATTATTATGGTCCAGTAGAGGGCAGTGCCCCAGAAATATAGACGGGGGGGGGGGGGATCACCCCTGTAATAACAGGGTTGTATGTGGAGCCAGTTAGCCCCCCGGAGGGGTAGAGGGGTACGTACAGATTGAAGGTGACTCACATCTACAGACCACTCAGGTATTATATTAGGATACACTGTTGAAATGTATGTATAGTGGCAAAAAACTGAAGTCCCCTGCAGGAAGGGCAGCAAATCCTAGACAGGGGAGCTAGATGCTGAAAAACAGGCCATAAAACAGAGAAAATTACTGAACCTTAAGAAAAGACTTGATTAGCAGATGTCACATGTGGCATAATCTTTTTAAACAATGATTTTTAATTTGAGCTGTAACATGCCCCTTTAAATCTGAAATTCACATTTATTTAGTAAAAAGCGTGACAAGTCTACTGCTAAGATAGAAGACATGATCACTTTGCATCAGACAGTATAGTAAGATGCAATTGTGAGCTGTGGGAGTACCTGGGACAGATCCTCCTATCCAGGATCTGTTACATATGCAACATATGAGACAGGCACAGTAAGTAGAGGGATAGCCGAAAAACTGGGCTATCTCCCCTGATACAGGGAGAGTGGAGGCTGGCCACATGGCCAGCAAGCAGAAGGGCAGCTCGGTGGGTGAGACCGGGTTGTTCGCAACGCACGGAGCCCATGTGGAAAAATGTTGGAACCGCGGCGGCCATAAAAAAACGAGCGCAGCCTACCGCGTGGTGATCACGCGGCACTGCCGCGGATGAAAAAGGCGGTCCAGCAAGCGGCCAGGGGCCACGGGGAATAAGGGAGAAGGGGTATGGGCGACAGAGCCCAGAAGAGGAACCCAGGGAGGGGAAACAGATTACAGGCAGAGCCAAAGCATCATGGCAGGGACACCCATTCCCCATACAGCAGAATGAGGAAACAGTATAAAGTAACCCAGAACAACAATACATCAATCCAGAATTTATCAGATAAATAGCCTAAAAAACAGCAATAGATGTTATAAAGTGAAACAGCAGCTACATGGAATGAAGTGGTATAGGAAATAACACAGAATAAACTGCCTAGCTAAACCCAGCAATAGACTGCCTAAATAAACACAGCAAACAACTGTTTAAATAACTCCAGCAAAAAAAAAACTGCCTAAATAAATCCAACAATTAAGCTGCCTAAATAAACCTAGCAAATAAACTGCTTAAATAAACAAGCATCATGTAGGAGAAAAAACAACCCAGGGCAGAAACAACTCTGAGTTGGTGAATGCTCACCTGGAGGCAGCAGCAAAGAAAGAGGAAGTAGAAGGGCCTGCTTAGGGGTTTTATACTACTGTTGCTTTGTTCTGATTGGTTGTTTTGAAAAGTTCTGTTAACTGTTTCTTTGCTGCTGGAGGTTTCAGTAAAGAAGGTAAAGCAAATATGAAGCCTCCTGTCCTGCCATAAATTCAGGAAACTGATGAAATTCTCTCTTTAAAATATTATGACAGAGAAGATCAAGCTTTTCGATAAATAATGACACAATATTTTTGCAACTTATAAGAGTTATATTCATGGGCGTCCGCAGGAATTTTTCCAGTGGGGGGCATAATTGTAATGATATCCATGCTTGGTACCTTTTTGACAGTGTCATGAAAGGGAAGGGGCATAGTCATTATCACATAAAGCCAGGGTGAATAGCGTTTTCATAACTATGGTGTCAGGAATATATGTTTGTATTCCTGACACTATAGTGTTCCTTTAAGCAAATTAAAGGACCATTCTGGTCACCATAACATTTCACCTAAATGAAAATGCTATGATGCCAGGAAGCCCCTGGGTGCTCTCTTTCCTTTAAGGCTTCCTCCAGCTCCAGGTCGCTCAGTGGTATTCGGCTTCTGAAAGGGAGTGTCATGAAGTGCAGACTGACGTCAGGCATGGGTGCCGCTGATTGGCTAGAGTGGACAGTTGACGCTCTAAGCCAATGTCTAGTTCCCAGTTCATAAAATATTTTTACTTTTTTAGGAATGGGGAGCTACTGATTGGCTTAGAGTGCCAGCTGACCGCTCTAGCCAATCAGCAACACCCCTACCCAACGGCACTCTGTGCTTCCTGACACTCGGTAAATAAAAGTGAACACATTAACACTGATATTTTTTTTTTACCTTTGGAGATGAGAAGGTGCAGATTTTCCCTGCCAGGCCCAGGTACCAAAGCCTTATGATGTGGTGTCCAGAATAAAGTGGAGGGTTCACTTCATTTGTCCTTCCTGCTCCAATCCCCTTTTCCTCTCCTTCTTTTTCACTGTATTCTATCCTTGGCCCCTTCTGCTCCTTTACCTTTCTGCTACTTTCTGCTTATTTTGCGCCCTTCTGCTCCTTTCTCATTCTGATCCCTTTCTGCTCCTTGCAGACCCTTTCTGCTCCTTTTTCTACTTTACCTTTGTGCTCCTTGCTGTCCCTTTCTGCTCCTTCTCCTACTTTACCTTTGTGCTCCTTCTGATTCTTTCTGCTCCTTCTCCTACTTTACCTTTCTGCTCCTTCTGATTCTTTCTGCTCCTCGCAGGCCCATCCTGCTCCTCGCAGGCCCATCCTGCTCATTCTCCTACTTTACATTTGTGCTCTTTCTGTCCCTTCCAGCTAATTTCTGACCCTTTCTGCTCCTTCCACTTTACCTTTGTGCTGCTTTACCTTCCAGCTCCTTGCTGACCCTTCCTGTTCATTTCTGTTCCTTTGTGCTCCTTCTCCTACTTTACATTTTGTGCTCCTTGCTGTCCCTTCCAGCTCCTTGCTGCCCCTTTATGTCCCTTCCTGCTCATTTCTGTTCCTTCTCCTTTCTACTCCTTCTCTTACTTTACCTTCCTGCTCCTTGCTGACTCTTAATATAGGCTGTCTCCCCCATCCCTCACTTCCATAGGCGTGCACACGAGGTGTGTCGGGTGTGCCTGGGCACACTCTAATCCCCGCGGCATGCCAATGGATTGAGACCGGCAGGGGAGATCTCTGGATCTCCTCGGTCGGCTCATGCAGAGCCGGCACTATCCAAGCGGCGGCTCTGGTCTAAGCCTCCATGGGCCGGTGGGGAGATCAAAGATCTACCTCACCGGTCCACAGCAGCATGGAGGGATGCAGCAGAGAACCTGGGCTACAGTTCACTCTCCACTGGACCACCAGGGAAGGCAGCAGCACAGTCCTCCCTCCCTACATGAGGTAAGAAGGGAGGGGGGATATTAACTAATCTGCCCCCACCTCCACCCAAACATACAGCACACAAACACCACACACACACAGCACCTACACATACACAGCACACACAGTCTACAAAAAGCACCCCCCCACAAACACACAGAGCACACTAACAGCATCCTCACAAACACACAAAACCCACACATAACACTCGCACGGCACCCACACACAAACAGCATCCTCACAAACACACAACACCCACACACAGCACACAAACAGCACCCTCACGCACAGCGCCCTTACACACACACAGCACACTAACAGGACCCTAACAAACACGCACATACAAACACACACACACACAGCACACTACCAGTTCCCCCACACACAGCACACTAACAGCACCCACACACAGCACACTAACAGCACCCTCACAAACACCCTCACCCACATAGCACACTACCAGCACCCTCCCACACACACACATCACACTAACAGAACCCTTACACACACCGCACCCTTACACAGCACTGTATGTGTGTGTGTGTGTATATATGTGTATATATATATATATATATATATATATACACACACACACACACACATATACACGTGGCGTTTGTTTGTGCTTTAGGGTGCACACCCTAATGCAATAGGCTGCGCACGCCTATGCACACTTCCCTAATCTATAGGCTGCCCCCCCATGCCTCACTCCCCTAATCTGAAGGCTGCCCCCCCCCACATGCTTCACTCCCCTAATCTGAAGGCTGCCCTCCCCACATGCCTCACTCCCCTAATCTATAGGCTGACCCCCCCACATGCCTTTCTCTCCTAATCTATAGGCTGCCTCCACCACATGCCTCACTCCCCTAATCTATAGGCTGCCCCCCCCGCATGCCTCACTCTCCTAATCTATAGGCTGCCCCCCCATGCCTCACTCCCCTAAATCTATAGGCTGCCCCCCACATGCCTCACTCCCCTAATCTATAGGCTGCCCCCCCCATGCCTCACTCCCCTAATGTTTTCCTACGAAATGTTGTCTGTGCACAACACAATGAATACACAAAACGTTTGGCACTTCTTCCTTCAAGTAAGCAACCAACCCACGATAGTGGCCTACCATTGATGGTGCTCCATCAGTAGCACATGCAACAATATTGTTCAAGGGTATATTATTTTATGAAAAGTATGATTTTACAGCATTAAATATTGATAACTCTTTTGTATCTGTAATCAGATTGACAGTGAATAGCATTTCTTCTTGCAATGTATTGTTTTCATCAAGGTACCGTACATATGTCATCAGTAGAGCATTATTATCTGCAATGATAGACTCATCCAATTGTATGGAAAATGAAGAACTTTGGAGAATAACTATAAGTTTATTTTCAACATTAGCTGCCATTTCGTCAATGCGTCTCTTTACTGTGTTATCGCTAAGGGGCAATGTTTTTAAAACTTCAGGTATATCCTGATGCATTACTGTTGAGATAAATTCTTTGATAGAGGGTATTATCAAAGTTTCTCCAATATTATGGCTTTTACCACTTTTTGCAATTAAGTGTGATATACGATAAGCTGCAGTTAATCCATCCTCATTCTTTGAATGTTGTTTTTGAAATGATGCAGCTATTGTTGAACGATTTTGAAATCTTTTATAGATTTCTTGAAAATATTCAATGGGCTTATCTTTATCTTGCGAATGCTTTGTAGCAAGATGTTCTCGCAATCGACTTGGCTTCATTGCTTCATTAGATAATGTCTTGTGGCACAGTAAACACATTGGAAGCTGTTTATTTGTAACAGATTCAATGACACCAATCTTCAGATACTCTGGTAAATAGCCACGAGCATATTTCTTTTTTTCAGACATGGGTTCTAAATTTGTTTCACAATTTAACAACTACTTTTACTCTTATGTTTTGATCTGCACTCCACACAGTGCTTTTTTCCCTCCTCTTTTGCCTTTTATTACAAACACCAAAAACAACGCTGTATTGCTTGCACTGTGCAGAACAAATAAAGGGCTTTTTTTTCTCATGCTAGAGCTCTTTAGCAGAGTTCTGCGCATGGTCTGCCCTGGAAGAGAATTGAACCAACATTGAACCCTCACTTTGAGAAGGGGCATGTTTGTCATTGGTGATGATGAAACACACCCTCTCTGCCCTGCCCTCTTCTTAGTGGGCCGCTGTGATAAAAAAATGCCCGGGCCGAATTTTTCTCCCAGTACGGCCCTGGGTAGGCCTGTAAATAAAGAGAGCCCACCAAGGAGTAATGAAAGTAAAAAAAAATAGAAGGAAAAAGAAAGTGTTGAAAATGAGGAGTGGGTGGGAGGGTCATTCAGACGCTGACCTTGATCGGTATGGAGTCAGGTAAGGGGTGTACCTTATATAGGGGAGTGATTTAATCTAAGCCCCTCCCACAATTACAGGCCAAACGGCCTTAATACTTGTGTAAGGGGCAAATAGCCGTATATGGAGTAGGGTTCAAATAAGAACGTAGGATAGTATAAAAGAGCAAAGTCGGTTGTGGTGTGCCGATACCGACGATACGGTAGCCCTGTAAATAAAGAGGGCAAAAAGTGAATAACCAAAGATTTAATACAGTCAACAAATATATATACAATTATCTAGACATTTCTTTAAAATCATTTTTCAATTCTTGTGTAGGTTTGGGTATGTAGGTCGTATATGCGGATGACTTCCAATGCCCCAGTGATTTAATGATGTGCACCGGTATCTTAGCTCATGAAGCTGTGGAGCCCTCCCCTATGCGGAAGGAGTGACCTGAGTAGTGAGAAGGGTTAAAACCTAGCATGGTTAATAGGGATCGGATGTATTTCATGAAAGTAGTGGTAGTGAGTACAGAGCCTTGTATTGAGAATAGGTGTTGTGATGGTGGTGATGTGGTAAGTGGAAGGTAGGAATCAAGAGCTGCTACTGGACACTATTTGTTTTGGGTAGGGAAATAAGTGATCTCCACTGGAGGTGCGTGTTGGCTTGTTTTTGACTGGGGTAGTGATAGTATGTAGTGATCCATGTGGTTTGCGAAGGTGTGTGCATAGAAGACATCTGTCTGTCTGCGTGGTGGTGATAGTAGTGAATTCTCTTGGCCTGAGGAACCCGTAGAATGCTATGTACATGGCAGCTTTGATGACTGTGTTGGTGGTAGAGTGAAAAGGTTTGGAGTCTAATAGGTTGGATAAAGACTGGAAAAGTGTGTTATCTATAGGTTATCTCTGCGGGGGGATGTGGAGGAGTGGATCTCTGAATCCTCTGAGTATGTTCTTTATCTGATAAGATGACATGAAACTATGTGTATAAGGTTGTAGTGTTAGCATGTGATGTTGAATGCCTGTAAGATATAATTTGATGGTGTTGTAAGATAAGTGTAGTTTAAGGTGGCAAAAAGAAGTGAAGGCTATGATAGATGTCATGACAAAAGGTTGGGCTATGTCGTGGTCAGATAGAAATCTTGTGAAAAGTGTGAAGGCTCTGTTGTATGTTTTGTGAGTGTTGGATGATTAGTTCGGTCCAATTTGGACAGATCCCTGCTATGTTGCATGATTAGTTCTAGTCCATAGTTAGCTGTTGAAACGGAGGGGCGGCTGTGGCTGCTTGTGCTGCTGACGGGAGTGCTTGCTGAAAAGCCTGAACATTGAAACGAGACAGACTGTCAGCTGCTATGTTACTAATGCCCGGTACATAAAAGCAGACCAAGTAGTAATTGTGACATGCTGCTAACCACGTGAGTTTCCTGAGAAATCTCATGATTGTTAGGGATGATGAACGGCCTTTGTTAATGATGTGACATGTGGCTTGGTTGTCTGTGTGGCAACGGACTGACAAGCCTGATCATAAATGTCCCCACGCCACGGCAGCTGCTACAATGGGGTAAATCTCAAAAAGAGCTGAGGTTGTAAAAAAGCCTTCTAAGTCATAGACTTCTTCAGGCCACTTACCCCAAAGCCATTCGTTGCTGCGAAACCTGTTTTAGACGCCGCATCTGGCCATCTGGTTGGAGATATGTCAGATAATTCGGGGGGGAACAAGCTTTTACCATTCCAGGTGGTCAAGAATTCTTTCCACATGTGCAAGTCTACCGTGGCGTGCGCATCCAAGGACAGTCTATAGTTGTTGTGTTGAAAATGTGGAAAAAGACAGAGAAGTCTAGATATGAAAGCACGCCCTTGAGGGATGATGCGCATGGCAAAGTTCAAGGAACCTATGAGAGATTGAAGTTCCTTGCGGTTGCAATTACCCAGTAAGATGTAATGGTTGATGCTGTTGAGGATGTTTGTAATTTTCTCTTGTGGTAAACTAGCTTGCATGGAGGCAGAGCCTAGTTGTATACCCAGAAATGTAATGATTATGTCTGGACCTTCTGTTTTCTTAGGGGATACCGTGACTCCCAGGTGGTCAAACAGACTAAGGGTTTCTTTGAGACTTCTGGGGGGAAATGAGTTCTCTTCGATCAGCAAGAAATCATCCAGATAATGGATGACTATGGGGCATCTGGAAATGTTAAGTAACAACCAGCAAAGTGATTCTGCAAAAGTGTTGAAGATTTGGGGGGCTACTTTTTGACCCAAAGTTTAAGCGGGAGAAAAAATAATAGTTATCTGCCCATTTGATGCCATGTAAGTGCCAGAGTGTAGGGTGGATAGGTAGTAGTTTAAAGGCATTTGTAATGTCTGTCTTACTTAGCCAAGCTCCGATCCCTGCTTGTGTGATGGATGTGATGGCATGATCTATGGTGGCATATTGTAGGGAAAGCTCTTCGGAGGGAATGAGGGAGTTAAGACTTGGGGTAGAAGAGGTATGAGGGGCTGACAGATCTATGATGAGTCTCCTGCTTAAGGGAAGATTTCCCTGTGACTATCCCTATGGGATTTGTGCGCCATGCCGTAAAAGGTGGGGTTTTAAAAGGCCTGAACAAAAACCCCTCTGCCAGTTCTTGGGCTGTGAGTGTATCTACGGCCGTTGGGTTCTGTTGCGCTGATTGTAAATTTGGATATTCAAGATGGCCTGTGGGCATATGCATAATTTCTGTATGGAACCCCTCTGAGAAACCAGAGATGAGAAAATCTACCATATATCTGGAGGGGTGATTGGTTAGTAGTGCTGAGAAGACATGAATGTTAACAGACGTTCGTTATGGTTTAGGATACATTTTATTTGGACACATGGTTTTCGTATGTGTGCTGAAACAATGTGAACAAATATGCAATAACCTGCATGCACTAAAGCTACATGTGCCCAAATTGAAATTATTGCACACCTAGGATTTACCAAAGAAAATGATGGGACGATCCAGTTTGTCTCTGGTGGTTCTCTCAGTTCTACCAGCATAGCTGGTGCTAGGTGACTGATTATGGTCGTCTGCCGTGTTAGAACAAAAATTAGTAGTGTGGGTAGTAGAAGAGCAGGATGCACAAGCCGGTGTTTTGAGACCTGCAAAGTGTCTGCAGAATAGTCCTGTATCTAGTCTGTTCCAGTTGATACTGCTACCATACTGGGAGAGAGCGCCAGACACCTTGGCGGAAAATGACCTATGGTAGGCGTAAAAAGCCGCCCCACCATATTTGTTCCCCAGGTCCACCAGCTTGTGCATGTTGCGATCAAACTCTTCCCTTCTATTAGGGTACACTTTACAAATTACATCTCTAAATATACCAAAAGCTAACACAAATTCAGGGATGGTCAGTTTCCGGTTTAACCTGGAGTCTTTGGATCTGTCCACCACAGATACTTCATCATACATGTAAGTCTTATTTTCGACCACATCCTGGGAGGCAATTAGTAGGGATGCTAGGTTAACATCTTTGCCTTCCAGGATGTCTATCTTAATGTGGGCTGGGATTGTGTGTGCAGGATCCACGTCCTGATAATCTAATGATAATAGTACCCGGAGCCCGTGGTTCTGTTGGTGCCTGTTGAACAGTATCAGGAAGGCCAGCCTTGGTAAGGGCTGTGGTGACCACCTCGAGGTTAGCCAGTCTGTCGTTAACCTTGCCCATAGAGTTCATGAGCGAGGCCAGCATAGCCTGGATGTCACCCGAGTTTGAATAGCTTTGCTTTCCTTGCTGTGTCAGGGTAGGGTATTTGTCGCCTCCTTAGTTCAGTGGTGATGCGTGGGATCGTCCAGGATCTGATTGATGCTGGAGTGGCAACATCTTCCCTACGAGAAGGTGCCTCGACCCTAGCTGGGTGTGTTATGAAGAGCTAACTCTTTGTTACCTTCATGAGCCATACTTAAATAAATAAAAGATAAAATTATTATTTGAACCGAGTAGTTTAGTACTGGCTTGCTAGCTATGCCGTAAGTCAAAACCATTATGCTTATTGTTTTGGTGACAGGTGAGGCCCTGCTAGTTGCCTGGTGGCTTTAGAGGCTCTACCTATGCTTGGCGCGAGGGGATTTTTGTGGCCACCGAACGTTGTGGCAGGATGTTGGCCTCTCGGTGACTGTAACCAGAAAAATTGGCCCCTATGACCCTAATTGCCAGTACTTATGTCTATTCTGTGGGAGATTTAGTTATGAATATACGGTAAGCAGGTGTACGTACCTGGAAGTATAGTTTTGTAACCTGACAATCCGTATAGGTAGCAGTAGTACCTGTAACTAAATAGATGGAAACCGAATGAAAATAATGACAAATGGCACAACCCATTTTTACCTTAATTATGTTTGGCTGTTTGGCCTGTAGAGGTCAGTGGAGATGATGTTTGTAGGATCTCCGTAAGTATGTACTTGCCAACCTGTAGTTTGAGTTGAAGCATGGTGGACGTAATAATATCTAACGTGAGTACTAAGTCTTTAAATTTATGTGATGCCCGAAATTGATTAATTATGGAGTATCAGTAGGGTATGTAATATTATGGGGAGGGATGTATTTTGATGGTTATTGTAGTCTGTATGATACAATAATTGTGTGGTATTTATGTGTAATAACTGGTTTACTTGTTATAATATATATCTGTATCCGTATACATGTAACAATACTTTAGTTGTTTGGTGTACATTTATGGGGTTTATTGTTTGTAAAATTCCCCTGGTGACCATATATGAAGTGGTCTGTAGGTGGCGGTGTAGGTAGAGATTATGTATAGATGTCAGTGTAGAGCCACCGTTATCATGTGTATTGTAAAGTAAGACATTTATAATTAACACATATCCATGGAACATATAAATAACCAGTAGTTAATACCGAAAAGACAATAAGGTTAAATCCCCCAAAACTGCATGTTCGTGCATTTAACCGAACGGGGAAATACATAGTAATACAATCCCGAAAAGCCCGAATGGGGAAAACATAACGTGAGATATGCCCGAAATGCATTCAGACACTGACCTTGATCGGTATGGAGTCAGGTAAGGGGTGTACCTTATATAGGGGAGTGATTTAATCTAAGCCCTACCCACAATAAATATATATATATATATGTTTGGACGTATTGTATGTGTGAGGGGCGCAGTGTGTTGGGTGTGCTGTGTGTATGTGTGAAGGGTGCAGCATGTGTGTGAGGAGTGCAGTGTGTGTGTAAGAGGGGTGCTGTGTGTGTGAAGGTGTTCTTGTCTACTGTCACATTCTGTTTCTAATTTTCTTTGTCTGTTAACTCACTGAGGGTTATTTTATATATTATACATTTATGTATGTGTGTGTGTCTGAGGGTGCTGTGTGTGAGTGAGCTGTGTGTGTCTGGGTGCCGTCTGTGTATGAGGGTGCCGTGTGAGTCTGAGGGTGCCGTCTGAGTGAGAGTGCTGTCTGTGTGAGGGCGCTTTGTGTGTCTGAGAGTGCTTTTAGTGTGAGGGTGCTGTGTGTGTGTCTGTGAGTGTGCTGTGTGTTTGTGTGCTGTTAGTGTAAGTGTGTTGTGTGTGTGGGAGTGTGCTGTGTGTTCTGTTAGTGTAAATATGTTTTTTTAAATATGTATTTAATTATTTTTTTTTTAATTACCTTTAGCCTGGGAGAGGGAGCCGTGCTGCCATTGAGGAGGATGCCGTGCAACCTTCCCTGGTGGTCTTAGTGGTGAGAGTTTACCGCGGCAACACTCAGACCTCACGAGAGGAACCCAGCAGAGCTGCTGGCTAGAGCTCTCTGGGTCCTCTCATTCCTCCCTCAATCCCCAGCCGGCAGCCACCTGTAACTGCCTGTGGGTCGGTGAGGGTGATCTTTGATCTCCCCACCGACCCATGAAGGCACCCAGCAGGGCCGGCGCTCAGATAGCGCCGGCTCTGCATGGGCTAACAGGGGAGATCCTTTGATCTCCCCTGCCGGCCTCAGTCCATGGCCATCGCGGCCCACCGTGCATTTGCCCGGTATGCCCAATGGCCAGTCCGGGCCTGCCTGTGGGTTAAGTTTACCCCAACGATTAGTAGACCACAGGATCTTCACACCTTCTCTTGTAAGGAATTGCAGCAAGAACCAAGATACAAATACATTTTATTAGCTCTAAATAAGATCAATAAAACTAATCTGTCTGAATTCCTAATTCTTTATATTAGAATATTGTACAAGGTTCTAAGCAGTGGAGGCTAATCCATAGGGGATCTTGGGGCAGCACTCCACCAGTTTTTTGCAGGGAAAATTGTATTTGCAGCAGTTTATAAACAGTAAGATTCTTTTTCTGGAGGGGACAATGGTAAACCAAAAAAATATGGAAAAAATTAGTGTCTCTCTAATTGTGTGATAAGTTTCTGTTCTGCATGACCCTTCTCCTCTCACTGATAGGGCTAGGAACTAATTTAGCCTCTCTTACTTCTTATTCAAACTCTAACTCTGAAGTAAGGTTACAATTATCCCTGGACATAATTGCAAATTATTATTTTTCTTATAGGTATCAGTAGTCCGTTAATAAAATACCCTAATTTTAACCCTCACCTTACCCCTAAAAGTAATATTACTATATCCAAATGCTGCAGTGAAGCCCTTCAATATAAGCTCAGAGTGACAGTTCCTATACTTTCCTTTAAGGACCTTGTCGAGCAGCCTTTTCAGACACAGGGATCCCGAGAATATATTTATTGAATTCTGAATTTACTTGTAGCTTTACTACATTAATCTGTGATGATTTAATCAACGTTTTGATATGAGTATATATCGTATTTATCTTCACCTTCTATTTCTCTCCCTTAGTAACTCTCTTAGTCTTTTTTGTTACTCCCCTCTGCTTTTAGTTTATGGTTTTTATCCCACAACTCCTTCTTCGTTTACCAACTTTAAATACCCTTTTACTTGTTTGCTTGCCACGTGTCTCGGCCTCGTTTAATCGAGCCTAGCATCTATTGCTTCCTCCGTGGGACCCAGTCTGAACCTCCTGGCTCCAAGGTACGGTCTGCTTATATCTGCTCTCAGTGCTTCCCTGTTACACTCCTCCACCTCCAGTACCACGATGTAGCTTCCTCTCCCTCTCCAATTTACAGTATCAGCTCAAACATATGAGACTCTCGATATCTCCTGCTCATCGAATCAGTAAGGCTCGATGCTCAAGCAGCGAGCGTGCAGCGTCGTCACGTGACTCTGCGCATCATCACACCTGTAGCCATCACTATTTGACCTATGTCAATGTCACTCAAATATCTTCACTTGCCCATTTTTCCTGATTCCAGCACATGTTATTCAAGAACTGATTGTTCACTTGCTGCCTAATATATCTCACCCCTTTACAGGTGCCATTGTAATGCTATAGCCAATGTTATTCAATTTACCTGTCAGTGGCTTTAATGTTGTGGGTGATCCATGTGTATGTATGTGTGTGTGTGTGTGTATGTATATATATATATATATATATATATATATATATATATATGTAACGGCACCCTCAGCATAAAAGGGTTAAACCACCGTTTAGGAGATCTTCCCCTTCCAGAGACACGGCACAGCTACTGCAGAACACCAATCCGCCGAACAGGAAACCATATGAATGCTGTAACAGCCGAATAGGAAAAACCATAGGAATAGGTTTACACTCCTAGCAGTCAAACTGGAACAGCATACCATAAACCCCCCCAAGAACGAGACAAAGCTCCGTGTTGAGGGTCAAGCAGTGAACAGACAGAGCTGTGGGTTTATTGTGCTTATGTACACATTCTTACACATTAGTACCACCCACAGGGTTTTGGAACACAACCAATAAACACATACAATACACTCAGACACTCCCACACAAATTCCTCCCCTCTGCTTGTGATTCAATTACCTTACACAATGGGTAATGTAATTTAGCACAAGCAGAGAAATACAATTTTTCCACATTATTCATAACTTGAAAAGTATGCATCACATTCACATATTTACATTTTCAGAATCAGCATACTCCAAATACAAACATACGTCAAAATCATACAAATTGGTCCAAGTGGTTCAAAAGATAGATCGTAGTCCTTTGTGACCACAGGAAGCATGGCTTTTCTGCCCAAAACCAGTTCCACAGAGTCTTCTATCCTGGAGATAATTGTGAAGTAATCCAATTATCTCCAAAGACAGAGGCAAAACTCCATTGAACACATGGTAGCAAAAAGACAGTAAAATACAATAAAATGCACAAGGTTACATTTATGACATAAAATACAGACATGCAACATATGCCCAGATAGCTTAGGTCTGAGCGCACATTATTACTGAATGGCGCTCAGAGCACACACATACAGTTCAATTGCCATGGAGCCAAAGTCTTTCCCATAGTCTTTCATTATACGAATGGGCTCCATGGCATAGCTATCTGGGGTATCACTGCTCAAACAGGGCAAGCACCAAATGACCCGGCTTTCTTGTCTTTGCAGGGGGAAAATCAATCCTTTTAACATGGGGCCATAATCCAAAGGCAACAGGCGAGCAACCAGGCTTCTCCAATGCAATGTGGCGAGATTGCTCTCGTCACTATATATATATATATAATTATAAGTGGAGCAGTATTAAATGTGCAATATACACTGTACATTTGTATTTGTATTTGTTAGTCCTCTAATAGGTGGCGCTTGATTAATGTACATAGATCATGTAAAGAGAAAAAAGGGAAAAATTCAAATAGTATAGACTGGTTTAGTAATATGCAATTCTCCTGTCATTCACATAATGTGTAGAACTAGAGCTTCATAAAAGTTCTAGGGCTCCTTATATAACAATTATCCTTTCAAAATTATATATATATACAAGGAGTGATTACTACTATATAGAATAGGTGATATAGATAATAAGACATGATTTTATTATGTATAGCGCACAGACATAAATGATAAAGCAATAAAAACACTGCCTCTGACAAGAACAGGTAGTGAGTAAATGCGGCATATACCGCTACTCACTAATCAGGCTCAATTCAGTGGGGCTGCAAGCGTCTCTATGTGCAGGAAAAAGTCCTTGCGTACTGCTGACAGCGTTTTACCGTGTCCTTGTAACAACTCGGTCTTTCATTTCCCGCCGTGTAGTTTTGGATCTGCAAGCTCCGCCCCCTCTGGATGACGTCAACGCGTTTCGCCGTTTAGTTGCAGCTTCCTCAGGACATGCTGGTGACTCCATCTTGCAGAGCGGCATATAAGGGCAAAGTCCACAACCCTCATTGGCTATTCGTTAATTCCCTTTTTTTGCACATTTCATATCGGGCTTTGGTATTGCGAAGTCCAACATTGTGTTGCCTATATATTGAACTCCCAAATTGTACAATGATATACGTCATACAATAATAAAATATAAATGATTATATACTCTATAAATTATGCATTTGTAGTAATTTATATATATATATATATATATATATATATATATATATATATATATATGCATGCAATATCCAATATTTTACATTAAAATTTCCTAATTAAACATGTTACTGAATTTTAAACAACCAATTTAAAAAGAAGCCATATTTCACCTTTCCTAAAATTGACCCTCCTTTAGTAATATTACCTAAAGAATGGGCCCTCTCCAAAAAAAAAAAAAATGATAATCATATATGAAGAGAGAGCCATTTAAAACTTGTTTAAAGAGACAATCACTCAAAGAGGCAACAACATATATAATCTGAAAGTATTTCCATTACTGCTTAAAATAAAAGAAAGAATATAGTTACATAATGTAGGAGGTCAGACATAGTGTATAGAGGAGTGG
The DNA here is from genome assembly GCA_933207985.1 of Pelobates cultripes. Classification (NCBI taxonomy): domain Eukaryota; kingdom Metazoa; phylum Chordata; class Amphibia; order Anura; family Pelobatidae; genus Pelobates; species Pelobates cultripes. Next base: position 32,455,933 of record OW240921.1, on the reverse strand, counting down.
CGATAAATGTGGTATCAAAGTATAAAAATATTAAAATATAAAAAAAATATATATTAGAAATATATATACAAAATATGAGAGTAGGCAGAGTAAAAATATATTTAAAAATGTTATATATAATATATAAAAAATACAATTTTAAGAAGTGGCAAATCTCGAAATAATTATTGAGCCCATACAGGACCATGGTGTTTAAGTTAAAAATCCACCTAATCTCTGCCGGTCCTATCCTTACATTAAAATCTCCACCTCTCCATTCACTGTTTACTTGCTGTATCCCAATAAAGTCCAGTTTGGTGGAGTCTGCCCCATGGTGATCTCTAAAATGGAGTGACACCTGGTGTAGTGCATATTTCCTCTTAATGTTGTACACTAGCTCACATGCCCTAGTTCGTAATGATCCTGTGGTGTGACCTATATAGTTGAGTCCACACGGGCATAAGAGCATGTATATAACATTGTGAGAATTACAAGTGATTCCTTCTTTAATTTTATACACTGTATCAACCTAAAGAAGGAGTGAGAATCAACGAAAAAACAAAAGTGCCACCTATTGGAGGACTAGCAAATACGGTTGTATACAGTGTATGTTGCATATTTAACCCCTTAAGGACAGAGCTTCAGAAGCTTATCTTTCACTTAATGACAACAGCATTTTTTTTCATTTTTTGCTGTTTGCGTTCAACTGCAATTTACATTTTACTAATTTATTGCACCGACACATATTATATATCGTTTTTTAAAGGACAGAAAGGGCTTTAATTTGATGTAAGACATATATATATATATATATATATATATATGCTTATTTATTATAAAAAAATACAGAAAAATGCAAAAAAATTAAGGTTTTTTTTTTTTTACAGTTTTTGCAATAATAATGTGTGCATAATTAGTGCAGGTTAAGGAATGTAATTAAAAATAAATTCATTTAGTTGTTCTGATTTACAGAATATATAATGTGTCTGGGATTTTAAGTTTTTTTTGGTAGTTACAGGTCACAAAGCGCAAGGAGTAAAATAAACTTTTAATGTGGAGCGATTTTAGAATTTGGTATGTTTGTCTTGTAAGCTTAATAGCCATAAAAGAAAACAAAATTGCCACACTAAAGGATATATTTATATAAACTAGACATCACAGGCTATTTACCTAGGGTTGTTTTGACACTTTCTACGTAGCCATTTCACCGCCAACCTCTGCTAAATATTGGAGTAAAATTGAGGGGTTTTTTTGTTTTTGGCACACAAACTTATAACAAAAAAATTATCATGTGTATTTTGTAAAGTTGCTGTGTGCTATTCCTGTACAAAGTTTTATTTTGTGTTCAGTTACATCTGCTGAGTAAAATGACACCCCCATTGTATATCTTTGGCACTATTTCGTGAAGTTACAGTGCCATATAGGAGGCCTGCAGGGCCGGTGCAAAGAATTTTGGGAAAATAGGCGAAGATGCATTTTTCCTCCCCCCCCCAAAAACATATTCGCCCATGTGCCTCTTAACCTCCCTTTTGTGTTTCTTATCCTGTCTTTTAAATATCTGACTCCCTTTAGTGTATTTTATCTCCTATTTTTGCCTTTGTGTGTCTCCTATCTCTCCTCTTTGTGTCTTTTATTCTTCCCAGCTCCTTTGTGTGTCTCTTTCCTTCTCAAGCCTCGCTGTGTGTTTCTTTTACATCCAGACCCTCTCCCTGTCCCTTAATGGTCCCCTCCCTTCTCTGACCCTTACTGTTCCTCTCCCTTCTCTCCTCCTTTCCCTGTTCCTCAGTGTTCCTTTCCCTTCCCCCCTCCTTTCCCTGTCCCTTAGTGTTCCTCTCCCCTTCCCCCTCTGTTCCCTGTCGCTTAGTGTTCCTCTCCCCCCTCCCTCCTTTTCCTGTACCTTAGGGTATCTCTCCCCTCTTCTCCATGTCCCTTGGTGCGCCACCCACCCCCATAGTGGTCCCCTCCCCTTCCTGGTGTGCCTCCTACCTTTCTTGTAGTGTGGCTGAGCGGAGCGAATCCCGGTACAGTGAGCTTTTCCTGTCAGTCCTGCTAGGTACAGGAAACAGAAGTTCCTGTACCACGGTACACTCCGCTTGGCCACGCTACAGTCAGGGGTGTAGAAACACTGACAGTCACACACACTCAATGACAAACACACAGACATCTCTGACAGCCAGACTCACTTATCTGACACTCATTCATTGACAGACACACAAACACTGACAGACTCATTGACAAACACACACACACACACACACACACTCACAGACACTGACAGACACATGTACTCACATGCACACACGCACATACTGACAGACACTCACTCACACACACACACTGACAGAACCACACACACACACACATATTCACATACACACACACACACTGACAGACACACATACACACACACACACACATACATACACACACACACACACTGACAGACACACATACACACACACATACACACTGACAGACACACTCACACACACACTGACAGACACACTCACTCACATACTGACAGACACACATACACACACACACACACACGCTGACAGACACACATACACATACACACACACTGACAGACACACTGACAGACACACTCACTCACACACTCACTCACACACTGACAGACACACATACACACACACACTGACTGACAGACACACACACACTGACAGACACACACACACACACACTGACACACACACACACACACACTGACAGACACACTGACAGACAGACACACACACACACACACACTGACAGACACACTCACTCACATGCACACACACACTAACAGTAATTAATCATCTAAATTAAATTAAAATTTCCCACCCAGCCTCCCTACCTGGAGAGCTGGCGTGGGTCTCTCATTGGTGGTCCAGTGGGGCTGCTGGGAGGCGTGCGGCTGAATTGGATGCCGAGGTGGCGAGGGAGCTCTGATCTCTCTGATCTGCTCCCTCACAGGCTGCTTACTGATGCCGCGGGAGCCAGAATATGACGTCATCAGTAAACAGCCTGCGAGGGAGCACATCAGAGAGATCAGAGCTCCCTCGCCACCTCGGCATCCAATTCAGCCGCACGCCGCGCCGGGGATCCAGGAGGTGACCTGGCAGGAGGGAGCACTTCCCTCCTGCCGGTCACTGGAATTTTGCGCCCCCAGAGCCGGTGCGCCCTAAGGCGGCCGCCTGTGCCGCCTTATGGACGCGCCGGCCCTGGAGGCCTGTTCTTTTCAGTATTCACAGTAGAATTTTGAGAGATGGATTTAATGAGCCTTAGCTTCCATTTGGGGTATTATAACAGTTTGACTGTTCAAAAAAGCCCACAAAGGCCTACCATTTGTAAAAGTAGACACTACAGGGAATCTCATAAGGTGCATATTGTTCCTTAACATGCCCCCATTTTTTCACCAATATATGCCAAAGTATGTGGTAACAAATAATTTTGTGCGTTTTTTACACATGGATTGCATTTTTGCTGGGCATTTTGTATATTTCACATGTGCCACAAAGTTCAAACCCCCCAAATTATGCTCAGCTAAGTCTTCTGAGTAAAATGACACCCCCATTGTATGTCTTTGGCACTATTTCGTGAAGCTACAGTGCCATATAGGAGACCTGTCCTTTTCAGTATTCACAGTAGAATTTTGAGAGACAGTTTTAAAGAGCCTATGCTTCCATTTGGGGTATTATACCAGTTTAACTGTTCAAAAAAAACCCACAAAGGCCTACCATTTGTAAAAGTAGACACTCCAGGGTATCTCATAAGGTGCATATTGTGCCTTAGCATGCCCCCATTTTTTCACCAATATATGCTAAAGAATGTGATAAAAAATAATTTTGTGTGTTTTTTACATATGGATTGCAATTTCCAAGCATCTTTGCAGGGTTTAAATTCAAACTACCCCACAAAGGCCTACCATTTCTTAAAGTAGACACCCCAGGATATTTCAAAAGGTATATTTTGAACCTTAGCGTGTGATCATTTTTCCGCTAGTTTGTACCAAGTGTAGTGGTAATAAGTGTTTTTTCTGCCTTTTTGACACACAAAGTGAGTTTGCACAGTATATTTTGCAAACCTTATGTGTGCTACCAGTGTATAATACTTCATATGTTGCTCAACTATGTCGGCTGAGTACAGCAATACCCCCGTATGTACCTTTGCCAGGTATATGTGGACATCGGAGGGGCACATTTGGGACACAGCCATTCCAGTTTTTTTCAAACTTTACATTTTTACGCTGTGCCCATGTCCCATTATAGAGTATTTTACCAGGCTATATAATCCAAATACCCCATAAAGCCATACCATTTCTTAAAGAAGACATCCCAGGGTATTTCAAAAGGCATATTTTGAACCATAGCGTGGGATCATTTTTCCGCTAGCTTGTACCAAGTGGAGTGGTAATAAGCATTTTTTCCTGCCTTTTTGGCACACAAAGTGAGTTTGCACAGTATATTTTGCAAACCTTATGTGTTCTACGACTGTATAATACTTCATATGTTGCTCAGCTATGTGGTCTGAGTACAGCAATACCCTGTATGTACCTTTGCCAGGTATATGTGGATGTTAAAGGGGCGCATTTGAGACGCAGCCATTCAGTTTTTTTCTAACTTTGAAGTTTTACGCTGTGTCCATGTTCCAATTTGGAGTAGTTTAGGCAGTTGGTTATTGAAACTTCCCCACAAACACATACTATTTATTAAAGAATACACCCTGGGGTAATTCAAAAGGAATATTTTGAACCTTAGTGTGGGATCATTTTTTCTCTAGTTTGTTCCAGGTGTAGTGGTAATGAGCGTTTTTAAATGTATTTTTTTACTTTTTGCAACTTTTTTTACTTTTAAAAACTAGTTTTTCAACTTTTGTTTTGCTTATTAATTTTTGTAAACTTTCCTAAACTTTCTTAAAACTTTTTTTTTACAGATTTAACATTTTTCTAAGCTTTTTTTTAACGTTAACCCCTAACAAGCAGTAAGCAGCACTAACAGTAAATTCCCCATTTTCCCATAACTCCCACACACTGTGATTTGTATTTTGATCAACTGGCAGGGAAGGGGTTAATTTTTATTTGGACTGGGTATTTTATTTTTTACTTAAACGTTATTAAAACTTTTTTTTAGCTTAATTTTTTACCAAATCCCCCAATTCCCCACTAACGTCCACCCACCCCAGCTAGCTAAATATATAATTTTAAAATATTTAAATTAATTAATTAAATAAATTTAACCCCCGAGGGTTAAAAAAAAGAATTAACCCTCAGGGGTTAAAAAAAATAAATCAAATGACAGTAAAATGTAATCACTGCCAATTGATCACTGTAGTCAGTGATCAATTGGCAGGGAAGGGGTTAATTTTTAATTAAAATGAGTAAAGGGGGGTGGGATTTTAAATAAACTTTAGGGGGCAGGATCAGCACTGTTCCGGCTCCCTGCACTTCACACAGAATCAGGAAGTACAGGGAGGCGGAAGGTAAGTATACTAAGCACATGTGCTCGCTCTGACATGCCGGGGTTAATTTTAACGGGTGACGGACAAGGTCCGTCACTCGTCGTTATGGCAATCCCCTGAGTGACGGACCTCGTCCGTCACTCGTCGTTAAGGGGTTAATACTGCTTCACTTATAATTACATTATTATCTTCTTTTGGTGAATTGGGATTGCACCTAAGTGTGTGGCATTATTAATTTAGCAAGTCACAATAGTGCTTTTTTCTGCCTGACCTGAATATATTGACTTTTTAGCGCTCCAAATTTTTTTTAGGGGTGGGGGCCAGGGGGGAGGACATTAGGTCCACCCCATTAGTATTTAGGGCCCCCACCCACCACTCAGGGGTGGAGGCCAGGGGGGAGGACATTAGGTTCCCCCCCCCATTACTTTACTTTAGGGCCCCCATCCGCCATTCAGGGGTGGGCCGGGGGGGGGCAATAGGTCCCCCCTTCGGGTTAGGAGGGGGAGACGGGACGTTTTTTTTTGTTTGTTTTTTACAGTGAGCACTATTTAATAGACATGCCCCTACTCGCAGTATAGCGAGTAGGGGCATAATTTACTAATACTAAGTAATCTTTACTATTAGTAAATTTGGCTGAAAGACCAAATCAGGTCTTTCAGCCTTTTAGTAGATAGCTCCCTAATACCGTGGGAATTAGGGAGTTATCTACTTATTCATTCCTGTCATTACACTGACTGGCGAAGTAACTTACATTTTATATGAATGTATGTTACTTGATTGTTGTAAGTGTTGCAAATGCTTACAGCTGAATCCTGGCTATGTTTGTATCCTTTTTATTTAAAATTGTATACAGTGTAACATTCTTCTTCTTCCACTGGGTAAGTATATTAGTACTTAGGCAATACTGTGCTTCGGAAACTACCGAATGTCCGAATTGCCCGAAATTCGTCTGAATTCATATTCGGCCCAAAACGAATTGCACATGTTTAGTGATTTTTGGATATGTTGGTCACCCAGATCGGGGCTATCAGGGGATGTGACATTTGTGGGGATATCATGCGTTTTTGGGGTACTTTTGGAGTTTAGTAAAATATGTGTTTTTTTCTGCCTGTAGATAATTGGGTTAATACAGTATCTGACTCAATTATCTCCTAGACAGAGGGGAAGGATTGTATGTTTGTTAAGAGTGTCATGCGTTTAATCATTGTTCTTATTGGTCTGTGTCTTTGTGTTGGAGTCCCAAACAAGGTCCATGTGGGCGTGCCCCTTGCATGGGGACTGTCATAAAAGGCCAGTGTGGCACCATTAAAATTCAGTCCTGCATTTCCCTCAACATAGATCCTCGCCTCATGGTTGTAGGGACCTGCTATACAAGCTTTATCACTAGCTCTTATAAGAGCTGTTTCTGCTATGCTCTTTGGAGTCGGAGAGGTTCACCCACTGGAAGCTGGATCCTGGTCTTGGGTCCAGGGTGGGTGGAGGACAGCGAGACCCCAGCAAGCTGCGGCGGTTTGTGGGGTCTACACTGCTGATGGTGTCTGGTGGAGTGCTTGGAGTCCTCGGTGAGCACTAGGAGCATTGATTGACGGAGGCACCCGGTTGGGGTGGCAGGTGGTCCATCACATAGGGTGATATATAAACACAGTACAGGATAATGCACACATGAATATATGGCATATACCACAAAATTGAAGGTGTCTGGGAATGCTGCTTCCTAAAAATGCTACTAGAATGTAAAACTTTGTTGTCTCAAAATATAAATTTGATAAAGGACACAAGGCTCACATTATGCATTATCTCTCTTTACAAATGAAACAGCGGCAAAAGGGTTAATGAATAATGTGAACAGATAAAAAAAACATGAGGCAACCAAGCTTGAAAACAATAGAACATTAGCAACAATTCAGCATTGACCATACATAATAAAGGGCATGGCTCCACAGAAATCCCCTATTTCGAGCTGCGAATAACTGGAACTGAGACAATATCAACATCAAAAACTGTAGAATTTGAGGAAATTGCCATAGATACATGTGAATGTGATTTAAAGTCACCTGTTTTAAAAGTAGATTCAGAGAACCAGTCAGCTGTTTCTAGAATGTCAGTCAGAGAAACCCCCTGCTTGAAATACTTTTATTAGGCATAGCCTGATGCAGTGAGCCCTTAATTGAGGTATCAAACCCAGTCATCGTCATTGAAAGTCTTACTTATCTAGCTAGAGTGGGAGAATACACTGGAATATAGGCTTTACAATATGAGATATAAAAGTTGAGAAAAGGAAGGATTTCTAAGAGAGGTAGTTTTGTATCCCCTATCAACTGGCATTGGAGTCTATGATAATATCGGGAAAATAGCCTAATATAGCTTTTCCATTCGAAATTTTATGTTTTGTAGCCAACAAATTAATTCTTCTTTGTTGTTTGGCGTGAGAGGTATTTTGTTAAAATATCCTAGGCTGTTTCTTAATTGTTATGCTTTGAGTCTTTGGGTGGAATGATAATGGAGTTGAGCAGGGAAAATTGCCTGAATAGAGAGTGAGAGTAAACTGACAATACAGGCTATAGAATGGATAGAGATTATGTTTCTTTGAGAATGGAGTTAAATATTGTTCAATTTCCATGACGGAAGAGTGTTGCTTCCTGAGAATTGATTGTAAAGACTAAAAATTATATTTCTAGAGTTGGGATCAAAATGCAATTCTTCTTGTTGAGTCTTTGAGCCCTCTTCACTTCAGAATATAGATCTTTGAGATCTATTTTGATCATCACGTTGTTTAACTTTAAGAGATCATGAAGAAAAAGAATTCCTTCCCTTTTGAAACGTTGAAATTTGACAAAATTGTTCGGTTCTCTTAAATTTATTACTGGCCTGTGGCTGCCATCTTTTTTTTTTTTTTTACTAGAGAGATGTTGTTTGTATAACCTAGAAGATAATTGAGTACTGGAATCACAGCCTGTTTCGCGATTAGTTCTGACATTTCTAAATAAAATATGTATTTTTTTTAATGGAAAATATAAGATTGGGAGCTTGTGATAGAAGCTCTTTTAAACAATCGGAAGTGACGTAACGGTAAGCGAGCGTCATGAAGAACCATTAGAAGATCGCAATTGGATGATTAGAAAAAAGGCGGAAATTACAAATGCCATAAAAACCGGAGAAAGTATAATGAAGATTATGCCAACTGAGGAAGCCGAAAATCGAGGCGAAACGCGTCTTGGCATCAAGAGAAAAATTTGTATATTATATA
>OW240921.1:32374855-32439145 GCA_933207985.1 Pelobates cultripes | reverse complement strand
GTGAGCAGCCACAGACTGCTCACTGTTTAGTGGACATGCCCCTACTCGCGGTATAGCGAGTAGGGGCATTTGGGAGATTTTAATCCAGTTTTGTTGCGGGTAGTCCCACTTCCATGGCTGAGATTATCAATCTTTATGATCTCAGCTAAGCCAATGCTTTCCCTGATTCCTAAGACAAGCCTGAGGGCCACAAGTGTCCTTATAAAGGCAGTAGCTAAAGCGGCAAAAGCAGAGGGGACAATGCCTGCCTGGAAGGAGAGAGCTGTAGTCTGTTCCAGGGTGCATAAGTCAAGTTTTGGCAACTGGGTGCACAGTCTGTTTTTTATATCTGTTTTTTTGGCAGAGGTGCACAGTCAGAGTATGGGAGCTCTGTCACACTATATTAAAAAAATAAAAAAGTTTACTAAAAGGAGTTGGAGGAACCCTTTCAGGAACATATCACTAATATAACTTTTTCAGATTTTATCTTCGTACAGTACTAAATTTCTGGACTTCAAATGGATTTAATACTATCTGGAAGCGCATTCATGCATCATCTCTCCATACCTGAAGAATCATGGACTGCATATAGCTTATTTTTTCCTTTTTGTTTTTGTCAAATTATTGACTTTAAAATTTTGTATTCTAAAACTTTTAGTGCCACCTGGTGGATTTCATGTGCCCGAACTGTGATTTTATTCAAACTTTGCTTCCATGATTTCATCATAGAGAAATCTATACAAACCAGGGCTCGAGTCCTGCAGGAACGCGTGGGAACGGCGTTCCTGCACTTTTTTCACAGCAGGAATGCCGTTCCCCCTACAGGCACTCAACAAATGCCGCCCCCAAATGCCCTGTGTACCCCCTGTCATGGGGGGGGGCACCTGATGGACCCCCTCACGGACGGCTCTCTCCCTGTCACACGCGGCGAGGGAGCTGTGTCCTCTCTGCTCCCTCTCGCCGCGCGCTGTGTCCTGATGCAGGGAGCCAGAATATGACATCATATTCCGGCTCCCAGGATCAGCAGACAACCCACGCGGCGAGAGGGAGCAGAGAGGACACAGCTCCCTCGCCGCGTGTGACAGGGAGAGAGCTGCCCGACTCACTGCAGCCCCACTGGACCCCAGGGACCCATCCATGCCAGCTTTCCTAAAAGATAGGGATGCTGGGTGGGTGGGAAATGTTAATTTTTATAATATTAATAATTTGTATATATGTATGTCTGTGTGTGTGTATGTTTTTTAGTGTATGTATGTGTGTGTGTATGTCTGTTAGTGTATGTGTGTGTATGTCTGTTAGTGTATGTATGTGTGTGTGTATGCCTGTTAGTTTGTCTGTGTGTGTGTATGAGTGTATTTACATTTGTTAATGTATATACATGTGTGTATGTGCTTCTGTTAGTGTATGCATGTGTATGTTTGCGTGTATGTGCTTCTGTTAGTGTAAGCACGTGTGTGTATCAGTGTATGTGCTTCTGTTAGTGTATGCATGTGTGTGTGTGTGTGTGTGTATGAGTGTATGTGCTCCTGTTAGTGTATGCATGTGTATGTTTGCATGTATGTGCTTCTGTTAGTGTATGTTTGTAAGTGTCTGTCAAATCAGTGAGAGTCTGTTTGTCATTTAGTGTGTGTGTGACTATTAGTGTGTGTCTGTTTGTGTGTATCTCTCTGTCCATGAATGTGTGTGTGTCAAATCAGTGATGTCTGTGTGTTTGTCATTGAATGTGTGCGTTATTGTCAGTGTGTATCTGCCAGTGTGGGTGTCCATCAGAGAGTGTGCTTAAAGGGACACTATAGGCACCCAGACAACTTCAGCTCATTGAAGTGGTCTGGGTGCAGTGTCCCAGTCACCTTAAACCTGCAATAATTACCTTGAGGGGTAACTCCACCTCTAGTGGCTGTCTACCAGACAGCCACTAGAGGGACTTTCGAGTGGTTAGGTAACCAAAAGCCGCCTAACTGATGCTGGACGTCCTCACCCTATGCATGAGGACATCCTGCATCTGCTAAATACCCATAGGATTTTAACCACTTCATTGTTGAGTGGGGGAGGGGAGGACATGAGGGAGGGGGGCACTATAAGGAATTATAGTGCCAGGAAAACAGCTTTGTGTTCCTGGCACTATAGTATTTCTTTAAAAGTAGCAGGAAAAGGTGGAGTCTAAAGAGAAAGGGGTGGGTTCTTAATCAGGAAGCAGTGCACCCATGACAGGAAGGGGTGGTAAATTTAGATTAGGGGTGTGCTCAGGTATTGTCATGCCTAGGGCAGCACAAAACTAAAATACACCGCTGTGTGAGTGTCTGAGTATTTGTGTGCGACTGTGAGTGTATGTGTGTGTCTGAATGTGTATGTGCACACGTTTATATATGCATACAAGTTTTTTGTTGTTGTTTTTTATGGGGGTAGAGGGAGTTCCCACACTTTTTTCCCCAGGACTTGACCCCTAATACAAACTAAGTAATTTTATTACACACAGTAATTCAACACCAAGTGTAAATGTGGAGCACCCAAATTCTACATTGTACAAAATTTACCTTAATATCTGTTTCATATTCAGAAAATATGACCGTTTAAAGTTGCTAAAGCCTCCTCCTAAAATAGGGGGTAACCCTGATATTCACAGATCATGTCACAAGAGAAGAACCTAAGCCAAGAACATAGGTAGGAGCAATAGGAAAGACTCAAAATAAATAAAATAAATAATAAAAAAAATACTCTTCATTGAAATATAAACATGAAATACAAAGGGACAAATCAGGGCCTGTTCTTAAAAACTGGGCATTAGCTACCTCAAGACACTTTGCCACCTCAACCGCTCGGATTAAGCAGAGGTACCATGCTATGAAGATTGGATGATAACTAGTGATGTCCCGAACGGTTCACCGAATGGTTTTCGAATGGTTCGCTGCGAACGGTTCGCCGCGGACTCATCATTGAGTAAACTTTGAGTCGCCGCGGACTCATCATTGACCTCCCTCCCAGAACCTCCCACCTCCTGGACAGCTCACTAAGAATGCAGCTTCACAATGAATGTAAAATGGATGCTGTCCAGGAGGTGGGAGAGTCTGGGAGGGAGGGTCTGCTGCTGATTGGCTGGAATGTGTCTGCTGACTGTGAGGTACAGGGTCAAAGTTTACTCAATGATGAGTCCATGGCGAACCGTTCGCGAACCGTTTGGCGAACCGTTCGGGACATCACTAATGATAACTGTCACAAAATAAAAATCGATGGTGGTTAGTTGGAGCTGGTGCACACATCGATCTTGTGCAGGGATCCCTCCATGTTATCAGCTTTTTTTTTTAGAGCACTGAAATTCCCCTCTTCCTGGTTATTGGTAAAGCTTGCTTGGCCTGTACATACTAAATAAATAGACTCTTTGTTTGTTTGTAGATATTTCACAAACTAACATTTGAATTGAAGCATGAACACAGCAGAATGAGAGCTACAAATATATCTTTGATTGAAAGGTAGTGGGAATACTACATCTGTTGTGTCTTCCAAAGATATGTATATTGTGCCCATTTTTAAGATGCCAGAGCTCAAATACAAATGATCCAGACGTACCAACGTATCATTTAAACCTCTAGTGGGGGGAATGTAAAGATGTGCTTTATCTTGAATCAAATGTTATATGAGTGCTATTGACTGTGTTTATTCAATGGACTCCTGCCTATTCTTAGAGGGATTCTATAGTGTTAGGATACAAATAAGTATTCCTAACTCTAAAGTAACCAATCTGAACCCTACGCACCCCTCTCTTGTAAAGGGTTAAAAAAAACTTTCAGTCACCTACCTGATTCCAGTGTTGCTGGATCAGCGTTTCGGCTTCTCTGATGTCATCCGATAGGACGCGGCTAATGCGCAGCCGCAACAAAACCAGCACGGCATATGGTAAAAAGGAAAGTAAAAACACCTTTCCCATACCATCACACGATCTGTCTGTGTGTGTCTGTTTAGGTATCTGCCCCCCGTTTTTATCAGTGCTGTGCTAGTTTTGCCGCGGCTTGTCCCAACTCCATAGCTGAGATCATTAGAAAAGCATTGGGAGGATATTGTGCATGATGTCTTGGTTTCAGGACTTGTTCATGGGGAAAACTGAGCTAATCAAGGCAATGTTGATGCTTTATCAGCATCTACTAGTTGGACAAATGGAGGGCAGGCATTCCTTTAACAGGTAATGGGAGACTGTGTTAACTAATAACACTTTCATGGATGCCAAGTGGATGAAAATTCATAAAAGCTCGATCAGTTTCAGGTACCAAGAGATAAACTATAAATTCCTCTCCTTCTGGCATAGAACACCAGAACTCCTACGTAGGGTGTTTCAGATGGTATCAGCTACATATACCAATCCAAAGTTACCTCCTTTTACGGATGAATGTGTGTAACAAAGTGCTTAAAAGATGAGAGTGATTTACAGGCAGCTCTATACACTTGTGTGGAAATACCCTCTTTTCCACTAAACAATCATATAAACTACAGTGCGGTATAAGTGACAAAGACCTACACCTATAAGTGGAGCGCTCAAACACATATAAAGCTTACCAAACGTTATTTCGTTCAATAGTGCAGTATGAAGTACATGCCAAAAGAATACAAAAAGGTACAATATAGTGCAGATGGTATTTAAAATGACAATACAGAAATAATAATATTGTAGTGAACTGTGCACTCACATTTCAAGGAGCCTGTATATAGGAACTACTCCAAGCTGAAGTGGAAGGGTGGTGCTACCATAATAAGCACACAGGCCCTAATACGGAGCCAGTGTTCCTATATACAGGCTCCTTGAAATGTTTGAAAAATAGGTGTAGGTCTTTGTCACTTATACCGCACTGTAGTTTATTTGGTATCAGCTACATGCTGGAAATGAAGGGCAGAGAAGGGACAGTGCGGCATATAGGGTGTAATTGCCCCCACATAATGCGTTTGTGGGACACATTCAGGACCATGACTATTAACATTCTGGGTGAAACACCACAGATTTGTATTCCTGGCACTATAGTATCCCTTCAAATGCCAGAAATCTATTTTCAGACACCCCATTAACGCTGCAAAATCCTTGCAATGGCTGGATAGGGTTGAGGAAATTCAGGTAGTGAATGCTTTACAGGCATCAGCATAAAACAAGCAAAATAATGGAAGCCATGGTTGGAATTTGTGGCAAAGGGCAATGGGCGGGCCTTAGATCAACCTGAAGATTAGACATGGGCATTGGGAGCATAACTTCCATTTTCTTTTCTACCTATCTATTTTCCACGTACCTGTTGTTCTTTTACATTCACATAAACATTAAATAAACATAACGATGAAGATATAATAATTATGACAGGGGATATTCAAACAAAAATAAAACGTTTTCTCAATAAGAATCTGATTTAGAGGTCACATAGAGGCAAAAGCACAATAGATTCCAAGATATAATACTCACAGTGATGGTGGGAGACATGGCCACTGCTTGCACCTCACTATGAGACTTACATACTAGAGGAATGAGCCCTGATTGAGGTGAGTTGGATTCACTGAAAATAAAGCACTACCCGCAGATAAGTCCACGCAGTAGAAAATATAACTCAATACCTACCTCACAGTGTACTTCTGTGGATGTATCTCATGGAAGCATCCAGAATATGTGCAATACTTATCACTTGATATGGTAATACAGGAGTGCCGACATTTCTTTGAACGTTCACCCCCTTATGTACTTGAGTGGCTCATTAATGAGTAAAATTTGTGATCTGAGGGGTCTGTGTCTTCAATGGGGTGAAACGAATATATAGTTCTACTGGACATCTGCAAATTCCAATATGGTCAATAGTTTATCATTCGAAGTATGGTGTGACAGACTGCCTGGCACCCGACTTGGTACTTTCATCAAGCTCGCTTCCTAGCTATAACCGGGACACCAGAAGTGCTTCAATCCTTAGCCGCCGCAGCTTGGCTGGGGTATCTCCGTCGCTTCACGCTCTGGAACAGGGTCATGGGTACAGCTTCAAGTGATTAAGCTCTTTTGCAGAGAATATAGCTGATCCACCCAAACATTAGTCCAGACAGAGTGAAGGGTGAAAAGGCTTTATTATCGCCAAGTTGCCTGCTTATATACACAACCCCCAGCAAGGGGTCTCCAAACAATACAATGCATGCCCCTCCTAGAGATCTCTGTGCCTGGGAGATAATTGAGTTAAACACTGGTAAGCTAATTATCTCTGAGAAACAGAGAGCCAAACAAAAAACATAAAAGTACCCCAAAACATCATAAAAACATACAATAACCCCACATGTCACACATTCCCAAACATCCCTGACCTGAGCGTCCAAGTTGTCCAAATAGCTTTCAGATCCATGCAGCATAGGAGAAACGTTATTGTGTCAAAGTTCAACTTTCGGGAGCTTCTGCGGCTAAAATACAGGGTGCTCCACCTGGCTCTTGGGTAGTTCCCCATAGTCTCAGGCATCTTCCCTCCAAAAAGTGGGTTGCAAAGTGGTTCAAAACCCAGAACCAAGTTGTCCGGGAACCGTTCCAAAACATTTTCGGCTAAGTGCCACTAAGGTGACAGGGGAAACACGAAGTGTTCATGCCGAAATTAGTTCCATAGCAGTCACGGCTAAGTACCGCTGAGGACTGTTCGTGGGTTTTGTTCATGTGAATGGCCACCACGGAGCTAGAGTTTGTTTCCATTTAAATGAAGGGAAAGTGCTGAACTAGGGGCACAGAGGGAAAACTACTAATGGCGGCTGTGCAAGTTAACGCCTGAATGGGGTCTAAGACCTGGACTATAGTCGGTGGGCAGGAGGCCAGCTTCCACACTCCTCCAGGATTTTGTGGCAAACATCCGTGGAAAAGAGCATTTGTCACACACAGGTCCTGCGCAGCCAGACCATCCCTTTTGAAAGTTTGAGACCTGCGTGTCTCTCTATATGCAAACTGATATTTTTTGTTATGCAAAGATCCATAATAATATTATATCATTATTATCAAAGAGTGCTAAGAACAATCAAGATTATGATGAATAAAAATGTAAATTTATAAATGTAAAAAATTTCCAACAAGGTGTAATGCATTCTATATTATTTCTTGAATTTGATATTTTGTGGAAATACGAGAAAAGGGTCAGGACTTTATTAAAAACGCCTCCTTGTCCAAGGGACTAACGCTGTAACCCTATCTACTTCTCCATCAGGAAAATCTACTTGTCCTGACGTAAAATAATTACACCTAGAAAGATTGGAGCCACTGCTGAGAGCCCTGGACAACATTGACAAAGCTATTTGCTAAATTTTTTATTTCCCCAATTTAAATCTGAATGGAAAAATTGTGGCAACAACAGTTGATGTGGAAAAACTCCTTAACTCCACTATAGTCACTGGCTATATTTGCCATTTGAATTTGGAGATTTGTGGATTATTATAAATTTCTCACCCTGTGTCATCCCATAGTCTCTCAATTTGCCATTGTTTATAGTGTGTGTACTGTCTGTGTAATGAGTGTGCGGAAAGTGCTGAATGTGCTGGCTATGTGTAATGTGTGTGTGCAGTGTGCTAGTTACATATTGTACATCGCTGCTAAATTTGCTGGTTCTTTATAAATAATAATATAATGTGTAAATGAGCTTGTCGTGATGGCTATGTGTAATGTGTGTTTGGAAAGTGCTTACTGTATGTGTGAAGTGTGCTGACTGTCATTTATGCATGTTGTGTGCTGGCTATATTTAATGTGTGGAGCATGTGTGGCTGTATGTAATGTGTATGAGTGGTGTGTGATGTGTGTGAGGGGTAGCTTGCCCTATGTAATGTGTGTGTGCTGGCTGTATGTGATGTGTATGGGGGGGGGGATATGTAATATGTGTTTGTGGGGTGCTGTCTGTATGTGATGTGTGTGGGGTATGTGCCGGCTGTATATATGCCTCACTTCAATCCTGATTTCAATGGGACACTTCCAAAATCGACATGCTCTCCAGCTCTGATTTCCCCCACCCTCACCTGCAGCAGGGCTAAAAGGGAAAAAACTGCATGTCCTGGATGTCGGGTAATATGATTTCCACGTCCCTCCGAGTAACAGAAAAAATCTTTCTGATGTCTGAATTTTATCTGCTATTATTTAAAATGTATTTATCTTTGTATTTAAAAGAATTGATGATTAAAGCAGAACTGTCAACTTCTTTGATAGTGACAGTTCTTCGCTCTCTCCCACTAGTAAAATTTACTGAAGTGCATGCTAGGTTGAGAAGTGCAGTAAAGATAATTGAAATATCTCAAAAATAGTTATCTCCACAGTACATCTGTGTCCTGGAAGACAACATTGTCCCATGTTGCTCCAGCACAAGTACACTAAACTATGTCAGGATAGCCAGGCACAACTTGTATATTAAAAAACAAAGTTGGTTGGGAATGAAAAAATATATATAAATAGTATATCCTGCAGGTAATTTTTAATTTGCTCTCAGATTTGTCATCTTTTTTTTAGGTGTCCTCTCTGACATTCAAGTTGTTAAAAACACCAATAGCATAAAATACATAATGTTGGATGTGGAAGGAGGGGGTGGACGTGCCACAAGGGTTAAGCAAAAGTAGAAAACATTATACATGAGATGCTAATAAATCAAACAGTAAATTACTTAGTAACTGAACAAAAAAGCACAAATACAACTGTTTACGACTAATTACAATAAGATACTATTTTTGTAAAAGAGTCCAGGGGACACAGTCCAAAATTTTCAATTTTCACCAAATTATCTTGATTCTTACAGAGCTTGATCCTTTATCCGTGGGTGAAGACACACAACAAACGTGTAAATGTCCACTTGCATGATATGTTTAAAGCCCCATATCACGTGAGTGGGCATTCATCCTTTTGTTGATCTATAAGAGAATCAATCTCTATTGGAAATAAGGTAATTTGGTGAAAACTGAAAAATTTTGGACTGTGTCCCCTGGATTCTTCCAAAATTTTCTATACAAAAATAGTATCTTCCTGTTGTTAGGTGCAAACTGTTGTGTTTGTGTTTTTCTGAGCCATGAGGGGTTATTGGTGCAGTGTGAACATGTGCAATAATGCTGGACTTTCTGGAGACTAAGTCTCTTGTGTCCACAGTAGCCGGCCACTAGAGAACAAACCCGTGACGGCTGGATGAAAGCCCAAAACCATGTTTGTGTGGAGGCTTTCTTCACAACCACCTTGTCATACCAAACAGCTCCAGGTCAGAGTTCCATACCTTGTCGGTGCCAAGACTGAAAACTTATCGCCAAAACAACTGATATAAAGTGTAGCGGTTTCACAATGAGATGCTTCTTCTCTGGCAAACAGTGAACAGGGCATGTCAGTATTGTTATTACTATTACGTTACAATCTGTCACCTGTCTGTGTTGGACTCCTATATGTGCACCTCTAGTCTAAGTATCGTATAAGTAATCCTGCTCCCAATTATTATGTCTTTCAGTTATCCTCAACTTGTGGGCACCTTTAACCAATGGAATTAAAATTCATTTAGAACCGGGTAATCCAATGGTGAATGGGTCGGTGTACATGATTGTCACTGATGTTACCAATATTCGAAGTTTTAATTGGTACAGAGGAGAAGCAATGGCATCAAACCAAATACTAAACTATATTACCAATTTACCCCCGGTACATGGCGACAAATATATTAATAACTCTGTTGCTTTCGCTAATGGTACTTTATTTATTCCAAATCTCCAGAAAGACTATGCAGGTATTTATACAGTACAGATACAAACAATCTCTGGATCAGAACAGGCAAATGTGACATTGACTGTCTCAGGTGAGCGAATCCAATAATATGAAGATATACCGCATTATGCATAGCTATGTTTACTGTATATATGCCAGGAGAAATAATCATGGGAAGTAAATATTGATGTGTAGCTAATGTATCTATGGGAAGTAGATGTTAAAGTGCTGTTTTAGTTTGACATCTATCTGGTCCCCTGGGCACCTCCGGTCCAGGTATATAAAGCAGACATTTTTTTTTATTTCAATAAATATGCTAGTTTCATGCCTGTTTGAATTAAATGAATTGACTGACAGAGTCAGCTGATTCTCTATGCCAATGAATTAACATGGGTGAAATGGTGGTTATAGTGCTTAGAATCCCTTTAAACTATTTTAAAATGTTAAGTCAAAAAAAACTAAAACGTAAGACACAACATGGTCAAAGCAGTAAAGGTCAGACACATGCTAATAAATATTGATTAGTAATACAAACAGGATGGATTAAAATGTACTATTACAGATTTCTAAAAGTAGATCTAATTGTAATGGTGTATGTTTGCATAAGCAAACAACCCACCTGCATGGTTATTAAAAAAATAAATAACACACTACTTGTATATGTCATTAAAGGGACTGTGATGGTATTTCAGCTAGGCCCAAAATTTAGTAGGCCTAAAATCTCTATGTGGCATATACAAGTACAAGTATCTGTTGTATCTGTTAGTCAGTTACATGTAGATAAGATACTGTCATCAATGTACAGGCATACCCCACTTTTAAGTACACAATGGGACCAGAGCATGTATGTAAAACAAAAATGTACTTAAATTGAAGCAATAGCTTTTTTCGCTTCCCAATTGCATGTACTGCATTGCAATAGAAATTGACAGGCATAACTGATACTGCAACTGCAGATTTCCAGTGATTTTATTTCAAGTGATTTATTTAGTGATTTCCAGTGGACTTTTATTCAGTTAAAACAAACAGTAAAAAAAAATATCATTCCAGATTGTACCATTTATCTTTAATGTTTTACTCATCTGACAACCTTAAACTGGGAGGAAAAGTAAAATAAACCTGCCCACTGGGCCATTTTCTGTGAATACAGTGCCACTTTGTATTTGCTAGCAGCTTATTCGCACACTTTGTTTAGAAACACCTCTTCATCACTTTAAGCATTTATGGTTTAACTTTGAATCCTCAAAATTGGATTCAGCTAGGCTAATAGTTCATAATTATAGAAAATGGCAGGGTAAACCCTTTCACTGGGTGGCAGCTGATTGCAGAATATGGACAATGTTGGGCAGAAAAAATAATAATATATATATATATATATATATATATATGTTCAGCTAAGAGTAGGCATTATAAATTTGAGATGATTAACCTGTGCCATGTCAGAAGGTGTGAAAAGTTCTTGCCCCAATGACACTGAACTGAGCTGCACCGGGTGAGAATAGAACCTTCTATTTACTGTTCACTATTTACTTTATGTAAAGTGAGTGTATGTAAAGCGGGGTAACCCTTTACTGAGCATGTGCAAGAACTGAAACCACATTCCATTCTCCTAAAGGGCCATGTTGCCTGTTCATATAAGGTGATCCTGTGTATCCTGTTTGCTGATTGGTGTAAGGGTACAGATGAGGTATGCATAGCTTATAAAAAGCCTCTACTCCATGTGCTCAGAGCTCAGACATTTTGAACAGGAGTTCAGCTGAGACCCGATCAGTGAGAATAAAGACCTTTACTTCATGAAATGACCTGTGTCCAGACTCTCTGTGCATGGCTTCTTCAGTGTTCCTCTGTAACAGGACACTATAGACAGCTGGTTGAAGTGGTCTGGGTGCAGTGTCCATATTGCACTTAGTGCTGCAATGTTTACATGTTTACATTGCAGCACTAAGTCTGCCTCCAGTGGCTGTCTCGCAGACCGCCACTGGAGGCTCTTCCTGGATCCTAACAGACTTTTGGACCGCTAACTGACACTGGACGTCCTCACGCTCTGCATGAGGACATCCAGCATCAGCTATTTCCCAATAGGAAAGCACTGGTTCAGTTGCGTTCAGTTGCTTTCCTATGGGAGGTCTAATAGGCACGCAGGGCGGAGGAGGAGGCAGAGCCGCGACCCAGCGCCAAGCGACATCAGCTCTGGGTTCAGGTAAATAAATAAAGGGTTTTTAAGCATTTATTTACTGACTGGAGGAGCGAAGGAGGGGGGAGGCAGAGGGAGCAATAGTGCCAGGAATACAGCTTTGTATTCCTGGCGCTTATAGTATCCCTTTAAACAAACAAATATTCCATTATCTGTATGTTTTGAATCTGATCTGACAAATGTCTTTACTTGGGAAATAATTTATACGGGATATGTGGCGCTATATACAATAATAATCCAGTGCGGTCTAAAAACAACTTAAAGTGTATTGTCACCCAGTACACTTAGCAGAAATCATAAAATACCAAACCAAAAGTGTTAAAACGCACACAATGATACATTATTTTATTTTACCTTGTTTTTGAAAATGTGTGGTGGGTTGTTTTCAATATAACCATAAAAGGACCCTACATAACATAAGCATAGAAAAAAGAAACCATAGTGCAATCTGTTAACACATAGATTACAGTAGTGTCTTATAGTGATCATGTTCCCTTCATTTTTAAATATGCAAGTGATATAGGAAATCTTTAAAAAAAAAAATTGTTAATAAAAACTGGCATATTTCAACTCGAGAACATGATAATTTAAAATATGTGGGAACTAAATCTAGATTTTTTTTTTTTTTAGAGAGGCACAGAATTTGAAACAAAATGTCTATAAAACTTTAGCACTATGGTTTCTTTTTTCTATGCTTAAGTTATATAGGGTCATTTTATGGTTATATTGAAAACAACCCACATCCCCTTTTTGTTTAAAAAGGTAAAGTAACTTTAATCATTGTGTGCGCTTTAACATATTTGGTTTCGTAATTACATGACTATTTAGTTGCCCAAAACTCATCTAGTAGCATTTAGGGAATGAGGATCTTACTCATTGTAGGTCTCTGAGAACAGGGCTCGAAATCGCAGGTGTAGATCTAGACATGTCACATTGTCCCTGTAATATCCTGTCTATGAAATATATCATGCTTTTGTTTGTTTGTTGAGTGAAGAGGAATTTGTGTTCTACAGGTCATTCGGCTTATTTTCAGTTTGTGTCTTTTGATAGTGCATGTGTGTAACTTTGTAATTTCTTTATATAGACCCAGCTACAGATCAAGGTGGACTTTCAGCAGGTGCAATAATCGGCATTGTCTTTAGTGTTCTCGCAGTTGTTCTTTCTGTTGCGGGAGCTGTATTTTATGTCTTAAAAAAGAAGAAAAGCAATAGAAACGGTAAGGACGTTTTCAGATTTTCTGGTGAATTTGAAATCATGTTTTCAGGGCTAAAGGGAAGTTAATTCTCTGTTTCATGTAAATCAAAAAAAGGATTATGAGATCTGTATTATGTGGACATAATTTACTTTGATACTGTGAAAGCACCCATTCCTTGTCTGTTCCTTCCCTTGCTAGTTTTAATTTATTTTAACCAATTAGAGGCCATACCCTGTATCCATCCGTATATCAATATCCTTATCTACACCTAATATTTCTTTATTGCTTCTCTCCCTGCACAGTGCCCTTTGCAATGATAATTTCAGACCTGTTTAGTGCCTCTTAGCTTGCAAATGATCCTGAAATTACATGACCATTGAATTGTATCTTGATCAGGAGAAACAATTGGGTGAACAATGACCCCTGTTTTTCAGTGCATTAAATATACAGTTTTAAAAATGCAAGAAAAGAAAAAACACAATACTTTAATGCTTCTAACACCTACCTCTCATACTGCTCTGTGGAGTCTGGTTTTATCCCATAAACCTTGCCCAGCAGGAGCTTTATGGGATAAGTATTTTATCCTCCATTAGCATTGCATGTGATGATTGGAATTACTTTATAAACTGATAGCAGCCATACTGTGGGTGCTTTCAGCCTTGATACTGCTGTTTAGTGAACCTCCTCAGGGAAGGGGGAATAGATTTTAGTTTGTTTTTTTAATCAAAAGGTTTTGTTTTTTTAAGCAGTGTGTATGTGTCTGTATTCTGTGTTTGTATGATAATGTACCTGTATGACTCTATGCCTGTATGATTGTGTTTGTTTGATTGTGTGCCTGCATATCTATGAGCCTGTATGGTTGTGTGCATTGATATATATCTATGTCTGCATGGCAGGAAAAACACACACAAAGGGCCTGGGGTGGATGGACACACAAAACTGGTTGATGTTAGAGACCCAAAGAAAAGGGCTGTGTGAAAGAAAAAGACACATAAAGGGCCTGGGGGAAAGAAAGAGACACACAAAGGGGCTGGGGGAAAGAAAGAGACACACAAAGGGGCTGGGGGACGTATGAGATTAGGGTTGTAAGAAACACAAGGGGTGTAAGACACACTAAAGGGGGGGGATAAAATACACTAAAGGGGGTAAGAAATTCAAATAGGGAGTACAAGACACGGGTGAAGATGCATTTTTTTTAATTGGGGAGAGGTGGGCAGCGAAATGCATTTTCTCCTGTGTAGTCAAAAAAAAAACTTGCACCGGCCCTGAATGGGGTCTTCTGTATTAAACAAAAACAAACTACAGTATATACTCGAGTATAAGTCTAGTTTTTCAGCAAATGTTTTGTGCTTAAAAACCCCCACTCGGCTTATACTCGAGTCACTGTCTGTATTATGGCAACTTAGAGAGCCTCGGCCGTCAGAGCCATGGCAACGATCCGCGCGGCAACCAGACCGCAAGACTTACAGTGGAGCTGACCGGAACGGAGGAGAAAGGAGCTGACAGGAGCTGCAGGAAAGGTAAGTAAATGCTTCCTGCCGGACCCCCCACTTCACAGCCCATGCCACTGGACCACCAGGGATTAAGATAGCCCCCCTCCCTGACCAGTTAACAAGCAGGTAGGGGGGACGACAAAAAAAATAATTTAAATAATAAAAAAATAATATTAAAATAAAAAAAATTTAAATAATAAAAATGCCCTCCCCCCACCCAGTTCACACACAATACATTATATACACACTCTGCATTATATACACAGCGTGTGTGTATATAATGCAGAGTGTGTGTTTGTATGAGTGTGTGTGTGTATATAATGCAGAGTGTGTGTTTGTATGAGTGTGTGTGTATATAATTATAAAAATCACAGAATTTCATAGCCCCAAGTTTTACCCTCGACTTATCCACGAGGCATAGCATATTTCACAATTGTTGGTCACAAAACTGTACTCGACTTATACATGAGATCGACTTATACACGAGTATATACGGGTAATTTAAAATTCCATATCTGTCTTTTATTTTTAGGCATTATTTTATTTTGTCTACAACTGTATGCAATAGGCAGGAATTGAGCCCTTAATTTTTAGATGCATTAACCCCTTAAGGACACATGACGGAAATATTCCGTCATGATTCCCTTTTATTCCAGAAGTTGTGTCCTTAAGGGGTTAAGCAGGTATTGCATTAAAAAAAAAAAAAAGTTAAAAAAGCAAAGGGCAAAAAATTATATGCTTCAAACTCATCCTCTTCTGTAGATGCCACCCAGATAAGGTCCATATGGTATCTACAGTAGTCTGCAGTCTCTCTGCAGGTGAAAAACCTCACTTATTTGGGGTGAACCAGTGTTTGAAGAAGGTATTGATCCTGTTAGCTAGTTTTAGTGAAAATTGCGCTGTTTTTATTGAGAAGCGAAATTGTGTGAAAGCTTCCCATAACCTGTGAGAATTATCAGATTTTGACAGTAGACATGTTTGCAATTAACATTTTGTAAGGGAGAGAACCGTGTTTAAATAGGTTGTTAAATATGGAGACCAAATAATGGAATTCATTCAAAAGAGAAAACTGCCAGGCGCACAGAAGTCTGAAAAGGCATTTATGAACAAGAGTATAAAAGCACAAAACTTTTCAGTAAAGGGAGAATGCGCTCTACTCCAAGTCCACAGAAATTCCAATCCTTAATACAAAAAAAAAAAATGCAACACTGCACCAGGCACATCAAAACAAGCAATCACCAAGAGACACCATGAAAATGTTTATTGGCACCACAATGACCAACACATTGTTGGTCATTGTGGCTACAATAACGTTTCCATCTTGGTGAGTACTTGTTTTAACTTGCTTGGTGTTGCATTGTTGGTAAAATCATCCAAGCTTATCCAAATCCTGGAAATTTGTTTAGTTTGTTGATAACTAAACAAGTATTGGATTTATTTACCTTTTCATAGACCCTTTGTTACAACCATTATTATGCCTTAGTGGTATTATGAAACGTTAAGCTTTCAAAGTGGGGTATAGGATAGTTATCTGAACCTAAAGTACATGCCCAAGAGGATGAACATATCAAACAGAGGAAGGGTAACATCTAGGAGATAATAGTAAGCAAAAGAAGAAATTAGCAAGTGGGGATAGAAATTCAAGAATTCAACACAACTGGAGTTCGTCTACAAGGTCATACAAAATAAGAGGAAGGATAAACAATGAGAAAGAAATAAGAAGAGAACAAATCACGAGTAGAAAAAAGTAAAGGGAAAAAACGTAGAAGGCAAAATAGGAAACAGATTACTTAAAAACTAGACACGTGCAATTTTTGTTTCATTCCGAATGTCAATTCGGACGAATTTCGGGCAATTCGGACACTTCCAAATGTCCGAATAGCCGAAGTTCCGAAATACTAATATACCTACCCAATGGAAGAATGAAGAATGTTACACTGTATACAAGTTTAAATAAAAAGTATACAAACATAGCCAGGATTCAGCTGTAAGCATTTGCAACACTTACAACAATCAAGTCACACACATTCATATAAAAGGTAAGTTACTAAGCCTGTCAATGGAATGACAGGAATGAATAAGCAGATAACTCCCTAATTTCCACGGTATTAGGGAGCTATCTACTAAAAGGCTGAAAGACCTAAATTGGTCTTTCAGCTAAATTTACTAATACTAAGTAAAGATTACTTAGTAATAGTAAATTATACAGAGAGATGGGGCATGTCTAGTAAACAGTGAGCTGCCTGTGGGGGGAGGGGGAAGGACAATAGCCCCAAGTACTGTAGGGCCCCCACCCACAGCTCAGGGGTGGGGACTGGGTGGAGGACAATAGGTCCCCCCCCCCACACTTTTTTTTTTACTTTAGAGCCCCCACCCACAGCTCAGGGGTGGGGGCCAGACAATAGGTTCCCCATCCCTTTTATTTAACTTTAGGGCCCCCACCCGCCGCTCAGGGGTGAGGGCGGGGGGGGGGGAGGCAATATGTCAAAAAGGGTTTAGGCAGTGTATGGATGGAGTCAGGTGTAATTATAGTAAATCTGTCCTGAAGGCTTACTATGATCAAAGCGCAGCTGCCTTTCTTTAGCTCCATAATATATTTTTTAAAAAGAAGGCATTCGGTGGATTGAAAACAGCTATCAGTATTGCAATATTGGAAACCAATATTGCCAGACCATGATGTGCCAGATCATGTATGAAATACCATTCAATATGAGCGCAAATGTGCAGTAACAAAAATATATACCAACCATTAATGAGGTATGCTGAGTTGCCAACCTACAGTGAAGCAGTTGCAAAAAGGGCATTACAGAAGGAAAAGTACTAGAATTATCCCCAAAGTACAAGTTACAATTATAAATAATTGTCAAATGCTATTGTACCAAATTTTACAAGGGATTTCAGGGGACAGTTCAGGACTTGGCAGGAGGAAGTCTTCATGAGTGGTGGCAAATTTGCAGTGTGGGGATGGTTTCAGAAATGATGCCATAGCACATATTCAAAGTGTCGTGTTGCTGTGGCCAGAGTCAGATTTCCCTCAAAGCAGCATAGGTGCTTCATGCTGTGCTCATAGAGGGGACTGGAGCTCTAAAGATCAAAAAGATCTCTCTGCTCAGTTCTGAACCACCTTACCTGCTCAAGGGAGCTTTGTGGTCTTCACTAATATTAGCAGCAGACCACTTTAAAACCTCCTTCATGTTCTTCCAGAACTTCTGTCACACCGCAACAGAGCTCTTAAAGAGGTCTGCATCCAATATTGGTGTAGACATTAATGCTCCCCCACCAGACAGCCATAGATTCTGCTCACTGTTTCCCCACTGGAATACCAGGGAAAGGTAAGCAGGAGGGGGGCAAAACACACTCAAACACAACATACACACAGTCACAATCCGCCTCCCCTGCGCTCTCAACCTCTTTCATGCACGCAACAATCACAGAACAGCTTCCATGGCCCCAATCTTGCATCCTGCCCAGGGCAATCTTAATCTGGCAATGACAACACATGAATTGGGCCTGGCATCTAGAAATTTTCTCCAAAGTCTTTAAGCAACCATACTGCCAATGGATTGTACTTGCAGGGAACCGGCTTTGTCCCACTGGCTGTCATTCACATCAATCTCAGATTGGTACATTCTCCTAGTCCTGTGAACAAAGATGCAGGGATGGAAGATCAGAGGGAGCAGCAATGGCATTTGCTATTCAATAATTTTAGTTTTTTTACTTGAAATATAAAATTAAATTTTCTTACAACTTTTAGTCCTGGTTTGCAATTCTAGTTAAAAAAAATCCCAAACCCTTATTTATCTCTAATCTGCCAGGTCCACCTATCAAACAGACAGCCATAATTAATTTGCTTTCCATTGTAACAAGTTGATAAGGGTCTCAGGTTGAAGCCTCATAGAGTCTGATAGATTTACATTTTTCTTTTTTAGTCTAGTCTGGTTTTAGGATGTGCAATCTGGGTGTAGTTTTTTTTTGTACTGTACTTTGTGTTGATATGTGGTGTGTACACTTGTAGCACCCACTACAACAGTTTTTATTGTGTGATTCCGAAGATAGAACCCAAGTAAAGTAGCCCTTTGCTCAAAACATAAGAAAAACAAAAAATGTTACCTGGGAACTGTCCTACAACTGTCGGATATTAGAGACACCAAAACAAATGTAGCTTAATTAAGCAATTTTGTTGTATAGATATTGCCCCTGCAGTTTCACTGCTCAAGTCTACCATTTAGGAGTTATATTACTTTGTTTATGCAGCCCCAGTGACACTACCCTGTATGTCACTTGCACAGCCTTCCCAAACACTTCCTGAAAAGGAACCTAGATACCCTAGGTTCATTTTTGCACAATAATCTGGAATGTATTATCTCCTGCTCTGTTAATAGCATTCTTTATCCAGCAGGAGCCTCTTGTGTGTGATTAAAGTTCAATTTACAGAGCAAGAGATAAAAACTTCTAAAGCAAGTTAACATCTAGTTTAAAAAAAAATCAACATATTTTTCTTTCTTGTTATTGAACCACGGGTGGTGTAGCTGCACAGACAGAAACAAAAATTATTTACCTCCTAAATAGAAGATATTTGATTAATGAGACTGCCACGAACAGAATCTATACACCAAAACTGCTTTATTAAACTAAAGTGGTTTCATGCCGATAGTATCCATTTAAAGTGAAAACTGTCCAAAAATACACATAATCTTTTCTCTTTATTTTTTTAAATCTTTTTATTGAGAAATTTTTGAAAAGCATTAACAAAATGAGTCTCACAGGATCCAAAGCAAATAGATTAGACTCGCGGGTCTCTCAATAAAAGAAAGAAACAATTATTCATGTGCCTTCAGTTATGTAGAACAAAAATGATATTGTTTGGAAAAGAACCTTATTGTAGGAGTTCAAGATGCACAGGATGATGACACTTAAACTATAACCAAAACTATGTGAATAAGGAGTTAAAAGTTAGGAAGAGATGTAATGGAAGGAGAAGGGCTATCCGTCTGTGATGGATATCCTCTACTCAGAGTACCTCCGCCCAGTCTGCTTCCTAGCCGCTTGCCGGAACCCTGGAAGGCTTGACTGAGGTCCCTTTGGCACTTTTCCACCCGACCACGCTGCAGCTTTGCTTCCAGTCAGGTATTGTCCTCTCTGCCTATTCCTCTGCAGCTCTGCTTACAGTGATTGCTGTGACAACTTAAAATCCAGATAACCAGATCATAGCAGACAACATATAGCAACTTACTGCACGCTCCCTCAATCTTGCGACATCTGTGGCATTGTGCTGTGTGATAAAACTGCACATTTTATTGTGACCATCCTAAGGCACACCTGTGCAATAATCATTCTGTCTAATCGGGATCCTGATATGCCACACCTGTGAGGTGGATGGATTATCTCGGCAAAGGAGAAGTGCTCACTAACAGATTGGTAGAATATTTGAGAGAAATAGGCCTTTTGTGTACATAGAAAAAGTCTTAGATCTTTAAGTTCAGCGCATGAAAAAAGAAAGAAAAAAAAAGTGTTGCGTTTAGAAATTTTGTTCAGTGTATTTAACAATGTTCAGAGTTTGCTAACCAGGTTCCGAATGAGCCTGAAATGGTCTTGATTTTAGCTGGCATAAACTCTGCCAGACCACTGAAATCCAGACCACGATTGTTAAAATCCTTGTCCCCAAATAAAAAAAAACAAAAATCCACACTATTTGACTGCTGATAGTGCCAGCAGCCAAATAGTTAAAATAAAAATAAACTCAATGGTTAACCATGTGGTCAGGGTTGATATGACCAAGCATATTAGTATAAGGGAGGTGTGAAGCCTCTCGTATGTCCCTATCTGTCATGCCGTGGGTGGAGGCATATTGACAGTGAGCAGCCAGCAGTGGATTACTGTACCTAAAGGATTTAGTGACTGGGCAACCATGCCACCTATCAAAAAATGTAATGCCTGCGAAAAAAATAAACCCACACACGTCATCAGTGTGGGGGGCAAACTACAATTTAGTCATAGTATGTTTGACTAATAAGCCATTTTCGTTTTCGTCGTACTTTAGAGTTATTTTAGTCGCCTAAATCTCCAGTAGATTTTAGTCGACATGACTAAAATCTAATAGGTTTAGTTAAAGCCTCCATCTGTCTCTTGCCGCTTCCCCAGCCCTTGTGTCTTTGTGTCCTCCCAGATCCTCTATGTGTCTCTCAACCAAGCCTTGGTCTGTCTCTTTTGCCCCTTCCATATCACCTGTGCAGTGTTAATTTTGGCAGGAAATTTCAATTTAGTTTTAGTCATAGTCTTTTGACTAAAAAGCCATTTTAGATTTAGTCGTATTTTAGTTAGCTGAATCGTTTTAGATTTAGTCTGGTTTTAGTCAACTAACATTTGACTAAAATTGTTAGTCGAAAAAATGAACACGGCATCAGATGTCTTCTTCCTCCTTACATCTGCTCTAAAAAAAAAAAAAAATACATGACACCATTTTAAAAAACCCTGCTGCATCAAAAATACATCCAAGTGAGCGCCTCGAGCACTCCATGAATAATGAGCTTCAAGGCAAGAAAAGCCTGTAAAAAGGCTCTCACTTTTTGAAATCTCAGCAAGCCAACCAACCTGACAGCTTCCATAGCCAAGTCTCTCTTCTCTTCAGACATGCCATGGGACAATTCCAAGATCCATTTTACAGGGATAATTCAGATTGGATGTGAATCTTTTTGAAACCCCCAGTTTGTGTCAAAAGGTTTTTGAGTGGTTTTACAAAAGAATTGGGCTTTTCCAGTGCCTATATCACAGCCTCTCTGCTGCAGCTTGTCTAACATGAAAGATAACCCAGCACACTCAGGTTGACACAGGTCAATAGAATTAATTTAATTCCCAACATAACATATCAATTACCTCTCCAAGAAGGATAGTTTGATGTGAAGTTCCAGCATTTAATGAGAAGCATTAGTTATGCTGCATACAGTGTTCCTTTAAGCCAAAAAGAGAAAACTTTAGTTTTTTTCCTCATTTTCCTACCCATGACACTTTTTCAGTTGTGTGTTTTTTTTGTTTTTTTTCAGCTATTTGAAGAGGAGCCATTTGAAAGCAAAGATGAAGATTTTTTTGTGTCTTTTGCACATTCTTGCCAAGAAGTCCACCGCTGGATATTTGAAGCTAAAACGCTAAAAGTTGTAGAGAGACCTTTCCATCCAGATAGTAGTGAATTAGCATTTTGTAAAAAAAAAAAAAAAAGTGACATTAAAAGCCACTCATTAGACTAGAACATAAAATATAATACAATAATATAGTTGGGGAAAAAAAATAATTTTTTTTTATAAAAACGACACTTATCTTTGGCAACTAACAAATAGGGCTATAAAGAGGGATCTCTGGGATCACATGGGGTATGTTTCTTTATGTTTAAAGTGAACAGTGTTGCCAATTGGGGTGCGGACTGGTGTCGGCAATCTTTGGAGATCCCACGATTTAACCTAGCTTGTACAGCAGGGGTTCCCAACCCAGTCCTCAAGTACCTCTTACAAGTCCATGATTTAGGGATTACCCTGTTGTGTCTAAACTGTTTTTTTTTCCCCTTCTAAAAAAAACCACCTTAAACAAAACTGGGTAATCCCTAAATCCTGGATTGTTAGGGGGAGCTTGAGTACTGGTTTGGGAACCACTGCTATACATCAAAATAAAGCTTTAAAAAGGTTACTCCAACCAAAAGTTTTAGAAAACACTGTAGTTAGAGTAGCCGTTGCTGGCATTGTCCCCCCCCCCAAAAAAAATAAAACTTGGCAGTAATCCCATAGCAAGTCCAAGTTCTCTCTGCATCCTCCAGTTAGGAAATTCCTCCACAATGGGACAGACTGAGGGGAGGATTTGGACAGTGGGCATGCCTGCATTGGTCGTCTTATGCCGGATGCTTGCATGCTATGTTTGCTGATAACAGTTGCCAGATATACACAGCACTGACATTACTTGAGTTAAGAGCTAGTTAAAGGAGCACTATAGTGCCAGAAAAACAAACTCGTTTTCCTGGCAACTTAGGTCCCCCCTGCCCTGCTGGGCTGAACCCCTTCAGCCACTTACCTTTCTCCAGTGCCGGGCTCCCTCGGCGCTGGTGAACTCTCCTCCTCGCGCCGACGTCAGCGCCAAATGCGCATGCGTGGCAAGAGCCATGAGCGCATTCAAACCGCCCATAGGAAAGCATAACTCAATGCTTTCCTATGAAAGTCAGCATCATTTCACTGATTTTTATTCTTTTCAAATAGTTTTTATTTAAAAATTTTAAGTTCTCACTGATTTTCACAGTGTGAATCATGGAAGCGGCCTCTCAATGAGAGCCACTAGAGGCTGGATTAACCCTAATGTAAGCATAGCAGTTTCTCTGTTTTCATCTGCAGGGTTAAAACTAGAGGGACCAGGCACCCAGACCACTTCATTGAGCTGAAGTGGTCTGGGTGCCTATAGTGGTCCTTTAATGATGCTGCTGGGGTAGACTTACACATCCATCAGCAAACTGCTCTATCTCTGTATGTACAGGCTCCCTGCACCATAACCACTTCAAATCAACAAAACAAAAATAGGAAGCCATATTTATTTACACATTGCAACTATCTCATCAAATAGTACAGGAAAATATTATACTTGTTTGCTGCTGTAGATAGAGAGATCAAAATATTTAATAATTGATTTTACAAATTGAAAAAAGTAATAATGGTTGTCCAACATTTGAATCCCTTCACTATGTTAGGACTTGTTGCTATATCCTAACTATACTACGCTTTAACGCTGTTAGGAAGTATTGACATGTCCTTCATCTGGTGTGAGCAGGGTTAAATGAATTGATACAATAAAAAACAAAAGAATAGTGTTACTTGCAAACTGTCCCAAATCCCTGTGCACATTTAAATAACTGGATTTTTTTTTTATCAGTTCAGTGGCCACTTGATTGTAAGCTCACCTGCCACATCAAGGCACAGTTGATACCTGGTCCTCACGGACCTCCAGAGTCAGTTTTCCCCATAGGAAATCATTGAATAATGCTTTCCTATGGGGAGGTCTAATGCTCCCACAGCCAGGGCCGGCCTTAGGCGTGTGCGAGCTGTGCGACCACCCAGGGCACCATGGACCAAGGGGCGCCATGTGGCCGACAGCTCACACATGGCCGGGTGACAGGGGAGCTAAAAAAAATGTTTTACTTTTTTAAATCGAGGGAGCGGGGGCGGGGCTAATACCTACCCAAAGCCCCTTGTAACTGCTGCACAGGAAGAAGGAAGATGTCCCTGCTTCCCCAACTGCTTCCACTCTCCCTTCCAGCCATAATGGAAAGAAGCAAGTCTGTGTGTGTATGACTGACTGCCTGCCTGTGTGTGTGACTGTCTGTCTGTGACTCCAATTGTGTGTGTCGCTGTAGTTGTGCGCCTATAAGCATGCATGAGTGTCTGCATGCCTGTAACCCCGGGGCCTGCCTCCAAATCCCGCCCACAGGAATACACATGCACACACAGACACAAATACATACAGGCATACTGACACAGACACACATACTGACAAACAGCCATACATACAAATAAATACATAAAGGCATGCATACATACATAATGGCACACATATATTCTAATATACATCCATACAGACATACTGTCACGGCTTACCTTAATGGGAGTCTGTAGCGCAGATATATGCTCACCCTTGGAATTAAACACAGGCCAAGGTGGTCAGGTGAGAACTCACCTGGCCTGTGAGTCTGTGCAGGATGATGCTCCAAGTCACAGTACAGAAATGGACATAAACAGGAGAATCGTCGTGGGTAAGCCAAAGGTCAGTGGGTGCCAGAAATCAGGATAAACGAGTAGAGAGCCAAGGTCAGAGGATGCCAGAAGTCAGGATACACGAAATAACAATCCAAGGTCAGGAATCAACAGGAGAACACAAAACAGCAATACGAGAACCAGAGTCAATGAACTGACACTGACCTCTGGGAGAGGCAGTGTCTTATACCTGGCTAATGAGGCCATCAGCTTCAGGTGCATGAGAATGTTGGAGCAGCCAACTTCACGCAATTACCGGAGCTGAATAGTGGCTCAGAGGCAAAACAGCAAGTCCAGGACTGCAAAGTACCCAGGTTCAAATCCCTCATTGGGCACTTCTGGGGTGACATCATCTGGATGTCGTAGATGTACATATATATATGGTCTGATCTCAATTATGTGTCTGTTAGTCCACCCGTTGTACAGCGCTATGGAATTTGTTGGTGCTATATAAATAATAAAATAGCAATATATATACACACACATCATTTTTCAGCGACCCTCCTCTTCCCTACCTTTTCATTGCAGGAGGGTGGCTGGGAATGATGGGAGCGGATACCTCTTCTCTCCACAGCTGTCTTTCCCCGCGCGGAGTAAACTAGGATCAAGTGACCGGCCTGTCACTTCCTCCCAGCAGCCACAGTTTTTTTTAAAGGGCAGCTTCAATATGGATGCTGTCCAGGAGGTGGGAGGGTCTAGGAGGGAGGGTCTGCTGCATATTGGCCGGGATGTGTCAGCTGACTGGAGTCCACCGCAAACGGTTTGCCGCGAACCGTGACGAACCGTTCGCGAACCGTTCGCGAAAAATTCGCTACATCACTAGAGACCAGAAGTCATCATGGCAAGTAAAAAGAAAACCTAGGCAGACATGTAACAAGAAAATCTCTGTATTTACCTCTCTATTCCTGAGTTGTCCTTTCTCTACATGTCTACTAAACAATGCTTTTCATATTCCAGTGTATGTGCCCCAGACTCGCCAAGAGCCATTTAGTAGTCATGTAGAGAGAGGTATTTATAATTATAGCCAACATTTAAGTTGCAATGGTCTTCTGTTTTTACAGCTTCTCTTATCCATCCTTCGCCTGTCAGTTGTGAGAGGCGATTATTAAATGTATTTTATTTTTTTTTGTTAAAGTTTATACATTTTTTGCATTAAAAATATGCTTTTTCAGCCTCGTGTTTTTATTTTAAGAAAGGTTTGAAGGTGAAGGTTTTTGACATGTACTTAAAGTTGATGATAGTCTATTAGTGTGATGGCGTGATACTAACCTCACTACCTTACTAACATTGTGACACTGTACACAAACAGATCAGTTATACCAATAGGAGACTTGATCCTGTTCTGGAAACCTACCTGTGGGTCTGTTTGGTTCCTTCAGCTAATTTATAT
This sequence comes from Pelobates cultripes, assembly GCA_933207985.1. NCBI lineage: Eukaryota > Metazoa > Chordata > Amphibia > Anura > Pelobatidae > Pelobates > Pelobates cultripes. The sequence goes on along the minus strand of OW240921.1, from coordinate 32,413,430 downwards.
ACTTATATTGAAAATCAGACCATAAGAAAATACTATTATATTCAATATGTAAGCTAAAAAAACATAAGAGTCCAGAACCACACAGTACCCCATTAAACATAGTCAGGATAGGTCTTCAACCAAAACAGAATTAACCACACAAGACAAGGAAAAAGGAAATAGATAGTAACATGTTACTGGACATTAGAGTGGCAGTACTTAACATACAAAATACAGAGAAATAGCAAAGTCAAGATACGAGCCAATGTCAAGGATTAAAGAGTTGCACAGAATCGATAGGAAAGCCAAGGACAATACAACAGAAATTAGAGTAGTCAAGACAAGCAGGGGTCAATAAACCCGGAATAAGATATGTATACAGCATGCCCTTGGATAACCACAATGGAAACCATGAGAGGGTAACGACTGGATGAACTTTCCAATTGGCCAGCATTATGTGTGCGGCATCAGTACGTACACGTACAATGTCACACCGATGACATCATCATGCTGGAAGCGTGACGCACACCATAAAAGGAGGTGCGGCAGCACATTCCATGTCTAGATGATGCAGAGGACACCCAGGCTAGGGTCTTACCAAGATGGTAAAAAAAGAAAGAAAACCACATCACACCATACTAGTTATGCAAAAGGTTCCTAATCCTGATTGAATTTTAACATTTAGCACTCAGCAGTTGAGCATTTACTAATACTTGCCAAGATTGTGCCTGGCAGCCCGAATGGTAGCAGGTATCAGGACAAACATGCATGTACATCCTCTTAGCATTCCTAATTAAACAAAAGACCAGGAGAAAAAAGGAAAAATAAGTGAGGAAACATATGCTAGATAGGGAGAGTAAGGAAGGGGTAAGGGGAATGAACCTTGAAGGGACATTATAGCATCCAGACCAATTTATCTTGATGAAGTGGTCTGGTTAAAGTGCCCCTTTCCTCAAACCCTGCAAGTGAAATCATTGCAGTTTATATTGATTCAATCTCTAATGCACGTGCAGTGCTTACGACACATGCACATTAGATTCCTCCATCAGCATGGTGTAGCTGGAAGAGGAGAGCAAATCAGCACTGAGGGATCTTGGCACTAAATCAGATTGATTACTTTTCCTGTTAAGCTTTAGCATGTTTAACTTGTTAGTCTGATCCCAATTTTGTGTCCATCTGATTCATGGCAGTCTCTTATAGGGAGAACTTGATTCCTCAGATAATACTCATTCACTAACAGACATCTTCTCAGTGACAGACATGAATACACACACTGACAGACGCTGAAACACGCATACAATAAGGATGATATAGGAATGATGTTAATTACCAAAAATTAAGTTAGATTCTAGACGTGAGGTATTTAACAGTTGGGGCTAAAACATGCATCTATTTGAGCTTTTTTTTATGTAGCTCCAATGAATACGTAAAAATTATTATAAGCAAAACTTTTTTTTATATATCCCCCCGCTTCCATTATTATAATTTTATTAATATCTAATGTTACATAGCTGAAAAGAGACTTGCGTCCATCAAGTTCAGCCTTCCTCACATGTGTTTTTGCTGTTGATCCAAAAGAAGGCAAAAAACCTAGTCTGAAGCGCTTCCAATTTTGCAACAAACTAGGGGGAAAATTCCTTCTTGATCCCAAAAATTGGATCAAGCAGCTATTACTCCACTAATTAGAAATTATATCCCTGTATGTTATGTTTTTGCAAGTATTTATCCAATTGCAGTTTAAACATCTGTATGGACTCTGATAAAACAACCTCTTCAGGCAGAAAATACCATATCCTTATTGCTCTTACTGTAAAAAAAAACTTTTCTTTGCCTGAGATGAAATCTTCTTTCTTCCAGCCTAAATGTGTGACCACGTACCCTATATAGCCCTGTATAAGAATAGATTTACAGATAATGGTTTGTACTAGACCTGGAAATATTTGTATAATGTTATCATATCCCCTTTTTAAATATAGGAATGACATCTGCCTTCCTCCCATCCTCCGGTACAATACCTGAACCAAAAGAATCTTGAAAAATTAAATACAGAGGTTCACTTATTTCCCCACTTAGCTCCTTAAATACCCATGGGTGAATACCATCAGGCCCCGCAGCTTTATTTACATTAATTTTCTTTAACTGCTGTAGCACCTTGTCTCAAGTATTTTTTTCAAGTTTTTTGCAGCTATCATTTGCATATCTCTTGCCATAGGATCCTTATTAATATATACTGAAGATAAATAGATATTGAACATTTCTGCCCTTTCCTGATCTTCATTAGCTAACAGACCCATCTCTGTTTCCAGTTCATTTTTAGTTTTTTTAGAATTTATGTACTTGAAAAAGTTTTTGGGGTTGCTTTTGCATTCTTTGGCTATCAATTTCTCATTTTCTATTTTAGCCACTTTAATTGCCTTTTTGCAAGAATTTTTGGCTTCCTTATATTTTATATAGGATGCCTCTGATTTGTCCGATTTAAATGCCCTTTTCTTATTTTTAATCTCTTGTTTTACTTCTCTACTAAGCCACATTGGTTTCAATGTGTTTCTTTTATATTTATTACCCTATGGTACATACTGAGAAATGTACATTTATAATATTTGTTTGAATAGTTTCCATTTATCCTCAGTGGTTTTTTCACTAAGGAGTTTATGCTAGTCGATATGTTGTAGAGTTGCCCTAATCTTATTGAAATTGGCTTTTTTTAAATTATATGTTTTAGTATACCCCACATGCTTTTGCTTTTTTGAGTTTATTCAAAAATTACCATATTGTGATCACTATTTCCCAAATGCTCCCCTACTTGAATGTTGGTCAAAAGATCAACATTGTTTGTTATATGAGATACAGACAAGCATCCTTTCTATCAAAATCTAGCGGTGAAGCGCTTAGTGTCAGTGCAGTGCAAGTTCTATCTATTAGACTTGTTCAGTAAATTAGTCTATAAACATGCATATATACCTTTAATAGGTGTCTATAGTAGAATCTTAGTAAAATGTATTGTTCCTTTAAAACATAAAATGGAAACACATCATAGTATAGACTGTATATAAAATGAAATTACAAAGATGAAGACAAATCACCACTCACAATTTAATGAGCTAAAAAGTATAGCTCAATTAGTGCACTTTTGGGGTCAGTAGACTACAGAGACTTTTTCTACCCAGCTGAGGAAGCCTTTGAGGTGAAACGCTTCCTGGGATTTGTGAGCATAGGACTTTCTACTATTGGACAACCATTTGCCTGTTAAGTGTTTGTTTTTTATTTAGTATTTTATTGGTACTTTCTATATATTTATTTGTAATAAAATATATATATTTTGTAATCTACACACCTAAGGCAAATTTTGTTCCTGCTACTTAAAAGAAGGAATGTGGTCCTTAACCACATATGCTATCAGATTTGAGCCTAATTGGAAGGCTCAGGGTTTGTGAGTACAATTTACCCTTATACTTCACCATTTAAAGGAATATTGCAATATTGCACCATATCTGTTCTCTTTTACAATATAGGATAAAGACATCAAGCTTATCTCCTAAAAGAAGGGAAACGGTCGCCTCATCGGACGCCAAAAGTGCACTAATTGAGCTATACTTTTTAGCTCATTAAATTGTGAGTGGTGATTTGTCTTTATCTTTGTAATTTCATTTTATATACAGTCTATACTATGATGTGTTTCCATTTTATGTTTTTTATAGAAACAATACATTTTACTAAGATTCTACTATAGACACCTATTAAAGATATATATTCATGTTTATTGGCGAATTTACTGCACAAGTCTAATAGATAGAACTTGCACTGCATTGGCACTAAGCGCTTTACTGCTAGATTTTGATTGATACTTCCACATTATAAGATAAGAATAGGTGATTTAGCTGCTTGGTTTACCATTTTTTCACATTGTGGTAATAAGAATCCGTATCCAATATTATAGCGCTGGTACCGAACTTCCTTTTTAAGCACTCTTTATAGTTGGTGCTTGTACCAGTTGTGACATGAAGGTGTCATTTAACACATTCAAAAACCTGATTCCCCTTGCTGGTGTACTAGTCACTCTATCCCAATTTATGTCCGGGTAATTAAAATCTCCAATAATTAATGTGTTACCCCGATTTGCAGCTTTCCAAATTTGCTCTAATAGCTGTTCTTCCTCATTAACATTTACATTAGGTGGTTTATAACATATCCCAACCAATAATTGATTTCCTTTTGTTTGCCCCAAGCAGATATCTACCCATAAAGCTTCCACATTTTCCTCGTCACACTCCACATGCCTAAGATTTGACTTTAACTCATAGTTGACATACAAACATACCCCACCACCCTTCTTGTTTTTCCTATCCTTCCTAAAATAACATGTACCCATTTAAGTTAACTGCCCAGTCATGTGTCTCATCCCACCATGTTTCAGTTATGCCTATTATATCATCTTGTTTAGTGTATACTATTGCCTCTAGTTCCCCCATTTTAAATAGGCTCCTTGCATTAGTAAGCATACATTTAATATTGTCATGAATCATGTACTTTTTGTGAATCTTCATCAAAATTACACACCGCCTCTGTTCTGAGCTTTCCCCTCCCCCTATCTCCATCACCCTTATACTGAGCTAAAGCCCGTCTCCTTTCTATCCTATCTCCTTTTCTAGATTGCTTTGACCCTCACCACCTACTACTAGTTTAAAATGTTGTGTTACGTATACATATAGGATATTTTTAAAATAAAATTAAAAAGACCCTTCTGTCCCTTAAAAAACAAGATATAATATGTATTGGGTACTTAAAGAAAAACTCTTAAATTATGGTGGAACAAACACAGGGCACATATTCTAGGATTTGAGCTGAAATGTAATTTTGCAGAAATCTAATAAGCTTGAGTGTAAAGATTATCGTTATGTCATATGTTTTAAATGTTAAAGGAAAACTATAGCATTAGGAATGAGACGTAGAAGTGTGTATTGCGAACACACTTGGCATGGTTCCACCTGTATGGAGTGAAAAGGGCAGTCTCTTTCTCCTTGGCTAGCTCACCAAGATCTATGATGACAATTGAGAGGCTAACAAAGCGCTGCTTCAGTCAGATGGTCTCTGTGAGACCATCTGTTTGAAATAGTAGAGTTTTCGTTTAGCTCTGCTATTTTGGAGGAAGCGCTTCTAGTGGTTGTCTAAACCTTGCAATGAAAACATTAGTGTTATGGGGCCACCCGATGGTAATGGATTTCCTGGGGCCCGGCCGCAGCGCTGACTGGAACCCAGGAAATCCAGTGATGACATCAGAGCACCCGCTGGTGCTGAGAGGAAGCCGTCACTTCCTCCCAGCCAACAGAGCGCCATGCAGGAGGAGCAGAGGGAGTCAGAGTGGCAGCTCTGGCTCCCATCAGCATGAGGCAGCTGAGACCTCATCTGTATGTGTGTGTGTTTGTATGTGTAAGTGTGTGTCTGTATGTGTAAGTGTGTGTCTGTATGTATGTGTGTGTGTTTGTATGTATTTGTCTGTGTGTGTGTAATGAAAACATTAGTGTTATGGGGCCACCCGATGGTAATGGATTTCCTGGGGCCCGGCCGCAGCGCTGACTGGAACCCAGGAAATCCAGTGATTACATCAGAGCACCCGCTGGTGCTGGGAGGAAGCCGTCACTTCCTCCCAGCCAACAGAGCGCCATGCAGGAGGAGCAGAGGGAGTCAGAGTGGCAGCTCTGGCTCCCATCAGCATGAGGCAGCTGAGACCTCATCTGTATGTGTGTGTGTTTGTATGTGTAAGTGTGTGTCTGTATGTGTAAGTGTGTGTCTGTATGTATGTGTGTGTGTTTGTATGTATTTGTCTGTGTGTGTGTGTGTCTACATCTATGGGTGTGTATGTATGTCCCTCTGTGTGTGTCTGTATGTATGGGTCTCTGTGTGTATGAGTGTCTGTATGTATGTGTGTGTCTGTTTGTCGACATGTGTGGGAACATATGGGGTCTGGGGTAGACGTATGGGGGGGGCCCAGGGCAATTTTTGCACCGGGGTCCTGTGGTTTCTAGTTACGCCTCTGCAAGTGGCTATAATAAAATTGCAAAAAAACATTAAAAATGCCCATTTCCACTACGGATCGACCGATTATCGGTTTTACCGATATTATTGGGCAATATTGGTATCGGCAAATAAACATCGATATTGCCGATAATACATACGAGGACCGCCAGGCTCATTAAAAAGCCCGGCGGTTCTGGGGGGACCCGCAGCAAGCACTTGCTTACCTTTCCTGCAGCTCCCAGTGTAAATCTCACGAGAACCGCGGCTGTCAGAGCATTGCCATGGGTTACCATGGCAATGCTCCGCGCGGCACGCAGACCGCGATATTTACACTGGGAACTGCTGGAAAGGTAAGTAAGCGCTTGCTATCGGCCCCCACTGCTCAGTACAGGTAACAAACAGGGAGGGGGGACTAAAAATTTAAATAAAATATATAAATATTAAAAATATTTGCCAATTCCCACACTGAAAATATACAATTTACATGAAATGCTGTCTATTTCTTAGGTAAAATGTTACAAAAGGAAGCTTTTTTTGCTTTGTTCCAGTGTGCCTGATCCTCAATTAATTGTTTGGTGTGCACTTTATAAAGCTTTACAATGTATATTAACCATTTGTGTGCCAGACGTGTTTATTGCAAAGAGGTAATGACAGTGACAACAAACATTATAGAGATGATGATGTGTTCTGGTTGTTAATTCAATGCATTTCTATATCACAACACATGAACTGCAGGCTCTCCTGCCTTTTACAATGGGACCAATTCACTAAACTGTTGACAAGGTGACCAGACAGCTGACTTCAATCAAGAACAACAAAGCTGAAAAAAAAAATGTTGAGAAGAAAAAATCATCGAATGCACACTCTGCATTATACACACAGACACTACACACTCTGCATTATATATACACACACTACATTATATACAGAGTGTGTAGTGTGTGTGTATATAATGCAGTGTGTGTATAATGCACACACTACATTATATACACACACTACACAAACACTGCATTCACTATACACACAATGCATTTACTTTACGCACACTACACAAACACATTCTGCATTCATTATATACACACTACACAAACACTCACTGCATTAACTATACACACTACACAAACATACCCTGCATTCATTATATACATACACCACACAAATACACACCGCTCCCCTGTCTAAACACACTGCATCCACTACATGTGGCATGTATATTTTGTGCATTTACCTTTAGAAATAGTTTATTTTTTCAAAATGGTAAATGTACAGAATATCGGCAAATTATCAGCTATCGGCCCGAAAGTTCACAGATTATCGGTATCGGCTCTAAAAAAATCAATATCGGTCGATCCCTAATTACCACCATGAGGGTAATAATTAAGAAGTTCCAGTCAACTGTATGGTTATAAATGAACCTGGAAGAGGATATGTGTCTATATTGTCTCAACACACAGTGAAGAGGATGGTTGGAGGGGTCAAAAATCTCCAAGGATCACAGCTGAAAAAGTGTAGAAATAGTTGCATCTTGGAGTTAGTCTCAAAAACTACAATCCGATGTCACCTACATCACCACAAGTTGTTTGGAAGGGTTTAATCCCTTAAGGACACAACTTCTGGAATTAAAGGGAATCATGACGGAATGGGATGCCACACAAATGGGATTCAAGCTTCAAATGGGCTCGGGTATTAAGGTCAGAACCAAAATGGAGCTTCTGGGCAATAAATATTGCTTTGGCAATAAACACAACTATTTAAATAGTGACAGTACTAAATGAATCTAAATTAAAGTGCATCAAATCAATCCATTGTCAGTGCATGTTAAAACTGCACTGAGTTTGCATCATTTGCAAATACTGCCGACGATGACTTCACCACTGGGGATCCTTTTGGGGGTGCAGGCAAAGTTTAACTTACATGAACTTGTCCCTCGCAGGTGTCGCAATCCTCTTCCGACGGGTCCTAATACGCCAGGAGCAGACGTTACTGCTGTACTTTCATGCATGTGCGAGAGTACAGCATTGAGGTCTATGGGGCATCCAGCAAGACAATGGCATAACTACCACAGTCGCAGGGCTCGCAACTGCAACGGAGCCTGTTACTCCAGGGATCCCAGTTGTCCTGTAGACCATTTCGACTGGGGGCCAGCATAACTTTAGGGCTGGTGCACCATTGCAGTGTGACCGGCAGGAGGGGAGCACAAGAAGTTTCCCTCAAGCTGGTATGACAGGAAGTGTTCACTGAGAGCACTTCTTGTCAGATCAGGTACTGCAGTATGCTCGGCCACGCTATATGGACAAGAGCAGGTACAGAGGGGGATAAGAGAGAGACACATGGAAGGGATCTGGGGGGTGGATTGAGACACGTGGAAGCTACTGGGTTGAAATTAGGACACATGGAAGGGACCTGGAGGAAATTGAGACACCTGTGAGGGATTGAGATGGTCTTGGGGGGTTAAGAGGAGCTTGGTGTGAGAATGAGAAACATGGAGGAGCTGGGGGGATGAGACTGAGACACACGGAGGGGCTTGGTGGAGAGAATGAGATACATGGATGGAATGGGGAGGGAGAATGAGACATATGGAGTGGCTGAGGGGGTGTAGGGGGATGAGACACATGGAAAGGCTGGTTGGGATGAGACACATTTTTTCACCAGAGCCCAGTGGCTTCTTGTTAAGTCTCTGCTGCAAGACCCTTCATAGATAGAAGCATTTCTATGCAATCATCACTGGTGACAGCGGGAGTATTGATACTTCTTGACAGCGGTATCTCGGTCAAGAAGTGTCACGTGTAGGAAAAATAATCGCTAACAGTGACGTTTTGTTGCACGGCAACAGATTTTAAAGTTGTTAACTTTTATGACGGCGTTTTAAACATTCCCAGCTTGCTAGTAACTGATTGTGACAAGTATAGAAAGAAGGTCAGAGTTTAGACAAGGTAACACAAAAACTGGGAGGCAGTGTCAGAGAGAAAGTGTGTGTCACAGTTACTGGAGGGGAACTGGAGTGGTGTGTGCATGCTGCTTTTTAGCTGATCTGAAGAAAGATGGGGAAGGCCATGCAGAAAGAGTCCAACTGCGCTTTCTATCAGAGCCAAGTGTCCATTTAGCTATTGTATGAGCTATTATTTTGTCTATTCTCTAATATTTGAAATGAGTATATATATATCTTTTAGCATTCCACATTTTTCACATTTGTGATTGCATGTTTTGGGTGTGTTGTTTGAAGGGGTTCCACAAAGGTGTTTTAAACAGCTAGTTTGCCTCCAGCAAGGGTTTTGTACTACAGGTGGATCTCATTTTACGACTTACCTGTTTTACGACGGCTCACACTTACGACCAGCTCTCTAGCTCGCTTAGGGGATATTTCCCCGACCATAGACGTGCTCTCTTCTGCATGCTCGCTAGCACATCCTCACTTACCGACCAATTCATTTTACGACCAGGTTGTAAGAACGGAATCTGGTCAGTTAGTGACGAGTGTCTGTATTTTATTTATTTATTAGAACTGTGAGCATTAGCCCATGACTTGATCAATCTGGTGTGACTGTTGCAAGCATTGAGGACTCACAGATATATGGCGTGAAAGAGCTCTGGTCTAGTAGGAGTCAGTGGAGAATTCACAATTATTTTCTTTTAGCTGTGAATACCAGAGTCTATAGTGGAAAATGATTAAGCAGTTGTGCATGTATGGAAATACACAAAATGATTGCATTGTGATATTTACTTCTTTCTATATTATCTTATTTTTCTTTTTTAGAGCCTCCACAAAATCTAGATGCTTATGAAACTGTGAAGGCATAAAAACACGGTAAGTTTTATATATGCAAAGGGGGGCACAGCATTGTTTCTTTAACCTCACCCCCTTGAGCCTCGCCATCTGTCTCAACACTCCAAACTTATCAGGACTACTGTATCCACTGGCAGAGCACAAACATCCGGTATTAAAAAATCTATTTTTTTAATTTATTTTTTTCAGTCCAAGGCAGGAAAAAAAATGTATGTTGTATTCCTGAAAGTCTCTTGTTCAGTAAGCTTTTTCATAATCTAAATACACAATCAGGGCTATTCACTAAACTGTAAATTGTCAGCTATTCACCAGTAATTGTAATTTTAGGCTACAATATGCAAGCTGGAAACAGTTAACCTAGAGAGTTATTTTATTCCCAGTTATTATTATGGATGTTATGTTTGGTTTACATGCAACTAACTCTATGGTTTATTCCATATTGCACGTGTTTCCTGTTGGGGTGTGTACTTCCTTCCTGTATCTCCTGAAACATGGCTGCTATACACTAATACCTGGCAGTGTCTTTATTTATATCTCCTGAAACAGTTATGGCCTAAAGTTTGCAATTCACTGTTGGATTCGTCACAGTTCATGGTACAATGACTAAACATAAAGGTTAAACAAGCATTTAAAGGCATTGCATAATGTGCATCATGCCCATAAACCCTTCATTGTCAATTTATTTTCATCAATATAGCAAAACATTTCAAAGATACAGTGTTGTTTAAGTGAGAATTGGTGGGAGTTCCAAGAGAGTTTAAAGTAAATTTTAAATTTCAGGCCCAAACCGGAAGCATAGGTGACTTTGAGAATTTTCCCAGTTCAGCTACTTTGGTCATAAATTTGAAATTAACGTAAGAATGAAAATAGGTCCACCTTCCCCAAAAAAGGCTGCTAAAATGAATATTGGGGTTGGACAGGAAAAGTTAAAAAACTAAACAATTTACTGAACAATGAAGATACAGATCAGAAACATTATTTGTACGTGTGTGGGTATATATGTACATACATATTGCTAAAGACCAAGATGAGCGCACTATCTGGGATTTTTAACCATATATTTTAAAATAATATCAACATTTTGACCATCCTGGGTCTTTATAAAGAGCCTGGAGGATTGAAACATCGATATTATTTTGAAATATATGGTTGAAACTCAGATAGTGCTCTTGTTTTGGTCTATTGCAAAATATAGCGCTTGGAAGCACCTGGGTGGGCTACTTTTATTGTTGTACATTGAGGCAGAGTGCCAGATATTGAGATATGTATTGCCCCATGTATGCTGTCTATGTTGCAACTTTACCATAACATTGTCTATATAAAAAGTAATGATGGTCCAGGCACTCAAGTTCAATCCAGTGGGCAGATTTATTGGAGCAAAATCTAAACAATGTTTTAGCCCGCAACAGGGCCTTTGTCAAGCTCAAGACCCTGTTATTGTCCGAAACGTTGTTTGAATTTGCTCTAATAAATCTGCCCCCTAGATTGAACTTGAGTGCCTGGACCATCATTAATTTTTTGCAAATCACATTATGAGGATTGACCAACCTCAGGCCCAGTTGCACCCTGGGATCCAGGAGAGTGTGGTATCCATATTAGTAATTATATTGTCAATTTTACTGTCACACAGCAGGCACATTTCCTTTTTGGACAGATCCATACACACACTCTGATACAAGAAAACACATACATACAATCCTTTCGCACCCCTCTCTGCTTCCCCCTCTCCCACCCTCCATCCCCATCCACTCCTCTTTGAGATGCCTTAGGCATGAATACAGAGAGACCAGCTATCTGTATGCAGCAGCTAAATTAGAGATTAGAGCTCCTGCATGTGTTGATAAACACAGATTGTCTCTGGAACATAGACAGACCAACCCTTTTTGTTTAGTGCCCAGACATATTCTGATAATCTCGCTCACAGAGGGTTAGTGAGAACTGCTGGGAATACAAAGTACATTTTGAAATTTAGGCCAACATAGACAAATTCAAAACATTCTCCAAGTCATTTCTATTTTCAGTTTTGCTATGTTAGCCTTAACTTTGAAATTCTCCTTTAATTCACTTTCAATTTCCACCAATTCTTACTTTAGTAAATAATTGTGACGGGTTTGCTTCTGTAATTAGATCTTTAACAAAGCACTGTATACAGGGATCTACTTTCTCTGTTTTGAGCACCCAAATGTTCACTGTGTCATGGAGTAACACCAGCTACCATCAGACAGCCCGTAGAGTTCACTGTCTCTCTTTCTTTCAACTATAATTCAAAGAAGACATTTCAACCCCCAGTCAGGACTTTCATCGGTATCAGGATCTTACTCTGGTAATCTCTCGCATGGATTACTGTAATACTCTCTTCTAGTTGGTCTCCCCAAAAGCCGAATTGCCCTGCTACAATCTGTAATGAATGCTGCCGCCAGGCTGATTTTCCTCAGCATAAACCAAAACAGAGAAGATTCGGGATATGGCAGTGTAAATCTACAGAGAAAGCATAAAACAAAACATAGTGTGATATTGTTATAAAACACAATATTTCATGCGCAGTAATCTTGTGCACTCACAGGATGTAGGCAGTAAAAGCGCTCTTAAGGTGCCTTCCCCAATGAAATGGGGGGCTAGCTGGTGTTCCTTATCACCTCTGGATCCTTGTTCCACCAAAAGACATCCACAGGTCAGGGTTCAGTAATAAAAAATGTATTTAGATAAAAAGTGTAGTCACCAATTCAGCATAGGATACAAATAACAAAAGGTTGTCCTACGCGTTTCGTTCTATAAGAACTTCCTCAGGGACCACAATTAAAAACAATAATAACAATGTATCAATGTACAATACATGAACATATCCTATACAAATCCCCCCTCCCTGTGTCCTTAAATAGGGCTAATCCCTAAAGTCTATTGGTGGATCCAGTAGGTGTGTAAATCCTCCTTGGTTCTAATTGGAGGACTGGTCTTCCTGTGGCAGCTGTTTTTCATCCATTCATTTTCTATAATTTGTAATTCGCGCCTTTTTCGGTAAATACCGGAAGTAGTCATAATTTGCCGAAACCGGAAGTGACGTCGCGGGAACGTCCGCATTCCACATGCGTTCCACCAGTAACGTCTCCATGGCAACCGGACGCGATCAGGTCATTCAAAGGTCAAATGGAACACAGGACAAATAAAAAGCCCCATTCTGCTTGAGAAAAAAACTGTTAACCATGTTTAACACATTTAGCCATTATTTATATATATATATCTGTTGAGTATCACCCTCCTCATTAATCCCATCACACAACATAATGTTAATCCTCATATTATACCCAGTAATCATAATACCTCAATATATTATAAGCCTAAGGCTTCATATTACAAAGTGATCATATTTCCTATGTCTGTTATTTGAGAGTTTTTTTTTATTTTATTTTTTTTTATAAAACTTTATACATTGTTAATCAAAGTGAACACCGTAATCAATTCATCACTGTATCAGTTTAAACTTCAATTTGTCGTGTTATTATTTGTGCTCCCCATAGAAATCTTTGAGATAAGCCTATTAAACACATTAAGGTAATCCATTGCTATGGTTACAAAAAAAGGGGGATACTACAAAATGACCACTTCCCATATAAACTTTATTTAGTGAATCTACCACATTCAATTTATACCAGCTCTAAAAATCCTTAGAGCAAACCCTTTATTTATATTAGAATAATCGGTTATTGTGTTTTTATTATAATCTTTTGTGATTTTTGGTCATATAGGACAATAGATCACAAATTGTACAAAAGGAAATAAAATAAAATATAAGGGATATGAAATAACTACTTGGTATTTGATATATATATAAATCCTCTCTCTAAATGGGGATTAGCTTTCAGCTGTAGAAACAACCCAAATTAAAGGCAAACACACATATCCTAACTCTTTGTTCTGAAGCTTTTAGGCCATATTAATCTAGAAAACAAATTAAATCAATATCTATATTGAGACCCTTAGGTGAGAGGGTTTGTAATTTATGTATCCAGAACGTCTCCCTCTGGGCTAGTCTTTGAACTCTATTGCCCCCACGCCAAAAGTGGTGGACTCGTTCAATTCCCCAACATCTAAAATCCTTAAATGAAAAGAGGGGACATGATGTACAATGGGTTGGGACTGAGTGTGTCGTCAGTCTCTTTCTGATATTATTAAGATGTTCTAATAGGCGAACCTTCAAAATCCTCTTAGTCCGTCCCACGTATTGCATGCCACACGGACATTGTAGCAAATATACCACAAAGTCCGTGTGGCAATTTATACTATCTCTAAGTGTAAAGCTCTCCCCCGTGGTAGAACTAAGAAATGAATGTGTATTTTTTATGGACACCGTGGTACAAGCTTTACAAGTACCACAGCCTCGAAATGAACCTGAACTAGCAGAGGTGGGACCTGATGGTGGTTTAATGGCATAACTAGGTGCCAACATATCCTTCAAATTTTTATTCCTTTTGTAAATTACCAAGGGGTTGTCTGATAAGTGTGTCCCCAAAATAGGGTCTTGTAACAGAATTGGCCAAGAACTTTGAAGACTTCTCTTAATTTTATTATAATCAATATTGTAATGGGTGATAAATGCAGAACGGAAACCATCCCCAGTTCCCGAAGTATATGATTTATTCTCCAAAAAAGTTTTCCTTTCTATATCGCCAATACGACGGATTTCTCTCTCCAATCTCTTTCCATTATATCCTCTATCTGTAAGCTTCCTTTTAACATGTAATGATTGGGCGAAAAAATCCTGTTTATCAGAACAATTTCGTCTAAGGCGGGTAAACTGGCTTTTGGCTATCCCCCTGAGCCAGGGTTCATGGTGACCACTCCTACGATGAACAAACCCATTACCATCAGTAGGTTTAAAGAAACATTTACTTTTTATATGTCTCGAATCATGAGACAGACAAAGATCAAGAAAATTAATCTCATCCCTATTCCAGATAGGAGTAAAGACAAGATTGTACTCGTTGTCATTCAAAAAATTAACATAATCCTGAAACAAAACAGAAGATCCCTTCCAAATAATAATGACATCGTCAATATAACGCCGCCACAGGACCAAGTTCGCCCTCCAGCCATGTCCAGACCATACAAACAACTCTTCCCATCTCCTCATGTATGTATTGGCATAGCTGGGGGCGAACTTGGTCCCCATGGCGTTCCCCGTGATTTGTAAAAAATAATCACCATTAAAGAAAAAATAATTGTGATGTAAAATAAATTGGACAGAAGAAAAAATAAAATCCCTCATATCCCCTGGTAACTCCACATCCTGCTCCATGAAATAATCAACTGCCTCCAAACCCAGTCTGTGGCTAATCACTGTGTACAGAGAGGTCACATCAAGTGTGGCCCAACTGTACTCTGGGTCCCATTCGATGTTCTCCATTTCTTGGAGGAAAGACTTTGTATCCTTCACATATGAAGGGGCCCCTTGGGCGTATTTTTGTAACCGAGAATCGACATAAGCCGACAAATTAGCCGTTAGTGAATTGATGCCGCTGATTATGGGTCGCCCAGGGGGGTTAGGGAGACGCTTATGCGTTTTTGGAAGGAAATAAAAAATAGGAATAGTTGGGTTTTTCTGATATAAAAATTCATAATTTCTCTGTGAGATGGTGTTTCTCTCTTTAGCTCCATTCAAAATTACTTGGAGCTCTGTATTAAATTGGCTGGTCGGATCGTATTTGAGTACACTATAAGTCTTTCTATCCCCCAGGATGTGAGCTGCTTCTTGGAGATAATAGGTAGTGGTCATTAGCACTATCCCCCCCCCCCCTTATCTGCTTCCCTGATAATCACGTCGTCTCTTTTCATCAACCGTTTAAGTGTCTTATCTTCCTCTTTACTTAAATTCTGGAGACAATTATTTCTATTCCTATTGGTATTCTTAGTCATATTACGAAATTGTTGGTCTACCATATGTTCAAAAGTTTCTAAAAAAGGGCCTTTACTATAAGTAGGAAAAAAATGGGATTTTGGACGAAATCTATAGTCAACATTAGTATTTTCACCAGCGGTTTTAGTCTTAGGTGGATGTAGTAAAAAATGTCTCTTGATAGTCAGAGAACGAATAAACTTTTTGAGATCAATAAATAATTCAAAGTCATTGGCCTTTCTGTTTGGGGCAAATTTCAAACCCCTTGATAACAAATTAATCTCCTCATCTGAAAGTGGGGTTGAGGTTAAGTTAAAAATCCCCTTGCTCAGTTCTTTCATATTTAATGAACCTCCATTTAAAGAAGAAATTATTCCTAGTCCTCCGTCCGGATTCTCTTCACTGGAGAATCCTGACAAAGTGTTGCAAAGCGATTGGGATGTTCCCAGGTTTTTCCTCAGCCATCGTTCCTCCCATTCCTCGCCCCTCTTCCTCCCATACACTGGCTTCCTGTACCCTACAGGTGTCAATTCAAAATACCCTTACCTATAAAGCTCTAACCAACTCTAGCCCCTCTAACATTTCTTCCCTGATTCATAGATATGCCCCTTCTTGGCTCTGCCGGTGACCTTCTCCTGTCCGCCGCTTGCACCCTTACTGCTAACTCATGCTTGCAGGACACCTGAGGAAAGTTCACAGCAGTGAACTGAAACGTTGACCACTTGGATTGCCTTAAATGCCTATTTTTTCATGTTGAAGTCCTTTCTTTTTGGAGACTATATATATATATATATATATATATATATATATATTTGTGCACGGAATTTCGATAAGTTATGGATTGTAGAAGGTGCAAAAGTTGGTTGAGGTGTGCCGAAACCAACGTACGAGTAGGCCTGTAATAAAAAGAGGATACAAGAAAACACACTTTATTGCATTTTACAAAGCTATACTTCTGAAAGCTTGATGAAGCGCTTTCGCAGGCCGTAGTATGTATGTATAATAATTGGATGATTTCCAGCGGCCAAGTCTCTTAATGACGTGGACTGGCATATTTGAGCTGGATGCTGAAGAGGCTGTGCCTATACAGAAAGAGTGACCTGAGAAGGAAGCCGGGTTGTAGCCCAATCTAGACAGTAGAGTCCAAACAAGAAAGTGAATTAAGTAGTGGTGAGTGGGTACCCCTTGGAGTGGCAATAGTGGAGTGTGTGGTGAGATACCAAAATAAGTCAGGTACTTTGACTGGACACCAGTCATCTTCAGGAATTAGGAAAGTTAGTGAGGACGTGGTGATAGTGTTGTGAGATAATTTAAAGGTGTAGGTGACAGGAGGCAAAAGCCACCATGGTTTAATGGAGAAGTCTCATTGGAAGTGAAAAAACTTCGTAGTCCACTTATACGAAAATAGACAGTGCCATATCTCAAGTGATATTGGTGTTGAGTGAGAGTGCGTGGTGTGTAAGTGCCTGAACGTAGTGTAGTAGCTCAGTTAGTCCATGATAAGTTTGTGAAAAGGTGGTATTCGGGATGATAGGTGGTGGGCTGTAGGAAGTGACTGGAAGAATACCTGAAAATTAGAGTGGGAAAGAGTGTCAGCAGCTGTGTTACGGATACCAGGAATGTGGATGCAAACAAGGTGGAACTGAGCGGTTGCTGCAAGCCAAGTCAGCCTGCATATCAACCTCATGATGGTAAGAGAGGAGGGCCGCCCTTTGTTGATAATATCACAGGCTGCCAAGTTGTCTGAGTAGCATTTTACTGCCTTGCCAGTCCAGAGGTGACCCCATGTATGAGCGGCCGCCATTATGGGGTAAATCTCGAATAAAGAGGATGTTTCTCTAAACGCCGGCAAGGCATCCGACTCAGTGGGCCAGTTATCCCTAAACCAGTTGTTGCCAAAAATGGCCGCAAACTCTGTGTGTGCTGCTGCGTCAGTGTAAATGATAGGTGAAAGATCGGATAGTGGAGGTATAAACATGGAGACTCCGTTCCATTCGGCCAAGAAGTTGAACCACATGTGCAGATCAGCTCTGGCTGGACCGTCCAATGTAATAGGGCAAGAGTAGGGCACCCCATGAAGTAAACACAGTAACCTAGAGACAAATGATCTGTCCTGCGGGATGATCCGCATCGCAAAGTTTAGGGGCCCAAATAAGGACTGGAGTCCCTTTCTTGTGCATGTGTCACTCCCCAGGAATAGACCAATTTAGTCTCTAATGCGGGTTAATTTTTCAGGGGGTAGGCTGGCTTGGAAGGATACAAAACAATGCCCAAGAAAACCAGCTTGGTAGAGGGGCCAAGCGTTTTGCTAGGTGACAGGTGTATCCCTAGTGTAGTGAAGAGGGCTGTGGTGTTGAGAATACTACTTGGTGTGTGTGACCCCGGTTCTACCCAAAAAAATCGTCTAAATAGTGGATGACGGATCGACACCTAACAATGTTAAGAAGCAGCCAACAGTGTGTTTCAGCGAAAATGTCAAACAGCTTAGGGCTGCTCCTTAACCCAAAAGTAAGCCGGGTAGAAAAATAGTACATGTCCCCCTATTTAACACCATGTAAGTGCCAAAGTGAGGGGTGAATGGGTAGGAGCTTGAAGGCATTGGTGATGTCGGTCTTACTCAACCAAGCCTTGCTGCCTGCTGTGATGATGGCTTGCATAGCATCGTCAATACAGGTGTAGTGTAGCGAAAACACCTCGGCGGGTATGAGCAAGTTTATGCTGGGGATGGCTGAAGAATGAGGTGCAGAAAGGTCGATAATTAAACGTTTCTTATTAGAGTATTTATGCACAGCTATGCCAATGGGGTTGGTTTGCCAGGGAGAGAAAGGTGATGTAGTGAAAGGGCCAATCATGAAGCCTGCTTTAATTTCAGTAGGTGATCTACCGTAAGAGGGTCATTATCAGCTGAGAGTAGGTCAGGGCATTCGAGCATGCCTGTGGGGATGGTGATGAGTCCCGTGTGAAAACCCTGTGAGAAGCCAGCCACCAAATATTCCACCAAGTGCCTTGCTGGATGGGAGCGTAAGTAGAAAGCGATAATATCAATATGCACCTCAGTCAGTCATTTATTGGGAGACAGTCGGGCCGGGCACATGGTCTTAGTATGTGCTCTGAAGCAAATGGAGCAGACGTGCAACAACCGACATGTGCGGAAGTTGCATGCACCAGTGTTAAAGTTTTTGCACACCTGCGCCTTCCCCAATAACACGATGGGTCTACCCAGCTTGTCCCTCTGCCTGTCTGGTGTGTGTGGTGAAGGAGTGGTGGGAAGTGGATTGGTTTGTTTCACAAGGTCAAAAGTCAGAGGAGTGGAAAGTAGAGCTACAGGTAGCACAGGACAGTGGTCTCAAACCAGAAAAGTTCTGTGTCCATCTGGCACCAGTCCATTTTTATATTAAACTGGGCCAGATGAGTTGCCACCTTGGCTGACACGGATTTGTGGAACTCGTAGAAAGAGGACCCCCTGTACTTAATGCCTAGATCAACCACCTTATGCATTTATAAATCGAGTTCTTCTCTTCTGTGAGGATACACCATGCAAATTACATCTCTATAAATTCCGAAAGCTATGACAAATCGTGGAATGGATAGCTTCGAGTTTTGGTGTGGGTCTCTAAGTTTAGGCACCCTCGAGATTGTCCCCGTAGTTGTAAGCACAGTTTTTTAGGGAACCTTGAGAAGCCATGAACACATCCCTACCATCCAATATGTCCTTCTTAATTGATGCTGGGATGGAGTGGGCAGGTGACACATATGGGTTGGTGGTTGTGGATGGTGGAGGAGGATGGGAGGGGAGTTGGAAAAAAGGAGGATCTGTATGGCCTGGTATGACACCTGGAGTAGCCATAGCAGATTCCACCTTTAACAGTCTACTATTCATAGATTGAAGGTTGGCAAGCATAGTAGCCAAGGTTTCTTGCTTGGAATTAGAGGTGCCAGTAGACGGCCCTTGGAAGCTAGTGTCAGGGCTAGGTTCACTGGCCTGAGCCAACAAGAGTATGTAAAGTTCCGCTTTTCTGGCAGTTGTTGGAAAGGGGTTGCCCCTGAGTCTAAGTTCGGCAGCAATTTTTGGAATAGTCCAAGATCTCAGGGACTTGGGGGTAGAGGGTGTAAAGGATTCTTCTGGCGAAGCGGGCCTAGCTGACGTGATGAGTACTTCATCTGAAGGTGAATCTTCAATGGGAATAAATTCCTGTGACATTCTGAAAAGGAATAATGATGAAATTAGATAGGGTAGTGTGGAGGGGTAGTGAGGCCTGGCTTTTCTCCTGGGTCTTGATAATGACCCAGGATGGTCAAACCTTCGATTGTATCAATACACTTATGAAAAAATCATTGGGGGTGCTCTTCTACTTACCTTGAATGTTTTTGGGTATCTTTGGATATACGATTTGTTGGTGTTATGGTGAGTGATATATACACAATTTTGTATAATTCGATTTGTATTTTTCATTATACTACTTAATGAATAACATAATAATTATCTTGGGTGATTAAAGTTTCGCTGCCATTGGTCTTCCTTATATTGTATTAATGTGTTTATTTTTTTTTAGGAACTGGAACTGGGTCTCTATTTTTAGGAACAAATACAACCGGATGAGGAGATTAAAGGTCAATATGCACACACCACTGTTACGTATCCTTGATATCCTAAAATCTTCAGTTTTCGTTTGTTCTAATTATTCTACATTTGCTTCTGTGTGAATCTAGTGGAAACTAAAGATAATTCTTTGAATTTAATTTGGAATCAACATGGAAAATGGCCCGTATGAGAAAAACTGGCATCAGTTCAACTTTTTGAATGTATATATTGGTAGGATTGAAGAAGATAACATGAAGAGCATCTTTGAAAGACAGTCTTTCTTTTTTTATAATTCTGTTCCATTAATAGCAGGCTCCATGAAGGAACCTGAAAGCTGATGGAATTCAGAACAAACGTATATATGAGGGCTTGTATTTTGCAAAATAGAAAATTCTTAAAATAAAACTATAGTGTTAGGAATACAAAACTGTATTCCTAACACTAAAGTTACTTATGGGCATTTTTAGTAATGACGGTGCGTATTTTTGGCTAGTTCTGACACTGGGGTTTTATATCGTACCCTGACAAATTTCAAGTACAGCGCCAACATTTCAGAATACCCACCTAACGCAGGAAAGGTACCACACTGAAATTCTTAACTTTTTGTTAACGGAAGAGAGACACATATCTTCCTACCCATTCATGTTTTTCTTGCCAGAGTGATTTTTGACAAAATTTGCTATTGCTACTGACAATTGCAGAGGTGAATTTAATTTGGAGGGTGATAAGGAAGATTTTCCCGGCATTAAAGACTGCTGCCTTAAATATGCTCCATTACTGTCTCAACTAGAGCATGTAAGAAGGCTCAATTGCTGATGCTAAAGTTGGGTAGGTGATGTTATCAGGATTACATATTGATGTTTGAAATTCTGGTACATAATATCTGACATACTAATCTTGTACTGTGATTTCTCCCAAGTATGCAAGCAAATATAGAATGTGTGAATTATGTCATATATGCTCTAATAAAAATGCAAACCAATAATATTAATACATAGCTTGTATTTTTCAAACAAAAACACTATACAAACATCCTTTCAATGAAAGGACAGAAGATACCATGAGAGTCATCATCACACATTCCATGCAAGATGAGCACATTTATTCACAGATATGTGAAGCCCTTCCAATAATGGTAAACTATATTTAAATGCCCCACAAATAGAGCTGACAAGCTCTAAATATGAAGTCTTAAGATTCGCTAAATCAGTCCCCAAACAAGATAAAAGTAGCCTGTTAACAGCATATTAAAAGTAAATAAACTTAAAAATGAATCAGAGATCCACTGGACTACCTTTCAAATACAGGAACACCTTCATTATTCCCTCACATCAGTGGGCATTATTGTTAGCAGGGCCAGAATTCCCATTAGGCAGGATAGACACCTGACCACTAGGGGACTCCTGTTTCCAACACTTATAATATGCATGTTTGAGCTTAAATAGGTTGGTGGGGAAAGATAAGTTCCAGGAGCCTTCACTAGGGTCTTCTGTAGTCCAGTCAGCCTTAATAGCCGACCTAAAGGAATAGTTTTAAAGGGTGTAAAATGCAATGCTGCCCCAACTTCTCCAGTGTCTGTGTGTGAGGCTGGACAGGACTTCCTATCTGCCCATTAACAGCCCCTCATACAGGAAATGCCTTGCAGGATGAGCAGTGATGCAAACTGTATTACCCTTCTTGCATCTGTAATATCACCAATCTGTCTGGTCTTTAGAAGACATAGGAGGGTGAGAACTTAGCAGATAACCCTTCAAACTCCAGTAATCAAAGCCTAAACCTGAAAATAAACCACTTATTTTAATCCTATGTTTAACTTCTCTTACTAACTTAACACCCCTTGTACTCCAACACTTAAAGGGAAACTCCAATGCCAAGAAAACAATCCGTTTTCCTGGCACTGCAGGTCCCCTCTCCCTCCCACCACCAATCCCCCCGTAGCTGAAAGGGTGAAAACCCCTTCAGGTCACTTACCTGAGACCCCCGCCGATGTCCCTCGGCGGTGGTTTCTGAGTGCCTGGAGTGTCCTTTAATTTAAGCAAACTCTAATCCAGAACACAATAATTCTAAACGGCCTTTATTCTACAACTTTAACCCCTCTCAATGTATGCATTTTCTAATTTCACTCAACACCCCATGTAATTTAAACGTGACATTAACCAATCTCTAACCTTAAACCTCCCTTTACCATAACCACTTCCAGCATTATCATTAACCCTACATGCATCTACACAGCTACATACACTCACTCACAGATTCAAAAACAGTACATTAGAAGAATCAATACATACATATATACCTTTGTACATAGCATGCAATGTCCAGTTAATAAATGTATTATACGTACTTGATCTGCTTTATTTTGGAATTGGGGAGCCGAGTGTGCCTTAGAATGTTGTGCCTAGAGCACCTGACATCTAAAGCTGGTCCTGGTTGATAGGGTTAATACAAATGGAGAATTCAGAAATTGATTTAACCCTCACACAGCCAGCTATGGTCTAAAGTAAGGGTTGGCATTAAAACCTCACCTCTCGCTCTATGGATATCAGATCCACGGGTCCCCAATTTCATTTTACAAAGTTGGCTTTTACTCCTTGTTCTTTTGCCGTCCAAGTATAAAATTAAAATATGTCCATGAAGGACCACATTGTGGGGGTAAAAAGATTATTTGTGGGCACACCCTGAACCTGTATTTATTAACGGAATGCTGCTGAAGCCTGGAATGACCAAACTGTATGCATACGCACACACCACTAGGGGTCAGCACACACACACTTATTTAAACAGCCTTTCAATGCTATTTAACCCCTTAAAGACACATGACATGTGTGACATGTCATGATTCCCTTTTATTCCAGAAGTTTGGTCCTTAAGGGGTTAAAATGAGTTATTTCGTTTATAAATAATGATATACACGTATTGTTTTTAAGCCCAAGACTTACTGAAAGCCTACATTTTTAATTCTAACATGAGAGAGAAGTATCCCACTGGTTGCATCACTTAAAAAGTGTGGGAAGTTGAGTGTTTTTTATTAAAAGATCCAATTTGCATATTTGTATGCAATATACATACATATTCATATTATTTTGTAAGCACCAATTTGAATTTAGTCATCCTAGCTAAATCTCCAAGATTACCTGCTTTTAATGAATATCTAAATGAAAATGATTTCCAGTGTTTCAAATTGTAAATATTTGTGCCTACAGCAATCTCATTGTGTAATATTTATTTTTAATTTGTGTTATGCTAACATGTAATGCCTTGTAATTTGCAATAAATATTTTTCAAAATTTTATATATTTTTGGAGTTATTTGGAGTCCAAAGTGCTTGAAACTCCAAATGAATTGCATGGAGCTTGAAATTAACAGCTTATGTTTCAGGCTTTCATTTATTTACTCTAACCCCTCATGGTGGGAATGAATGGAATTTGTTTGTTAGTATTTATTTTAATAAGCTGTGTCACAATCATTAACCCCTTAAGACCACATGGCCTTCTATGCCGTCCTTAATGGACTGGTTCTAAACGCCGCAGGGCGGCATAGAACGCCCTGGGCGGTCTTGCCGCCCACGTGGCCAGCGGCATTACCCCGCTGCAGATCGCGGTCGGGGGGCTATATTAGTTGTCTACTATTGCAAATGGTATGCCATCATGGGGGTAATTCTCATTCCTGGGCTACCATACAGTCTCAAAGGTAACATAACCAATATGGCGAATTTCAATGTGAAAAAAAATGAAAAGTGTAACATGCTATATTTGACACTGTAACTTCCCAAAACACCATAAAACCTGTACATAGGGGGTACTGTTTTACATGTGAGACATCACTGAATATAAATATGTGTATTTTGTGCAGTAAAAGCAAACAGTATTTTGACATTCACATTTAAGAACTAAGAAAATTTTAAAAACATCTTATTTTTTCCTATTTTTTTATATTTTATTCATATTAAATTAAGTTCCATACGTAAATATTTGATGTTAAATGAAAGCCATGTTTCTCCTGAATAAAATGATATATAATAAGTGTGGGTGCATTTAATATGAAAGAGGTGAATTACAGTTGGACAGACATATAGCGCAAATGCCAGATTTTGTTTACGTTTTGTTTTGATCACAACTTTGGCTCAGTCCTTAACCCCTTCAGGACGGGTGACGGACGAGGTCTGTCATCCAGGGGAGACTCTTAACGACGGGTGACGGACCTTGTCCGTCACGCGTTAAAATTAACCCCAGATCCCTGCAGTCAAACTGCTATAATACCCCAAATTGAAGCATAGGTCCATTAAATCCATCTCTCAAAATTCTACTATAAATACTGAAAAGGACAGGTATCCTATATGGCACTGTAGCTTCACGAAATAGTACCAAAGACATACAATGGGGGTATCGTTGTACTCAGCAGATGTAGCTGAACACAAAATAAAGTGTACAGGAATAGCACACACCAACATTACAAAATACACATGAGAATTTCTTTGTTATAAGTTTGTGTGCCAAAAAACAAAAAAAAACAATTTTACTCCAATATTTAGCAGAGATTGGCGGTGAAATGGCTACGTAGAAAGTATCAAAACAACCTTAGGTGAATAGCCCGTGATGTCTACTTTATATAAATATATACTTTGTGTGGCAATTTTGTTTTCTTTTATGGCTATTAAGCTTACAAGACAAACATACCAAATTCTAAAATCGTTCCACATTAAAAGTTTATTTTACTCCTTGTGCTTTGTGACCTGTAACTACCAACAAAAACTTACAATCCCAGACACATTATATATTCTGTAAATCAGAACAACTAAATTAATTTATTTTTAATTTTATGGCTAATAAGCTTACAAGACAAACATAACAAATTCTAAAATTGCTCCACATTAAAAGTTTATTTTACTCCTTGTGCTTTGTGACCTGTAACTACCAAAAAAAACTTAAAATCCCAGACACATTATATATTCTGTAAATCAGAACAACTAGATGACTTTATTTTTAATTACTTTCTTTAACCTGCACTAATTATGCACACATTATTATTACAAAAACTGTAAAAAAAACACATTTTTCATTTCTTTTGCATTTTTCTGTATTTATTTTATAATAAATAAGCAATTATATATATATATATATATATATATATGTGTGTGTGTGTGTGTTTGTGTGTTACATCAAATTAAAGCCCTTTCTGTTCTTAAAAAAACAGTATATAATAAGTGTTGGTGCAATAAACGAGAGAGATGCAAATTGCAGTTGAACACAAACAGCAAGAAAATACAAACATTTCTTGTGTCATTAAGCGTAATATAAAAGGTTACTGTAAACATTATAACCACAACAACTTGCTCCAGTAGTCGTGGTGGTAGGATCACCCAACCATCTTACCTCAGTAAATGGGGCATACCGTTTATCAACAGCTTGCCTTCTTACCTCTGACCCCACCTCATTTCAGGTCTGGAGACGAGCTGCCGCATTCCGTAGAGTTACAGAAGCCTATCCAGTCTCCATTCTGAGAGAATCCCCTGACCACTCTCATCCAATGAATGACTTTCTGTGCATAGAAATATGCAGACTCAAAATTAGCCAACCCAGAACTTTTGTTGGCTAATGATGCTGACGGAGATATAGTTTTGCAGCAAAGAATTTAATAGCGAAATGCTGCACACACAGTCTCCAGGCACCATGACCACTACAAATGAGTGAAGTAGTCATGGTGCTTGGAGTAACACTAAAAGAAAAACAGGTCCAGGGGTAATAGGAAATTGAATCTAGAGCTTTGGTATACTATGATGGATTTTGCTAAATATATATTTATATTTTTTTTTCTGGATTTTTATAATCTTTATAGAAGATTCTCCACTTAGACTAACTTTATGAAATTTAAATGGATACGTATTTAGGGTGTAGAAATTATCACACAATTAGTTGGTAAAGAGCCAGAGCATCCCTTTTTCCCACAGGTAACAAATAAAAAAAGCTGTAGCGGCAGTTTAAAAAAAAATATACATCACTTTGCTTCTGATCTTGGAGACTCTCCCTTATGAGTAAGTCATAATCACAAGTCTTTAAAATCCCAGAATTACTATAGACAAGCTGATTTTCAAATTTCTGTCACAATGTTTATTTTGTTAGCAAAAAAACAAACAAAACTTCATTATATCCATTGCATATCAAAAACAATATAGATTAACCAAAATATGACCACATTTTAAGTAATGTGCTTATTTATTCTTTACCACTAGGGGGCCCTCAAGTATTTTCATAGTATTAGGTTAGTATTACATAGTAACTGTTTTTCATGATTGTCGAAACACATATTAGGGAAACAAGCAAAAATATAAGTTCTGTTAGTTTCTACTGTCCCTTACCTAGTTATTTGACATTTTATGCTTGGGTGATTATATTTCGACTTGTTATTTACCTTACACTATGCTTGAGTACAGACTGTTAATATGTCTTTTTGTACATTTCTTACTTTCCTGTCTTGCGATTCCTAACATGGGATGAATGGAAGTGAGGGATAGGGGTGAGAGAAGATTGGAAAAATAATCCAGCTTGGTAAAAATAAAAATTGACAATGTCATGTCAGACCTGTGAAATTTTATGACCCCATAATTATTTTATTGCCCTCCCAAATTCCACGGATTCCATAATGGCTAATAGTGCACTGGATCCATTTCCAGCATGAAAGTTAAGTATGGAAACAAAAGTGAGAACATGCAATTCAGCAATGGACAAAAGCCTGAAAAGATTGCTAGATTGAGAAACACTTTTTGTATTCCAAAAATATATATATTTACATATACACTGATCAGCCACAACACTAAAACCTCTAACAGGTGAAGTTAATATCATTGATTATATCGTTACAATGGCACCTCTCAAATGGTAGGATATAGTAGGCTTCAAGCGAACAGTCTGTTCCTGAAGTTCATTTGTTGGAAGCAGGAAAACTGGTCAAGTGAAAAGATCTGAGTAAATTTGTCAAGGGACAAATAGTGATGGCTAGACAACTGGGTCAAAGTATCTCCAAAACAGCAAGTCTTGTAATATGTTACCGTCATGTAGTGGCTGGCATCTATCAAAAGTGGTGCACATAAGAGCAACCGTAGCTCAAATTGCTGAAGAACCTAATGTTGACCATGATAGAAAGGACTGTGTGGCCACAGATCGGTCAGAGTGCCCATGATGACCCCTGTCTACCAACAAAAGCTCCTTAATTGGGGGGCATGAGCATAAGAACTGATCCATGGAGCAATGGAAGAAAGTTGCCTGGTCTGACAAATTATGTTTTCTTTTGGATCAAGTGGATGGTTGTGTGCGTCATTTACCTGGGAAGAAATGTCAGCAAAATGCACTCTGGGAAGAAAGCAGGCTGGCAGAGGCAGTTATGCTCTGGGCAATGTTCTGCTGGGAAACCTTGGGGGCTGGCATTCATGTGGAAGTTACTTTGACACAAGCCACCTATAAAATGTTAGAAAATCACACAAAATGCTAAGGCAGTTCCCCTTACACAGGAGAAACTTACCAAGCAAGCTGGTAAAGTAATGAGCAAACACTAATATAAAGCCTAATACATCTTAGAGTATGGAGTCCGACTGATAGGAGAGAAATGTTAGGGAAAAAAGAGCCAGAAAATTACTTAGTAATGTCAAATACTGAAAGTAGGTGCATAAATAAGTATCTCTAAATAAACAGTGCTACACTGTAACTTTATTAAACTACTAAATCAAAAGAGATACAGTAGCACCTAAGTATCAATATGGTGACTCTAATTCCTATAGTTATTAATGATATCAATCATAGGTATATAGAAATAATTCATTCTAAATGCTATTCCAAATGAATTTCCAAATTTGAATACCAAAAGAATGATAAACAAAAAGTTCTAAAAAATATTCCCAGGGAGACTTTAGCTAATAGTCCCCTAGATAGCATGATAGTAAAAAGTCCCTCTATATAGTTGTGAGTAACAAGAAAAATATATAAGGTAGAGGGAAAAGTATAGCCAATGCAGATATAACGTTATAATATGAACAGAAGGGGAATTGTCTAATGACAAAGGAGAAAGAAGAGCATATTCAAAATATATAATAAAAGGATTATCTTGCTATCAATAAAAAACGGACTCCAAACGGATAGTATCAAAAAAGGAAAAACAAATTAATAAACAGTGATCATAAATAAGCCGAAGTGAAGTGATAGGGAATCCCCCCGTGTAACCCGGGGTTACACGGGGGGATTCCCTATCACTTCACTTCGGCACATCACAGTGCACCACTTACTATGCACTGAGGGAAACCCTCCTCTCACTTATTTATGATCACTGTTTATTAATTTGTTTTTCCTTTTTTGATACTATCCGTTTGGAGTCCGTTTTTTATTGATAGCAAGATAGTATACCATTTAGCCATCCAGTATAGAACACCCACGAAGGTGTTTATTAGCAGATGTTAGGGTAGTATAATAGAACAGGGATAGAATTGCCTTTTTCTTGGGTTAAATCCTTTTATTATATATTTTGAATATGCTCTTCTTTCTCCTTTGTCATTAGACAATTCCCCTTCTGTTCATATTATAACGTTATATCTGCATTGGCTATACTTTTCCCTCTACCTTATATATTTTTCTTGTTACTCACAACTATATAGAGGGACTTTTTACTATCATGCTATCTAGGGGACTATTGGCTAAAGTCTCCCTGGGAATATTTTTTAGAACTTTTTGTTTATCATTCTTTTGGTATTCAAATTTGGAAATTCATTTGGAATAGCATTTAGAATGAATTATTTCTATATACCTAAGATTGATATCATTAATAACTATAGGAATTAGCGTCACCATATTGATACTTAGGTGCTACTGTATCTCTTTTGATTTAGTAGTTTAATAAAGTTACAGTGTAGCACTGTTTATTTAGAGATACTTATTTATGCACCTACTTTCAGTATTTGACATTACTAAGTAATTTTCTGGCTCTTTTTTCCCTAACATTTCTCTCCTATCAGTCGGACTCCATACTCTAAGATGTATTAGGCTTTATATTAGTGTTTGCTCATTACTTTACCAGCTTGCTTGGTAAGTTTCTCCTGTGTAAGGGGAACTGCCTTAGCATTTTGTGTGATTTTCTACCAATTCTATAATAAAGGGTTCATGCCCATTTTCGGGTGGAGCTGGTACCACCTATCCTGACCGATTCCCCTTGCCCTAGATCTAACATTTTGGTTGATCTACAACTAAAGGGGAATTTTACTGTTCTGTATATTTGGTTACCTATAAAATGTTGCAGACTGTGGCAATGGTGTTTCTTGATGGCTTTGGCCTTTGTTAGTAGTATAATGCACACTGCAAAAATTATTCAGGAATGGTTTGAGGAACATAAAAGAGAGTTCAGTTTGTTTCTTTGGCCTCCAAATGTCCCAGATCTCAATCTGATTGACCATCTGTGGGATGTGCTGGAACAACAAATCCGATCCATGGAGGCCACACCTCGCAACTTGTGACGCTTAAGGGATCTGCTGCTAATGTCTTGGTGCCAAACACGTTCAGAGGTCTTATGGAATCCACAGCTGTTTTGGAAGCACAAGGGCGACCTACATGAAATTAGGCAAGTGGTTTTAAGGATATGTATCACTATTTAGTAGAAATATCCCCAATGGAAAAATGCGTGCATTTCATTTTGCATTTTTTCATTAAATGTGTTTTTAAAAACAGCTTGTAAAAGCTGTAGTTCTTTTTTATGAAGCCTCTGCCTGCCCTCCCCTTCTAACCCTACCCAGTCTTTCTGTTGCTGTCCAATCACAGACTTCCCAATGCAGCCCAATGAGAAGTCTTTGCAAGGCAGGTGCTCTAGTCATTTGCCTGCCTCTTACGTTTAGCTTTACTGAGCTAACCAAACCAGGAAGTAACAGAACCTGTTGTCTGATTGACAGCCAGGGGGTGTAACAAGGTTAATTTATGAAAGTGCTTTAGGGGCCCGGAGCGTCCCTTTAATTGTTTCACTTGCAACATTTTTCTATGTGTGTGAATTATAATATTGATTGCAAAATACGTTAATTATATTGAAATAAAATAATGTCATGTCATGAACACTCAAGGTACAGATCTCTTACCCTTTTTCTGTGAACACCACCCACGGGAATCTCCCTTACAATGTCAATAAAATCTAAATAAAGCAAACATATATGTTTGAAATAAAAAAAAAAATATATACATATTTATGGCCTCCCCTTAGATATTTTAAATATGTCCCTGATTTCCAGTTTCTGAAGGATAATAATTCCAGAATGTTGGTGTACTAATTCTAAGTAAAAATAGTTTCCAATGTCTTGGTGAACTGTGACACTGGTTGTCCCAAATGTCATGACTACCCACAACTGTTTCTCCAATTACACAGAAATATGTAATACTGATACTCTACACTTCCTGATTATACTCAGAACATGAGGGCTGCACCCTTCTGCTCTGTTGGCTGAACTCGGACTGTATCATGTAGTAGCATGTTTAAATACATGTTGCTGTTGCAGGGATAGTATCAGTGCATGCTTTATGTAAGTTAAAACTCTAATCGGCAAGTCTGTAGAATTCCATGCTAACACTGAATATATATTCATATATAAGTACCCTAATGTAAAAGGTATTCATTCCCCTATGGAATTATTTACCAAAGTCCAAATGACACAGGACTGGCTTATCAAATGTACTCTGGTGTTATATTTAAAAATTTTGATGTGAACAACTGGACAGCTCATACTATTCACAGATATCCAGATTTTACATTAGCCATCCAAATGGATATGAGCGTCCGGTGTTAAACTGACAGGGGCAGTGCACCCAGATCACTTCAATGAGCTGAAGTGGTATGGGTGCCTTTAGTGTCCCTTTAACCCCCAATCAATATCCCATAGGTGGAAACATATCCACTTGCCGGCTTAGCAGTCAACAACTACTCACCTATTCATTTCCCATCCCCAGAGATGTAGGATGTGGTATAACTATAATAATAATAATAATAATAATAATAATAATATGATGATGATGCACTTCTACCTGATCCTTTCTAAAGGAACACTTTAGTCACCCAAACCACTTTATCTAATTGAAGTGGTCTGGATGTAGTGTTCCTGCTCCCCTTAGTCCTGTAATGTAGAAAATAGTAGTTATGGAGAGAGGCTGCTTTTATATTGCAAAATGTAAAGCACAATTTTGTCCACACAGAGTTCAGTCAGTATCCAAGAATCAAATTCAAATAAGCAGTAAATCAGGATCAGTATAAATTATTCTGATTCAAATAAGCAGTAAATCAGGATCACAATAAATTATACTGATCCTGATTTACTGGTTATTTGAAAGTGATTCCTGGATACTGATTGAACTCTGTGTGGACTAAATATTGTGTTTTAAACTCTGATTTTTAGATTCTGTGATGTTTTATTCTTTACTTTCTTCACCGTTTAGCTCTTTAAGCACCAGATTTTCTCCAACCAATGGTAGGGAAGAATGTTGATTGCTTTGGATCTAGGACAGGGAATAGGCAAACTTCGGCACTCCAGATGTTGTGGAATACATCCCCCATAATGCTCTTACACACATAATGCTGGCAAAGCATCATGGGGGGTGTAGTCCAAAACATCTGCAGTGTCAAAGGTTGCCTATGCCTGATCTAGGATTTCTAAGACCTCACAAATAATAACTTTCATTCACCACCTCTAAGTACTAGATCACCATATCCAGGAAGTGAGTGCAGACTCATGAAATGTGTAGGAGCAGCACAATAACTGACTTGCTCCTGTCTGTCCCCTGCGAGGCTCCATACTAAAGGCTCCAGTTACGGTGAGGCGCACAGCTGGCAGGATTCCTTCACTGAGCACTTTACAGCCACACGGATCAGACGATTTTTATCAAACACCTCTATTTTATTATTTCATTTTTAGAGAAGCACATTCTGTGAGTACGCTACATCAGGGGAAGAGGAGTATTTAATTTGTTTATATACACACTTTTTATTGAATAAGCTATACAGCACTATATTAACACCAAAGTTTGCACTCTTTATGTTTTCCTACTAAAGACTAACACTGAAGTGTTCCTTTAACTCCTTAGCGACCAGACCGTTTTTCAATGTTCTTACCGTTAAGGACCAGGGCTCTTTTTAAATTTCTGCGGTGTTTGTGTTTAGCTGTAATTTCCTCTTATTCATTTACTGTACCCACACATATTATATAGCGTTTTTAAATGGTCTTTCTAAAGATACCATTATTTTCATCATATTATATAATTTACTATAATTTTTTTTATAAAATATGATGAAAATATTGGAAAAAAAAAAACACTTTTTCGAAATTTCCCCAAACATAGATTTGAGGGATTCCCTGCTCTTGTGCGTTCGTCTATGTTCGGGGAAGTTTTCCCGAACATAGGCATGCGCACCAGAGCAGGGAATCCTCATGATGGCTCGCACTCACGCCTGGTCGTAAGTGCGAACCGTGGAAAAACAGGCAGGTCGCTAAATGAGGACCACCTGTATATGTATAATATATATTTTTTTTTTTAGCAGCCTGATGGCAGCACCTATTGCGGTGATGTGATCATGGTGATCACATGGCCGGGATGGCCAGAGCTGCTGTAGGGGGACTGCTTATGGGGATTAGTTATTACACATTATATATATATATATATATATATATACACACACACACGTGTAATTTTGTATATGTATATTAATTTTAAAAAATACTCTAAGTATGACGCTATATATAATATATATATATATATATATATACATATTATATATAGATATAATATATGTATAAATAGATCTCATATATACATATATATATATATATATATATATATATATATAAAAAAAAATTTTTTAAATATATTTACATTATTTACATTTTTTTAACTTTTATTTAACTTTTTTTTTTTTACTTTTTCACCAGCAGGGGGACTGCCTGTCAGTTCAGGCAGTCCCCCTGCTGGCAGCACAATGGACACCTATGGGGGCCATGTGACCACTCTTTTAGTCCTAAATTGGAGGGGGGGACTCTCTGGGCTCAGTCCAGAGAGCCCTCCCAAAGAAGAAGACCGATCGCCGGCGGGGGAACGCAACGATCAGTAATTACATGGGGAAGGGGAGAGGGAGGGTAGGGGTTAATTTTTTTTAATGTAATTTTTTTATTTTATTTAATCTATTGAGTGTATCACAGAGTTCCACAGCAAAAAAACTCACAGTAATGTGCTGTGTATATGAATTTATACACAGCACATTACCATGCTCCTTGTTGCTCCTCAGCAATACATTTAGAATAATGTGCAGAGTAAATGAGTGTATCACAGCGCTCCACAAAAACAAAACTCAGAGTAATTTGCAGAATGTTTGAGTGCATTACAGAACTCTACAGTTATAAAAAGAAGTAATGTGGTGGCTGTAGCGGAGTCCTAGTCCTAGCAGGGACTCTCCTCCGCTGGTTACACCAAAGTACATTCAGGAACAAGTAAAACAATCCAATGGAGCAGTCAGGCACAGTAAAATAATCCAAGAATCTCCCACCTTCTCTCCAGCAACTGGACGGCACACAGCTCTGGGGGAATAACGGAATTTTATTGACACAAAAACGGCTTTTATGCCCAGTCCCATGCAAGGGGTTTCACAAGCAGAAAATACAGGGGATTCAACCACAAGATCCTCAGTGCCTTAGAGATAATTGCCTGAGTAAACTTAATCAATGTATCCCTATAGGGAACGTTCAGCCTATGTATGCAGAGCATGGAGACACTGAACATAGGTCCTGCAAACAGACGTTTTTCTAACTCAGCTTTTTTGGCCTTACATTTGAAATTCACTTTATTTCTGACAGCTCTCCCTTTAGTAAATAACCATGAAAGTAGCCGCAGTTCTGGCTTCTGTAGTAACTTTTTGTTTGATTGACGAAACTTGTCGTCACTAAGAGTTCAAAACACAGCTTTACCAGTAAGTACTTTAAGAAGGCGGTCACTCTGGTATTAAACAAAATTGAAAATACAGTGTCATCACACGTTACACATGTTTGTATATGATATTTAAAATGCTTTGCTGTGTTGCATTACAAAATGGTTCGCTTTTCAGATTTCTGTAGAAATTCCCCTTCACATCATCTTCCCACAGTCTAGAATGAGGATACTGTTGCTTGAGGTCTCTCTTCTTTCAGAGTGAGTCATTCCTGTCTCCTAATCTCTAGATCTCTATAGATCTAAAAAGTAGGCACCCTGTAGTACCCAGAAGGATGTAACTTTTTTGTACCAAAAGTCAGTTTTCTATATATGGTAGCAAAAATCCCCATGACTTAATAGGGTTCTGCTTTGTCTGTGTTCAAATTAGAAGAGAAGGGTGACAGAGTTTATTTTACACCTAATACTAAGTGATGGAGCTGATGTAATTTAGAATACTTATCTTCAGTTTCAGCATCCTCCATTTTCTAAGTAAAGAAGGCAAATTTATGCCACAAAGCTATTTTAGGGATAGCTGTACTCTGCGTGTTTACTGGAAAGTGGAAATAATTTCACAAAAGAAAGAGGAATCATTTTTTTGTCTGTGATCTTTAAATGCTGTGTGGTGTAAACTGTATAATAATTCCCATGGTATGTTAAAGTTTCCCCCTGGAAGAATAAGGAAGGGGGAGCATGACTGCTGTCCAAGATTGGGGGCTGGGTTAAAATGGATACATTTGTGGTTCTTAGGGAAAGGGAGAGGGAGGGAACTTACCAGTCAGCAGGTTAAGTGAGGGCTCCTGGCTGTTTTTTTTTTCTTACCTGACTGGCCGTGCAATTCAAGACGAACATTTAAAAAAAAAAAGAAGAAGTTTGATTATCACCTAAACAGCGCATTTCTACAGATACTGACGGTCAGATTGCAGCGGTTATGGCTGACATTGGAGCTGCTTTGCAGAGACTTCTGCAATCTTACCTAGAGACCCATGGACAAGGGGCCCTGGAGGAGCTGGTGTCGGGCGTGAGGAGTGTCCCCCAGGACGTAAGGGCCGGTCAGTCTGCATCCCGAGACGGACGGAGGGCCAGGAGATCGAGGCCTCCGTCGCGTCTTTCTCCAAGTCCGGTTCGGTGCCAAAGGAGGGGTAGAAGTGGCGGCTCGGCCGCGCAACAGATCCGGAGTCCGGTACCCGGGAGGAGGAGGATCCATTCCTGTGAGGCCGGTGGCGTTGTCCAGGACCAAGATGGCGGCGGAAGCCAGGTTGGAGAAAGGGCGGGAAGATCGCGCTCTCCGCGCTCTTCTCTTCCGGCCTGCACGGAAGTCGTGTCAGCACGCTCGGTGCGTGACGCGGACGCGGCCGGAAGGAACGTCATCACGCAAGGCGCGTACGTGACGTCACCGCGCAGGAGAGCGCAGACGTCACAGGCCTTGCGTTCCAGCGTGGTTCCGGCAGGAAGTGAGCCAGAAACCATGCGAGAAGCGCCCAGGAGGGCAACCGGAAGAGGCCACAGGATTGGCAGCAGGAGGCCGGCCGTGGATCACCCCTGGGATCGGGGTCCAGTTCCGGTTCGGATGATGGTGATGCCCAGCATCCTCAGCCAGCCAGCGGTAAGTGTTGCGCTAGCGCTTGGCATGCGCTAGCTGGGGATAGGGTAGATAGTGGGTTCAATGGGGAAGTACTGGGGTTGCTTAAGGCTGTGTTAGATAGGCTCCCAGGAGGGAGCCCTTTGTTGTCTGTCCCAGTTTCTCTCCCTGCGCAGGCCCATGCACAGGATAGGGGTCAGTTGAATACCCGGTCAGGTAGGGCTCAGTGCTTGCCAGGTTGCGAGCTGTCCCCACTAGAGATGCACGTGGCTCTGGAGGTTAAGGAGAAGATTGTAAAAGGTGAATACGTGGATTTACTGTCCCTGGTCCCCCCGGACCGGGAGTCGGTGGATAGGCCGCGGCGGGGAGATTCGGTGGACGGCTACAGAGGTAAGCATCTGCCGCGTACGTTTGGGAACTGGCTGCAAGGGTTCTCCATATTTGCAAATGTGCTGATGCGGGCCTTCCCGGAGAAGGCACCGGCGTTGTTTGGGTATTTAGACCTCATATGAGGGGCGTACAAGGTTTATGTGGGACAATGTTGGTTTCGGTATGACCAACAATTTCGCCAGAAGATGGCGGTGTGTTCAGGTATGGATTTTGGGGTCCAGGACGGGAGCCTTTGGCTCTTGCTGATGACCCCCAGTCATCCGTCCCCCTTTCCAGGAGCAGCCGGCGCGCCGTCCAGTGCGCCGGCTGGGCAGCGCAGGGGAGTCTGCTGGCTCTACAATGAGAGTCACTGCAAGTGGTTTGGATCATGCTGGTTCAAGCACGAGTGCTCTCATTGTGGAGGGGCCCACCCTGCGCTGCACTGTTTCAAGAAGGGCAAGCATGGCGGGAGACCCAATAGCGAGGATCTCCCTAGAGGGGAGGACTCCAGTGAGCGTGCTAAGGATGCGCCCTTGGCTCGACCAGTATCCCAAGCGTAAGGATGCGGGGGTTCTGCTGGAGGGGTTTTCGACAGGGTTTTGGATTCCGTTTGTTCATTCGGATTCCCCTTCGCTGGCGGATAACCTGCGTTCGGTTGTCGGTAAAGAGGCTTTACTAGAGGATAAGTTGAGAAAGGAAATTTGTTTGGGCAGGATGGCAGGTCCGTTTGACACGCCTCCATTTCCCAAGTTGCGGTTATCCCCGCTGGGGTTAGTTCCTAAGAAAGAGCCTTGATCCTTCCGTCTCATTCACCACTTGTCCTACCCATCAGGTGGGTCGGTGAATGATGACATTGACAAGGAAGAATCACACGTTCGTTACGCCTCGTTTGATCGGGCTTTAGAGTTGGTCCGGGAGGCAGGGAAGGGAGCTCTGTTGGCAAAGTCAGACATCGAGTCTGCTTTTCGACTGCTCCCGGTCCACCCGGACTGTTTTCACCTGTTGGGTTGTCGGTTTCAAGGTTCCTTTTTCTTTGATATGTGTTTGCCTATGGGCTGCGCTATCTCTTGTTCTTACTTTGAAATGTTTGCGTCGTTTTTTGAATGGATGGTCGCTCGGGTTGCAGGGATAGAGTCGCTAACTCATTACCTAGACGATTTTCTGTTTGTGGGCCCGCGGGAGTCGGATGACTGCGTGGTGCTCTTGGATTCCTTTCAAGCCGTCGCTGCAGATTTTGGCGTGCCGATAGCGGCAGAGAAGACGGTGGGACCGGTGGGAGTCCTGTCCTACTTGGGGATTGAGGTGGACACGTGGAGCATGGTTTTCCGTTTGCCGGACGAAAAGCTAACTCACCTGCTGCGGCTGGTGGATTCGGCTAAAGGGGCCAAAAAAGTACCACTTCAGCAGTTGCAGGCCCTGTTAGGGCATCTGAACTTTGCCTGTCGGTTATTGCCGATGGGCAGGGCTTTTTACCGTCACTTGTCATTGTCAACGGTCGGAGTCAGGCAACCATTTCACTTCATTCGAATCACTCACCGGCATCGACAGGATCTGCAAGTTTGGAGTTAATTTCTGGGTATGTACAACGGGCAATCCTGCTGGCTGCGCCCGGCAGTGTCCAACACAGATTTGGAATTGTACACGGATGCGTCTGGGTCCGTGGGTTTTGGTGCCTACTTTCAAGGGCGTTGGTGCGCGGAGGCCTGGCCCCGACACTGGCTAGAGATGGAATTGGTGAGTAACTTAACGTTTCTGGAGCTCTTTCCCATTGTGGTGGCTGTTGAGCTCTGGGGTGTGGAGCTGTCGAATCGGAAGGTAGTGGTGCACACGGACAACATGAGTGTGGTCCATGTGATCAACCGATCTACGTCTGCGTCGCCTCCGGTGTTGACGCTCCTCCGGCGCCTGGTACTGCT
This sequence comes from Pelobates cultripes, assembly GCA_933207985.1. Taxonomy (NCBI): domain Eukaryota; kingdom Metazoa; phylum Chordata; class Amphibia; order Anura; family Pelobatidae; genus Pelobates; species Pelobates cultripes. Next base: position 32,375,355 of record OW240921.1, on the reverse strand, counting down.
TAGCTTAGCACATAATTTGTGGTTGGTTGCGCTCCATGTGCCTGGGGAGCGGAACGTTATAGCCGACTCTCTCTCTCGGTTTCAGTGGGACAGGTTTCGAGTGGCGGCTCCAGAGGCGGAGCGGTCTGACACCTCGTGCCCGGAGGGTATATGGGACCTGGTTTCCACCATTTGAGCCGGTTGGCGAGGGAGTCGCTGGCGGAGTCGACGTGGAGGTCGTATTCTGCGGTCTGGCGACAGTGGACGGATGTCTGCAAGGACAGGGAGGCGTCTTCGGACGAAGGTAGGTTGGGAGCGACTCTGGGCCTTCTTGGAGTCACTCTGCGAGGAGGGTAAGTCGGTAGCGGCAGCAGAGAGGGCGTTAGCGGCCCTGTCTTTTCTGTTCCAGTGGTGTGGGTGGCAGGATGCGACCAAGTCATTCTGCGTCTCGCGGATCATGAAGGGCTGGAAGAAAGGTCGTAGGCGGGACGCTCGGCGTCCCATCTCCTATGAGATCTTGT
>OW240921.1:32288456-32370019 GCA_933207985.1 Pelobates cultripes | reverse complement strand
ACAAGAGGAGGCATATGACAATCCAGAGAGACTTGCTCCAAACAGAAAAGGGAGACAGACCCAACAAAAAGAGGGATGTAATGAGATAGGGAGGGGTACTGAAGAAACTGGAGAAGGAGGAGAAGTCTAGACAAGTGACAAAAGAGGAGAAAGGAAGAAGAGTTCCATAGAAGAGTTGGGTCTTTTGTCTCTTTTTGGTCCTTAACTTTAAATGGAGTGACATAACGCAACATTGTCTGATGGATACCCATTACAACTCTTGCACAGGAAACATGGAAACCTCATATCCCTTGGACCTCAGTATCCGAAAAAGTATGGATATGTTTGGTGTAGCTCCAAGGAGCCCTCATAAAATGTGGTCAGCGAGAGATATAAAAGGCTCACAGCCATTCAAGATGAACAACCTGGAGGGGGTGACCCAGTCTACCGAGGGACAAAATGGTTCATCTGAGGAACCAGGACATTGCAAGGACCAAACCTGCCTTCCCCTCAGAAAAAGAAGGTACCCACCTCCATCCAAGGATGAAAGACCATTGACGACGCACATGGAAGATTATCCAAGTTGGCCAAAGAAATTGTGTGGCTCATCAAAAATTCAAGTACCACTGCCATGCTACTACTCAGGTAATTGCTCTAAACTAATAATTAGAATATATTTTGGTTTTGTTTGCAAGAAATGAAGGTACTGGAAGTTGTAGACACCGTAGAATTTATGCAAAAATCATAAACAGCTACTAGCACAAATTGCCCTTAATGTTTTGAACTAATCTTCCAGAAAACTCTTTCAGTGGGTATGAGTAGACAATAATAAAATGAAATAGCAAAGTGTCTGGTTTCAAATGGGTCAGTGAGTTCACATCTGAGGTGACAAAAAAGCTGGAGGCAAGGCAGTCATGCAATAATTTTTCCATCTACTAATACCCAAGGAGACATTATCTATTTAACATCTAGTGTGCATTCTCTATTCAGTATGTAGTACACATTCCCTATTGAGTTTGTAGACCCCGTCTACTCGACATGAAATGAAACCTATATTTACAACAGGCACTTTTCACTATCATTCTCAAAATTAGCTTTAAATGGCATGCTTTGCATTTAATACACAGTGCTTAAATATATTGTTTACAACATGCATTTTAAGTATTTTTATTTATTTTAAACCAAAGAGCTTAAAATTTTAGTTAATTTTTCATTTTGTTTTTAATTATCGAAAGCACACTGCTTTATTGGTGCAGGGTAGATCTTGAGGAGGTAGGCTCAGCTAACATTTGGCTGGAGAAGTGACCCAACACCTCCCAGGTCATTGACTTTCTTTCAGCAGCAGCAGTTAACACCCTGGTAAAATAAAACATTTTGCACTAATTACAGATCCTGACTGAGGATTAGCAGAAGCAGTGTTTTGTGAACACATTAAAACTATTACTACTCCTTAACGACAAAAAGTTTTTAACATGCTGAAAGGCAATTTTTTTCATGCAACCCGAATGGTTACAGGTTCCAACTGTGCAAAAATATCTGCATCATAGTTTTATTAACAATGAACAGGTACATGTGTGCTTGTATGTTTTTTAGTTTCTTAGTCCTTATCTCTTCAGAAACAGCGACAGCATTGGGAACCCAGATAGAGATCTCTATAATATCAACAAGTCTCTAACTGTAGTTTTACTTTGCTGCACAGATTAATTTTTCCATCATTCCTACTAATCTAGTGTCAATCAGAGAGCAACAAATAGGTGAACGTACGTATGTGATTGCTGTCAGAGTGACTGGTAGCACTTTGTCTACGTCTGCAACTTTTGACCAACGATAGTGTTGTTTAAGGCAAAAGAAAGGGTTCTTTACAATAAGAACATAGATGTGGAATTATCTGCCTGAAAAGGGTGGTTTTATCATACTTTGTACAGCTTTTTAGACAGCGACTGGATGAATGCTTGCAAAAGTGTAATATTCAGGGGCATAATATTTAATATGTGGGTTCACAACTTCTTGATTCAAGGAAAGATCTGAGAGATCTGGGGTCAAGGAGGATTATTTTCCTACTTTGTTGCTAAACTGGAAAAAGCTTCAAACTCGGTTCTTTGCCTTCTTTTGGATCAACAGCAGAAACAGAAGTGAGAAAGGCAGAACTTTTTTTTCAGCCTATGTAACTATGATTAACATTTGATATCGGTGCATTAGCATAACTTGCCTGATATGACCTGTCCTTTAAAAACCTGACGACTTGTATCAATTTAATTTGTAATAAATACTAACAATGACCAATGACAATTTTGATGTCCTCACAGAGCTCTTCACTTGGCACATACCAAATAAATAAATAAATATATATATATATATATATATATATATATTAAGTGATATAGTTTCTGTCTCTTTTTACAAGTAAACTTCATTTGTAATGGTTATCTGTGTGCCATACTTCAGTAGGTGTTCATCAAATGTTCCTCTGATAACGTGCAGATATCCTAGCGTCTTATGGATGGATGGGCCATCCCTCAATCTAAGATATACAGTTAATTAAGATGGGACACCAATAAATGGAGACAGAAACAACAGCATGAAAGGAACGCTATACAAAAGCAACCTTTCCTAAAACACCAGCACTGAAAAAAGGAGGGGGATACCAAAAAAATGAGAAGGGAGGAAAGTTAACAATTGTAAACTTAAAAATGTGTTGTTTATCCTTTTTTAGAAGTCAGTTTGATTATTATTTATCATTCGTGTTGTGATTAAACCACACAGGATACACCTTTATGCTTTCAAAACCATAAATTTGAATGTGTGGGTGGTTTGTGAAGATCAGAATTGCTGAACGAAGGAGGGATCTTAATGAATTCAATCAACTTTTTTAGGATTTACTTGAGTTTGGTTTCAGCACCTTAATATATGTGTGTTGGATGTGAAAGGGAGAGAGAATTTGTTACAGAGACCTTCAGATGTATTTAAAGAATAAATAAACTTCAAAGGGAAGGACTTTGATGGAAATAAATTCAATAGAGCAAGAAGGTAAACTGGTCAGTTCTGAGGATGAAAGACAGATGACAAATTTAAGAATTTTTGTTTTAAATGAAGTAGATACTTTGAATAGCATTCCAGCAAAACCAGTAAACTATTGCCTATTAAAGGCACCAGAGATTATCTTAAATGTTCATAAGGCTATCCATAAAAAAACAAACAACAACTATAATCAACATAAAAGCTCACAATCGGAAGAGAGGCTTGTTATTGGTTACCACCAGTGGTTTCCAAACCAGTCCTCGACACACAACTACCAGTTCAGAATTGATGGATTACATAGTTGTGTCTAAGGTTTTTTTTTTGTTCTAACATCACCTTAGTCACAACTGGGTAATCCCTAAATCCTGGACTGATAGGTGTGCCTTGAGGACTAGTTTGGGAACCACTGGGTTACCACCATCCACCAGTTTTTGGTTTTTTTCAAAGATCAAGTATAATGCTACTATCTCACAACCTTCTAAATGGCCAGAAGAAAACACTAGTTGACATGCTTTATATTAAAAATGGTTGCACTGATTGAAAAGGTGCCACCACAAAGTTCACTGTGCTGGAGTTTTTGATGTGAAGCAGTGCTGGCATCAGAAATGTCTGTTAATATAGTTAGCAACATTAGGAGGTATGAAATAAGGGCGGAATGGGGTGACACCAAAGTTTAGGCTAAAATTAGCTGTCATTGTAGCTGATTGCAGATTCTTTATTTAATTTTTTTTAAATCAGCTTTCATTTTTGCACTCCAGTTTACAATTTGGGGCTGGATCTCTAGGAGTTTACTATGCTTACTGAATAGCAATTTCAGTAAGTTTTTTATTCAACTTTGAATTTATATAATAATGTAAATTGCACAGTTTTAATGAATGTATTTGAGAAACCTAAGCCATAGTGGAAAAACACATTCAGTGGTCACTTAAGAGTAAATTCAAGTTTTGCATTAAAGGGACACTATAGTCACCTGAACAACTTAAGCTTAATGAAGCAGTTTATGTGTATAGAACATGCCCCTGCAGCCTCACTGCTCAATTCTCTGCAATTTAGGAGTTAAATCCCTTTGTTTATGAACCCTAGTCACACCTCCCTGCATGTGACTTGCACAGCCTTCCTTAAACACTTCCTGTAAAGAGAGCCCTATTTAGGCTTTCTTTATTGCAAGTTCAGTTTAATTAAGATTTTCTTATCCTCTGCTATGTTAATAGCTTGCCAGACCCTGCAAGAGCCCCCTGTATGTGATTAAAGTTCAATTTAGAAATTGAGATACAATTATTTCAGGTAAATTACATCTGTTTGAAAGTGAAACCAGTTTTTTTTTTTCATGCAGGCTCTGTCAATCATAGCCAGGGGAGGTGTGGCTAGGGCTGCATAAACAGAAACAAAGTGATTTAACTCCTAAATGACAGTGAATTGAGCAGTGAAATTGCAGGGGAATGGTCTATCCACTAAAACTGCTTTATTTAGCTAAAGTAATTTAGGTGACTATAGTGTTCCTTTAAATATTAATCCACGCATAAATGGCTATCCACAAGCCATCAATGTTGTTAGAGTTCCACCACAGAGTTATTTTTCAATGCCACTTTGATTCTTGAACTGGTAAAAACAGACGACATGATCTTGCAGACAAAAAGTTGTCAACACAATAACAGAACCACTGGACACCCAGTGTATTAAAACAACTGAACAAATTAATAGCAATGTCAGTTAATACATTTAGTTATCAGTTAGTGTTATATAACAAAAATGAGAACAAAAAAATCAAATACCTTACTTGACTTGCTTAAAGTCACCAGAACAACTACAGCTTATTGAATTTGTTCTGGTGAGTAGACTCATTACCTTCAGGCATTTTGCTGTAAACACTGTCTTTTCAGAGAAAATGCAGTGTTTACATTACAGCCTAGTGATAACTTCACTTGCCACTCCTCAGATAGCTGTTAGAGATCCTTCCTGTGTCATGGCTGCCTAAAATGCATCCAAACACTCAGTGTCTCCTCCCTCTGCATGCAGACACTGAACTTTCCTCATAGAGATTCATTGATTCAATTCATCTCTATGAGGAGATGCTGATTGGCCAAGGCTGTGTTTGAATTGTGCTGGCTCTGCCCCTGATCTGCCTCTTTGTCAATCTATGGGGAAGCATTGTGATTCAATCAGGCTACCACTTCTGCTGATGTCACCAGGCAGTGGGCAGGTCTAAAGGAACTAAGTAAGCAGGCACTAAGTAAGCAGCTGCAGACCTGAATACAAGTAAGATTTTACTATATTTAGGGAGGCATGATGGGACCAGGGTGGCTAGATGGTGGTTTTAACCCTATAGGGTCAGGAATACATGTTTGTGTTCCTGACTCTATAGTGCTCCTTTAAGTATGCAAGCAATGTTAACTAGCGTTTCAGCATCAATCAGTTATTAGACCCATTAAAGAACAAACAAAGTAACTATAGTATACAATAGCAACATTTATAACATAACAATTGCATATCTGCACAGTACCTGAAATGACAGTTGAAAGGTATTAAAAAAACAAACACACATACCTTCCAATATTGGCATCCCAAGAAGCAGGACGCCGATGGAAGGGGTTTAAAGGGGACAGGACAGTGACACAATTGTGGGTCAATCCAGGTGGGTAAGTCCAACCGGTATTGGTGTACTATTATGTAGTGGTGGGCTTCAAACAATATGGCCATCTGTTGTAACTGAATCTCCATATTTGTTTGCTAAGATATGTGATTTTTAGGTAGCCTAAAAAAATGTAAAACTTTATTTATATTTTTTTGTCGGTGCACTGTTCTTTCATCTGTATTTTTCCAAACAAACAGTTCAGGCCACCAAGGGCAGGACTTGCAAGAAGCACTGTTTCAGTGCTCGCTGCAGGGTCATGGTGTACTGATTGCATCGTAAGGGTGTCTTATGATGTACTTCTGCTATACTTTTTTAAGGACAGTTCCCTGGTGTCCCCAAAAGCTGAACACCAGGGAATAAAGTCGGACAATGGGACAGGACCCAAAAAGCAGGACTGTTCCAATGTAATTGTGTTTGTTGGGAGACACGCGCACACACACACACATACACACACATTGCCATGTCTGTATGTTAATGACATACCTCACCTACTTGCATCATCAATGCACCTGGCTTACTGTAACATTCAACTTGTGATCAAACTGAAGAGCAAAAGTACAAGTATTTTTTATTGCTAACTTACCAATAACGGCTTATCAAGCTCAACATCACAAGATTAACAATAAAAATACATATTAAGCCCAGTTTCAAGACAATAAAATGTTATGGCTATGGCAGCATTAATGGCAATTGTCCAAGCAATGTGGTTCACCTTGATAACTTTAAAACTGTTATGTAATTACAGCCAAAAATACAACAATATTAATTGCTTACAGACACCATGTTGTAATGTAATAATTTATTATGTTTACCTGTACACCTACTTTTTATAAGAGATATCTAAGCAGCCAAACACATGGCAGTAACGCCATGCCTAATATCATGCAGATATGATATATAATGTTCATTTTTCATTAAAAACAAAATATCAGAATTGGGAAAAAAATGTGGTCTAAGTGACTTTGACAGTGGAACGATTGCTGTTGCTAAGCATGGAGGTTTGAGCATCAGAAATTGCTGATCTCCAGGAATTTTTATACATTAGTGTCTTAGAAGGTTGGAGAGAATACTGCAAAAAAAATTAAACAACCCAAAAACATCTGAAGAGCAGCAGTTGTATGGGCAAAATTGATTTGTTAATGAGAAAGGTCAGAAGAGAATGGTAGACTGGTTCATGCAAACAGGAAGTTGATAGCAACTAAAATCACCATGGGTTACAGCACGGCTATTCAGAAGAACATCTCTGAACACAAAATATAAAACTCAAAGTGGATGGGCTGCAGCAGCAGAACACCACACCATTTAGTTAAGAATAGGTAAATGAATACAGCAGGAACTGGTGCACCAAAACTGGACTGTAGAAGATTGGAAAAACGTCTCCTGGTCTGATATATATTAATTTCACCAGCAGAAAGCAGATGCCATGTTTATGCAGAATTGGGGTATATATGTAATTCATGACTCAGTCATGGCTTGCGTCAATGTATGAGGCTTGTTCCAATAGAAAATATTGTTTGGAATAATTTCATGGCACACCTTAGACGCATTATTGCCAACTGACTGTCTTTAAAATGACTAAGGCTATATTAATATTATTGCTGAATGTGTGCCCTTTGCAGCCACAGTTCACCCATCTTCTAATGGTTACGACCAGCAGTAAAACAAGCACTGTCACCTCAAAGCTGTTTCCACGAATAGGACAATGAGCTTAATGTGTTCCTATGGCCTTCACAGTCACCAGGTCTTAGTCCAATAGAACACCTTTTGATGTAAGAAAAAAGGGAGACTGACGGAGATTCAATTAGCATAATCTTTGAAGAAAATGTCTAGCACCTTGAATCCATGTACAGACAAATTATGGAGTCTTATTAAAAGATGTGAACATTGAACATAAATTAATTGGCTAGGTTACCTAGGTTTCAAGTACTTATCAGCAAAAATCAGCATGGTTTTATGAAGCAGAGGTCATGACAAACTAACTTGATTGCATTCTACATAGAAATAAGAAGAAGTGTAGATTACGGTGTTGCAGTGGATGTGATCTATTTGGATTTTGTCAAGGCGTTTGATACAGTTCCACGCAATAGATTAGTGTTCAAACTCAAAGAAATTGTCTAGATGAAAATTCTTGTTCTTGGGAAGAACATTGGCCTAAAAACAGAGTACAGAGAGTTGTCATTAATTGTACATTTTCAAGCTGGACATAGGTGGCAAGTGGTGACCCTCAGCGTTCTGTTCTAGAACCCCTTCTATTTAACATGTTTATAAATTCCTCTTGAAAAAAAGTGGCCAGTCGGTATTGTCATGCATGAAAAAAGGCGTTAATTCTCGGAATGAAAATATAATTTTGCCTCTTTATAAATCACTGGTAAGACCACATCTTGAATATGCTGTGCAATTCTAGGCACCTGTTCTAAAGAAGGATGTTATAGCACTAGAAAGAGTGCAGAGGCGGGCTACAAAATTAATCAAAGGAATGGAACATTTTCGCTATGAAGAAAGGTTAACAAATGTATACCTCTTTAGTTTAGAAAAATGTTGCCTGAGAGGGGATATGATAACATTATACAAATTTATCCTGGGCCAATACAAACCATTGTGTGGAAATCTATTCACAAACAGGACTTTACATAGGATAGGAGTTCATGTGTTTAGACTGGAAGAAAGAAGATTTAGTCTAAGGCAAAGTTATTTTACCGTAAGAACAATAATGATATGGAATTATTTGCCCGAAGAAGTGGTTTTATGAGAGTCCGTATGAATGTTTAAACAGCAACTAGATGCACACTTACAAAAAACATAATATTCGATGATATAATTTTTCAACTGTCGGGTAATAGCTTCTTGATCCAAGGATAAATCTGACTGCCATTCTGTCACGGTAGTTTACCCCTACACGCAAGATTTAGTCCAACAATCGACAGATAGAGCAGATACAACTTACCGGACCTTAGAATGGCCGGATTCGCCGTATAGCAGAGAATAGACAGAGTCAAGAACAAGCCGAGATCAAGGGAACAAAGAGACTGTGAGAACAAAAACTAGCCATGGTCTGGTACACAGTAGTCAATAACCCGGCAAACAAGACAAAACAGGGATAGAGAGATAAACGGAGTCAGATACAAAGCCAAGGTCAAGCACTAAAATCACAACTGAACACAACAAGCGCTAAAGGGAACTGAAACAGAAACCACAATAGGGCAGGGAGTCAAGGGAGAGGTAAGTATATATACCCTAAACTTTACTTTGATTGGCCCCTGTCATATCCACGCTCCCAAAATGTGAGTGTCTGGGGAATGTGGGATGACAGGGGCCAATGGGAGTACATTTCATTTTTTGGCTCCCAGTGCCCCTTTAAGAGCGTGCCCGCTCCCAGTATGTAAATCTGTTGAATATATTAATATGTCGTCCAAGTACTCTATTACAAATGAGTGAATGAACTCTCGTAAGACATCATTAATAAATTCTTGAAACACTGCTGGGGCGTTACAAAGACCGAATGGCATCACAGTATACTCGTAATGACCACTCCTAGTATTGAATGCAGTTTTCCACTCATGGTCCTTTTTTATACGTATGAGATTGTATGCACCTCTAAGGTCCAATTTAGTAAACACAGTAGCTTGTCGAATAATTCCGTGATTAATGGTATAGGGTAAGCATTTTTTATAGTGATTTTATTTAGGCCCCTATAATCAATACAAGGTCTTAAATAGCCCTCCTTCTTTCGACACAAAGAAGAACCCTGCCCCTGCCGGAGAAGAGGATCTCCTTATAAATCCCTTTTGTAGAGATTCTTTAATATATTCCTCCATGACACGATTTTCTTGCGGAGACAAAGGATACACCCTGCCTTTAGGAGGTATAGTGCCAGGCAATATATCAATAGCACAATCGTAGGGTCTATGAGGTGGTAATTTTTCAGCCTCCCTTTTATCGAAGACAGATTTAAGACACATGTACTGAGGAGGTATAACAGTAGACAAAGGAGGAGTAGTAGGAACATTAATGGAATTCAAAGGGGTGATTTTAATTATACAAGACTCTTGGCAGGTTTCACTCCAAGATACTATTTGTCCTGATTCCCAGTCAAAATTGGGATTGTGAGAACGTAACCATGGGTACCCTAACACAATGTGAGAGGAAGGAGAGGTGATGACCTGAAACCGAATGGTTTCTGAGTGTAACATCCCTGTATACATATGCAACGGTTCAGTTTCATGTGTGATAACTGGGGAGCATAATGGTCTACCATCTATGGCCTCAACGGCCATGAGTGTCTTCGTCTCTCTAATGGGTATTTTGTTTCTCCTAACAAATCTAGAGTCTATGAAATTCTCAGCTGCGCCGGAATCAACCAGGGCTAGTATGTTTCTTGATATGCAATTATTCTCCAGATACAGAGAAACAGGGAGAAGTAGTCGATTAAGAGGCAATTTTGGGGACTTAGATATCACACCCAAGGCCAGTCCCCTATATGGCCTTAGGTGCGATAGTTTTCCAGAAGCACGGGACATTCTTTTAGCATATGACCCTTCTTACCACAGTACAGGCAAAGTCCCTCCTTTCTCCTATACAACTTTTCAGCATCAGAGAGTTTGGGAACCCCTCTGATACCTTGAAACTCTCAGGATTAGCAACTCTAGGAGTATTTAATGTAACAAAACGTCTATTCCTATTCTTAGTATAGAGTCTGTCATGAATCCTATTGTCTATATCAATGAGATAGTCGATAAGGTCCTCTAATGGGATAGGAAGATCCCTAGCTGCTACCTCATCCAATATAGTATCAGATAGTCCTTCCATGAATGCTGTAGTTAGCCCATTGTTGGTCCAATCTACCTGCGAAGCAAGGGCACGAAACTGAATAGCATAATCAGCAACAAACCTAGAACCCTGTTTAATTCTCATTAATGCCCTTGCAGCATTCTTTGACCTTTTAGTAGTGTCAAAGGTTCTACGAAAAGCCGTAAGGAAGCTATCAAAATTATGCACCATAGGTCCATTAGCCTCCCAAATAGAATTTGCCCACTCAAGTGCTTTATCAGTAAGTTGGTGCATAAAGAATCCAACTTTAGACCTGTCAGTGGGAAAGGAACGTGGATACATCTCAAAATGGAATTCCACTTGATTAATAAATCCCCTGCAAGACTTAGCATCCCCTCCATACCTGGGTGGAGGGGTTAAATGTGCAGAAGCATTAGGCATGGTGGATACATCTGGAACAATGGGTGCAGGAGGAGTTGGTACTGTTACTGGAGTAGTTCTAGATAAGAGTGTTTGAAGGGCCTGAGCTATCTGATCCATACAGTGATCCTGCTCTGTAAATCTAGCCTCATGAGAAGCCAATTGCTGACTTAAATCTGTGGGGTCCATGGCCCTATCGTAATGTCATGGTAGTTTACCCCTACACGCAAGATTTAGTCCAACAATCGACAGATAGAGCAGATACGACTTACCAGACCTTAGAATGGCCGGACTCACCGTATAGCAGAGAATAGACAGAGTCAAGAACAAGCTGAGGTCAAGGGAACAAAGAGACTGCGAGAACAAAAACTAGCCCAGGTCTGGTACACAGTAGTCAGTAAGCCGGCAAACAAGACAAAACAGGGATAGAGAGATAAACGGAGTCAGATACAAAGCCAAGGTCAAGCACGAAAATCACAACTGAACACAACAAGCGCTAAAGGGAACTGAAACAGAAACCACGATAGGGCAGGGAGTTAAGAGAGAGGTAAGTATATATACCCTAAACTTTACTTTGATTGGCCCCTGTCATATCCACGCCCCCAAAATGTGAGTGTCTGGGGAATGTGGGATGACAGGGGCCAATGGGAGCACATTTCATTTTTTGGCTCCCACTGCCCCTTTAAGAGCGTGCCCGAGACGCGCGGCACGCTCTTAGAGCTAGGTGGGACACGTGACCGCATCTCGCGGTCCATGCCCGCCTTCATTCGAGAGCCGCAAGTGGCGGGAAGAGAGGAACTCGGCCGGCCCCCGGGTAACGTAAGTACCACTACACATTCTAGGGTCAAGAGGAATTTTTTTCCTAGTTTTTGCAAAATTGGAATTGCTTCAAACTGTTTTTTTGCCTTCTTTTGGATCAACAGCAAAAACAAATGTGAGGGAGGCTGAACTTGATGGACACATGTCTCTTTTCTGCCTTTGTAACTATGTAATTTGACCTACGTATTTAAATTTATTTGCAATTTCTTTTTTTTTCTTTGCATTTTCAAGATTAGTAAATAAAGCACAACAATGCCAGCATTGATTTTTGTAATATAGATTATATAGAAGTAAGCATTAATCTTTGTGTGTCAAATTTGTGTCAAGGTACATTACTTTCATAAGTATTCATAAAACCCTTGGTTGTTTCCACCTATTTTATATTGCCACTCTGGAATCAAAATTAATTTTATTTGGGTTTTTACCATTTTATTTACACAATATGCATACCATTTTCTGAATAGTTTTGTATGTTTGCTACGAAACTCCTAAATATACATAATTAGGAGATGGAATTCACCAGTGTGCAATTAAAGAGTCACATGTTTTCAAACACCTATTTCTGAAAGGCTCCATAAATTATTAGAAAACATATCAAAACAAACATCAAGACCAAACTGTTAACATAACAAGCCCTGAATAAAGACCAGAGAATCACCAATCAGGGTTGTCTTACATAATAATAATCTCAAACATCGAACATGCTTCTGAGTACATTTTTGTTTCGTTGTGTTGACTGTGCCGATACTTTGTCCTATTCTCCTACTCTCTCCCAATGGTTAAAATTCTGACACAATGTACAGAGTTTAAATAATCCATATAAAAGATCCATGGTATTTGAATATATTAAAAAAAGAGGGAGCAAAAATAGTATTATTGCAAGAAATCATTGGTTAGGAAAGATACAAAAATATTTATTCCTAATACTTTTAATATCAAAATATGTTCTTCATTAGAGGATAAAAGAAAATGTGGGGTTGCCTTTCTTGTAACCAGTCATATAGACACACAGATTATGTATCAGGACATAGATAAAAATGGAAGATACACTATAGTAATATGTAAAATACAAAATGAAGTATATACAATAGCGAATTTATATGCACCTAATGTTAAACCTATTGGTTTTATACAAATGGTATTAAACAAAATAGATAATATTAAAAAGGGAATGGTCCTTATAGGGGGAGACTTTAATGGATACAATGCTAGATAGAAATTCACTTGGAGGGATTATCCAAAATAAAAAAAGTAAAAAAACATCAAACCAGCTTAAACTTTTAGTATGTAAATACGGTTTGTTAGACATATGGAGAATTTACCATCCCCAAGAAAAGGACTTTACTGGCTTTTCAAAAGTTCATTATACATATTCAAGGTTAGACCTATTCTTGGGTACAGTAGAGATATCACTTAAGATAAAGAAGGTTCTTATTCAGGAAGTCACTTGGTCAGACCATAACCCAGTCATATTAGACCTTAATATAAGCCCAGATAATAAAATAAGGAATAGTTGGAGGCTAAATGATCTCTTATTAAAAAAGACCTACAGATTACTATCACAAGAAATGAGTGGATAAATGCAAATAATGCTGTAACTAAGGCAATTCATTATTTAAATTCAACTGAAAGTCATTATAAGATCATTAATAGATGGCACTATGTCCTCACTAAATTGGCAACAATGTACCCATCCTCTCAATATAAGTGTTGGAGATGTGGCTCATCTAGAGCAGACTATGTCCATATCTGGTGGTCTTGCCCAAACCTAAGTCAACTATGGAATAAAGTAGCAAAGTTTTGTCAAGAGGTGATAAAAGTAGATCTTGACTTTACTTGCAGGTCTTTTGTACTACATCTGGGTTGGCCTAGAATTTCAAGAAGCAAAAAAGATATAGTGATTCACATCTTAACGGAGACCAAAGCAACATTAGCGAGATACTGGAAATGATCTGATTCCCCATCTTGGGATATGATAAAATATCAGGTCCTGAACCATTGCAAAATGGAGATTGGAATCCTGAGACAAGATAATTATACTAATTCTAGAATAGAACAATGAGAGGAATGGGTAAAAAAATTAATCCCTACATAAGAAAAACAATTGAATCTGTTATTGGATCTTGGTACAGTATGTATATTGGACATTATTGTTAAATATAGGTAGTGAATAATAACTTACATTTTTTTTGAGAAGAATCAAAGATGATAAACTTAGTATGACAAATAACTAACGAATATAGAGACAGATTAGAAAAATGTTTTAATAAATTTATATCTTAGAGAGCTAACACTGTTGATATGTTCATAAGGTTGTTTCTATATTTTCATAAGGTTGTTTCTATATTTTGCTTCTCTATATAAAGCTGTCTTTTGGCTATTTATAGTGTATATTTTATTTAAAAAGGGAGAATAAAAGAGAGAAAGTAAACGGAAAAGGGAAAAGAAAAGGGGAAAATATCACGCCCTATAGTAAGGCACCATCTGTCAGGATTTATAGCTCTCAGCATAGCATAACTTTATGTTTGTATGTTTTTATGTTTACATGATTTGTCATAGACAGTGAATAACTATTTAAGGTCCTCTCAAGTTAAAGTGAAGATACTAAATTTAGTATGTCGTCTAATTTATAAATAAGGTGATAATTAAGGGTAATAAATTTAAAATGTGGTATCTTAGAGTGCTAGAACTGTCGGAATGTATTTATTGTTGTATTGTTTTTTGTTTATATTTTTAAATGTAAGTCTTTTATTGTGATAAATTTTCAAAAAATGATAAAAAATAATGAAATGTCAAAAAAATAATAATAAAACCAATGGAAAATATATGAGATACATGCAACTTGGCTTAGAAAATATTGTCCACCAAAGTTCAGTGATCAGTCGAGGAAGACTTGAGTTACATTAGCAACCAAAAGGTGAGTCAAAACTATGAAGAAAAGGGAGAGAACTATAACTGCATTTGGAAAAAACATTCCCGGGACAATTGGTCTTCACAGGTGCATGGTAAGAAGCCAATTGCAGAAAAAAACAATCAAGACATGTACATGTACAATTGTTTTTGGTAAACAAGTGTTCCGTAATTCTTTAATTCAATACACCACCTGTTGCAATCATGGATCACTTCACCAGGTAGTCTAATCTAGTACTGGTTAGGACCTCTCTCTTCTTCTTCATAACAGTTTTCTTTATGACACAGAGTGAATACGTTTCTGGAAACATCACTTTTAGGATTCCTATCCATGTAGACTTGATAGCATCACACAGTCCTTCCAGAGATTTTGGCCACGCTTTCCTTCTATAAAACTCACATTCCATCTCATTTCTAAAGTGCTGTTTTGGATTGAGAGCCTGCGATTATGTAACATTATGTGGCATGAACTGAGATTTGTCAAGCCACAAACATTTTTTTTACCAATCTTCTGTTGTCCATTTAAAGGAATACATCTTGCCGGAGTGCTTTATGTGTTTGGAGTCCGTCATATTTGTGACCGTTTATAAAAGTGCAGATTCCAAAAGAAATCTACTTGCTTAGAATTGTTTTTTTTTTGCTGCTGTAAGCTCTACAGAGCTAATGAATGTGGCAGGTACGTTAGGCTACAGCGGGTCTGCCTTGCCCTTACCCTGACCCTCTTAACCTATAAGTCTAGTTCTCCTATTCCTAAACCCTCTAACCGTTAATGTTAGTCATTTCTTACCATACAACCTATAACCCTAATAATCCTAATCATAAATGTCCTTATTCAATTAATTCTAAATCCTTTAAAGTAACACTATTAGCACCATAACAACTACATCACAATATGATTATGGCCCTGACACCCTCCTCCCCATCATAAGGAGTCAACACATTTTAGAATGAGTCTATGCCTTACCTGGGTACCACTACGTACCTCCACTACTTTCATAACAGTAGTGGTTATGTTGCTTGGAGTGTTAGTTTTATTCTCCTAGCCCCAATTATTCCCTAACTGAAATTCTCCTATCAAAAATCCTAGAATCCCAAAGCTGGAACATGATTTGGTCTTCTCTGAAATGCACGGACATTTATTTTTATCCCAGCTCAGTCCTTTTTATTGAACAATCTCAATTTTTATCCCTGTGTCAGCTCAATGCCAGCCTGTTGCTTTGTGTAAATTAATGTCTTAAACAGCTAAAAACTACAAGCGTGTCTCCATAAAAAGGTTACAAATAAACAATCAAAGCCACTCACTATATAATAAAGGGGATAGCAGTAAATCCCATAACGATTCTCAACATTGTGAACAAATGTGTAACAAAACAAGCAAACAGAAATGGATTAAGTGTGTTACAGTAAGGAACAGATAATGTAATCACTTACACATGGTTATATGGTAATGGTGATACATGCATATACATTACTATATGTATTTACGTTTACCTATATACCCACGTGTAGGCGATTGCATTATTTTTTTCCTTACTGTAACACAGTTTATCCATTCTGTTTGCTTGTTTCTGTAAAAGTCGTGTGAAATAAACAGTTTAATATACAAATTGTATGATAATAGTTTCAGTGTCTGCTGTGTAATGCAGCCTTAATCTCTTGGAAGAAAACATACTTCATTATAATCAGACTTTTAATATTATACTATGAAGATAAGTTAACATATCAGTCTTTTTTCACATCTTCAAACAAGTTATGTGCAAGCATTATTTCAGTTCAAAAAACCACAATGAAAACACGGCAGTAAACATTTATTGTACACCCATTTCAAAACACGCCCCAGGACTAAAAGGTAAAGAAACATCTAGCTTCTACTAGGGACTGTCCCTAGAATTCCGAGATAGTGTGCAGTTATTTATTATCCCTCTGAGCAGTGACAACAGGCAATGAAAATGCACATCACGGGAAAAGTTAACAACAATAAAGTTAGTCTCAAAATAATTATTATTTTCAACACAGTCTTCAAAATTGTTGCTTTCTTCTTTGAATTGATAGATAATGGCTATGGAACAGGGTATACTTAATATAGGTACTCCCCCCTCTTATAATATTGTAAAGCGCTACAGAATCTGTTGGCGCTATATAAATGGCAATAATAATAATATGGTACTGCAGTTCTCTACAGTCACGGCTCGTGAGAAATATTCAGTAAGAGGTGTGCGTATAAATCTCACCTGTTAAAGTATCAAAAACTGTAATCAATGTACATTAATGGACAGGACTGACATCAACTTTGGGGTGCTCGCAGGGCCGGACTGGGGAAAAAATTAGGCCCGGGCATTTTTCAATCAGAGCGGCCCCCTAAGAAGGGGGCGGGGCCAGAGAGGGTGTGTTTTGTCATCACTAATGACAAGCACGCCTCCTCTCAAAGTGAGCATGTTGGTTCAATGCGCAGAGCTGCGCTGAAGAGCTCTGGCATTAGAAAAAGGCCCTGTATTTGTTCTGCGCAGCGCAAGCAAATTTAATAATATGCTTGCGCTGTGTTTGCTTTTAAATTGTCTCTGGTGTCTCAACAAGTGGGATACCAGAGGACAAAAGGGACAGGAAAGTGTATGGTGCATGTGTTTGGAGCCTGCTTGTGGGATTGCGTGTGTGTAGAGTGTGGTGTGGTATTGTGTAAATAGGTCAATTTCATATGTGTTTGTGGTGTAATATGTGTGGCTAGGGGCTGTAGAGAGTGTGTGTATAGGTGGCATAGTGTTATAGGGGATGTAGCGAGTGTGTGCATATGGCTGTAGTGTGTGTGTATAGGTGACTTAGTGTGTGTAGGGGTTGTAGAGAGGGTGTGTTTAGAGAATGTTGTATGTGTTTGCTGACAAGGAATGTAGTGTGTGTGTAGGTGGTGCAGTGTGTGTGTAGGAGATCTAGTGTGTAAAGGACCGAGAGTGTGTATAGGAGATTGTGTGTGTGTGTGTATAGAGGATTAAGAGTGCATATAAGGTAAGGGATCTAGCGTGTATCTGGAGCGTAATGTATGTAGTGCTGTAGTGTGTGTGTGTGTGTGTGTGTGTGTATATATATATATATATATATATATACATACATATATATATTTGGACGTATTTTATGTGTGAGGGGCACAGTGTGTGTGTATGTAAGAGGGGTGCTGTGTGTGAGGGTGTTTTTATCTGCCGTCACATTCTAATTTTCTTTGTCTGTTAACTCACTGAGGGTTATTTTATATATTATATATATATATATATCTGTAAATATATATATATATATATATATATATATGTGTGTGTGTGTGTGAGCGAGGGTGCTGTGTGTGAGTGAGGGTGCTCTGTGCCTGAGTGCGCTGTGTGTGTCTGGGTGCGCTGTGTGTGTCTGGGGGTGCTGTGTGTCTGGGGGTGCTGTGTGTCTCTGGGGGTGCTGTGTGTGTCTGGGTTCTGTGTGTCTGGGGGTGCTGTGTGTCTGGGGGTGATGTGTATGTCTGAGGGTGCTGTGTGTGAGTGAGGGTGCTGTGTGTGAGTGAGGGTGCTGTGTGCCTGAGTGCGCTGTGTGTGTCTGGGGGTGCTGTGTGTTTCTTCGGGTGCTGTGTGTGTGTCTGGGGGTACTGTGTGTCTAGTGCTGTGTGTGTCTGGGGTGCTGTATGTCTGGGGTGCTGTGTGTTTCTGGGGGTGCTGTGTGTTTCTTGAGGGTGCTGTGTGTGTCTGGGGGTACTGTGTGTGTCTGGGGGTACTTTTCGTGTGTCGGGGTGCTGTGTGTCTGGGGTGCTGTGTATGTCTGGGGGTGATGTGTGTGTCTGGGGTGTGTGTTTCTAAAGGTGGTGTGTCTGGGGTACTGTGTGTGCCTGGGGGCGCTGTGTGGCGTCTGTGGGTGCTGTGTATGTCTGGGTGCTGTGTGTTTCTGGGGTGCTGTGTGTTTCTGAGGGTGCTGTGTGTGTCTGGGGGTACTGTGTGTGTCGGGGGTGCTGTGTGTCTGGGGGTGCTGTGTGTGTCTGGGGGTGATGTGTGTGTCTGGGGGTGCTGTGTGTTTCTGGGGGTGATGTGTGTGTGTGAGTGTGATTTTTTAATTTAAATTATTTTTTTATTTTATTAATAATAATAATTTTTAAAAAAGTTATATCCCCCCCCTCCCTTCTTACCTTTAGCCTGGGAGGGGGGGGGGGACCGTTTTGCCTGGGACGGGGGGGGAGCCGTTCTGCCAGGGAGGAGAGCCATGCTGCCTGATCCCTGGTGGTCCTAGTGGTGAGCGTGAACTCTAGCCTGTAGGCTAGAGTTCACTCTCGCGAGATCTGAGCGTTGCCGCGGTAACCGCGGCAACGCTCAGAATCCCGCGAGAGGACCCGGCGGAGCTGCTGGATAGAGCTCCGCGGGTCCTCTCCTCCCTCCCTCACACCCCAGCAAGCGGCCGCCTGGAAGTGTCTCTGGGCCGGTAAAGGGAGATCTTTGATCTCCCCACCGGCCCATGGAGGCACACAGCGGGGCCGGCGCTCGGGTAGCGCTGGCCCTGCAGGAGCCGGCCGGGGAGATCCTGTGATCTCCCCTGCCGGCCTCGGCCCCACGGCCATCGCGGCCCACCGGGCATTTGCCCGGTATGCCCGATGGCCAGTCCGGGCCTGGGTGCTCGTCAAACCAATGATAAAGAACTAATGCAATTTAGGTAAAGTTAGTAGTTGCAAAAGAGGGAAAAAATACATGTACGGTATACCAGAGGCTGTAAATTAACCCAGAGTGTCCCTTTAATAAAGAACGTGGAAAGGAATATGTAATAAGATAATTATACCTCGCCATTTATATGTAGAGAGGGCCCTGGTGTAAAACATTCTATTGGTTCTTGCTTTCAAATCGCTACATAATGCTGCTCCCACCTATCTACCCTTATACACAAGTATGTCCCGTCTAGGCCCTTACGATCTGCTGAAGACTTACGTCTATCTTCTGTCCGCACTCCCACCTCTGATGCTCGCCTTCAAGACTTCTCAAGGGCTGCACCGTTTCTAGGGAACTCACTTCCCTCCTCCGTTAGATGCTCACCCAGTCTCCCCACTCCTTCAAAACAAATGTTAAAAACCCACTTCTTCATAAAAGCGTATCAATTAAACTGTTACTAGCTCCTGACTGATTCCTCTTCTGCAACTGTCACTAGTCTAATACTATCCTTACCTTTTTGTGTCATTTTACCCCACTCCCTCTAGCATGTAAGCTCATTGAGCAGGGCCCTCAACCCCTCTGTTCCTGTGTGTCCAACTTGTCTGGTTACAACTACATGTCTGTTCGTCCACCCATTGTAAAGCGCTGCGGAATTTGATGGTGCTATATAAATAACATAATAATAATAATAATAATAATAATAATAATAATAATAATAATAATTAGCTGTCCTCTAGCACAAGGCTGTCCAAAAAGGGAATCTCCATCTGTCTTAAAACTCCCACAATACTTTTCCAGCTAGGTATCTACCATATTCTTGTTCTTGCAGGGTGTATATGTGAGCATTGTTTGAATGTCTACATGTATTGTATGGAGTATGCGTGTGAATGTATTGGTGTATTTATGCATAGTGTTGCATGTACTGTTGCAATTTCAAAGCGGTGGTATATTTGTGTGTAGTGGTTTTGTTTCAATTCCGGTGCCTTGTTTGTATGCAGTGTTTGTGTTGGTGTTTGTAGTGTTGGTGTTTGAATGCTGGTGTATGTGCACATTTATACATACACAGTCACACACACATACTGACAAATACACACACACATATACACATTGACACACACAGGTCATAATTTATGTATTTTAGCCATCCTCCTGTTTCCATGCAATTCCAAGAAGGATATTTTTCCATTTTTGTGGCATATTTGTAAATGACTACAATTGAGTTTTTGCCTTTTTTGGATCAATAGCATAAAATAATGGGCTTCAAGGTTGAACTTGAAGGACTCTAGTAATATGGTGAATTTTCAGGTGTTGTTCCTTTAAAAGTCAAATACTTTTCTATCACAGAGACATGTTATGCTATGTACTGTTATGTTTAGGATATTATTGACAATGGATTATTAATTAAATATTAATAAAAAATAATGTCCTCCTAAGTTTATCATGGATCCCGGAATCAACAATCCTTCCTTTGTCATTCTTGCCACCAATGCTTCTACTTTCGTCAAGTCGCTGGATACAGGTTCCCATATTGGTTATAAGAACCTTTATTCTGATTACTATGTTCATTTAAAGATAGCACTTAATGTTACATATAACACACAGACTCCATAAATATTGCAATAATCATGCTTGTTGAACATGTATATTTTATGTGTGAATTGCCACTAGTGTGTTTTCACTTTGCACTTTTATGCAGTAGTGATTAGCACATTGCACTTCATATATAAATATACATAAAAGTGCAAAGTGAAAACACACTAGCTGGTAATTATAGCTAATGATATACACCATATTTTTTTGCTCCATAAGACGCACCACACCATAAAATCCCACCTAGTTTTTAGAGGAGGAAACCCAGAAAAAAAAATATTCTGAACAACTGTCCTATAGCAAGTTTTTAACACTCCCTCCCCTGTCCCAGTGTTCCTCCTACCACCAACACCCCTCTCTCCTGTCACATAGTGATCTGTAACCCCCCTCCCCTGTCCCATAGTGATCTTTAACCCCCCCTTTCCCATAGTGATCTTTAACCACCCCTTCCCCTGTCTCATAGTGATCTTTAAGCCCCCCTCCCTTTTCCCATAGTGATTTTTAACCACCCCCCATCTTATAGTGATTTTTAACCCCTCCTCCTCATCCCATAGTGTTCTTAAGCCCCCCTCGCCTGTCCCATAGTGTTCTTTAACCTCCCCTCCCCTTGTCCAATAGTGTTCTCCCCCCCCCTTGTGTTCTCCCTCCCCTCATCCCATAGTGTTCTCCCCTGTCCAAGCGTTTCTCCCCCTCCTCTTGTCCCATACTGTTCTCCCCCCTCCTCTCATCCCATAGTGTCCCCCCACCTCCCCTTGTCCCATAGTTATCTTCCCTACAGTTACCTGTATTGTAGTGTGGGCCGGCAGAACACCGCGCACCGTGGTACAGGAACTTAAATTTCAGTTTCCAGACATACTGAAAATAAGTGTGCATACTGAATGCGCACTTCTTTTCATTCTGGCCAGAAACTGAAATTTGAGTTCCTGTACCGCGGTGCGCGCTGTTCTGCCGGCACACGCTACAATACAGGTAAGTAAATTTTCACATTCGCTCTATAAGATGCACAGACATTTCCCCTTACTTTTGAGGGGGGGGAAAAAGTACATCTTATAGAGCGAAAAATACGGTATACAGTTTGTAGGTTTAGCACTCCAGCTTCCCAGTCTTATAGCCCGGAGGTCGACTGCACTGCATACACCAAAAAAATAAATTAGCCAGCACTCTAAGTCTTGTGAAAAAATAAGATTTTCTTTATTGAATTGAAGATCCCACAGAAGGTCAACGTTTCAGTTCATATTAGAACTTTCATCAGGACATATATATATATAATTAGTTATTGCTTTTGTGTGGGTAATTCCTCCCTATCAATTGTTCTGACTCTACTGATGGTGTTCTCAGCACTATTAATACATTGTTCACTCTTTCCTGACATAGGGTGGATAAAGCCACTTACAGGGTTATTAGCTAAATTGAGAAATAAAAGTGAATTTGAAAATGTTTCCAAGTCTGCTACTTTGTCCTTAAACACTTCAATACAAAAATAAATTAGAAACATTTTTATTTTCCTGTATTTTGCAGTATGAATCTAGTATAAAATAGCCTCATTCACCCTCATTTATACTCTAATTATAATTACCAGCCTGTAGAGGAACAAATGTTTCTCCCAGAAGCGACTCGTTACTGATATAATACCTGTAAAGTTGCGGAAAATGTAAGCTCACTCCCTGCTTTTTAAACAGTGCAGTTCATTTTAATGGGCCATATCATTCCTACTGTCAGGGAAGGTGAGAGTAGTGAATGGACTCATTTTACTGTTAGTATTACATTAGCAGTCTATAGGTTGAAAAAGATTGCTATAGAAGTTTTACCTAATTTTTGTTTTAGAAATATATGATTTAACTCTGTTTACTGTATGTAGGCATTATGCTCAAATGCAGACATTCTATTTAAATGTTTTGTAGCCCCAAGAAAAAAGCGCAGCTTAGCAGAGGGGGCCTTGACAGGGCTTGGAGGTGGGCTTAGGTGGAGCAGGGTTGGTCATTGACAGATAAGGATTCTGGGTAGGCTGATATAAATGTCGGCCATTTTATAACACCTCATTACTAATTGACTTACCAGGCTGAATTGGTCCCTCCCTCACTTTAGTGTTGGGTTTTATTTACCCACTTGGTCAGAGCGGCGGGCTAGTGGAAGTAAAGTTAAGGGGGTAACGGGCCTGCTTAAGGAAGTTAGAGCAAGAGTAGTGAGTTGGCTGTTTCAATATGGACTGGTTACCTGTTGGTAAGATGTTGGTGGTTTCAAGCTCGTTGGTAGCTCAGAACCCAGGTGGTGTAAGGGTATCAAGGTATACCCCTGTCAGGATTGTGTGGAAAATGTTGGATCTTGTTTTGTTATACTTATGGATTGTTATACAATGTTATATTATATATAATGCGTCATTGCCTTGCGAATTGATATGTGGAAAAGTGATAATGATGGATGGCTGAGGATGTGGGGGTGGGCAGCTCCTACAGCCCATATGGCGACAATGCACCTGTCATGCCATTTTCTGTAAGTTGTACTCCTAGTAATGTCTTCAAGGGCCTTACAAATACGTATAAGCAATGTATTTGACAATAGTTATTTATCAATTTTTGTCACACTTTCTGTGTGTGCGAAAAATTGCATTTTTGCTTTTGTATTAACATTTCAGGCCTACTTCTGAGATATTTCAAGATAAAGGACACTGTCTAAATCTTTTCATTTCCCAAATGTATTTATAAAGGATGAACAAATAAGTGAAAAATCAAACCGGTATTGTACATTTACACAATTCTATTTTTGAAGTAGGTCTATTCACAAAATTGTTTTGTTGTGATATGTTTATATGCCAGTTATGCACCCCTTACTTTAAATGTTATGCCAATATTTTCTTTTTAATCAAAAAGTGCTTAGAAGTGAAGGGGTTAAATATGAAATTTACTTTGAATTTGCACTTTCATGAATAACCCGGTTCATGTTAAAATAATGCAAGTTCATCCTCACTTGGTTGTTCTAAATAAATCCATTTACTGTAGAGTCATTTTAATGACTAATCTTTCTAAAAATGACACATAATACACTTATGTTAGTCAAGCCAAAACTTCCTTAATTCTGTGCTTTTACAATAAACGTTTTGTATTTTATTACAGTCAAATTTCATGATAGTATATAAATAGTATAGTTCTGAAAACTTTTATTTATTTATTTTGCCCACTCCCAAAACATTATTGTTCCTTTTTCTGACATTTATTTTGGCAAAGGAACCTGATTCTTACCTCTAAAAAGTTCTTAGTTTTTGGTACTGGATCTCTTCCCAATCATGGAAACGAATGCTCGCTGCTCATGCCCAGTAAGCCAAAAGCAAAGTCAATTGGACTGGGCATGCGCGGTGCTCGGGGAAGGAAAAAAGGCTGGGTTGCAAGATTTCAGAGGAATGACGTGATGGAAAGGTGAGTATTTAGACGTGACTTTCCTTAAGCTCCACCCATTGTCAAGATTTGTCAACCACTGAAAAAAATACATAAAACAAAGTAGCCCTTACTTTGTTTTATGTTTTGAAAAATAAATAGTTCCAGAAAGAAAAACAAAACCAGAAAGAGGAAGAGAAGAGGAAACAATTGGCGAAAGGTATGTTTTTGGTCGCATTGCCTCTTCCAATGTTCCCTCTAATGTGATTAAACCATTAAAAAAAAAATAGCATGCAAATTACATTGCGGCACGCTATTTTGGAGATCTGTAAATATTAAGAATATACAAAAACCGTACTCAGCATTGCTAAGTATAAGTCTTCACAATGCATTTCTCTAAGGAATTCTCTATGAAGTTATTCAGTACTGAATTGTTCATCATGTACAGGACACCATTAATCGTATGGCTACGGCTATACTGAAGGCAGTTCCCAAAGAGCTTGCTATCTATGTATTTTTTGGGGATTCCTTCCGTTCATACCTCATTTGTCTAGCACTAGCAGATGGGGAATAATTGGGGTCCCTTGAAAAGTCAGGTAGTTTCCAGTGCTGGCAAAGCTCCCCAGAACTTCCTGTAAACTTACGTGCCAAAGCATCCATGAGATATGTTTACAATTGCCTAATATGTGTGTTTTCAGACTGTTCAGTGTTATCTCATGGAAGCATAATGATAAGACAATGGGTTTAATGCATCATAAAATAAAGGGAAATTTCATAGTTTAGCAAAATACAATTAAATGATTGTTATTGTTGATAGGAGTTTAACAATTCAGCCCTGCTGATGAGCCACTGGCGATTTCTCTGCGATCACAATCCCACCACTTCGATACTATTCAAAAACCCTTTGTCCATTTATTGAATCAGTGAAAAATGCCCTATACCTTATGTTAAAACTAAAGTTTAAGCAATCACAATTCTACAGAACAGCTATTGAAGCTTTAACCCCTTAAGGACTGAGCCAAATGTACACGTTGTGATCAAAACAAAACGTAAACAAAAACTTGAATTTGCGCTATATGTCTGTTCAGGCGTAATTCACCTCTTTCATATTATGTGCACCCACACTTATTATATATCATTTTATTCAGGGGAAACAGGGCTTTCATTTGACATCAAATATTTAGGTATGAAACATAATTTAATATGAATACAAAATGGGAGAAAATAATTTTTAAAACTTTTTTAGTTCTACGTGACATTTTAACTGTGAATGTCATAATACTCTTTGCTTTTACTGCAATAAAATACACATATTTGTATTCAGCGATGTCTCATGTGTAAAACAGTACCCCCTATGTACAAGTTTTATAGTGTTTTGGGAAGTTACGGGGTCAAATATAGCATGTTACATTTTTTTGTTTTTTCACATTGAAATTTGCCGGATTGGTTATGTTGCCTTTCAGACCGTATGGTAGCCCAGGAATAAGAATTACCCCCATGATGGCATACTATTTGCAAAAGTAGACAACCCAATGTATTGCAAATGGGGTATGTTCAGTCTTTTTTAATAGCCACTTGGTCACAAACACTGGCCAAAGTTAATGTTAATATTGTTTGTGTGTGAAAAATGCAAAAACTAATTTGAATGCCAATTTTGGACAGTCTTTGTGACTAAGTGGCTACAAAAGAAGACTGAACATTTGCAATACCTTGAGTTGTCTACTATTGCAAATGGTACGCCATCACGGGGGTAATTTTCATTCATGGGCTACCATACGGTCTCAAAGGCAACATAACCAACCTGGCGAATTTCAATGTGAAAAAACTGAAACGCAAGCCTTATATTTGACTCTGTAACTTTTGAAAACACCATAAAAGCTGTACATGAGGGATACTCGGGAGACTTCGCTGAACACAAATATTACTGTTTCAAAACAGTAAAACGTATCACAACAATTATATTGTCCGTGTAAGTGCCATTTGTGTGTGAAAAATGCAAAAATTTCACTTTCACCGACGATACCGTCGTTGTAATACATTTTACTGTTTAGAAACACTAATATTTGAGTTCAGTGAAGTCTTCCGAGTAAAACAGTACCCCCCATGTACAGGTTTTATGGTGTCTTGGAAAGTTACAGGGTTAAATATAGTGCTAGCAAATTAAATTCCCTGGACTTTTTGGGTTGTCAGACAGGTCCCGCAAATTGTAATTAATAAAATGACCTAATTATGTAACATTATTACATAAATATATATGTAGAATTATTATATATATATATATATATATATATATATATATAGATATATACTTGTGTATATATCTATATATATATATATAATTTTTGTAAATTATTTTTATTTATAAATAGGTATATATATAGTGATATATACGTATATACTTATGTATATAGATATATATTATTTCATTCTACATTTATTTTGATATATGTATATATATTAATTTTAAAATACAGTTAGAACGAAATTACAAATATATTTAAAAAATTAAATTTTTAACGTATTTACCTATTTATTTTATATTATATAAATATATATATAATGAAAATTATATATATATATATATATATTTAATCAGTATCATTGTACGTGTATTTTGATATTAATATATTAATATATATTTATAATTATATATATATATATATATATATATAAATATTTAAATACACTTAGACAGTGTATGTATATGTGTATATATATGCTAAGATCATATATATAATAAATATATATATGATCTAAGTATATATTTTATTTTAAACTGTTATTAAATCTTTTATTTTACAGTTTTCAGGCACTCCCCCTGCTGGCACTGACATGGATGGCTATGCCGTCCATGTGATCGTGAGGTCCTCGCAAGGACCTCGGGATTACATGGCCCAGGAGGGCCGAAGAGGAAGTAGGGGGACTCCATGGGCTCCCAGGTGAGTCCCAACACCGCGATCGCCGGCGTGGGATCGCTGACGACTGGATATGTACATATGATGGCTTGGGCTTTCTATGCCGCCCACCAGCATTTACAGCCGGGTCCCCAAGGACGGCATAGAATGCCCACCGTCCTTAAGGGGTTAAAGGGGAACTGTTGCATCCCAGTATTTATAATATGATGTTACTTATCCCTCTATTGAACAAATATGTATTTTTGAGTTGTGAAAAATTAAATTAAACATAGAAATCCCTACAACTGGGTGCTCCATCTTAGCTCCCTATCAATCACTGTTATAAAGTGTATCCTATGTAACTGACAGTCAGTATAGATATTACATACAGATAGAGAAAATAGACTATTTCATCAACAACAAAAAAAGGTTAACACGGTACCGGTTACCGTTAATGGGACCATTGGACAAATTCAACATCTAAACGGATTTGAAAAATAATGAAAAATAACCTATACAAATTAAAAACATGAACATAGCAAACACCACACACACTTCCCTTGACTTTATGATAGGTACAAACAACAAAACCTATACACACGGACAGGGCAAACACCACAAACACTTCCCTTGACCTCATGATAGGTACAAGCAATATGACCTATACACATGGACAGAGCAAACACCACAAACACTTCCCTTGACCTCATGATAGGTACAAGCAATATGATCTATACACATGGACAGGGCAAACACCACAAACACTTCCTTTGACCTTGTGATAGGTATAAGCAACTGTTATTTATTAATGTGAGAATTCAAGGTGAATTCAAAATGAATTTCAAATTGAAGGCCAAAGCAGCCATACTGGAAAAATTTTCAGCTAGGTTAATTCAGATATTTTGGCCTTCGATTTGAAATAGAATTTGAATTCACACTTAAGAGATGAACCCTGTCAATAATTATTGCTCATATTCAGTTAAAGGGACACTATAGTCACCCAGACCACTTCAGCTCAATTAAGTGGTCTGGGTGCCAGGTCCCCCAGGTTTTAACCTTTCAGATGTTAACATAGCAGGGTTAATCCAACCTCTAGTGGCTGTCTGCCTGACAGCCACTAGAGGCGCTTCTGCGACGCTGGATGCGAAAATCGCATCCAGTGTGCAGAATGTCCATAGAAAAGCATTGAGAAATGTTTTCCTATGGACTGTTTGAATGCGTGCACGGCTCTTGCCGCGCATTCGGCTCCACTCGGGAGCTGACGTCGGCAGGGGAGGAGAGGTCACCAGCACCGAGGGAGCCCGGTGCTGGATTAAGGTAAGTAGCTGAAGGGGTTTTAACCCCTTCAGCCTAGCGGGAGGGGGACCCATAGGATTGTATAGTGTCAGGAAAACGGGTTTGTTTTTCTGACACTACAGTGATCCTTTAAAGAAAAAATAAGCACTGTAAAAAAAACATAACAAGTTAAAATAACTACGTAAAAATTTTGCACAATGCCTTAAATGTCTGTTTTCCAATAGTCTATGAATTTTGGGTTGTGATCTCATGAAAAACTGTCATGTGATTCTGTACAAAAGTCAGAAAATATTATTTATCAGTTATTGACTAGTTTATACTTTACACCAATATCAATAGATTACCCTTATTGGAATGTTTTGTTTTTTTAGACTGATAAAGCAAAATATCAAAATAATTTTATATAAAAAGAAAAAGGTTTTATTAATATTTGCTTATAAGATCTCCCACACTCTGCCTTCCTGCCCCAGCACTAAACAGGAATTGGCCAATCTGGTGAAATGTAGACAGTAAACAGTGTAGACAGGTCCCCATTCTGAGATCCAAACCAGACCCACTATGTCTCCCATCTTTTCAAGTAATGCATAGAGACCATCAACATGTAACTTCAGGATAAGGTTTTGCCCTCTCCTCACTGGACAGGCATATATCAACTCCTGAAACTCTTCCTTCTTGCTTGCTGGAATCAATACGTCTAGGAGCTCCTAATACCAACTTTGCAAGGATGGTTTTGTCTCACAGGTCCAACTGAATAAGCTCTTAACACACAGGTCCAACAAGTCTGTCACTTATACACCACAAGGCTTAGCCTTTAACATGTTTATTCTAAACTGAGGTAGTTTGACTACAGTCTGTTCAAAAACACAAGGTCACAAGTTCAAATTCCACCAGTGTCGATAAATAAGTACCATCAGTTTATAATAATTAAGCTGCCAGTTAATTCTGAAATGTGCTTTGAGTATCACTGGGAGAAAGGTGCTATATAAATACTATTATATGTAAAAACAGAGAACAAATATCCAATTCCAGAATATAATAAAATATCTCTTAGTACCTGAGTAGGTAAATGAGAACATCAAAATATAAAGAAGTGGGTCTGCAACAATCAGAATATTCAAATATATGCAAACTAGACAAGAGTTCAACGTTCTCACTACAATGTTAGAAAAGAAAGTCTTCAATGACAGTGACATTTATAACATTCTGTTATCACCTGTGTCTCAAATTGCTATTTTTGATTTACTGAGCCAACATGAATGCATGGCATCGAATGCATGAATAAATGGATGAATTAATGAATGGCATATGTGAAGCATTTTCTATTGATGCAGCCCCCAGACTGCCACAGGATTTGGTATTTTATTGGTGCCCCTTTTTTCCCACCAGGGGACAATAAAATGGGAAAGCATGGCATGACACTCACATGTACAGGACACTGTGAAATGCGCATCAATCACACCTCCAGTACTTAGGTCCCTGCTTTCTAAAGAGTGAGAGACATATAAAGAGTAGAGATGAAGCACAGGGAGTTTTCGTTGTAAACACCATGCATCTGTTTTTTTTTTTTTAATGGTTCATTATTTGCATGATGCTTTGCTAAGTGCATGGTTTCATTTTTAGTATGTCCTTCTGAGAAAACCGTGGGTTGCCTCATGCTTATTTACCAATGGCTGAAGAACACTTGATTTAGAATTCTGAGATAGATCTAACATCTATTCTTAACCCTTTAAGGACACATGACGTGTGTGACATGTCATGATTCCCTTTTATTCCAGAAGTTTGGTCCTTAAGGGGTTAAGCACCCACAAAGGTAAATGCAAATTTCTACAGCACATTCTGATCCCATTTGAGGTCTGTTAAGTTATCAAAAGTAGTCATGAATTGGGCTATGAAAAAAAACTACAGAACATCCTTATGAGAGCATTTTGCCCAGATCAGTTGGATACCTGCAGGCTATGATCCAGTTAATGTCATAGGAATGAGAAGCATGAATAATTATTTTATGATCACTTGTAATCTTATCAAACATAACAAGGCATACAACTTTAAAGCTGTTCAGTAAATAGTGAAAGCACAAAAAAAAAAACGATATTTGATTAGGAGCTGAGTTGACTTGAGAATGCCCCAGTGCAAGCCATGTTTTAAATGCTTAAATCAAAATCGTGAGAGACACTCCAACAGCCCAGGGTTGCATTTTTTCATATTCTATTTTTATTGAATGTGGTTCACTAGAGTTGTGAAGAATATGTTGGATTTAAGTCAACTTTTGGAATGTCACACGTAGGTAGATAAAATTTTACCTTTCGTTTCTCATGTAAGAAATGCACATATAGTATGTGACACCTGTTTTCTTGCACACAAGGGCTTTTGACACACTTGGAAGAACTGCGTACATAACAAACATTCCATGAAGGTACATAATCTCTCTTTTTACTCTAATTTCAGGGGGCGCGCCTTCATTTTTACAATCTTTGTATTCATTTCCGAGCCATGTCATGCTGAACACACCACTTCTGCCAATGTTGCTAAGCCCTGACTTGCAGATCCAGGCAGATATCGAGGCAGCTACCCAATCAGATGATGATGGAGACACGTAAGGATTTAGAATCAACTACCTTATTGATTGTTCCTCTGCTAATCCATCCTTACTAGCTGTACCCCAAATGATTGTGTCTTTTTCAGCCATAAATTGTGCAATGAACCTCCTTACCAAGCTCTTTACAGATTTATTTATCAGTGCTCAATCTGATATTCTGTTGGCCCAATTTAATAAGAAGTCTCTTCACCAGTCTGTGTATTGTGCAGAAATAATGAAAGATATATGTTTAATGCCACCTAACTAAAAATAGAAGAATTTTCTGACTAGGCTGTGTCTCCAGCTCGGCTAGGTCCGATTATAACTTAGAAATTTAGTTCTCAACATTTCAGCATTTACAGTGTTATTTACTAATTGGTGGGGATTTAAAATGTAAGGCCAAAATAGCCATTACTCACTTTAGTGAATAATCCTGTAATTGTGCAACTAAGATTTACACCTGCATGCACTTCCTCTGATTTCCTGCACGTATGAAGCTCTTACTGTCAGGACATTGGGTAGACACTGCAGATTAAATCTTGCCCTTTCCGCTAAATTTATTTAAAAAAAAAAAAAGAAATTTAATTCCGCATGTCCGGGAGCTTGATTTACCTGTTCTATACCTTCAGGCACAATGTTGAAAGCCAAAGACAATTTAATAGACTGGTGTAGATCCACTGACTATTCAAAATAGAATTTTACCAACGCAATGTAGATTAAATAAATAACTGAAGTTGAAGTAGAAGGATGACAGATAACATATGCATTAATAAGAGATAAGCATATCTCAAGAGACACCAACAGTGGAACAAAGTTAAGGAATGTCCAAATCCTGGGTATGCCTTTGGTAGGGAACCATGCATGTCAGAGAGCTGTGTTCAGTCACTCTGGTTAGTTTCGTTCTTGTAATATAACTGAAGAGGTTAGATGTTTCTCGGTGAAGAACCCTGCAAACAGAAATTGTAGGAAATTCAAAGAGAATTTACAATGAATTAAAATTGTTACGCCAAAATAGCTTATTCTAAAACTTGGAGAATTATTTTTCATTCAGCTATTATTCACTTTAAATTACAGACAATCCATGCTATAGCTCCCATTTTATTAATACATACTTAATATTAATACTTAATAAAATGTACACTTACCTTAAAGGGACACTCTAAGCACTGAAACAACTAACAGGATTATTCAGTTATGTGAAAATTTTACATTTTAGATCAAAATAGCAACATTTTAAAATGTTCTATGTCATCTAGGCTTCCAGTTGGCTACCTTGGCCTTCAATTTGAATTTGTCTTTAGTGAATTACCCTGTTAATCTTAATGCAGTGATTTGGGTACATAGACAATGCTTTTTTTTTCACACAATGTGAAACATTGCTGTTTATGAGAAACTGTAATGTTTACATTTGTCCAAAACAACACCTCTATTGGCTGCCAGACAGACATCCACTAGAGGCTCTTCCTCCTTAAGACCTTTGAAAATCGAAGATTATTACATTCAGTATAATCATTCCCAGCATGATTATGCAATATGTTAATTATGCTTCTCATTGGATTAAGTGCTTCTCTAAGAGAAGCATCTGACTGCTGGATCAGTGTTACCACATGAGTTTAATTTGACTCAGAGTTTTTAGGTCTCAGATTTCCTGTACCACACCCACATGCCAATTGCCAATAAAGGCCTGGACGTAATATTTTTGAATAAACTTTGCAAATGATTGAATATATATAAAAATATATATCCGCTGCCAGGTCCTTGCAGAGTTCTGCCAGCATTTTTTTGAGCTGATCCGCTGTGACCGGTTCCCTGGCCATCTGTGAATCAATTTTGCATCCAGGAGGTCCGTGGCAAAATCCTCAGAGGAGTATGAGGATAGCTCGTCCGTCAGTGCCATCTTGGCCCATGCTGCCTGCTGCATGCTCCTGAGCATATCTCCAATATCCTTCCCGTGGGGACTCTTTACGGCTTTTGCCTTCTTTGTTTTCCAGCCCATGATCTCCTCTCCTGTCGTGGGTAGGTTTTTTTTTTTTGCCTCGGATTTCGCTCTATATTGTTAGATTGCACGAGTTAGTGTCCGAGTTCCAAGAAGTGCATCCGCTCCGTTGCCTTGCTTGCTCGGCCCCCCATATAGATATATTTTTTAATGTGACATATTTTTTGATATTTTAATAATTTGAAATAATAATTTGAAAAGCTTATTCAAAAATATTAAATCAAGGCTAAAATTAGCACATCTCACAATCAGATTGCCTGTAGAGAAAAGAGCAATATCTTTGGCTTGATTTTAGGGGTGCATATAAAAATACATACCTCAGAGTAGTATTGTTTAAAAGAGAAACTGACACTTTCAAGGTTTTTAAAAAAGTTTAATTATATTTATCCCTGTATTTAAAAAAATAAATATTTGTGAGATATAAAAATAAATAAATTAAATGCAGAAATATGCACTTTTTTTAACCTGCAACTAGGTGTCTCCATCTTAGCTACCTGTCAGTCATGTTAGAAGCTCTGTCCTTTCCACTGTCAGTCAGAATAGAAAACATGAGGAGAAATTAAACAATCTTCTATTTCTCCTCTTCATTTACAAAGTTTGCATTGGCTTTGCCTTATCTGAACTGGATTATGATGTAATTTGTTAAGTCATCTTCTGCAAAAAAAAAAAAGGTTAATATAAATTACAGTTGATTTTCATTGTTTTATATAATGTTGTAAATTCCACAGAAGTGACAGTACCCCTTTAAAACACAGTCATTATATTTGTGTTTTATAGAAATCCGTAAACTGTCGGCAGATCCTTAGTAGCTGTTAAATTGTTACACTGGAAGATAAATAAACAAACAATTATTAATCTATGTGGTCTTTTTTTTTTTTTACTTTGTATATAATATATATATATAAAAGAGATATTATTTTATATTATATATAAAAATGTCTAAATGGGCATTATCTAAAAACAGAGAAATATTATTAAAATTGCAGTTTTACTAAATATAGAATGAACTAAAACACACCAGAGTGATTTAAAAATGGGACCCTTTTGTAGATATTGTTTTGTATGTTAAGAACAAAAATCAATAATCAATGATAATCATTGTATTTTGGTGGAATTAACATATTGATTGCTATTTTGGTCGGTATCCTTTTACACGAGTGCAGACACGAATGGCAAAACATTTTATCATGGAAGCATTTTATGTCACTCCACATGTCACTGTTTTGCCAGACAGTGTATGTTGTGCTTGCGTGTGTCTGATATTTATTAAAACGCATGTGATCTGGAAGCCAGCTGTTAATGTTGTTACTGGAAGCGATGGAAGGGAGTAGAGAAATCACCCAACATGCCGTATAGAAACCACGCGTTTTCACCCCACTCCCCACCAACACTCTGCGACCACAGATTTCCTCCTAGAACCTCTGCATGCCCCCCTCCCCCAACTTGTTTACACATTCTGCACTATATGACCACAGGATTCCCCCTTTTCTTCCCATGTTAAATACTTATATCCTATCACACAGGCAGTCCTTTTGCTCTCTTACCTCCTTTTCTATGTACATTTGGCCTTTGCTCCCACTCCATCCACACCCTGTTAGTTTTGAAATTGATTTCGTCCTGTATCTGACTATTTCCTTGTATTCCATTGCAATATGTAAATACTTCAACAATTCCTAACCTTATTTGTATGTCATGTTACTTCCTAGCATTTCAAATTCGCTAAGGAATTAATTTATCCTTCCATCCTTGCTTCCACACACCAGTCTCCTCACCTATTATCTGTCTATCCCTTTGTTTTGTTTGTCTGTGGAGATACGACTAAACTAACGCAAAAGATCAACGTATTTAATTTGCTCAAATGTTTTTTCTAAGCATATTTGTTGCAGTGCAAGCACACGTGAGTTAAACAGCTGAGGAGCTCTGTGATTGACCCACATACACCGCACATTTTACTGAGAGTATGATTGTCCTGGGCACTCTTAGAACCATTTATAAAATTAACAAATTATTGGGAGCTTGATTGCCTGGAAGCTCTGTGATACCAAAAACACAGCATATTACTGTGTGAGTTTTATTGTTATGGAGCGGTGGAATAAACTATAGAGGAAGGACACCAGGGTAAAAACAACAAACTTGGGCTAGACTTGGAGAGCAGTATGTTGAAATTGGATGATATGTCAAAATTGTAGTGTTCTTCTCCAAGAGGAGGAATCTATTATATGAAAGAACGTTACCAGAAGTTGCCTAGACCTTTAATACAGACGACTCAATGTTGCATGACAATGAATTGAACAAATGAGGATAAATTTGTAGAATCCAGGATTATCAGTCGTTATTCTCTCTGTCTTCATTGCTTCTCTCTTCTCCTCCACCCACAAGGCTGTTTAGTTTCACTTTATAGTAAGAGCTGTATTTTCTGTGAAATCCCTTAAACTTCCTAAAACTGACGCACATGTAACCATTTCCCCCTCCCCTCTGCTCTCTTCTCTTAAACTAATAACGTTTAACAGCTCTTTCTGTTGGGTTCAACTAGGTGCATGCATAGCTCAGGTCAACCACCTATATGCACGTAAATCACATGCTTTGTGTGCATTTAATCTGTTCTGTTCTCACCCCAAAACAAACAGTGATAAAGCAGGGCTCAGTTATAAAGGTCAAATATGGGAAAACATTCTAATATCACCACGGAAACAAACACAAATAAAATTACCTCTCTTTATGATTCCACCTTCAGATAGAGGATCTGCAAATAGGAGTGGGACAAAATCCCTCCTGAGATGTGTGCAAACCTGCTGGCCAACTACAAGAAGACCTCTGTGATTGCCAACAAGGGTTTGGCCACCGAGTACTAAGTCAAAGGGGTCAAATACTTATTTCACTCATTGACATGCAAATCAATTTTTAACTTTTTTGAAATGCATTTTTCTGGATTTATTTTTTGTTATTCTGTCTCTCTCTGTTAAAATATACTTCCCATTAAAATTATAGGCTGATCATTTCTCTGTCAGTGTACAAAGTTCAAAATCAGCAGGGGATCAAATACTTTTTTCCCCTCACTGTATATTTTTCTGTTTTATCCAGTCCAATGCCTCTTAGTTTGTATCTTCACTTTTTTTTTTTTTTAAATACCTAATTTTGGAATAACTTTAGTTTTGGCTTTTGTTAGTTATTTTATATCTTGACTCCACATCTCCTTTCTCTTCCATTCACAGTTATGTAATCTCACCAATTAAACCTCCAGTTCAACACATCTTAATAATATCCTCCTGAGACCCATCCTATTAACTAACTTGTGTCCTCTGTACTGGACATTTCATTCGCATGCATCTCCTTTTTTTCTTTTGAGCTACTCTATCAACCCCTGCTTTATTGTAAAGTGGACATCCTGGGCTTTCCAGTGATCATGTTATGTGATAGGCTGGGATGCTGGGAACCTCCTAGATAGGAAATCACAAAAAAACAAACAAATTTGAAGACATTTTTTTCCTCGGGTCCCAGGAGGATATATAATATAAACTAAAACCAAAAATCTCCTTTTGGGAGAATGTGTGCTACAACAGATGTGTTAGTGGTGAAAATTGTGAATAGCTGATCTGTACACTAATGTGGATTACCCTTTATTCCACATGCAATTAATATAGAAGAAAAAAAAAAAGAGTATGGTATACAATTAATATATACCTCATATGAAGTGCTATAAATGTTGAGGAATTTTATCACATGACAGGAGGCTTCGTATTTTGCATAATCTTTCTTTACTAACTCCATAGCAGCAAAGAAAAGAGTGACATAACTGAGAACCAATCACAATGCAGTATAGAGTATAAGAGGTGTAACGTATGACATCATTTCCTCTTTCTTTGCTGCTCCATCACAAGATAAGTACAGACTTGGTTTTCCTCTCTGTCCTTACACTATTTGTCATCTATATTTAAGAACTACTGTCTAATTTTTCTATTTCTATTACATTTATTCATTATGTTATTTTAGTACTTCTGTATTGTTACCTTTGGGGGCTTCCCCCCACCCCTCTAGCTCTGGGACCTTTTCCACTGCTTTTATTTGGCTTACCCCCTTTCAGGGAGTCTTAACGGCATTTTCGCCGTTTTCACCTATACTTCCTAGTGTCAGTTAAATTTGCGGGTTTCTTTCCCGCCTTATCGTCATTCGCACGTTTTTTCGCGAACGGCACTTCTGTTCGCATAGACTTGTTCCCTTTGCGAACGCCTAGCGTTCGGCAAATTCCCGCGAACGTCTCTTATTAGGCGCTTGCATTCGTGCGTATTAGCAGAACGCTTCCGTTCGGCTGATTCGTAAGCGCGAACGCCCGCCGTTCGGGTAATTTTTGCCGCTCAAAACATCTAGGGGAGGTACTAAAACCTCCCATTTCCTTCTGCTTTCAGTCCGGCGGCCATTTTAAACGGCTACTACTATCCTGCTTACTACTTCAGCCTATTATTACTGCACAAATACTCTGGAATACTCTTTGAACTCTGCAGCCTTATCAGCTCACTGTGGGACCAGTATCAGGTTAGTGCTTTGCACTTGGGGTCGGTTTCAGCCAGTGGGAATACCCTTATTCTGGCAGGGGTGAGCCCCCTTTCATGTGCTGCTGAAAGGACCTGTTTATGCAGGATTCCAAATTCCTGGGTGAGCCCCAGCGACAGCCCTCGCTTGACTACCAGTCGCATAGCGCTTTCAGGTTAACCACTACCTATTCTACACCACCCCCTGGTCCCCAGGCCTCCCCATTTTGTGCCACAAGTACCACAAGTGCCCTCACGCATATTCACCGGGTGAGCCCCGAGTGTGATTAACAACATGGAAGAATCCCAAAATCCCTCAGATCTCCAGGCCATGATTGCAGCAGCGGTTGCTGCATCCATGGAAAAAGCTTTGGCTAAGTCGTTCCAATTGGAACAAGACGCATCTAAGCCCATTCCCAAACGGGCTCATTATGGGGCGGATTCGGAAGACTCCGATTCCTCCAGGGAACGCTCCCACCCCCCTAAGCGCCATTGGAAAGGCGAGGCTATGGGACCACGTAAATCCAAAGGAAAGGCCCCTGCTAAACGCAGACGAGACACAAGCAAATCATCACAAAAACCCGCTCAGGTTTCCTCTGGGGAAGAGGACGCAGGTCCCTCACACGCGTTAGCCGTGGTTGACGAATGGCAGGCGGCAGCCTCCGACCAAGAGGAATCCGACTACTCCGCTGCCAAATCGGACCCTTACTTTATAGGGGAACAGACCCTGGGTGAGCCCCAGGACTCCGGGACCACATCCCTAGACATCCCACAAGAGGGTTCAGAAATATTTTTGGACAATTCTGGCCTCCGAATGTTCGATCCTAGGAACATTCGCCATCCCCGTTCGGAAGAATGGACACCACCCGAACACTTGACCAGATTCATGCACTTCTGGCTCCGGAAGTCTCTGGACAAAGAAGTGAGAAAGCGTATGAGATCTGAATGTCCTCGCCCGAGCCTACCAGATAAGGTAGCACACACCCCCGAATTCGACCCGCTTATGACCACATTCATGTCCCGCGGGGGTCGGGACCCACGCAAGGGTGTGGAACGTGGTTTCAAGGGAGCTCAGGACAAACTATTAGATGCCATCGGGCCTTTGGCGAGGATCATGGATATGGCAGATGATGCCTATGAAAGGGCTGATGACTTCTCCCCAGATATGGTGCGTGAGTGGGCACGAGATACCCGAGAGTGGGCACAAAGGTGCTTCTGTTTCCTCGGGAACACTAATGTGGCCCTCTCTTCGGAGAGGCGCCGAGCAGCACTTTTCAGAATCGATGACAAGCTTGTCGAACTGGGGGATAAAGAATTAGGCCCTTTGGCACAGGGCAAACTGTTTGGCGAGGCCTTCCTTACTGAGCTTAATAAGAGGGTCAACATATTCACTTCCCTCAATAAGGCACAAACATCAATGCGGAAAGTGTTCCGCGGCCACAACACCCGTGGTGTTTTTGGGAGGGCTGGTCGGCAGAGGGGCCGTGCCACCAGCCGCTTCTGGCCATCCGGCCCCCGCACAACCAGGTCGCAACCATTCTACACAGATCCATCTGCACGCCATCGATTCCATCAGTTCAGGGGATCGGAACGTGGCCGTGGCGGCCGAGGACGCTCCCGAGCGAGATTCTCCAACGGTAAGTTACCATTCTATACTGCCTCTAACCCCTTGCCATATCGCAGGTCGTGTTTCTCTTTTTTTCCAGAATTGGGCAGACCTCTCCTCCGACACATGGATACTTCGGACGGTGCGGGGCTATCAAATAGAATTCGAGACGAGGCCACTCCAACAGGCACCACCTCGCCCGATTCAGTTTTCACGGGCAGACGCTTCTTTGATAGACATGGAACTTCAGGACTTACACGCCAAGGGTGCCATCCAACCAGCGCCGGACTCAACCGGGTTCTACAGCAATATCTTCCTAGTCAGGAAGAAAACTGGGGAATTCCGTCCCGTCATCAACCTCAAGGAGCTCAATTCCTATGTGGTGTACCGCCACTTCAAAATGGAGGGTATCCATCTTCTCCGGGACCTACTGCGAGACAACGATTGGTTCACGCGTCTAGACCTAAAGGACGCATACCTTACCATACCGGTGCACGAAAGGAGCCGCTCATACCTCCGCTTCTACTGGCACGGGACACCTTGGCAATTCACCTGTCTCCCGTTCGGCCTCAGTTCGGCCCCATGGTGTTTCACCAAAATGATGAAGCCGGTAATGGCGAGACTAAGGGCCCACGGCATAAGATGCATCGTCTACCTCGACGACATCTTGATATTCGACGAGGATGCAAGGACCCTAAAGAGACATACAGACTACGCTGTACACCTCCTCGACTCACTGGGTTTCGTTATCAACGGCCCCAAGTCATCACTGACTCCTGCTCAGTCGATCGAATTCCTTGGGTTCGAGATAGACTCAATATCGTGCACGCTACGCCTCCCGGCCGCAAAAATTGCCACCATCCGCAGAGAAATTCGGAAGGTACTTCGACTGACATCCATACCTTTACGTCTACTAGCACGAATAGTGGGCCTGCTCTCGTCATCCATCCAGGCCATCTTTCCTGGACCCCTGCATTACAGAGCCATGCAACGCCTCAAGACAAAGTTCCTTCGCAAAGACCCAACATACGACCAACCGGTCCCCATGTCGGACGAAGTTCGGGAGGAACTGCACTGGTGGCTGAACTGCATGCAGGCTTGGAATGGCCGGGCGATATTCGGAAATCAACCAGACTTCATATTGGAGTCAGACGCCAGCCGCTCAGGTTGGGGAGCAACAGACGGCACCTCCTCCACGGGGGGAGTGTGGACTCCCCAAGAACTTTCGATGCACATCAACTGTTTGGAGCTCCTGGCGGGATCGTTCGCCATTCGCAGTCTGGCAAAAGAACGATCCAACTGCTGCATCCTTCTCCGGATGGACAACGTCTCGGCGGTAAGATACATCAACCGACTCGGAGGCACCCGCTCCCAAGCATTAGTAGAACTCACGAAGGAAATCTTCGATTATTGTCTGCCTCGCAACATCACGCTATTGGCGGAACACTTACCAGGAGAGACCAACACGACAGCAGATTGGTACTCACGCCACTGGAGGGACGCCAGCGACTGGCAACTAGACCCTCGCGTTTTCACGATGCTAGATACACAGAGGGGCCCCTTCTCCCTGGACTTATTCGCCTCCCGCAACAACCGTCAGACGAAGGACTTCTTCAGTTGGCTCCCAGATCCGGAGAGTCTAGCAACCGACGCGTTTCTGCAACAATGGCCACAACACGGGGCTTACGCCTTCCCTCCATTCTCGATGATTACGAGGGTTCTCCACCGAATCCGCAGGCAGAGGGTGATACTGACCCTCATCACACCTCTATGGCAAAGCCAACCATGGTTCCCGGATCTTCTGGAACTATCGAACAAGGATCCCCTCCTCTTACCAGATACTCCATCCATTCTCAGGAACCCGATGGGACTTCCCCATCCGCTGGTCCAGGAGGGCCGACTGCCCCTGGTGGCTTGGACTCTTTCAGGGGTTCCTGGCGAACCGAGGATTTATCGCAGGAAACTAGAGAGCTCCTATGGGACTCATGGGCGCCAGGAACAAGGAGGTGCTACTTATCAGCATGGCACTGCTGGACCACTTGGTGTCTGGGACGGGATCTCAATCCCTTTACGGCACCTATTCCCTCCATCATGAATTTCCTCACCTCTCTGTTCACAACCGGGAAGTCATACCGGTCCATCAACGTGATACGTTCAGCCATCTCAGCGGCTCATACGCCGATTCAAGGGACACCAGTGGGCCAGAACCCACTCATCTGTAGACTCCTCCGTGGCATGCGCCTTCGGCGCCCCCCGGAACCCAAATACTCGAGACTCTGGGACGTTGGCATAGTCTTACAGTTTTTACGGGACTGGCCCCCTAATGAGAACTTGTCACTCCGCCAGCTTACGGCAAAGTTCACCTTCCTACTCTGCCTAGTCTCCTTTCGTCGGGTGTCCGATGTACGCGCTTTCGATGCCGACGCATTTACCTTCTGCCCAGCGGGAGTAACCTTCCAGATCTCTAGACGCACGAAATCTGACTCTTCCTCTGTTTTTTACCCCTTTTTTCCCTCAGACCCACAACTCTGTGTGGTCTCTACTCTTCGTCGATATGTGGAAGCCACCGCGACGTTGCGGCCTACTTCCAATCGCCAACTTCTCATCTCTTACGTCCGCCCCTACGCTCCAGTCTCGGTTACTACGTTGGCCAGATGGGTTAGATGGCTATTAGCCCTCGCCGGGATAGACCAGGCTTTTGGTGCACACTCAGTCCGAGGGGCCGCGGCCTCCTCTGCCTACGCAGCGGGGGCCTCCCTTCCAGATATTTTACGAGCGGCGGACTGGACCAGAGAATCCACCTTTAGGACGTTCTATTTCCGTCCTCCATCTAACCCAGCTTTTGCTCTACTTACTCAGCGTTGAAATTGCAAAATACGAAGCCTCCTGTCATGTGATAAAATTGAAGATTATGCTAGCTTCAGTGTACAGATAATCTTAATTTTAATAATGACAGGAGGCGAGTATTTTCCCACCCTGCTCTCTTTCGCTCTTCCCCACCTCTGTCTTCATGTATATTTCTATCTCTTTATTCACATGTTTTTGTGCTAAATGCCTAAGTTGTCTTCTTACGATTAATACAGATATTTCATATGGGTGGGATGGCTTAGGTAGCATCAATAGATGGGTGGAATGTATTCGCTCTATTGCAGTATGATGGTTACTTAATCATAAGGGATAGACATCTTGTTGTTTTACACAACCATCTCCGGAATCTAATACCCTTTTACATTCTCGT
This sequence comes from Pelobates cultripes, assembly GCA_933207985.1. Classification (NCBI taxonomy): domain Eukaryota; kingdom Metazoa; phylum Chordata; class Amphibia; order Anura; family Pelobatidae; genus Pelobates; species Pelobates cultripes. The sequence goes on along the minus strand of OW240921.1, from coordinate 32,327,733 downwards.
TTCAGTTTAACCAGATGAATCAGGACACTGCAGACTTCCTTCAAGATATCATCATCATCTTGTCATGGAAGTTCGTCACTTGACACCAAGAACTCGTCCCTGTCAAGAATTCTTCATACGTTTATGTTCTATTTTCATGTTATACGTTATCTTTATTGTTTCTGCATTGTGATCTTGTGATGTCGCATGCTTTAAAGAGGAAATGATGTCATACGTTACACCTCTTATACTCTATACTGCATTGTGATTGGTTCTCAGTTATGTCACTCTTTTCTTTGCTGCTATGGAGTTAGTAAAGAAAGATTATGCAAAATACTCGCCTCCTGTCATTATTAAAATTAAGATTATCTGTACACTGAAGCTAGCATAATCTTCAATTACTTCACAGAATATCGATTGGATTGTATACGTCGCATCCAAATATGAAAAATAAAAATATATAATATAGTGCAGATTGTAGAACACTTGTGCAATTTAGGTGAGGTAGATAAATAGTTCACTCACATTTTCAAGAGCCTATATTATTGGCTCTGTAAACTGGACTGGTATGCTTTTTAGGGCAGCATCCCACCACTATTTCTTGTTGAAATTTCTCTCCGGGAAGGTAAAAACAATCGAAACATCCAATGTGTAATATAGTTGATTCAAAGATATTTTAAATAAAATGTAAATAGGTATTATGCACACTTCATATCTCCATGTGTTCCCCAAGCAAGGAACAGGAACAAACAAAAGAAAAGTTGGTGCACAATATAGTCTTGTCTCCCTAACTACTAAACACCTCAACTCAATTTTTCTTCTCTTTGAGCAGAGCACTGCACATTGCCGTAGTACATGGAAACATTCAAGCTGCCCAGTGGGTGATTTATCTTCTCCATCAGGGGCATAAAAACATGGACCCCGTCAACAATCTAAGGCAGGTAAGTGAGTGATCTGCTATAATAGATACCTTTATTCAAAGATTTATGGCTCCTAATTCAAGAAGCTTCCAATGCAAAAAAATAAAAATAAAAAATCTACTAGGCAAAACATACTACTTCCATCTACATCTCATAAAGGTTGACCATACATCTCATAAAGGTTGACAAATACGTTTCTCAGGTTCTCTGATTGCAATGTAATATAAGGCAAATCAACATATACAAATCTGTTTGATTGTAAACTACCTTTTTTTGTAAATACTAAAGTTACCAAAAATTCTACAACTCATGGGGTGGCCTGGCGGAGAGAGACAACTGATAGAAATGACATAGAGATAGATAGAGACAGAAGGACGGGGTCAGTAGCAAACTATAATGTCTAATAGTGAGGGCTGGCAATATTACATAAAGGCAGTTGGAGGGACTGAGACAAATAGTTATTCACTGAAGTTAGAATAGCTGGGAAATGGAAATGAAAGACACATTGGGAGACTGGAACAAGTGGAAAACACACTGAGATACTGACCTGGAAATGGGATGGAACAAAAACTAAGAGGCAGACATGGACTTAAGGTCAAGAACTTGGACTGAGAATGGCCAGTGAGAGAGACAAATAAGCTAGAAAAAGACAGAAATAGCATGGCACTATGACTAAAGCAAGGATATCAGAGGTTTTCAGTGTTTTCCAGCTTATCTCAGTCTGTCAGCGTACATGTCTTATTCCATTGTATCATCTTATTCCTGTCTATCTCTGGGCTGATCATTCATGTGATTGTGTGTATATATATATATATATATATATATATCATTTGTATATAATTTTTTATTCACGTTGCCTTCAAGTCTCAGTGCATGCTTTTATCTAAAATTACAACCTCTGCAGCAATGGAGATTAACACCAGTGATATGTATGGTAAACAGAGTTATCGCTTTCATTTCTCTTATTTATTTAAAACATCCATTTCCAGTAACTGAAAAAGTACACAATTTAGACGCAGTTATACAAAGACTTTGCCGGTAACTACACCCAAGGTAGTTTATATCCCACAATTACACAAAAAGTTCCATTATCTAACATTGATTTGTTTCTAGCTAAAAATTAACTTCCAAAATGCAAGCTAATATAGCCTAACTGGGAATGTTTTTCTAAAGCAGATATTTTGGATAAAATTTTGCATTTCTGTTTTGTATTTTATGCGTTTCACTGTTTAACCCCTTAACTCCTTAAGGACACATGACATGTGTGACATATCATGATTCCCTTTTATTCCAGAAGTTTGGTCCTTAAGGGGTTAAGGACCAAACTTCTGGAATAAAAGGGAATCATGACATGTCACACATGTCATGTGTCCTTAAGGGGTTAAATAAATTAACCCAAAAGGATACTACTTTAGCATGGGATATTTGCTGTGTTTCTCTGTGTCGTCTAGTAGAAATCAAACAGACACTCTCACAAGGATAGGAGTAAATCAGACTTATCACTCATCAAGAATATTCTCCTCCTTATAATCTTCAGCCTCTTCTAAGTTATGTAGAACTCATAAAGGTAAAAGGAAAATAAACAAAATAGTTTAGTAGACACTAGTAGTAGACACTAGTTCATTTACACCATATTCTAGACACGCATTCACTAATATAAAACTTTTGTGGGATCATCATGGGATCATTATGCAACAGATATCTATAATTATAGGATTCTAGAATTGCTTTATGTCTTATTTAATCACTCCTGTGAAACCTTCCCCATGAGTCTAATTATGTGCCACGATTAAAGCTGTGGGTGTCATATTTTAGCTATGAATTATTATTACTATATTATTATATGGTATTTATATATCACCAACATACTCCACAGCACTTTACATTGATAGAAAGGGAAGATTCTCTTTTCTTTCACACCTCTGCTAAAGCGATATTACGTTCATATTTTTGTTATTGTCAAGGCTTGGAGCTGTATAGAGAGGCAAGCCTTCAGGGTTGTTTCATATTGATGCAGAGCCCAGTTCATATAGCAGGGCTGATTCATATAAGGGGAATTTGTCCCTATAGGACGTACGTATTTGATTTGTCAATGGATTGAAGTTTTAACTGGAGCCGCAGGGTGATTTATTGCAGTTTCGAGGTGAGGTCTACCACGGAGAAATTACATTTTTACATTGACACAGTTTATTTTCTGTTAGTTTTGTCACAGAGTGCTTGTACTATGTAGATATTACATTTTTACTTTGACATAGTTTATTATTTTCTGTTGTTGCGAAAAGAAAGGGTTACGCCATATGAGCCTCCGTGTCTTGACATAAAATGATATACTGCTAACATAAGTTATTCAAGGAGCACTATAGCGTTAAGAATACAAAAGTGCTATAGTAGTCCTATTCCTACTCTCATTCATGCCCCTCTGGAGCATTAACATTTTAAAAACTTTAAGATTTCCCACGCGCTGCTTACCTCCCTGCCTTCTGCGCCGATGTCTGAACCAATGCTCATAGAGGAGCATTGGGGACCTAAAGCACATGTGTCTCTAGTGTTAGATGCACATTCAAAATTCCCCATAGGAAAGCATTAAATTACTTTACTCGGTCCGTTTTACTCGGTCCGTGCCGCAAACGTGCCTCTACAGGTGGACTTAACCCTGTACTGTAAACATTGCACTTTCAAAAACAAAAAACCCCTGCAATGTTTTACATTGCAAGGTTAAAAGGACAGGGACACTTCACCCAGACCATTTCATTGAGATGAAGTGGTTTGGGTGACTACAGTGTCCCTTTAATAGCGATTCATTCTATAGTTCTCCAGTTTAGATCTCTAAATGCTGTATATACAATCATGGGGAAAATCCTATGGTTTCTAAACAAAGGCTCCCTTCAGTTTTCAAAGTAATGATGCCAGGGTTATTCACTAAAATGAGACTTGTTGGTAATTCATGGAAAATTCAAGCAAATTTCAAATTTAAGACAAGAATAGTCGAACGTCCGTTATGCATTCAGTTCAGCTACATTGGTTTTAAATTTTAAATGCACTCTGAAGTCACTTTGAGTTCTTGTGAATTATCCCTTTAATAAATAACTCCATAGTCTTTAATAGATAACCACTGCAAATATGGCTATATCTCTTCATAGGATATCCCCATGATATCGCCTGTTATTGATTGCCCTTCTAATATTCTGATATTGGTGCAGTTAATGACCTCTATGTGCGCAAACTCCCCACCCCCACCCCTGTTGTTTTAACCCTGCAGGCTGCAGCTAAAAATATTGTAATTCTGCAGGTACAGCCATCATTTCATTGCATTGTTAGCTGCCTCTAGTGGTGGTCACACTGGGAACCACTAGAGGCAATTTTCAGCCAAAATTGTGAAGTAAAACACTATGGGAGAGTATTGGATTGGCTGAGATAATTCATTGTGATGATGTCAGACAAAGAGGCAGAGTGGAACGCAGGAAACATGTGTGACATGTCATGATTCCCTTTTATTCCAGAAGTTTAGTCCTTAAGGGGTTAAAAAGCTTGTTTTAAAACTGAAGGGCATATTTGTATACATTTCTGCTTACAGTGTTACTTTTTGATCAGTCCAGCAGTTTACATAACAGAAAATAAATTACAACAGCAGGTTTCATTCAGCCATAAACAGCTCTTCTCAATTATCATACTGTTACTTTTAAAGGGACAGGCCAGACCCATACAGAACTACAGCTTGTTGAATAGCTTTATGTGTGAAGAGTGTGTCCTCTTCTTTCATTTTGCAAAAACTGCAGATTTCATTTCAGATGTACCCCGAATGAAAGAATACATTATTAAATGCACACATGTTTTATTTGGGGTATATCAACTAAACAGTGATTTTCATTGTATTGTTTTATTTGGGCTTTGGAGTGGCTCTTAAAGGGGAACTATCCCATTGCACAGTGCTACGGAATGTGATGGCACTATATAAATAATAAAATAATATTAATAACTATGACTTCTCTGGTATTTACACCTTTGAATAAAACACTGAAAATCTCCAATAACTCATTCTTACCTTTTTTCACACGATGCTTCACTTTTTTTCAAATTTATGTTTGAGTTGCAAAAGGATATAACAAACCAGTTTTGACAAGGTAAAGCCAAAGAAACAATGCAAATAAAATGAGAGACAAAAAAAAACAAGTTTAATTTCTCCTCTTCATCGGATACTTTCCCCTGAGCTGACTGCCAGGTGTAAAGGACAGTTTTAATAACAATGATTGTGATGGAGCTAGGATGGAGGCATCTATTAGCAACGTGAAGTGCTGCGGATTTCTGCATTTAAATTTTATTTTTCACATCTTGCAAATATGTATTTGTTAACTCTAGGGATAACTAAACATAAAAGTGACAGTCCCCATTGAAACCCCTTGTAGTATTCTCTGTGGTTGCTAGAGAAGAATGTTATACAAAGTTTATAGCAGAATGCAAACCTGGTATCTTTTAGGAACATGAATTTGAAATACCCATTTGTATCTGTTTTTTTTGTGATCAAAATAATGAAATCAAGTGGGGGCTCGTTGTTGCCAGAGAGAGAAAAAAAGCATGTGAGGCCACATTTTAAAGCATTGATTACTTCTAATGCTTCATAAAATATCTTGTTAAAACTCCAAATATTGTCATATATTTGTTCTGCCAGGTGTAAAATCTCTTTATAATTAATTTCATGACTTCATATATTAACTTTTAACCACTTACAGCTATGCAGACTAATCCCAGAGAGTTAACTTCTACTCCCATGAATCACCGCCAGCCAAAAACTAGCTAGCGGCCATCAAACAGCAGGGCTTATAAACACACTGCATGTATAACTATGTAAAACCGTTTACTATATCTATTTTTGTAGAGCTCCCCCCACTCTTGCGTTTGCATTTACGGTCACATTTTTTGCTGGAAGTCATGTGACTAGGGATTTCCCCTTTGTTCTGATCCGTGTACTTCCTCCTGACCCCTCCTTTATCAGGGCTAAAACGTAATTGTGCTGAGATCCTGTAACACACAAAAACCACATGTCTGCAAAGTGAACATACAAAAATATACATTGTTTTCACAAGCCGATCAGAGAACCTGGGCCCGGTGGCAAAGTGAAAAACTGGGTCACCTCCACCGAAGTCACCTCTAAAACTAATAAAGATGTACTTAGATATCAAATCCTGTAGTATATGAAAACGTAATTGTATATGAAAAACGTGAGTAGAGCAAGGGGCAGAACCGGCATGCCGTCTGTTTAGTAGTGAGTCAGTAGTGCTTGATTTAAAGAAATTGAAGTTGTTATGGTGCCTGAAGTCGCAGGCGATGTGTCCTGAATGTTAGATGTTTAGCAGAGATTCTCAGTCTCCAGCAGCCTGGAGCCTGGTCGACAATGACAATATTGCAAAGGCATAGTAATGCTGCACTTCACACTTATGATCAGTTAAAGGCTGAGAGCATCAGCCTATCACTGCCCTATCCCTGGTATGAATTGGTATGGTGTGAGGCAAAGCATAACTCTGCCTTTGCCATATCAAATTTAGGGGTCAGGCTGCAAGCTGCTGAAAACCGAGCATCTCCATTTTTAATTGGTGAGCAAACTGCAGCACCAAGTGCCTGTCCGCTCCAGGCAACATAACCACTTAAATCCACTGTAGTGGTTATGGTGTCTACAGTGTAATTCAAATTAAAGCTTACACATTTGAATGATCACCCTGTAAAATAGGGACGTTTAAACAGCTCCATTTTAAAGGGATCCTATAGTGCCAGGAAAACAATCCCGTTTTCCTGGCACTATGATCTCTTGGAGTGCCCCACTCCTTCGGGGGCCCCTCCCTCAGCGCCCTTCAGCCACTAACCTTAATCCAGCGCTGGTGATTTCTCCTCCCCCGCCGATGTCAGTTTCTGAGTGGAGCCAAATGCACATGCGCGACCAGAGGCGCGGGCATTAAAACCCGCCCATAGGAAAGCATTACTCAATTCTTTCCTATCAGGATCTTTTTTTACTCTGGAGGTCCGCGAGGACTTCCAGTATCAAATAAGTGTGATTTACTCAGTGTAAATCGCGGAAGCGCCACTAGTGGCTGTCAGGAAGACAGCCACTGGGGGCTGGATTAACCCTGCAGTGTAAACATAGCAGTTTCTCTAAAACTGCTATGTTTTCAGCTGCAGGGTTAAAACTTGGGGGACCTGGAACCCAGACCACTTCATTGAGCTGAAGTGGTCTGGGTGCCTATAGTGGTTCTTTAAGGGTGAGCATTCAAATGATGCTGTGTTTGTTTGAGTGTCACAAAAAAAGATGCTGCTTTGAAAAGGACACTGCTAAAGTAAGTTTAGGGTTAGATAAATTTAAATTTGTGCTAGTATTTTAGGATTAAGGAAGTTTAGGGTTGGCTTAGCGTAGCAACTAGGGAGGCTAAAGGTTTTGGGGGTGATTCTGGTTAGGGTACTTCGAAGAACATATGGTGGTAATAGGTAACTACTTTCAAACTGATGTGGATTCTAACTCCCATGATTTTCAAATCGGTATCCTCTGTGTAATACAAAAGAGGAAATAGGAGATCTGTAGCCTCAATGGAACCTTGTTCACTATGTTAGGAGGAATGAGATAGATATATGATGCAAGCTAGCTCCTTCTATATCCTCCTCCCCCAGGGAAGGTATGCTGAAAGGAAGCAAAAAATGAGTATAAGGTGCCCAACCTTATTGTATTACACAATTTTATGATCAATACTTATGTCATACAATCTGCTACAGAGGGAAATATTTCACAGTTTTGAACAGTGTGTGATACATATGAGTAACTTTAACAAAACACGTTAGACAAACAGGAACAAGAAGTAACGTATGCTTTGTACAGACATGCTTATAGGCTAAAGGAAGTGGGATATGATTGCAGAAAAGGTATAAAACACAATGAACCATAAAGGGGAGGTAGATTGTTACACATATTAATAATATACAATAATTATATAAACATGTGACTTCAGAAAGTAGCAGAGCAAAAAGTGTAATAAGAGATGAGACTGTTAATTTCCTAAAATTACTAATCACCTTTAAATTCAGTCTTCTAAAACGACTCTTTGTTGCCGGTACAAAATGTGTTCCTGGTGTACGAGAATTAAGTTGTGTGAGGTGAGAATGGGGTGAATTGCTGTAATGAGATGTATTAAATAGATATGTTCCCTAAATAAATAAAAAAGGGGTTTTAAGGAGTGGTGGAAGGTCTGATAGCGAGGAGAGGCATTCCATTAGAATGAGGCATTCTTCTAAAATTTCACGTAGGAGACAATTGCAGGTGAGGATGCATACAGAGGGCAGAAGAAAGCTGATAGCAGACCTACAGGACCAGGGTAGATTGTATGTGTTAAATTGGAGACTATAGATCATAGTGCACTATTTGTTGGAGCATTACAATCGTAGATTTAAAATTTAAAGAGAATAAGTGTAAGAAGGGAAGCAGACAAGGCATATATGAATTCTCCCCAAAATATAGATGTGTATATATAGAGCAGTGGTTTCCAAACCAGTCCTCAAGACTCTTCTACCAGTTCAGGATTTAGGTATTACCCAGTTGTGTCTAAGGTTTTTTTTAGAAGAAGAAGAAAAAAAAACACATTAGACACAACTGGGTATGGGCGCCTTGAGGACTGGTTTGGGAACCACTGATATATAGTAATTATAGTGATATGTAGTAATTATAGTAACAATTACAATTATTTACATAGCACCAACATATTCTGCAGCGCTGTAGAATAAATAAGCAAAACTAACAATAAATTCGAACTCAAACAAAACATGATTGACATAATAGGTGCTTACAGTGTAATTGTAATGTCATCTGTAGGGTTAGGGGAATAAATATTCCAGTAAAGGTACACCTGTACTTGTGGTGCTGTGGACCGTGACACCTGGCATGTCTAGGAGTGATTGGAGTTACAGTCCAAAGTATCAGTTTTGTGCACAAAGTTAAGGGGCACACCCGTACAGTGGTACTCTGACGATATGGGGGCATTATGATACTACCATAGAGGTCGTGATAATGATGTGTTGTCTTTTCACAGCAGCTGCATTACAGCGTCACTATAATGACGCTCAATTATTTTTAAACTCACCATTTTGAAGATCCTGTGTCGATTATCAAATTCATTGCAATTTCATAACAAATGCAGTTGGGGTTATCCATTATATTGAGAATTCACCTGTCAGCAAGTCAAAGTGAATTGAAACGTTTAAGCTAAAATTACTGAACAGAGAACGTAGACAGTTATACATTATTACTTGGAATTCATCTGAATTTCCTAAAACTCACACTTTAGTATTCGTAATATGTGTGGACGCCCTGTGTTCTAGTTACATTTTCTGCAACCTGTTGTGTTATGCTGACCATACTAGTGCTTTAATCAGAGAGACTTATAAAAGATGTATCCTGTGGTACACTGATTTCATTACAGTATAACCATATTCATGACTCATATAAATCCCTAGCTAATGTTACAGTATATGCACCACTGATCCTTATCTGCCTTGCTTCTGCAACTGATTATATAAAATTGTATTTACTTTTTATAACCTTGTATTTCTTTCCATTCACTATTTCTGTGTTTCTTTCCTTTAGTTTTACATCTTTTAGTCTCTCCTACTACGACTTGCACATATATACCTCATTACCTTTTATTCCCCGACACACATTATTTGCACTGTAGTCATCAACCTACCTCAAGTGTGTTTTCACTGTAATTCTGCCGATCCATTTACCTTACATTAACAATCTCATCTTCTTCTTTCTTCCTATCACAGACACCCCTACATCTTGCAGTAATCACTGACCAGCCGGACCTGGTCTCTCTCCTTTTGTCAAATGGATGCTCGCCAAAAATTCCAGATCGCAATGGACAGACGTGTGTTCACCTAGCGTGTGAAAATGAAAGTATAAACAGCTTGCGAGTGTTGTTAAAAGGGGGAACGTGGGATCCAGATGCAACAAACTACCAAGGTATGAAAATATACACATGTACAAGCACTTACCTTATCCTTTTCATTGTGGTAGTATTGAGAGATGTAAAGCTTGAGGTTCACGTTTCATAGCCATTAAGCATGTCTGGACAACTTTCTAAAACAATTAATCTTGAAGGACAACATATTTTCTTGTAGTTAATTTCAGGGAAACATTAAGGACTGAATTCTCTTAGCAGAGTACGGTTTTAGCCTACTTACTGAATAGCAGTTCAACCTTAGAAATTAATGGGAAGATAACTATTCGGTAAGAAGATTAAAACCTTACTCTACTAAGAGAATCCAGCCCTAAACTGATGTATGGTATAGAAAGCATTCTACGAACATAAGTTGTAGGACCAGATAAGGTTATACTATTGAATACAAAAAAATGTAATAAAATAGATTTAGCGCTAATTAACCAAATAAGACAGGGCAGCAAACCAAAAAGGTTTCCCTTCAGAAAATCAACAGAAATAAACAGAGAAAGAGAGGCTGCATCACAAGAATACAATTAAATACTATTACCAGTGATCAAAACATGATATGTGTGAATAAATAATATAGTCCAAAAAAAGTCTTAAAATAGAAATACCCCTTTAAATGAATTGAAGTTCAGTATGAATTCTTGGGTAAGTGGTACATTTTTGTACCAGAAAGTAGGATGATAAAAGTATGATATGTTTCTTAGTAAAGTCCGTACATATATGTAAAACAAGATATCAAAAATCCAATAGTGCAATATATCAACTTAAACATGGTATATGTAGTAAAACAGCTGCAGCTTACTCACATTTAATGGAGCTATGGCCAACTCCAGTTTTGAAAGCGTACAATGGTATTATCCCCTCTTACAGGATATGTGGGTGAGTGCCCGTAGGAGAAAAGGTATCGTAGAACCCAAAATGACAAAATTTAGAAGGAAAATAATAGTGCTCTCTTTTGCAATAAAAAGTACTAAAATAAGAGTAGCTATTAGTTGGCCGTTTTGAAACGGGTGCTCATAAATCTCACAATTGTGGTTTTATCAATATGTTGCAGGTTACAAAAAGTACAATAACAACTTTGGGCACTGTATCTAACCTGGATAACACTAGCTGGATAAGATATCTGCAGATTAAAAATAGCTCAAACTTCTTAATAGTATAGATCTTCAGGATTCTTCAAATAAATACAGATTTCTTATTAGAATTCCAATTGTTCTATTGAAATACCAGGAGTATTTAGCTGCCATAGTCAGATTTATGTGCCCTCCTTCCCCCATACACCTTATCACTCCCAAATGTACCCAAGCCACTTAAAAAACACATTTGTAATATGTGCAATGGGTGTAATATAAATGCATTTGTATGTGAGTAAACGTATCAGGATTTTGTACCAAAGTGAGAATTGTGGGGAAATCAAAGTCCATTTCTAATGTAAGGTCAACATAGGTAAGTACTAAACATTCTCCAAGTCAGATTTGGTCACTTTGGTCTTAAATTTCAAATTCACTTTGAATTCTCCACAGTTATCACTTTAGTAATCCTGAAGTGTGCATACATAGCTGGAGCTAATAAAGCTTATTAGCCAAACACATACACTAGTTGGGCACACACTGTCTCACACACTTTTAATTAAGCACACACGTCACCATGCTATAATTTGCCTTTCATATACCTGCTGCAGTATGCTGTATCATGCCAATATGATTGGCTGAATTAACCTAGCCAATCATATTGCTGTTCTGTTGTAATGTCCTGGGGGTGGGAGTGAGTGGATGGGCGATAGTGACTTCCCATTATTTTATTAGTCCTCGTACTGCCTTTTGGTGTCAGTAAGCGCAAGGCTACCTTTTTACTTGGTCCCTCGCAGTAGTTTGTTTATTTAATGTTATAGAGTTTTATTTAACATCTCTGCAGATCTGGCTGAAAAGCAAAGATAGTCTGCAACTGTTATAGACTGGAGATAATATATTTTATCAGTGTTAATAAATATCAGAATTCCATACTTTGTATAAAATGTGGATGAATTCTCTGCAAGGTTTTTAGAAGACACCAACATGCTCTAAACAGGAAATGTACACTTAGTACAATTTCCAGAACTAACCCCTGCATTGCCTTTAGTATATGTGGAATGGGAATTCTAGGGAAACTTTAGGGATTTTCACAGAATATGGAAAACATGGGGTCTCTTGGCAGTTTAGTAAGTGATCTATTCACTAAACTCTGAATTGTAGCAAATTAAAATCTGAGTGGAACACTGTATGTAGATATAACTGATTTGAAGAAATTATCCAATTCAACTACAGTCACATCACAGCCTTTATAACCTTTATTTTGCCACTCAGGTTTCAATTTGCTACAGTTCAGAATTTAGAGACCAACCCTGTAAATGCCATGTGTTGCTGCAATAAAGGAACACTCCAAGTACCATATGTAGTAGTTATGGTGCGCAGGAGTGTCGTGGCACTCTTCCAGTGTAAGTAGTTAAACCGTTTGCTACTTACCTGGGGTCTGCTTGTTAGAGCAGGCTTGGGAGTGTTAATTGAAGCTCCATGCAGGAGCTTCCAGCTTTTGATGACAGAGATGACTGAACCCAGGTAATCTGTCAAGCTGTTATAAACAGGTTGACTACTTACATTAAGGGGGGAGGGCCTGGGTACTAATGACACCATAACCATTACAGGGCTTCGTATTAGTTATGGTGTTACAAGTTTTCCTTTAACTATGCCATTATTGAAAACTACCACACTCCTTGTAAACAAAGTTAAAGTTGAGACGTGAACATTCCCAGCCTTTTCATCGCAGAGCATTGCTAGTACTTTAAGTAAAGCTGTTTCTGTAAACCCTCTTCCTTCCTTGTCTGTTGCATAAACAAACACAGCCTTACTTAACCTCATTCATGTTTTTCAATACCATAGTAGCAATTAGGAATGCACGTGACAGTGCTTTGCATCACATGCAAACTATCTCACGATTCTATTTAATATAGGGTTGTCAGATCCATAATGTTTTTCATGGATGATGTCTCTTATACATATACAAAGAGAAGGCTGTCATGCTGTATGCAAAATGAAGAAACCCTAAATCAAATTAATTCTACATAATGCAGGTCAACACTTTTAATGTGTTGCTCAACATGAAGGTGTGATATGTGTCCAGGTAAACATTGTGATGGCGACCTTAAGTGAACTTGTGCAGATCTAGGCTGTGTATAATGCAAGAGAGGATTATAAATATTTTATTGGACATTTTATCTGGATTCTGCATTCTATCAAGGGATGCCTGTTCCACGCACCGCCTAAACTCCCAGATTTAGTGGGACTGTCCTGATTTCACCATCCTAGGTTAATATAGGACAACAGGAAACTGACCCCAGCAAGTGCAATGCAAGTACATCAATATACTCATTCATGCTGTGCTGGTCGCTGTGTGGGGACATTTACGTTCTTTGGGCATCCCCCCTTTACAGTGATGCCATCAGCACTCCCCCATAATTCCACTCACCACCTGTCCAGATTTCATATCTCTCATTGTTGAGAGGTATAGATTCAAAATGTATATGGAATATCAAATCTAATGATATATGAGATCTGTACTCCGTTTCCATCTGTCTACTGAACATAAAATGTTGTCTGTAGATGTTTAATGTTTTTAAAGTTGTATGCATATGCAAAATAGTTTGGAATCTTTGTAGGTGATTCCATTTAACTAAACGTCTGTTTTTCTGTTGTTCCCCAGGTATGACTGCATTACACATAGCAATCAGTACAGGACGCAGAGATGCCACTCAGTGTTTACTGGATAATGGAATGGACGTTGACGCTGTGGTATGATCCTACTGAACTGCTGTACTGACCAGGCAGCCTACCATCAGAATGTCTTACTGTGCGACACATACTGATAAATTGTAACAGCGCATGTCACTCAGTAACTACATTTTGTGTGTGTGTGTGTGTATGAATAGACAGACAAGTAGATAAAATTATATACAATTATATACATCCACAAGCTTTCAGGGTTATTTACTAAAGTGTGAATCGTTGGAAAGTAAATTTCAAATTTTATGCCAAAATAGCCAAAAGGAGGATTTTTCCAGCTTAACTATTGCAGCAGATCGGCCAAGTCACATGGTGCGCCATGTGACATCCAGTTTTTTTCAGTCTACCCGATCACTCAGTAGACTGAAGGGAGGACTGAAGAAAAATGTAGAACATGCTGATGTTTAACTGCAATCGCAATGCACTTGACCTGTTTCAGGGCTGTTAAACCCATAAGTAAGAGCTTCAGTAGTGCTCGGCATATGGAAAACCCTGATTGGCTGGTCTGTCATTCTGGTGGATATGTGCCACATCAATTGTGTCTCAGATGGATCCTCCTCTGGTTCTACCATGGTTAGCAGATCTAAAGTTTTAAATTCAATTTGAATTTCTTTCCTGTCCACCTTTCGTGACAAAGGGGAGGACACTGCCCATGAAATTGGCCCAACAGACTGCCCCATAAAGGCAGACCAGGCACAGAGCTTTGCTTACGCACTTCATGATCTTAGTGCCCTATCCCTTCCAGATTTGAAATTCTGGACAGATTTTGAAGTACAGGGCAAGTCCCACATTTGCAGGGCCAATATTAAAAAATGACCACTTCAAATAACTTTCATGTATAGGTATTTCATAAATTCAAGCCAGTCATAAAATACATAACAAATTGAGCCATCTATTTTATGTTTTGGAATTTGCAAAGTATGACATCCTTAAAAAGTTAACTTTATATTGTTATTCACTAAAATGAGATTTGTCAGGAAATAAAGGAGAATTTAAAGTGAATTTCAAATTTAGGGCCAGAATAGATGAATAAGAAAAAAAATCTCTAATTCAGCTGTGGTTTTAAGTTCGGCTAAATTGGTCTAACATTTGAAATTCACTTTGAATTCTCTTCGAATCCTCGAAAATTCTCACTTTGGTAAATAACCCTGAATATCATTTTGCTTCTGATAAAACCTATGGGTATTTGCAGTGTTTTATTACACACAGTAGTGAGAAATAATATAAAATCTGGCTGGGACTGTACCTTCTGTCTGAGTGGCCAATTGGTTTCTCTTCAGATAACAAGGTAGTTGTGTATCCAGGTGTTGCAGTATATATTATCCTCAGAGCAAGAAAGTTGTCTCATACTTACAGTATTTCATTAGTTACCACACTGTATTTCAAACTATCTCAGTAAGCGGAAAAATCAAATCACACAGACAAGTCAGTTTAGAGTCCTTGTGTGAACCTGGATTTGCAGAGAGAGAACTTTAGCTGTCAATTCAATTTATTTGGAGGGACCAACTCTGTAACCTATGTATAATAAGGATGAATTGTGTTTCAGCAATCATATCTCATTATTGCATTACCATGTATTTTACCAGGAAATAAAAAGTGGCCGAACGCCCCTAATCCAAGCCGTGGAGAATGGGTGTGAGAATCTAGTATGTCTTCTCCTCCAAGTGAGTGATATTATGGTATTTTATGTACAGTTGTATGGCTATGGTGACAAAACAATAATACTAATGAAATGCAGAAAAAGAGATATCTTGGAAAGTCCCTGTGCTTCGGATAGGAAGGGAAATGTTGTGGTGGTTTCTGGGATGAATAAATTCAAATATGATGAGCTGGTTAGTCGAACTGGCAGACTAACCTCAATTGTATTAAAGGGACATTGTAGACACTTTAACAATTGCATCTCATTAAACTGATTATTGTGCCCGGAGCACTCTGGCACTGCCCCTCTATTACATTCCAAGACGTTAAACACTGGATGAGGGTCCCTGGCTTTCTATAGCCCAGCTCCCACTGGAGGTGTGGCTAAGGCAGCGATCACACACTTCCTTGTATTCTTAAGGATTTATGCCTGCAATGGCACTGTGATTGGCTGAAAACAATCAGCTGACACTCTCAACCAATCACAGCCAACCACTGTTGCTCAGACTAATACTTCCTGGGTACACTTGTATAGCAATATATCATTAAAAAAATGTTTAATGCTGAATCAGAGGGTGTTGCAAATGGACTCCAAACACTGTAGCCAATTTGATAAGATGAAGCAGTTGCAGTGCCCACAGTGTACTTTTAAGTGCACATAACTCCAATGGGCATTTTAATAAAAAAAATGATCTTGGTAAGAACTTATTGAGCATATTAGTAGAAATATCTCCAATATACCATCTCTGGACAGATGTCAATTTGAAACAAATATTCACTCCTTTGTTAATCCATAACAAGGAAGGGCTGACACGTTTTATTTGCCTGTGGCTAGTACTAGCAAATGGCCTTTTCTTGCATACTAAATTCACTAATCTCTGTGTGCATAGTCCAACCTATGAGGTACTTATTTCAGATAAAGTCTGTTGACGTTGTGTCAATGCTGGAGCTTCTACCGAGGTCTCTGCACACCTAAGAGACACACACAGTGAAAATTCTAAGTGAATTCATAGTGATTTTCAAAATTAAGGCCAGAGTAGTCAAACTGAAAGCATAGCTAATTTTTCCAGCTCAGCTATTTTAACCTTAAATGTAAAATTCACTTTGAATTCACACTCTAGTAAAAAAAAACCTTACGGATTTTGTATTCTGCAACTCCATCACCACCAATGATGTCCAGTATGCATTATGGATGTGATAAGCACTTTCCCATCTCTTACCAACACCTTTAAAGACACCATACATACTTATCATAGCCTCACAACTTGGTTAATTCCAGATATTGCAGTGTCCTGGGAAAATATTCCATTAGGCTAGTCCAGGCCTGGGAAACTAGGGAACAGTAAGAATGCAGGTCATAAATGAGTAATGCAGGTCAAAGTGCCAGACTAGGAAAGGTGCTAAATATATGTTACTTACTGTCTCCTGGAGAAGGATGTGCATCAAACTATTTAAATCTACAAATAAATATTTGTATTTAAAAATCCTCGTTTTCTAGTGATCCAATGTGCAATTACCCCCTTCCACCCTTGCCAGCCCACTTGGGCCATTTAACAATTTAATAAATCAAATCTCTAAATTTCCTGTTAATTCTGTTGTTACGATTCCACTTGCTACTCTATTCAGATGATCTTAAATAGATTTGGATGGACGGGAGGTTTATTATTTAATTCAATCTGGAAATAAATGCAAAGGAGTAAATTATTCTGATCTTAGAGAGTACAGAATGTATTAACTTGTGACTTTGGTGCATAAGGTGTTTTTTTGGTAACTCGATGTCAAATGTTATTACCACAATGTTACTTACACATTGTCTGTTTGATATTTGGCTTTTCTGCAGCGTGGTGCTCAAGTCAATGCACAAACATATGCAGGCAACACAGCTCTGCATGTGGCCAGTGGACGTGGCCTTGAAGAAATTACACGAATGCTACTACGGAGTGGAGCAGACAGTGGAATAAAAAACTGCCATAATGATACCTCAATAACAGTCGCAAAGAACCGAAGGGTAAACACCATTTTGGTGGCCATTCCTTGTGTGGCCATTCCTCTTTCAACTCTGTGTCTCTCTCACCTTTACTCTAATTCATTAAATGACCCCTGAACCTTATTTACTAAAGGTTAGAACATGGGACTTTTGCACAATATTTCATTCAGAACATCACTTCTGATGCAGGACACTGGCAAATCGCACCTTTTATTGTGAGCTATGTCAAATCTCTGTGTAGACAGCCCAGCGTCATTCTGACATGAATACACATGTACATTCTGGGCATGCAGGAATGATGTAAACCAATCTGCAGGCAATACAGCTTATATAAACCTTTCACACGCCTCAGCACATAGCCCAGCTGTGGTTCCTACTTCATACACTTTTTGTTATTTGACCCAACTTGTCTTGTTGAACCTATTATCCGACATCCCCTGACTTGGACAAACCTACTGTTTGTGTGATTTCTGTATTCCTTGACCTCAGTTGCATTCTGACCTTTCTCTCTTCTTTAAGCCTAGCTATAGACACCACATTAAACCCGGCCATCCTAAAGACCGGTGGCCATCTTTCTTTTTTACAACTTTACTTAGGATAGTCTTAGTTTCAGATTCTGCATGTTGGGTCCTCTTCACTTTTTGACAGTAGGTTGTAATGTATGTATAATATTAGTTATTGCAATTCTAGCAACCTATTTATTTTTATCAGATTACAGATATCCTACGTGGTAAATCCTCCTCTCCGCGGAATCAGTATGATAGACTCACCGATGAACACAGCGACAGCTCGCTTACCCTATCACCACAACCGCCACAAGTGAAAACACCCAGTTATATATCCGTAAGTCCTCCACCTGGAAGACAGGCAACTCCATTACTGTCCCTACCTCAAAAAGATACATTAAGACATATCAAAGTACCTGACTTATCTCCAGCAATTAATGGGTCTAGCCAAAGACAGTTTGGTAGAGTCCAATGTGAGGAACAGACATACCAATGTACAGGGGAAAGACATTAAATTAACTGCAGCTATACATGCTAATAAGATGTTCAGAGGGTGTTTTAAGAACTTTATTCAGGGATGTGGGCAATTCAATGCCATCGTCATGTATACCTTATGGAACATGCCCGGGAACCTCCAATCAGCAACAACAGAGGATTGTGGTTACAAAAAAAAGTAGAATAAAATAAAAGTTCCATCATTCTCTTTAACATGATGTAATGAGGCAGGTACCAAGCAACAACCTACCATCTACCTGAGAAGACATATACACACACATGTTTAAGTGAGAATCTACTCTACAGTGCCGCGACTGCATGACGAGAAATCCAGATTATTTTTAGTCTGTCCATCACAAGTTTGGGATTCGTATAGATGGACATCTATGGAAACTAACCTAATTCTGAAAGTGTGCATTACTCCGTGGATGCATTAATAGAATTGCTTATATGCGATAAACTGTGTAACAAAACTATTGAATAATGTATTCAAGATGTATGGATATTTTATAGGATGAGTATGTTGAAAAACTCAGAAAGATGACACAAAAGTAATCGGTTTAAAGGTGTCAAGCTCGTGTTACTGTGTTAACATGAGACCCATCTATCATATTCTCCTTCCCGATTGTTAAATGGTGCTAGTAAAGGCCAGCAAACAATGAGAGTATGTATTAAGAATAAATGAAACATTTCATCTTTTCTAATGAGGTTGCAATTCCTTCTTGAATTATTGTATATCCTCTGAAATTCCACGTCCCATCCCAAAAAATGCCAAATAATCAATTTTGGGGCAAATTTCTAAATGTTATTACATTTGCATGTAGTTGTTACAGTTCTAGAAATGTCCCCCAAAATTGCTTTCTACAAATGTGTCTCTCTAGGTGTTTATTCACTAAAACACGAATTGCACAATTGAGACCAAAACAGATGAGCAGGAAAAATGGCTGCATGGGAGATTTTCAACAACATGGCTGTTGTTGCCTAACTCCTGCATTTTGGTTGTCGATTTAAAAGGTTGCAGTATTACGTGAATAAACACCTGAAAGGATTACACCAAGCATCATGACCACTTCATCATTATGAATATGTCATAGTGCAGGGAGTCTGTATGTGCAGTGTTTCACTATGGACATGCAGAGATATTTAATCAAGCTGCCACCTCTGGCAGCTGTGATCCAGTATGTCCAGAACTCTATCCCGGGCTGACTAATCTGAATTCATGTTGCTGTTTTAAATTACATCTTGTTTGCATGAATTGTTATTACTAAGTCACGTTTCTCAGAACAGCCCCACCCTTGACCACTATCCTACTCACTCCCCTAAAATTGTATATTTGAAATGTTGGTTGGTATGCTATAGTATGTACGCATATATATATATATATATATATATACATATATATACCGCCTTTCCCCGAAAATAAGACCGGGTGTTATATTAATGTTTCCTCAGAAAAAAAATTTCGGGGGATGTCTTATTTCGGGGAAAAACGGTAGCAAGCATGTGCTATGAAGCGGGTCTACATTCGCAGAAGTTCGCTAGACTAGTTCACTAGGGCATGGAATCCCGCGAATCTATGTTTGGGGAAACTTCCCCGAACATAGATAAGCTTACTCACGAATGGAATTCCGCAAATCTGTTCGGGGAAAATTCCCGAACATAGATTAGCAAACTAGCGACTAGGGCTTATTTTCGGGGATGTCTAATTTTGTGGGGAAACAGGGTATGTGTGTGTGTGTATGTGTATATATCTATATCTATCAGTTTTGCTTATTCACAACTCAATGTTCTTTGCATCAAAAAAGAATAGTTCTTACATTTGAAGTGTGTACTTTATCGTGTGTCAACATTTTTAATCTACACAAAGCTTAATGATGACTGTTAAGCACCAGAATGAATGATGACCCTATCCCTTATCATTTAATGTATGCTTCAAGCAGTATGGTGGTGGGTGCATTATGAAACAGGGTGGTGGGTGCAGTGTGCGGCAAAGCTGCGGACCCATTGTGAGTTTGGCTGGTCAGACCTCTATAAATTCTGTAAGTTATTTAATATTTTTTTACAATAAATATTTTTGTACTAAACTGAGACAATGTTTGTTAATTTTTATGGGGGAAATTGCCATTTTGCTGATAATAGGAATAAAATGTCTGGATTTACTTTGAAAATGTCAACATTAACATGTCACCATCACCATAGAGTGGCCTATTGAGACGTGGGTAACTAATTGTAGTATAGTTTATAATAGGCATACTTACAAATACTGAAATGGTATAGCAGTTATTTCCCTGTAGTAAGTTTTGGGTCCGTTTTGGAGTTTAGGATTACAGTTAAAGGGTGCTAAAAGTAAGGGGGAATTAGGATGGGTTAAAACGGATTTAGGATTAAAATGTACTAGGTATTAGATTTTGGGGGTTATATGCCTTCAAACTCGCCAAACTCTAATGTTACCATGGTGACATCATAATTGTAAACCGCATTTCTAATTTCTTAATGGAGTTATTTCAGTACCACAAGAACACTTTAAACTCTGACAATGTTTTAAAGTGGTGCTCTAGACACTATAGCCACTTCATCTGTAGATGTTATCGTGCATGGATTCCACTTGTCTGTCCACTGTTCAATATTAAACCATTTTCATATGGTTTAACAGAGATATGAGGGTACCAGCCAATAATGTCTCCACTTAACAATTGAGGTATGGATAAGATAAAATGTAGCTCTGCATTAGCCATACCAATTCACACCATTCATGGAAGGCAGTGATAGTCTAAGGGAGCATTTGTCTCCACAACAGAGATGGTCCTGCAGGTCATAAACCATTGACCATATGAAACCATTTGAAAACACTGGACCATGGGGCTGCAGGGGACTCCATGCACCATCAACACGTCAATACAAGTAAGTGGTCATGGCAGGTAGAATGTCCCTTTAAATGTGTATATAATGACTCAAGACATTTATTTTACAGAATAATGATGAGGCTATTGCTATTTGTGGCATTTACAACTATGCAGTGGAATTATACTGCCAATTAATTTTCTATTTGGTAGTGGTGATAGAACAAATGTTTCTAGATTGAAGTCTGAGTTCCTTTCTTGCACATATAGTCATTTGGTTTAGATATATAGTCTGGGATTTCCCAAGTATGTAATTTGGTCAAAATTTGGTTCTTAAAGAAGAACTAAATAGCTTCTTCTTTGCTGCAGAGACAGCTGCTGCTGAAAGACAAAACACAATATTCACATACTTACAAATACAAATACCTTGGTCGCCTCTAAAGACATGCAGTGCACAAATTAACGGTTTAGTCTAGGCACCATAAACATTTTGCAAACCACATGATGCTTAGACCACCCTGAAATCACTCTTACTTCTGGCTTAAAGTCACTGTTACAATAAGACAGCCCACTAGAGTTTTCAATCAGGCAGGATGGATATTTCCTGGTTTCTTTATTACAATTTCCTGTCTATAGTTTGTACACTGTGTGCATGGTACACAACCTATTGCAAAACACAGCCTGATTCCCTATGCAAGAGCTGCATCATATTTCTTCTGAGTTTCAAATACATGTCTCATCATTCTATGAGATTATTGGAACTGTGCGTAGGGGATAAGGTCTGTCCATATATACCAGAATGAGATGCTACTCATCGGATTGCCTCATCGTGGTGTGACATTAGCTCTGCCAGCAGTTGAATGTAGACCAACTAAGCAGTGCAATGAGGAACAATGTCAAGTTAAGTAATTGGTTTTATTTATTTTTTTAATTAGATTTTTTTCAAAATGTATAGACATAGACATTGAAACATAGACATAGACATAGAAACATAAACATAGACATAGACATAGAATGTGACGGCAGATAAGCATTTGGCCCATCTAGTCTGCCCAATTTTCTAAATACTTTCATTAGTCCCTGGCCTTATCTTATAGTTAGGATAGCCTTATGCCTATCCCACGCATGCTTAAACTCCTTTACTGTGTTAACCTCTACCACTTCAGCTGGAAGGCTATTCCATGCATCCACTACCCTCTCAGTAAAGTAATACTTCCTGATATTATTTTTAAACCTTTGTCCCTCTAATTTAAGACTTGTCCTCTTGTTGTGGTAGTTTGGTATTATACATAAAATATGTCATAACTATAGTGTAAATGATTGACTAATCCCTTAAACTCCATGAAGATCCTCATAACATCCTCACCTTCATAGACATGCTATAACATTTTCCCAACTACGGAGCACAAACTGACTTCAGACAGAGCATAATAACTCCATCACTGCTATAAAATTACGGAACACTAACAGGGTTATTTACTAAAGTGAGAATACCAAGTGAACTGAAAACATGGCTTACTTAGAGAATGTTTCCAGTTTGACTATTTTACCTTAAATTTGAAATTAATTTTGAATTCATCTTGAATTCTAATGTAAGCGAATACCCTTAAAAATAATTCCTGCACAGTTTTACCACTTCCCAGAGACTTATGATATATGTAATTGTTTGTTTCCTATAACCGTTTGCTTTACATATCGAAGCCCTGCGAACTTTGGACACTCGTTTACACACAAAGGACCTGCGAGTCCTAACTACCTGGCAACCTAACACGTGATGCCACACTGAATATCAAACGATAATATAAACGAAAATTGCAACAAACAACAAAAAACAAACCAACAACCTCACAATATTAGCATACGTAAACTGATAGCGATACACCATCACAAAAGCAAATAAGTCAACAAATTCGTAAACCTGCACTCAGAGGGAAAAAAAAACACAAAACACAAGATTACTTGATAATATCTGTCAATATGGTTAAAAGTTGTACGTTACGGGACTTGCATGTCCCTCTTTTTCTAATATGTTTCCAGACCTACGCGTCTGCATCTTTAGAACTTAATGTTAAGTTATTTATTACATCGGATACGTGCGAGACCTGCGAGCCTCACCCTTTTTCCACGATATATAAATCTATATTAAACAAATAAAAATATATTTACAAAAAAAAATAATAATAATAATTCCTGTGCTGCTATAGATGTACAACAGAACACCCACTGCCTACTGCTCTGTTTTGGACTTTACACAACACAAAATAACCTCTGATCTGCTATACATGTGCAACAGTCACAACTTTGCTTCATATACAGATAGAGTACTTAATAGCCCCTGCAATGCTATAGATGTGCAGTGCACAAAACATTTATACTTCACTACAAACATGCAGAGCTCGAAATAAAACAAGCACTGCACTAAGTGTGCAAAACACACAAAAATAATGCTTCATCGCAAATGTGCAAAGATAATAAACTCCATCAGCGCTAAAGTATTCTCAAGAGAAGATAAGTACTATTTACCACTCATCCATGACTAATCACACCTACCCCACCAAAGACGAGAAAAAATAATTCCCCCTTGAAATAGCTGACTGTAAATACAGACTCATGATTCAACTAGTATACCTATTTGCTAACACGCACCACTTTTTCCCCTAATGAGGGATTTGCAGTACAAAAGAACACTTTTATCCTAAGGCGCATCTGGAACATCGAGACAGCTGTGTTACAAAGAGAGAGTGTGTATGCTTGCCAAGGTCCGGATTAGGATTGTCCTAAGCCCCAGGCTAATTTTCTCTATCCGCCCCAAAATGCTGTTAGATAATATATATCTGTATGAAATTCTTTAAGATTCTATAGAGTTGATTGATGTTGCGAGCGTGATTCAGGAGGATGGTAGTAAGCCAGTCTTTTAACACTTATTTAACAGGAAGCAGTTACCTAATTTGCTTCAAAATTATGAGAAATGAGCTATGACAGTCATAATGTTTCCAGCTACAGATGTAATCAAAATCATTTATACCCTATTGAAAATCAGATTTATTGCCAAAATTTACAGACTTTCCGCTGTTTGCAGTGAACAAATTAATCAAATGCAATTGATATAGCTCAACACAACAAATGCTTCAAGTGGTTTCCCCAAAGTCAACTGAAAATGCACCTTATAATGACATTTCCAGTTTCAAATTATTCAAACCCTTCATGGCAAGTATATTTAGTACTTAGTAAAGCACACTTATGCTGTTATGACCTGCTGCAAACGAGATGCATAGCCAGACACGAGCTTCTGGCAGCATTCCTGAGGAATCTTAGCCCATTACTTCAATGAATTCATCTTGCCTTCCACAGTTTTCAATGCCAAGGCAGCCCCAAACCATCATCAAACCACTACCACGCTTAACTTTAGGAAGAGTGTTCTTTTTAAGCATATGCTTCGTTCTTCTTCCTTCAGACACTGATCTTTCAGCTTTAAACTTGCAAACTATTCTTCCAACAGTGTCTCTAGGAACATTCAGTGCATTTGCTATCTTTTTGTATCATGTTACTTGTTCGTGAAGGGCGGTGATTTCTAACTTTGTGGACCATTCTTTTGACTTCTAACATGCAGTCAAACACGACACTCAACAAACCCCTTGCCAGGTCAGATATTTCAAGCATTTCAGGTCAAGTACACTTGGTGCAACTAATAAAGCCCTTGATTAGTTGCATCAGGTGTGCTTGAGACAACACCTGTATTGCATAGTTGTGCTGTTGTGATGGATTTTATTCAGGGGGTTGAATCATTTTGAGACTTGGGAAGTCATTATACATTGCATTTTCAGTTGAATTTGGGGAAACAACTTGAAGCATCCATTGTGTTGAGCTATTTCAATTGTTCAGTTTGATTTGTTCATTGCAAACAACTGAAAGTCTGTAACTTTTGACAATAAATCTGATTTTTATTGGGGTTCAATAATTCTGATTACAACTGTATATCCTACATTTCTGCAGGCAACCTTAGCAAAAACACATTGCTTGCCATGCCAGGATGAACAATCCAATCATTCTGGTCTATAGGGACTGATCTTATCCAATACCACAGTTCAGACCATCACATAGAATGATTGGAGCTGTATTATAGACTGAGAGCTGGCATGATACAGCTGCTGTTTCGGGAATCAGGCTGCGCTTTGATATAGGTCATGTGCCATGCACACAATGTACACACAGTAGGCAAATGTCGTTTTACAGAAATACAGAAACCAGGAACAAAGCTTTTTAAACACAGGCTGTGATCCAAAAGGAAGTCAATGGCTGCATTTATGATTACTGATCTTGTCTGGATGAGCTGATTTGCATATACAACAGAGCATTCTGTGAGAATTGTGGAAACATGATATCTCGGATAGCTATGGCTGTGCCAAAGGCAGACTTTTTCCATGTCCTGTCTTGTGATTGGCAAATGATGCACATAATAACTGTATTTATTAATGTTTTTTGCCAACTATGAGCAAAGTGGCAAGTTCGATTACAGAAGTTTTTTACTATAACATAGATGTTATATTACATCAATAGCACTAATTTCATAGTTGAGGAAGAAGGGCTTAGACCACCATGTTTTGAAGGTTCAAACAGGTACTGTAATCAGTACACTAACAGTTGGAGGCATTAGTACTTATGTAGTGTCAGTATATGCTGAGGCACTGTACTGTAAAAATACATCAAATAAATACTATGGATGTTAAAGAGGCCCTGATTGAAAATAAAATAAAAATCTGGAGAAAATAATAAACAAACACACAAAAGTTAAAGAACAATGTTTCCTTGGGATGTGCATGGGCAAATATTTGTTTCGGTTCAGCATTCCGAAAATCGGGACTTCGGCACTTCGGTTCGGTTCGGCACTTCTGAAATTTGGAACTTCGGGTTAGGGTTGAGTTAGGAGTAGGGTTAGGGTTGGGTTAGGAGAAGGGTTAGAGTTAGGTTAGGAGTAGGGTTAAGGTTGGGTTAGGAGTAGAGTTAGGGTAGGGTTAGGTTACCTCTACCCTAACCCTACTCCTTACCTAACCCTACCCTAACCCTCCTCCTAACCCCACCCCTTCTCCTAACCTAACCCTACCATAACCCAACCTTAACCATACCCCTAACCCTACTCCTAACCTAATCCTACACTAACTCTAACCCTAACCCTACACCTTACCTTACCCCTAACCCAACCCCTATCCCTAACCCACCACTACCTGTTTTGCCACTTTTCAGAAGTCTAAAGCACTTCAGCACTTCCGAAATTCAGAACTTTGACACTTTGGAAATTCTGTTCGGCACTTGGCACTTTGGCCATTCGGAAGCATCCTAAGTGTAATGTGGTTAATATAAAACAAAAAAGAAACACCCAACAGGGATCTCTGATGAAAGTGCATTGCAGCTCTGAAACATGTCAGGCATTTCTTTTTGTTTTAATTGTTCCTGGGTGCTGTTGGAGTTCTAGGGGTTAATGTTTAATATGGGGGGGGGATTTATCTGCTATTTAGCAGTTCATTCCTCTGTATGGTATTTTAAGCTACTGGTACCCCTGCAACCAGTGTCCCGCCATAACTTCAGCGGGAGGGAGGGGGATTGAGACACATGGAGGGGCTGAGATACATAGTGGGATGAGACACATGGGGGAGCTGGGGTGGGAATGAGAGGGGCTGAGGGGGAAGAGACACATGAAGGGGAGGGGGAGAATGAGACACATGGAGGTGCTGAGACAGATTGGGGAAGAATAAGAACCATGGGGTAGCTGCAGGGAAAATTCACACTGGGGGCTGGTGTTTTCTAGTTATGCCTCTGATTTTAGCCCTCATGTTCTTCCTTTTATATTAGATACCCTTATTGTCAATTGTTTGCATGTTCAGTTGGTCTAGCAAGAACATTTAAATTGTCCTAGCTTGCAGCCATTGTCTTACACACGTCTTTTCTACTACTGGACTGTCTTTCATCCAAATAAATTAAAGGTAATGATTTTTGTCAATTACCAAGATAATCTTCTTTAAGTTACTAAATTTAATTTATGGTACTTTAATACACATATGTAGTGATATCCCTTCTTTATTTCTGCTAATATCTCCTCTATCTGACATCACAGCGACATTGTCTGTGACTAATTAAAGCAGCACTGTCATGCCGAACTTACCTTTCCTCAATCTCTTCCTCTTCTCCCCCTCTCTCAGGATCTGTTCTTCTTTTCTTCCTGTCTTCTTTAGTTTTCTTTAAAATCATAAGACAAAGTAGGGACTCTTTGCCTTATGGAGGATTCCTCCGCTTGACTAGCTCTGACCAGCTGAGGAGCAAAGTGTGCTTCATTTCCGCTGGTCAGAGCAATTTTCCCATAATTCTTACCTTTCCTCTGTGTTCCCGCGATGCTGTCATTTTAGACGAAACTGCCGAATTACGTTCTAACTGAATGAGAACTGTATGTTCGTTTCTTTTAGAATGCAATTCGGCACTTTATTCGGATCGCAATTTCATTCGAATGAATGAAAATCCGATCCTATTCTTGCTGTGGCTGCACCTTGCAACAGCTTAGTAGATAACTCCCTAATTCCCACGGTATCAGGGAGTTATCTACTAAAAGGCTGAAAGACCTAAATTGGTCTTTCAGCCACATTTACTAATACTAAGTAAAGATTACTTAGTATTAGTAAATGCTACCCCTACTCGCTATACCGCGAGTAGGGGCATGTCTAGTAAACAGTGAGCAGCCTGTGGCTTGAAATTCTTTTGAATTTTCCCACGCTGTGTAAAATGACACAGAGCACTGTGATTGGATGGATTTCAAGCCATCCAATCACAGTGCTCTGTGTCATTTTACACAGCGTGGGAAAATTCTTTTGAATTTCCCCACGCTGTGTAAAATAACAAAGAGCACTCTGATTGGCTTAAACCCACCAATCTTTTGAATTTTCCCACGCTGTGTAAAATGACAAAGAGCACTCTGATTGGCTTAAACCCACCAATCAGAGTGTTCTTAGTCTAATTGCAGGGCGGGGCAAGGCTTTATAAGCCTTCCCCCGCCCTGCGGAGCTCAGTCTGCGCGGAGCCCTCCATGGGCGAAGATGGATTATTTTTTTGCGCTGGGGTTTTTTCTTTTTCGTCTGTTTTTTTTTTTGTATGGGCCCCCATCCGTTGTTTAGGGGTGAGGGTCGGGGGGGCAGTAGGTCCCCCCCCTTATCATTATGGCACCCACCCGCTGCCCAGGGGTGGGGGTCGGGGGGGACAATAGGTCTCCCCCCTTATTTTACTTTAGGGCCGCCATCCGTTGTTTAGGGGTGGGGGTCGGGGGGGCATTGGGGAGATTTTAATCTCCCTTGTGCTATTATGGGGGTCATATTGAGTGAGGGAGGGCCTGGGGGGCTTATGAAGTGGTGGGGAGCACTGCCGCTTCTATAGTTACATATTACAAGGAGGGAGCTGTGTGCCGGTAGCTCCCTCCTTGTAATAAACTGAACAAACAAACGAACACTGATACTCAGTGTTTGTTTGTTCTTCTGTCATTTCTATTCATTCATTTGTCTGTCTGATGAATGAATAGATGAAATTCCCGTTCGCATGTCTAGGTGTTTCATCTACCCACACAAAGATGGCGGCGTCCTGAATAAAGATTGGGGCAGAAAATAAGGAATAAAAAATAGGTAATGTGGGGGGCTTAGGGGCATTTGGGGGTGACTAGGGGGTCAGTTAGAGATAGTGGAGGCCGGAGGGGGGTTAAAAAAAACCAACAAGATTCGACAGTGCTGCTTTAATAGGTATCTCACAGGCACTAGTGCCTTCATAAAGCCTCAAGAGAGAACTGATCGAGGTAGATCATGAAGCCAATATGTTACCAATTGGACATTTTCTAAACTTGCATAACTTTATGTGTTGTGCATAGATAACTTAAGAGATACTATTAAAGAAACACAGAGAAACAACTGTCTGGAGTGAGGTTGTGGTCTATATTACAAGGTATTTAAAACAACTGTTTCTTCAGCCTTATACATACTTAAATAACATAAATAATTACCTGGCATCAGGGCCGGATTAAGAGCACACTAGGCCTGGTGCTGACAAATATGATGGGCCTAATTACGGAATCTTATCGACCAAAAACACTAAAACAGTCATACCTCCCAAGCGTCTGATGGAGATGGTGCTGGAGGGAAACTCATAGGATCCAGCTATACGAAAACACATACCCTAGGCTAATCTCTCTCTAATTTATGCTTTCATCTTTCAAGTAAATCCATATCCCCTAACAGCAGTGTCCAGTCAAGCAGGAAGTCAATGGGTGGGGTAAAAGGGTGGGCCACTAGTGCGAATCACGTGACCAGACCTGCCAAAAGGGGAGAACATGCCCAAAAAGGGGGCATGTCTGTCCAAAGAATTGGAAGGCCAGCCTGGCATGTATGCATCCTCCATTTTTTTTAAATGGGCCTATTCCATGGGCCTGGGCCTGGAGCTGCAGCTCCATCAGCCCCTATGTTAATCCGGCCCTGCCTGGCATTTAACACCAGGGAAAAATAACACACATTGTGACATACAACAACCCATATTAAACTTCACCCCCTATTTATTTAGGCAGGCAAATTTAAATTTCAAATAAAGACTATGACAGATAATATAAAATAACAGAAAGAGTATGTGGTGGGGAAGCTGGGCAGATTAATACAATTACTTTTTTGGCGCCTTGACCATATTGATATCGAGCCGAATCACAAACCAGCTATGGCAGTGATGGATGGGATGAACTCTTGCCCCTCCATTACTCCCGTACACATATAAAGAAGGAACTAATTGTCCTTTGTCTATATTTTGTGCACAGTATAGGTTTATACTGTTTGGCGTATGGTTACAGTGTTTATAGTTTTTAGGAACATTGAATACATGCTTTTTTAAACAGGCTGTTGTTATTCACTAGAGGACACATTTCTTTGGAAACATTTTCTATTTCCCTTTTTTAATGTATAAGGCTTACAATCTAAACAATACTATTGTTGTTCTACTGGCAATTGACCCATGACTCTAGGTCATTGAGTTTTTCTCGATATTCTGTGAAGACCCTTTCGGCAAAGTGTATGTTGGTCCTTTTTGGATATCCTTGATGGAACCATTTACACTACAAAAATAATGTATACATTGATCCGTATAGAGGATAAAATAGTCGTGTTGGGGAACCTGCATGGGCTTAACCCACAGAGCACTGAAGAATAACTAATTCAAAAGAAACCCTACTAGAAGAGGACAAATGGGAACAAGCAAGTCTCTAAAAAATTATTAAGAAAGTTTATTCAAAATTGGACAAAGACAGCGTTCACAATCCATTTTGGCACAGCTTTAAGAACTTTGTGCAGGCGCGCCTTGTGGCATTTCTTCCCATGTTCTACAGGAACCCATACTTTGTCAGAGTGAACGCACAGTGTACATGCAACAGAGTAAGACTTTGGCACAGTACGCATTGCGCAGGAAGCATTCTTAGTCCATGTGTCCTTTTGGAATAGCGTGCAGTTTGTATCCATTGATATATTGTACAGGATGCACATCATGAAACCTTTTAAAACCTTGCATCCAGTTTCTTTCTGTACAGTGTGCAATAGTATTTAGCCATGCAAAAATGTAGGTCTGTGGAATACTTTGCAGGTTATATTTCAGTACACAGTTAAAAATGCACTGCAGCTTGAGATGATACATTAGATCAGGGGTAGTGAACCTTTTAATAACTACCGCCCACTTTTGTATGTTTGTTGATGGTAAAATTTGGTCCACGGCCATCGAGGCCCACTGGGCGTTTTCTGCAGAACCCACCACCGCCCACCTAAAATCCCAAACCGCCCACATGTGGGCGGTAGGGACCAGGTTGACTACCCATGCATTAGATAATGCATTAAATACAAATCAACCAATTGAAATTAATAATAATATTTTAAAAAAATACACACAATATTTATCATAATATGATAATATGATATTTGCACCACCTAAACTAGGAAGTTGTCAGCCAATAATGAAGCCGTAATGACTGTCTTGGGGTCTTTTTAAAGTGATGTCCAGAAGTTACTGGAAGCTGTCGTTCAATTATTAGCTATTTTTGCAAAAACAGATGACATTTGATTGTGCACAGAATACACAGATTGTTTAGGCTAAAAGCTATTGAATGCACTCATTATTCAAGGAGTTAAAGTATGCATGGGATAGGCATGAGGCTATCTTAGCTATAAGATAAAGCCACAGACTAATGAAAGTATTTAGAAAATTGGGCAGAGTAGATGGGCCGAATGTTTCTTATCTGCCGTCACATTCTATGTTTCTATGTATTGGTGGCATATGTGTCGCACTAAGGAGGATTAATGTCATATCTTACAGGCTGACCTCTTGATACATTGCGTGTGGGTCATTTTGGACCGTTGACACGGTTTGCATGTATGACGTAATTTGAAGGTGCTTTTTGGCACAGCGAACTGGAATATTTTGGTACATTATGGGACTTTTTGCACAATTTGTAAATGTTTTGTTAATGTAAATAATGTACACGTAATAAAATTTCCACAGAAATAAGAAAACATAAAATCAAACAGGTAAACAACTAAAAGAAGAATAGGAATACATTTTAAAAAATTGGAATGAGAATTATATACCAGTATGAAAATAACATGTACATTGCTTTCAGCACATTGTTAGAAAAAGAAAATTACATAAGGTGAGGATATTTTTTTCCAACTGTTTGGGGTGAGGTTGTTTTGGAAATAATCTTCTTATTGGAGAGAAGTCAGGGAATGTGTACTATATTAGTGAGAATGAAATTCCATATTCTGGGATTAATCTACTTTTATGCATATCCTCAAAGAATGCTTAAAATTATAAAAGGAGATGTTATTTTAATAAACTGTTAAAAATACACTCCAATGTCCAAATACAAATCCATTTTTTTTGTAGCTATACCCCCAATGAAGGTAGGAATGCATTTAATTATGCTTTTTTTAAAATTGGTGTATATCTAAAACAGCTTTCTCTTGTCTGAAGAGTTTGCAAGCCCTCCCTTTGAATCCTGCCCAGGTTTTCTGTGGCTGTCCAATCACATACTTCCCAATGCAACTCAACAAAAAGTTTTTTCAATGAATGTGATCTGGGTAAATGCTGCATCTTGAGTTTAGCTCACGATTGAGCTAGCCAAACCAGGAAGTAATAGGACCAGTTGTTTGCTTGAAAGCCATGGGGGTGTAGCCAGCTTTATTTAAAAAAGTGCCAATTTCTACTGAAATCTGCACTTTTTGCAAAATGAAAAAAAAAAAGAGGACACACTCTTCATCCATAAAACATTTCAGCAAGCTAAAGTGCTTTAAGGGTCTGGAGTGTCCCTTTACCAGGCCTTTTTGATGGAATTTCGCATTGGTCCTTTGAATGGTGTGATATGAGCTTACAGACAAAGTGTGCAGGGATTTTTTCTGAAACACAAAAACGCTTTGCAGCCTGCAGTAGGAGATGTTTTTTCAAGTGCAGCGGGTATTTTGTTAGAGGTAGGGAATGTTGTGGTGTACGGGAATCTTTTGGGTATCACATGAAGGGTTTTGTCATGAAGTGGAGTAAGCTCTTTGACACACAATTGCTGAACTATGTAGATAGAATCCTTATTGCATATAACCGGTTCAGACTCCCAGAAGGCATATTAACTAGGATAGTTATATGAGCTGAAAGGCAGTTAAGCAACCTGGACGGAAGTAGAATTCATTTTGAGATTTGGCTCACGGGCAGTTTTTGCAAGTACACCTTGCCATAACTACCATTGCTTGTCATAAATTGCATTTTATTGCATAGTAAAGGAAAGTACAGTGAGCTTTTTAGTGCAATGTGTTTTTTAACAGCACATTGTCACCTTTTAACAGCGAGAATAATATTTTATGGAGAAATTAAAACTTTATGTGTACTTGGCCTCATTAAGGTAAATAAAGTGACTCTACTTAGAATTCTGATTAAAAAACAGCACACACACAAAAGTATTTTTTTTTTACATTTTATAAAGCTACTTAAAAAATCACCTAAGCAAACAAATTTAGGGATTCAGTTCCACCATATGGCCATATCATGTTAAGCTGATCACTACTTCCCAGCACCCCAATATCGGTGAGCCCTAGACTAATTCCAATGTAGGAGACTAATAGTGCTAGTGTTAAATGTACTGAAGTGTATTTTATTATCTGTTGCAAGAGCATTGTGAATATATATCATGCAAAATTAATGTGATAAACACAATTCAGAAAAATGCAGTGTCAAAACTATACAATTAATGTGATAGTGTTTAGATGTGTACACTCACAATGTATTGTATGTCATATCTGCTCTATATCAAATTAAAATTACAATTAAAGTGACATTGCTTTCAAAAACCTCCTCACATTTACACTTCTTCTGTGGTCACCTTCAAATGGGCATCTGCCTCCCACATTGCAATTAGGCTAGGGCCCACCGATATTGGGGTACTGTGAAGTAGTGTTGGACTTAACACAATATGGCCATATGGTGGAAATGAACCCCCATATTTGTTTGCAGAGATAGGTGATTTTAAGTAGCCTTGTAAAATGTGTTCTACAGCAGCACCGTTGTTAAGATATGCATGTTCCATGTGTTAACCCAATTCCTTTTTTTTTTATTTAACTATAGCTAGAATTCTATCTTTTCAATAGTGATATATAAATTATTCAACCCCCATTGAAAATCATGTTTATTGTCAAAATGTACAGATTTTCAGCTGTTTGCAATGAACAAATCAAATAAAAGCTATTGAAATAGCTCAACACGATGAATGATTCAAGTGGTTTCCACAAATTGAAGTGAACATGCCACTTATAATGACTTCTCCAGTCTGAAAACTATTCAACCCCCTGAATAGAATCCCTCACAACAGCACAACTATGCAAAACATGGGGGTGGGTGGTGTGGTGTGGCGCGCGTGAGTGTGTGTGTTTTTACCTGTTGGCCAAATGCCACTTTGTTATCATTGACATTCGGCTTTGTGTTATTTTGTTGCAGTGCTCCACTTGCCCCAGCTTTTAATTTCATTGCCTAACATATTGATTTTCTGATTCATTGTTTTTACATTTTATTATTTTAAGGGTTTTTATTAAAGTGTTCAGCAGTGAACTAACATAAACAGAGTTTTATGAACAGCCTTTGTAGACCACACGGTAAAGTTATTATTTTCCAAATACACAAACTGTATGACCTGTGATCTCAGTGACACACCCTAGCCTTAGCTTGCAGAGTTTTTACCACCTAGAGCAGAGGCCCTCCAGATGTTGCTGAACTACAACTCCCATGATTCTCAGCCTATTTCATTCATAAAATCATGGGAGTTGTAGTTCAGCAACATCTGGAGGGCCAGAGTTTGGGGAAGCCTGACCTAGAGTATCCATTGCCTTCTTTTTCTTCCTATTATAGAAATAGTCATGTTGAGATTAAGTAATTTTGAATCGGGGGAATTTTGGTTGCCATGGGGATACTTCACTTTTAGAACTTTTCCCAGAAATCCCTTTTTATAATCCTCCCCCATCCCCAGTGTTATCATATATTTAACTTTGTTGTTTTATGGAAAGTTCCAGTTTTTAAATTTGTTGAGAAGGGAATAAGAATTATTTGATAAATCCAAATTTAGACTAGACCTTTTTACGTGGAAAGGTCTCCTTTCCTTAATGTCTACATATCTATTATCATACCTATAATAATGTGTTTATACCTTCTGCATTTTAACCCAACATCCATATGTATACAACTAAGCTAGGATATAGATTTACACATACATACAGAATTTGTGTTTGTATTTGTGAATTTGCAGATGCAGCAAGTAAAGCAGGGGTAGACAGCCTTTGGCACTCCAGATGTTCTGGACTACATCTCAGTTGATGCATGGACAGTAATATGCCTAAAAGTGTCACAATTTGGTTAATTCTTAACAGGTGCAGTACCTCTACCTGTCTGTGGTGCTATTGCCAGCTGCTGCACCCAGACCGAGATCTATCTGTTCCCAGTTGTCCTTACTTTGTGATTAACTTTTCCCTATGTAGTTTAGCATCACCCCTTCTTGTTTGCCAGTTCATTGATCTTAATTAATTAATGCTATTTAATGTTGTTGGTCTGGTCCTGCCTAGCCTGCATTGCCTTACCTGAGTTCCCTCTATCGAGATGCCTAACCTGAGTTCCTTATATCCAGATGCCTTACCTGAGTTCCCTATATCCAGAGTCCTTTCCTGCATTCCGTATATCCAGACGCCTTACCTGAGTTCCCTAAATCCAGATTATTATTATTATTATTATTATTATTATGGTATTTATATAGCGCCATCAAATTCCGCAGCGCTTTACAATGGGTGGGCGAACAAACATGTAGTTGTAACCAGACAAGTTGGACACACAGGAACAGAGGGGTTAAGGGCCCTGCTCAATGAGCTTACATGCTACAGGGAGTGGGGTAAAATGAAACAAAAAGGTAAGGATAGTATTAGACTAGTGACAGTTGCAGATGCTTTAAGAGTTTACAGAATGGGTGATAATAGTGAAAGAGCATGTAGTCATCCTGCTTCATAATATTTGGGGGAGGCATTTGTCCATGCCCCCCAATTTCTTTAATAGATTCCCATTCTACAGTCCATATGATTGGTTTATGAAGCAGCTAGGTAGCTCATCCAGCAGCTGGGGGAGATGGGGCTGAGGTGGATGAATTGGGAATGGGGGCAGAGGAGGGTGAAGGGTGGGATAGGGGCTGAGGTGGATTCTGAGGGAGATGAAGACTGAGGTGAGTAAAAGGGAGGTGGGTGCTGGGGAAGATAGGGGGCTGAGGTAGGTGCTGGGGAGACGGGGGCTGAGGCGGATGATGATGTAGATGGAGGCTGAGGCGGATGATGATGGAGATGGGGGCTGAGGTGGGTGCTGAGGAAGATAAGGGCTGAGGTAGGTGGAGGGGGGTCTGGAGCTGAGATGGATGCTAAGGGAGATGGGGGCTGACATGGGTGGAGGGGGGCCTGGGGTTTTGGTGGGTGCTGAGGGAGATGGGGGCTGAGGCAGGTGGAGGGAGGCCTGGGGCTGAGGTGGGTGCTGATAGAGATGGGGGCTGAGTGGGTGGAGGTTGGCCTGGAGCTGAGAGAGATGGGGACTAAGGTAGGCTGAGGGAAATGGGGGTTGATGTGTGTGGAGAGGGGCCTGGGGCTGAGGGAGATGGGGGTTGATGTGGGTGGAGAGGGGCCTGGGGCTTAGGGAGAGGGGGGCTGATTATAATTTAAATATAGTCTCCTCCTTTACTGTGTTGAGTCCCTTTATGTATTTAAATGTTTCTATCATATCCCCCCTGTCTCGTCTTTCCTCCAAGCTATACATGTTAAGATCCTTTAACCTTTCCTGGTAAGTTTTATCCCTCAATCTATGAACCAGTTTAGTAGCCCTTCTCTGAACCCTCTCTAAGGTGTCAATATCCTTCTGAAGATACGGTCTCCAGTACTGTGTACAATACTCCAAGTGAGGTCTCACCAGTGTTCTGTACAATGGCATGAGCAGTTCCCTCTTTCTACTGCTAATACCTCTCCCTATACAACCAAGCATTCTGCTAGCATTTCCTGCTGCTCTATTACATTGTCTGCCTACCTTTAAGTCATCTGAAATAATTACACATTTTAGTAAATAACCCTGTAAATTGTTTTTTGTTGTTGTTGTTTTTAGAGCTTTAGTCCTCTTACTGCTTTGAGATAATGGAGACTTTCTCCTTATTTTTAACAGGTACAACCACATATTAGAGAAAATGCATTTTGTATAAAAGTCTGAACAGGGAGATCAATCACACTACAGTGACATCTAGTGACAATGAGCATTTCAGCAAGACAATGCAATGTTTATTGTGAAATTGTGGTACTCTCTGTTCATTTACTTTCTCACTCAAAAGCATCTTTTTCAGGTCAGAATTCATGGCACCATTCCAACATCTCGGGTGGGAGAGGACTCTACAAGGATTCTTTGCAGCTTCCAATTCCCAATATATTACAGATATGAATCCAAGTATACTTTTTGCATGTTGTCTTTATGTCTATACACTAACAGTAATTGTATAGCAGGCAGAAGGCTTGTATTATACATTATCTCTCTTTACTACTCAAACAGTAACAAAAGGGTTAACAAACAATGTAGTTAGATAACAATAGAATGCAACCAAGTATGTAAACAATAGAACAGCATGGACCATACATAATAAAGAGCATGACCCCTAATTCTTTGCTGCTCACCTGAACAGTTATACGTGTATCATTTCCTCCTATTGAGTTGATTTTATACTGTTGATTTGGCAATTACTCACATATGCTGTCACAAATTAACTCTTCACCTTTATCCCATTGTACAGCGGTACGGAATTTGCTGGCGCTATATAAATAATAAAAATAATAATTTTGTGATAATTATAGATCTGTCTGTTTTTTACATTTGGCCTGTTTTGGTTCACTAATCCTATCAGTCCAACCCATTCTTCCCTCCACGAATGAGGCCATGGAGACCCATGGGTCAAAGAGGCTATTTATGCTTCAGACCTTCAAAAGGTAAGAAAACTATTTTCCCTTTCGTTCCACATACCACTTTCCTATTTTTCTCAAGTTTGGGCACTCAGTACTTCAGACAATTAGGTTTTCAATACCGTTACAGGTTACGAGATAGACATTTTTACCCCTCCACAACAGATTTCAGCTCTGTGATGGAGCTACCGTACATTGACCGAGTACCTCCAGGTCAACTTCCTCTCTGCTACCATTGACTCTACAGCTCTTCAGACCCAGTTGCCAAATATTGACTAGAGTCTCTGAGGACCTCTTCCCCAGCTCACTTCTTATTTGGACAGATATTGTTCCCTCTGTCTTTGCCTCTTATGTTCTTTTCCTAGGCAGGTATCAACACCTCTGTCTACACTGTCTCCAACTACTGCCTTTACAAATGCAGTTGTGGCTTTCAGGCCTAGCTCTTTCAGAATTTGTCTTGAGAATCGGGGATCAATGCAGCCAGCCAACAGATCCATTAACTCTGTTACTGGGATCCCTGAAGAAAACCAGAAAAGACACACAGTTTCCAATGGAACTGTAGCACAATTCTTTATTCTTGGACAAGGACTAGCCTTTGGTGACTTGTCCTTAAACATGTGGCATTTTAAGTATAAAAGAACACTGGAGAACAAGCAATTAAAATGAATACATGAATTATATAATACAAGTAACTTTTTCAAACACAATAAAAAGCAATACATACATTTAACTAATCATGTATATCATCTTCTCCTCACCTATAATACCTCTATGCCCAATCCACAGACTAGTTAACCCTTTACCCCTCTATGCTCTCCTATGGTCCTCACTGCCCTTACAATTCCCTCATCTATAACAAACACTACTTATCAATGTTCTCTCTACTATTTTTCAGTTTCACCCTCACTTCTCATTACTAAAATCACCATCTTTCTGCTTACCTGTCCCTACTGACACCATCTTCATTGCTCCAGGTTTACTACCCTCCTCTCCTTGTTCATCTCATACACTATACTCATACCTATCCACCCTTTCTCCTTCAACTCTTTGTAAATCCACAAAATTTAAACAGGGACTCTTGAGAGCCCTTAGTCTGTGGGCAAGAGGCTGGTTATAAGCCTCTCCAAAAGACACATAAAACTTAGAGAGTCTGGTTGGCGTCTCCACCTTCCAGGCTCTCAGCTGGAGTGCAGCGATATACCAGTGTATTAAAAGTGTACATACAAAGAAAAAATATATTGGTACATAGACACTTACCCCTTTAAGAGTGTGTTTTTAGGGGGTATACATGAAATGGAAAAGAGACAAAAAAAATATAGTACAATACTGTGTAGTATAAGTGGGCTTATTTCTGGTGTTATCAGTGAGTGAAAATAAACTCACATTTTTAAGAGCCTTTTCTTTAGATTTAGGTTCTAAACTTCAACATGTCTGTGCCTTTAAGGTAGACAGTAGTGATGTCCCGAATGGTTCGCCGAACGGTTCACCACGAACGGTTCACCACGGACTCATCATTGAGTAAACTTTGACCCTGTACCTCACAGTCAGCAGACACATTCCAGCCAATGAGCAGCAGACCCT